>OY756408.1:8359649-9570646 GCA_963576865.1 Anania hortulata | reverse complement strand
TACAACCTCTCTAGTTAATCAATAATGCTATTTTAATAGTTTACACAAAAAATATAGTAATTATCATTACTGTATCGTTCAAGATGCAAAAATACATCAGACCAAAATGACATTTGATCGTTTACCATAAGACTCACGTCGCGATCATGGCGATAGCGTATTCAGAGTTTCAAATTATAAATCAAAAAATATTTTTTTAAATTTGATTTTTACAGCAATCTTATACATCTAAGTATTGAAATCGATATATTTATGTTCCTAAAGTCAAATACTATATGAAATAATTCTTTGTTTAATTAATTTTGATATGAGTCAACTAGCCTATTATCTGGTGTGCTTTATATTAATTAAACAGATATCAAGTAATTTTAAAAGGTATAATTAAAAATAAAATTCTGAATTACATTTCGTAAGTGAACAGTTGAGAAAATGTCATTCTGTGAAAGTGACTATTTGCGAAAACTACATTCTGCGAAAGTGACCAAATTTTTCGTGATGTCATTTTGCGAAAATGACCATCTGCGTCAAAACCATCTAGATTTGAAATAAATGGCTATATTATTATTATTATAATGAAATGAAGCAGAGCTTGTATTATGGCAACTAGATAACAACCATCCATGATTTAGGAACAAATGCTTGTTGAGTTTTTGTCTCTTACTGATTTTACTGTCTGTGTAGTGTTACGGAACCACAACATCTCGTGTCGTCGTGAATAAGGACATGTACAAGGCATGTATAAACTATTCAATTTTTTTTTAATCTCAAAAAGAATCAATATCAGTGTTTTTATACCTTAGTTTAAAGGCATCCTATCATTGACGGTAGTGTTTTCAGGCAACTCTCAAACTTAATCTTTTTTGGTAAATGTTTGTTTGTTAGGTGCTTCAACTTACCACTTTCTCATCAATATTAACTCCTAAACCAATTTCATAACAAAGTCCTAGGTTGTAAAGTGCAGGGGCATGGTTACGATTTGCTGCAGATCTGAAATGATATACATTTAGCAACAAGTACTTTCAAACAATACGAGCTATTAAAACAATCAAATATCACCTCAGTAAGTTAAGACCATCTTGAAGCTGACCATTCTCTATAGCAGCCAGGCCTAACTTATTCTCTATTGAATTTAATACATCCCCCAATGCATCATCAGATGAATCAGGGCTAGTTGAGCTGCTGCTGGTGCTCTTGACCCTTTCCTTGCTTTCTTTGTCCTGATCATTAGATACTAAATGCACAGTAGGTGCAAAGTGACTTAATATTTGATCAATTTTAGATACCGAATTTAAGTATCCTGGGTTTTTATTCACTGATTTAATATATGGAGATAGTGACGAAAGCAATGCAGTTGGACATTTCTCCTGGTACTTCTTAGCTTGGTATTTGTATTTTAGATGGATAAGCTGACTAGTATACCATCCAATCACCAATGCACTGCTCTGTAATTGAAATGCTTTGTCAGTTAGGGTCCATGAATGAAATGACTATCCAAACATTTATAATATCATTATATTATAAATGTTTGGATATATCATTATATGAGAACTAATTACAGATAAACGAAACCATAGTCATACATTTAATTAATTAAATAAGAAAGCTATTTTGTTGATATACCCAGGTAATGGCACCAATCCAACTGGAAGTTAGGTGTTCGAAGTTCCATTTGTAGTTATTGTTTGTATTACTTCCCTGTTGAGAAGAATTCCAACATCTGCGTGATATAAACCAGCAACACGGAGGGCTTGATCGTTTGTTTTGGTCTTCGTTTACATTCCCAGGAGCAGTCACTACCCCAGTGGTTCCACGTTTATCAAAGTGGTTAGCACTTCTCTCAAATGTATCCCGGATGCGGCGTGATACATATTTCCACATTTTTATCAATAAAGCTCAAACACAAGATTAATTAACTAATGTATGTCCATTTTTACAAAATTACTAAAATCGTAATTTTGTGACTACTGACACTCATTTAGTGTTGCCAGATGAAATCCGAAAGAAACAGTAGAAATTGAGAAAAAAAATCAGTAGATTCAGGAAAAAATCAATAGACAGTAAAAGTTGATATTGTAGTCATAAATATCGTCAGTAATTTCGTGTAATAGTCTTAGTAACATACACATAAGCCCGCTGTCACACCAAAAGAAAATGTTTTTCACTTACCACTGTGGGATTTAGATTATACCTTGAATATAATATGTACACATATTGGAGCACATACCCTAGGCTATAGAAAGGCAATGTCTTAAGATTTGTTCGACAAAATGTTCCGCCATTTTTAATCTGTATCAGGGCCCTTACCATGACCCCTTAAAGCAGGCCTGCTTTTGAACTGCCCTGCTAATTCGTACTATGACATGTTATTAGCAGGACTTCCGCAGGCCTGCTATTTTGACGTTTAGAAAAACATTCACCTTTCTTTTGTATGAACTTTTCGTACCATGACAGTCGTTTCGATAGCAGCTGAGCGTCTTTTGAACGTCTTTAATGTCACTTTTGCCATCTCGAAAAAAGTTACTATTTACTAGTTTTTTCAAGATTGTTTTGTAGATATAGGTGGATTTACGACTATTTTGATAAATATTTTTTGTGAAACTTAAAGTTGACCTTGTAGGAATACACTTTGTTTTCGTTTTAGTGTCTTACAAAAACGTTTGTAGTAACTAATACATAAACAAACATTGGTAAGCATTCTACCAAATAAAATGGATGGTTTCATAGAAACAGCAGTTTAATTTGTTGATGTAGCTGGCTGGCAGCTTGACGGCGCGATGCCATCTAAGTTGCCTAGCAACGTTTTTTCTATTGACGCTACTACTTGGGCATTGTCATTCATCACATTTTAATTAAACGTGAGTTTCTCCTACAACAGGTTATGGGCCTGCACGGAAGATGGATCTCGCAAGAGTACAAATAGCGAAGCTAGGAGATAGCAACTGGGTACAATGGAAGTACCGGATGACCGCTTTACTGTCGGGCATTGACGGTCTTCTAGATATTGTCGAAGGGAGAACACAAGAGCCTGTGAGACCTGAAGCAGCAGCAGGAGATGCAGCAGGTGCGGCAGCGTCGCTGGCGAGCTATAATGTTGTTTTTAAGGAACACAAGAGATTGGAAAGCACTGCACTTATTTTAATCACGAATAATATTAGTGATGAAACATTAGACAAGGTGATACGACTGTCTAAACCTAAAGAAGTCTGGGATGAATTACACAAACTGTATGACGGTGTAAATGATAACCGGGTCTATGATTTGTGTTTAGAATTTTTTAGATATTCTAAGGCAGACCCTGATGACATGGCTACGCATATTTCGAAATTGAAAAATCTTTGGTTCCAATTAAAACAAGAATTAAGGAAAGCGGACGCTGGTGCAGATTTGCCGGAGCTTTTATTAATATGTAAAATTTTGGATACCTTACCTGAATCTTTTTTTTCGTTTAAAGCGGGATGGCTGTTAATGTCTACAAAGGATCGGACAGTCGATAACATCACAAGTCAACTATGCGCGCATGAAAAAGCATTGAATTGCAAGGAAGGCGAAAACAACAGTGAAGCTTTTGCTATGAAATCACTAAGAAAAGATTTCAAGAAAGGGAACCAGGAAAGAGGGACTAACAACAAAGAGAAACAAATAATAAAAGCAAAATGTTTTAAATGTAAGCAAGTTGGTCACTATAAAAAGGACTGTCCCGAAAAACAAAGTGATAAGAATATGAATACTAGTACAAGCATGATGTTAACATTATTTTCTATGGATGCCGTTGCAGATTATGATAACTGGTATGTAGATAATGGTGCAACTAATCATGTCACTATGCGAAGGGATTTTTATCAGAACTTTGAAACATTTAGAGACTCTCATACAGTCACTACTGCAGATGGGACTGTCATCCGGGCTATAGGCAAAGGAACAGTCAAGCTCTCAGCAAATATTGATGGAAAAAGAGAAGATGCAACTCTAAATGATGTATGGTATGTACCTCAATTAAGCAAAAATTTGTTTTCAATACTTGCAGTACAGGATAGACATCCTGGAAGTCTTTTTCGGTCGAAAGTAACAAGCTGCGAGATCATGGTAGATGGAAAAGTAGTAGCTACAGGAAGGAGGCAGAGATTTGGAGGGCTGTATTTGCTGGACTTCAAAGCCATTCCTCTAGGAAATGCTACAATCAACATGATAGATAAGACTAATATGCTTCAGTTGTACCATGAACGCATGGGTCACCAAAACAAGCGACACGTCAAAAATATTCTTGAACGTGATCTTGGTATTAAGGTTACGGGGGACAGTGAACTTTGTGAAGGATGTATTTTTGGAAAATCACATCGTTTAAAGTTTGGTACACGAGAAAGAGCCCAAGTACCTGGACAGAGAATTCATACTGATGTCTGTGGACCATTTCCATTAAGTTTCTCAAAGTATAGATACTTTCTCTTATTCAAAGATGATGCTACTGGATATCGTCATGTATTCTTTTTACGGCATAAGTCTGAAGTTTACGAGAAGTTGAATCAGATGCTGGCGGAAAGTAAAACAGCTGGACATATCGTTCAAGAACTTCTGAGTGACAATGGCGGTGAATTTGATAATGAGCGGGTTCGAAGTATTTTGATGAAAAATGGGATAAAGCAAAGATTAACGATGCCTTACACACCCGAACAAAATGGGTGCTGCGAACGTGATAACCGAACCATTGTAGAATGTGCAAGAGCGATGATGCATGCTCATGAGGAATTGCCTCAGAAACTATGGGCTGAACTTGTTAACACGGCTGTTTATATTTTAAATAGAACAGGGCCGAGTGTACAGAACAAGTCCCCATATGAGCTTTGGTACAATAAAAAACCAGGAATTAAGCATCTGAAGATTATTGGATCAACGTGCTACGCACATATACCAAGCACAAAAAGGAAAAAGTTGCAGAAAAAGGCATTGAAATGCATTGTTGTTGGCTATGACAATGATGACGGATACAGATTGTGGGATTCTCAAAATGATGTTTTGATTAGGTCGAGAGATGTAACATTTGACGAAAGACCTTTAGATACAAAACTGGATATCAACATGGAAAAAATGGTAGTTTCCGAACAATTAAAGGAATTTAATGAGTATGAGGTTTTCTTAGCCGTTCCAGAAAAAACACAGACAGTTTCGACTAATGATGACAACCAATTTGAATGTAGCTTAAATGAAGAAGTTGTTCGAACTGATGAAAATTTTGAATTTAGGGGGGAAGATGCAGTGGATGAAGAAACTGATAATGATGTCAATGATGACAATCCAGTCTTCCACGATGCAAATGAAAATAATTCTGTTGGAGATGACGTCGTCGTCGACGTCGATAGAGTCTTGAGAGACCGCTCCAAATTGAAAGCTCCACAGAAATTCGAAGATTTTGTAATGCAGTTCTCAAACAATCTCGTACTTAGTAATGAACCTACGACATAAAATGAAGCAATACAAAGTCGAGATTGTAGTTTTTGGCAAGAGGCCATGAAAAGTGAGATAAGTTCACTGAACGAATCAAAGACTTGGACCTTGGTGGATTTACCCAGAAACAGAAAGGCCATTCCAAGCAAATGGGTTTACAAAGTTAAACGGAATGCTGATGGATCGATAGACAAATATAAAGCTAGACTGGTAATTAAGGGGTATTCGCAAAAGAGAGGTATTGATTACGATCAAACGTTTAGTCCAGTAGCCAAGATGGGGACTATAAGAGCTGTTTTGAGCGTAGCGGCAAACGAAGGTCTCTCATTACTGCAGTTTGATGTCTCTACGGCTTTTTTGTATGGAAATTTGGATGAAGAAATTTTCATGAAGCAACCACAAGGGTTCGAAGATGGAACAAATCGAGTCTGTTTGCTCCAGAAAAGTCTCTATGGCTTGAAACAAGCACCTCGATGCTGGAACAAACGAATCGTGGATGTCTTAAAAGAAATGGGATTCCGTAATAGTGAAGCAGATGCTTGTCTTTTTCTAAGATATATGAGCAACGGTGAGCGGATCATACTCGCCCTGTATGTTGATGACGGATTAGTCGCTGGTACAAATGAACAGATCATAGATGAGTTTATCCGTGACTTAAAAGGTTACTTTAAAATAACCACAAAGTCAGCGTCCTTTTTCCTCGGAGTGGAGATTGAAACAGGAGAAGACTGTCTGAAAATTTGTCAGGCGTCATATACAAAAAGGGTTTTAAAGCGGTTTGGCATGGAAGATTGCAGACCAGTAATGACTCCTATTGTTAAAGATACTGACAACTCTGAGCAAGGAGACGATGCAATACTAAAGGACTACAGACAAATAGTTGGAGCATTAGCATATCTGATGGTTGGGACCAGGCCGGATATCGCTTATGCTGTAAGCGTCATTTCAAGAAACCTTGAGAACCCCGAAGTAGAAGACTGTAAACGAGTTAAGCGGATCTTGCGATACTTGCAGTATTCTTCTAATATCGGAATAGTTTACAGAAGAAACTATAAATGCGGTATTATAGAAAGTTATTCTGATGCAGACCACGGCGGTTGCATAAATACTGGAAGATCAACTTCTGGAGTATTGTGCTTATATGCAGGAGGCGCTGTATCATGGATGAGTCAACGACAGTCATCTGTGGCTATATCTACCACAGAAGCTGAAATCGTGGCAGCAAGTGAAGCAGCTAAAGAGTGCATCTGGCTGACACGACTTATAAAGGACATCGCAAATGTGGATGTTCCGCCACCGGTACTTAAGGTGGATAATGAGGCAGCTATAAGGCTAGCAGAAAATCCGGAGTTCCATAAAAGAACGAAACACATCCGGATCAGACACTTCTTTGTTCGTGAACTCGTAACAAATGGGGAGCTCAAAATAAAGAAAGTTACAAGTAATCTGCAGCTGGCAGATATGCTTACAAAGGCGATTCCTAGACCTGCATTAGTGAAGACGCTGCAACTTGTAGGCATACACGCCGAAAGAAGATGTTGATGTAGCTGGCTGGCAGCTTGACGGCGCGATGCCATCTAAGTTGCCTAGCAACGTTTTTTCTATTGACGCTACTACTTGGGCATTGTCATTCATCACATTTTAATTAAACGTGAGTTTCTCCTACAACATAATTAACATTCCTTTCTTTGTTGTAGATATGTGAATATGATGGATAAGACTTACTCAAAGAGTCTGCCCGGACTTAATAAATAAAGTAGGTACCTATGAACAAACAGTGTCATTGTAAGATGAATAAAGGGAATGTACTACTACACTATAGATAAAACTGAAAGAATCACTAATGTATCAACAGAATGTAATATGTATAAAGTGCAAATGTTTTGTTCTCCAATATATATAAAGAATAAGATAAGAATTTAAAACTCTTTATCTCAACTCAAATTGTCTAAATATAGCAATAATCTATAATAAAAAAGAGGTGGGGAAATTTCATAGTACTTATCCTCATTCCAATAAATACAATGATGAAAAGTTGACAATTCGTTTTATTGTTATATAATTTATGAATGTTTAAAGGTATTATCAATAATCCTAAAATTATTAGTTAACCAGTTAACATCCAAGCAGGCTTAAGAGACCTCATAACATTGGAATTTCTAATGTGTCTCGTTTATGTATTCTTGATCAGTTAAAATGTTTATCGCTGTCTATATTTGGATGTATTTTTAATTTTGTTTAAACACGTGTGTGGTTCAACTGTAGGTGCTTAGTGGTAGTGGGTGATATTTGTGGGTGTTCTTGTGAATTTTTGTTTTGTGTCAACTAGCAGGTTGGTAAAAATAATTGTTTTCCAATAAAGATAGGATAATGAGTGGCTAGGTGTTAGGAATATAAGAAATAAAAATACAGCTAATACTAAGTACCTATTTACAGTTGATATTACCTACGTAAACAATAAATTTCGCAACGAAGGAGCGGTATTCTCTCAACACAGGTTAATTAAACTTATTATAACATTTTTTGTAACAATAAACTTTTTATTCATCATTTTATTATTAACAATTAATGATTCTGCATTCATTTAGAAAAGCATACTCTGGGGGAGCTAAACATGTTGCCCGGTACACAGACAACAATGATCTTCAGTGCTTGTGGAGTGGATGTTGTTGTTGTTGTCGTTTGTTCTTGTTACAGGTGAACTGCTGCAATAAAAACAAACGAAATAACAAAATGCAAGATCAACTTCACCCAATGGGACAGTTTAACAAATTATATCAAGATCTGATTTTATATCACACTATAAAAAAAATGTTTAATAAATCTTGTATGTATTTTTATGTGAACTTTATCAGCTTAATTCACAAAATTCAAGAGAATATAATAAATTACTGCTATGCTCTTTTTTAAGAATTTACAATGTGAGTACGGGGTCTCGGGTCCTCTGAACAAAACCTTGTGATTACCTGTGGTCTATAAGGCATACGCCACTGATTCAGTAAAACTACGTGCATAAGTGGCCTGCCCATTGCCATTTTAGTTGTGCCATCTTTTTGCTGACATCGGGGTAACATCATAATACTTACAAAAAGGTATTACAGGTATTTCAACGCATTAGAAATTTAGCGCCAAAACTAAATCCATGAAGTAATATATAAGTCAATGACTAAATCTGAAAACCGTTCGAATCGCTTTACCGTGTTAAATCTATTTCCCATGTTTACAATAACGATCATTTTTAAATAATGTGCACGTTTATTGCTTCTTCGTCATGAAATTTGTATAGAAAAAAAACTAATTTTAAAATTAAATGGAAAGTTTGAATCTACTTTTTCTTTGTTATTCTTCTGTCTCATTCACTGAGCAAGTAATCACTACGTTGTCTCACTCTTTCATTCTTTCAAAGTAACAGACCACAGACAAGAATAACTGTTCACCTTGAAGTCTAGCAGTGCAAAAGTCGTTCACCTTTTTAGAGCTTATGGTACGGTTTCCAACCATTCAACTATTGCCCTGCTTTTGAACTGCCCGGAAACTGAATGGTTTTCTGTAAGCTTATGGTAAGGGTCCAGGCCCCTTACCATGACCGCTTATAGCAGGCCTGCTTTTGAACTGCCCTGCTAATTCGTACTATGACGTGTTATTAGCAGGACTTCCGCAGGCCTGCTATTTTGACGTTTAGAAAAACGTTCACCTTTCTTTTCTATGGACTTTTCGTACCATGACTGTCGTTTCGATAGGTAGCAGCTGAGCGTCTTTTGAACGTCTCTAATGTCACTTTTGCCATCTTGAAAAAAGGTACTGTTTACTAGCCTTTTCAAGATTGTTTTGTAGTTATAGGTGGATTTACGACTATTTTGATAAATATTTTTTGTGAAACTTAAAGTTGACCTTATAGGAATACACTTTATTTTCGTTTTAGTGTCTTACAAAAACGTTTGTAAACTAATACACAAACAAACATTGGTAAGCATTCTACCAAATAAAATGGATGGTTTCTTAGAAACAGCAGTTTAATTAACATTCCTTTCTTTGTTGTAGATATGTGAATATGTTGGATAAGACAATCAAAGAGTGTGCCCGGACTTAATAATTATAGTACCTATGAACAAACAGTGTCATTGTAAGATGAATAAAGGGAATTTACTACTACACTACAGATAAAACTGGAAGAAGCAAGAATCACTAATGTATCAATATAATGTAATATGTATAAAGTGCAAATGTTTTGTTCTCCAATATATATAAAGAATAAGATAAAGAATTAAAAACTTTATCTCAACTCAAATTGTCTAAGTATAGCAAAAATCTATAAAATAAATCAGGTGGAGGAATTTCATAGTACTTATCCTCATTTCAATAAATACAATAATGAAAAGTGGACAATTCGTTTTATTGTTATA
The DNA here is from genome assembly GCA_963576865.1 of Anania hortulata. NCBI lineage: Eukaryota > Metazoa > Arthropoda > Insecta > Lepidoptera > Crambidae > Anania > Anania hortulata. Next base: position 9,560,804 of record OY756408.1, on the reverse strand, counting down.
TAAATTATGAATGTTTGAAGGTATTATCAATAATCCTAAAAGTATTATTTAACCCGTTAACATCCAAGTAGGCTCAAGAGACCTCATAACAATGGAATTTCTATTGTCTCTCGTTTATGTATTCTTGATCAGTTATAATGTTTATCGGTCTATATTTGGATGAATTTTTAATTTGTTTAAAAACATGTCTGTGGTTCAACTGTAGGTAGTGTGGTAGTGGTAGTGGGTGATATTTGTAAATATTAGTTTTGTGTCAACTAGAAGGTTGGTAAAAATAATTGTTTTCCAATAAAGATAGGATAACGAGTGGCTAGGTGTTAGGAATATAAATAAAAATACAGCTAGTTCCAAGTATTTACAGTTGATATTACCTACGTAAACAATAAATTACGCAACAAAGGAGCGGTATCTTCTCAACACAGGTTAATTAAACTTAACCTATTCCCCCAACAAATTGTAACAATTTTTGGAACAATAAACTTTTTATTCATCATTTTACTATTAACAATTAACGTTTCTGCATTCATTTAGAAAAGCATACTCTGGGGGAGCTAAACATGTTGCCCGGTACATAGACAACAATGATCTTTAGTGCTTGTGGAATGGATGTTGTTGTTGTTGTTATTTGTTCTTGTTACAGGTGAACTGCTGCAATAAAAACAAACGAAATAACAAAATGCAACATCAAATTCACCCAATGGACAGTTTAACAAATTATATCAAGATCTGATTTTATATCACACTATTAATTTTTTTTTAAATAAATCTTGTAGGTATGTATTTTTATGTGAACTTAGTCAGCTTAATTCACAAAATTCTAGGTAATATAATAAATTAGGTACTGCTATGCTCTTTTGTAAGAATTTACAATGTGAGTAAATCCTATTTCCCATTCCCATATAATCCCATTTCCTATGTTGTTGATAAAAATCTTCATACTTCTTCTGCATAATGTTTTGTCCACTGTTGGACATATGCCTCTTGCTCTTATGTGGCGATTCTTGTCTAGGTCGGTCCTGCCTGCATGCTGTCTTTTATAATATCATCCGACCATCTGGCTGGTGGTCTGCTCACTCTTCGTCTTCCTGTTCGGGGTCTCGGGTCTCCTGGACAAAACCTTGTGACCATCTTTTATCGACTTTACCTGTGGTCTTTACGGCATACGCCACTGTTCCAGTAAAACTACGTGCATAAGTGGCCTGTTCATTGCCATTTTAGTCGTGCCATCTTTTTGCTGAGATCGGTAACATCATAATAGTACTTACATTGGTATTTCAACGCTTTAGAAATTTAGCGCCAAAACTAAATCTGAAAACCGTTCGAATCGCTTTACCGTGTTAAATCTATTTCCCATGTTTACAACAACGATCATTTTTAAATAATGTGCATGTTTATTGCTTTTTCATCATGAAATTTGTATAGAAACTAATTTTCAAATTAAATGGAAAGTTTGAATCTACTTTTTCTTTGTTATTCTTCTGTCTCATTCACTGAGCAAGTAATCACTACGTTGTCAGTCGTTGTCTCACTCTTTCATTCTTTCAATGTAACAGACCACAGACAAGAATAACTGTTCACCTTGAGGTCTAGCAGTGCAAAAGTCGTTCACCTTTTTAGAGCTCATGGTATGGCTTCCAACCATTCAACTATTGCCCTGCTTTTGAACTGCCCGGAAACTGAATGGTTTTCTGTAAGCTTATGGTAAGGGTCCTGCTGTACTGTTTTTGTATGGGCGAGCGTTGGCAGAAGTTGTCATTTCATACTAATAAAAGTGGAAAAAGAATCATCAAAATCGGTTCACATTTATCGAAGATATTGGGTAACATAGATACAAGAACCACGAACTAAAACAATATCTGAGTATATATTTTGTTATTTTTCTCAAAAAGTGCTAACTCGATTATGATAAAAAAAAATGGGACAACTTCTGAAGTATGATCTACCAATTTGACATACTTCTGACATTTGCCGTGCTAGGCGTGTTGTTCATTCGTCGTCAGTCTTGAACCTCGGAAATATAAAAACACGGCTGCTGCTTTACCAGAAGTATGTCATACCTATAAACATTCTGTTTCCTCGATTGATGGAAACGACGCTGCCACAGAGTAGGCAATGACCACTAACAGACACGTTTTTGAATAGACGGAATTCGTTTGTATATTTAGTAGCGTGGATTTATCCATAAAATTGAAAAAAGCAGGTAGATTTCTCGAATTTTTGGAAATAAGTCAGTAGATCAGTAGATATCTCTAAAATCAGGTAGATCTACTGCTTTAACAGTAGATCTGCGTGACTCATTGTTGCCAACTCCAGTCCAGTCCAATTCGCCAGAAATTTGGCGCCAAGTAGCCTAAATTCGCCGTTTTCTATTTTCCTATGCAGTAGCCTATAATCGCCTAATTTAAAGTCAAATAACCTAAAATGCTACATTTTTAAAGTGTTTTTTTATGCAGTTTCCTTCTTTTGAACGAAATCAACTAAAGCTTTTTTTATGTTTCAAATGCTGCATCCCCCCGCTTGTTAGTACTAAATACAACAAAAATCTTTGTTATTGTGTGCACATGGAAGCAGAGGTATCGACCAACGCAATTATATGTCATAAAAATATACGCTTTATTGAGTACCTACTACATGCATTTTGAAACCATTTAAGACTCAGAGAAGAAAATAAGATGGTTTATCTACTCGAAATAGTGTCGACCCATTATTTTCTCAAGGTAGCCTAAACGGCGACCAGTCGCCAATTTCAATTTTTGGTCACCCCGACACCCTTCGAGATAGCTTAAAAGGCGAAAATTCGCCTAAGTTGGCAGCACTGCTGACATTGTGGACCATAGAGTAGATGGAGAAGTAGATATAGACATCAGTCAAAGAAATTAGATCTATGCCGCCACCTGGTGCTCAGTTTACGCAGCTTTCTCAAGTTTTTTTAAATATTTATACATTTTTTTATATTTATTATTTTTATACTACACTACTACTACAACAAACTATTGAGATTTTGAAATAGTACTTATTTGGATATCACAGGTTTAACCTTCGCTTTCCAAATAAGTTTTATTTCAAATGTTATTAAACATCTGATTTACAGCGGCTAAATAAAACAACAAATAAAAAGTAAGTTATTTATTTTTTAAATTTTTTCACAATAATTAAATGCTTATATTTGTATGACATCAGCAGAATTGTAATCAGTTCTGGACCTACTTAATATTTTATCGATGTCCTTGCTCTAATTATAAATAAATAAGTTAATTTAAAAAAGCCTACGCTCTTCGCATTTTTACAGTTATCAACTTTACAGTTGGCCCCTGGAGAATGTCAGCTGCTTAAATTATTGATTAATAAAGCGGCAAACGCAATTTCAAAACCGGCACAGGGTGGAGAGTTATTTCTGTAGCCATAACTTCTAAATCGAATGCCGCCAAAAAAGTTCTCCAGGGGATCTTGGTTAAAGTGTCTCATCCAGATTGATGTCAAGCTGTACTTTTTGGATAACATTTCAACAATACATTCCATGTTTTCTATTGTTTGTAACCAATTTCTAAGACTGGGTACTGAATGATTTATTATTCTTATCTATACATTGTAAAGTACTTAAGACTTTTTTGGACTTACGCCATACCTGCATATGGTTGGATTGGGGAGTTACTGGACCAAGTAAAGGTCCACTCCGTTTTGTTAAATTATCAAAACTCAATCAAACTTAATTTATAAAATTATTGTCTAACAATTTACAGTTATCAAATTTACAGTTGGCACCTGGACAATGTCTCTGCTTAAATTATTAATTGATAAAGCGGGAAACGCAATTTCAAAACCGGCACAGGTTGGCGAGTTATTTCTGTAGCCATGACATCTAATGCCGCCAAAAAAGTCCTCCAGGGGATCTTGGTTAAAGTGTCTCATCCAGATTGATGTTAAGCTGTTATTTTCGGATAACATTTCAACAACATATTCCATGTTTCTATTGTTTGTAACCAATTTATAAGACTGGGTACAGCTGATTTATTATTCTTATCTATAAATTTCATAGTTCTTAGTACTTTTTTGGTGTCACGCCGTACCTGCTTATGATTAGATTGGGGAGTTACTTGACCAAGTAAAGGGTTTCCACTCCTTTTTGATTATAACTCACGTTGAGAGAATCGAAACCTGTACCTAGTTTACATTAACTTAACTTAAATGGGTAAGGCCAACATACTCTGTTATAAACATGTTTCGTTACCAATAAAATATTTGTATTTGTATTTGTACCTAGTCTTAGAAATTGGTTACAAACAATAGAAAACATGGAATATATAAGGTGCTTCATAAATATCTGCAACGGCTAAAATGGGTAAAAGTATTGCCTATATAGATTACGATAGTGAAGGAATTACGTGCCCCGGATCGGTAATTAATTATTTGCGAAAAGACAGTAAATACATTTTTACTTGCTTCAATTTGCATAACACACTTCGTCATCCGCCCTTGACACTGCGTGGGAGCGATATAATGTGAAACGTTAGCATTTTTGGACAGATGTGGACGGTTTGAGACAGAATGAAGCCTAATCTTTATTTAATATATTTTTTTAATAAAAAATTAATGATGTTCTGGACACAAAATTTCTTTACTATCTTAATCTATATAAGCAATACCCATTTCAGCCGTTGCAGATATTATTGAAGCACCTTATATTGTTGAAATGTCCAAAAAGTACAACTTGACATCAATCTGGATGAGACACTATAAGTTATAACCAAGTTCCCCTGGAGGACTTTTTCAGCGGCATTAAAAGTCATGGCTACAGAAGTAACTCTCCAACCTGTGTTGATTTTGAAATTGCGTTTCCCGCTTTATTAATTAATCATTTAAGCAGCTGACATTGTCCAGGGGCCAACTGTAAATTGTTAGACTATAATTTTATAAAATGTGAAGAGGATAGACTTGAAGTAATTAATAAAATTGAAATGTAAGTATTAACTTATTCATTTATAATTGGTGCAAGGACACCAATAAAATATTAAATGGCTCCAGAACTGATTACGATTCTGCTGATGCAATACAAATATTAGTTAGAATATAATTATTGTAGAGACTTAAAAAATAAATAACTTTATTTTTATTTGTTTTATTTCGACGCTGTAAATTCGATGTTAATAACATTTGAAATAGTACTTATTTGGAAATCGAAGGTTATGCCAATTATGTACTATATTTCAAAATCTCAATAGCTTGCTGTCTAGTAAAGAGCGAGAAAGTTGCGTGAACTGAGCACCAGGTGGCGGCATAGATCTAATTTCTTTGACTGATGTCTCTTTCTTCCAATATACAAATATTATACTCTATCTTTGGACTTGACTGACACACAATTCAAATTCACCCAAAGATTGTCAGTCAAGTGGATCGACAAAGGTTATTATTCTGAAATAAATAAAAATCTAATTAACCGTTAATTATCCGAATCCGTCGAGCGAGACCGAGAGCTGAGTTTTCGTAAGGTTCTGAACTGAAACGAAGGGCTGGCCTATGTTTACTACGTTAAAAACTGGGACTGGTGTCTGACTATTGTCTAAAAAATATATATTGTTTTTTAAAAAATCGGTGCGTATCTCTCTATCGGCATGTAAAGTGCCAGCTAGTATTCCTTTTTCAGTGCTAGCTGAGCTAGATAAATAACATTTAAGTAAGTAATTTATGGTGCCAGCATAAAATTATCAAACCTAAAGTTGTGGAGAACACTGAACCAAAAAAGCAAAAATTACCAACTACAGGATGTGTGGTCGAACTGGTTTGTAAGTCATCATACCTATTAAGTTTCAAGGCTACTTGTGTAAAAGTGCAATAAATTAAAATTAAGTTAGTATGAAGTTTAATGCTTATTTGTTTGCTTACCTCCTCATTGTTATGACATTGTTACTTGCATTTTTTGCAGATCTTTAAGTAAAACGCAACTACAATGTGCTTGTAGTTATAAACCAAATGGCACATCTGCTTACATAAAACCAGACTGGTTACCTGAGCACAATGATGGAAAGGAATATAATCCTTCATATAATATAGCTCCGACTGATGTTACTCCGGTACTGGTTTCTGCAAGTAGATTAAAAAATGCTTCAATATCTTCCCGTGTATTGAAACCCATGATGTGGGGTATTATACCCCCTTGGCATAAGGTTAGAATAACAGATTAAAATCTCAAAATCATGCTTAACTAATTTAATAAACTATACTGTGTAAAATGATTAAACACTGTTTACAGGGTGATTATAAGACACACAATTTAAGCACAAACAATTGTAGAATAGAAAATATCCAATCTTCGAAACTTTACAGTCCCATTTTAAAGGATGGAGGTAGGTGTATAATTGTTGCGGAAGGCTTTTATGAATGGCAAACAACAAACAAGACATCAAAAACCAAACAACCTTACTATATTTATGCTCCACAAGAAGAAAATATAAAGGTAGGCTACAAACAATAAAGGCTTGTTATTATGAGTGTTGGGAGATGCCTTTGGTAATAAATTATTGCCTGGTACTTTGTTACACAAGGAAGTTAATTCCTTATACTGACTTTTCAGGATTGTTACAGAAAGTAGGTCAGGGATTGGTCGAATGAGTAGTCTGTAGTTCGGTGACTCTTTATTCCGGCAGAGCTTCGCCTTACAATCAGTTCAGGGTGGAAGAATCAATCTGAATTTTTTATTTTTTTATGGATATCACTGAGTGCCTTTGAGGAAGACATTCTTCAGCTTAACCCGGGCAGTTGTGACGTGCGCTGAAGGCGCACAGCCTAGGTCCGCCCCGCTAGCGGTCGCCGCGACCCGGCCGAGTGTGAGACTCGTACGTGTCGAGCCCCATACTAGCAGGCGTGATCGGGCCAATGTGGAGTGCAAAAGGCACCCTACCGTGCGGCGAACCCGCTAGTGGTGGCGCCGACGGGACCGGGCCGAAACAGGCCGGACCGCTGTCGGGTTCCTTTCTAGCGGGCCCGATCTGGGGGTGAGTCGGACTCTGGCCTCAAGGGCGCCTCTGTAGGCTCGGACCTCGGCTTGGGCCGTCGTCCGTAGGGTGGGCAGGGGAAAAACGGCCAGGCACATGTCTGTGTCGACCGAAATGAAATACGGGACCTCGCACCCTTCGGCGGCTGCGGTGATGCGAACTAAAATGTTGTGCAGTACTTGAAGTGCTTAAGGCGGTGTTGGCTGTTGTTCTACAATACGCGGTGTAGGAATCGTCAGGGTCGTCCAGAACGTGCCGGGGCCGACGAAGTCGGGCAGCGACAACCTCCTGGGGCGTGTACGTGGCGGCTTTGACTATAAGCGGATTGGAGTGGTTTTTGGCCTTATCAAAGAAGCGCTTAGACGCTTCTTTCATATACTGGGCTACTGAGGGCATACTGGGCTACTGAGGGCACTGGGCTACTGAGGGCAAATCAATCTGAATGAACTCGCATCACATCTCGTTTTTATACAAAAATAACCGAAGTACTATGGGAGTCAAAACAATTACATTCAAACTATAAGACAAAATATTCGAACTATGAAATTATTACAATTATCCAAATATAAATAATTAAACAGGTTTTACGAAATGATTTTATATCTAAGGTAATTATATACGTTTTAAATATAAATGAAGTCGTTGTGATAATTTAATATAATGGCGCTAGTAGGTATTCGATGTCCGGTTGTCACATTCTCTGTAGTAGGCGAGGCGTACACCGGCTGTGACGTCGAATGACGGTGGTAGATTGTAACAGGATGTAGCACATTACAGGTTTTAATGATTAGGTAGTGAAAACTACGAATAATAAATTATTCTCATAGTTCGGTACTTCAAATAGGAAAAAAAAAATGTTGTAGAATAGGTTTGAAAAATTGCAGAACACAAATGTCAGTATTTTAGATAGCCCTTATAAGGGCCTTCTATAGAAAAATAGCATTTTCTGGCCAACCAACAGTCAGGTCAACAGCTCATCAACCGACTACAAAATGCAAAATTTGAGTTGCGGTCGCCGACATAAATGGTAATTTTAACATTTCGGCCGTATACTGCCCTCCCAAGCACAAAATAACAGGACCAGCTCACTGAATACTTTGTAAACCTCGACAGCCGCTTTATAGTGAGAGGTGACTGGAACTCTTGGGGATCTCAACACCACTCGGGGAAGAGAATTTAAAAAAAGTATGCACAGAAATATTCTAACATCTATCTCGACCCCAGAGCCAACACACTGGCCAACGGATCCAAACAGACTACCAGATATGATAGAATTCTTTATTACAAGGGCTTGACGTGAACGTTCTTTCAAGTTTACTCATGCTTGGATCCTTAAAATCGCACATCAGTCAGTCATCATCAGTGTTTTTGGCAGTTAGTGCAACATTGTTGAATACAGAAAAACGGCCTTGTCTCTACAATAGACGCACAGACTGGAAATCGTTACATTTATTGAATGACGAACTTTCAGATAGTTCTTAAGAATAAGACAGACATAGATAAGGCTGCCAGACTTTCATGACTACAATTCAGTCTGCCTGTTAAAGGTGCACCTCCGAAAATAAAATAAAAACACAAAACTCAGACAAAATGGTTTCAGTTGAAAGGAGGAGACTGCAGGATTTGTTATTCTAGTAGGCAACCTGAGGACAAGATTTCTTTGAACAGAGCTATAAAACACTTAGACCATTGACTTAATAATACTTCGTAAGGACAGGGCGGACCGCATTTTAAACTGGTGCCACTAACGTGGTCCTAAAGTGATCCTCTTTAGACCGAAGTGACGTAGTCGGCTGTCGGCTTTCGTAGAGAGCGAAGGTACGTTAAAATTAGGAAAATGATAGGATTTGTCGTGTTCATTACGACAAAAGCACAACTAATAAAAAGTATGATATTTAATATCACAGGTAAGTCGAAAATATGTTAAATAAGAAACTTATTTACATTATTTTAGAAATTTTGTTTCGATAATCTCAACGTTTGGCATAATAGAAAGCAACGCATTGTGTGTTGCTGTTTAATCGTTTACGGCACAGTTTAGGGTAGTTCTAATAGATGGCGTTAGTGTGTCATGCATGGTAAACGTGTAGTGTGATTTGTTCTGGTAAGCCGTATCTTTACTATTTAAATCAATGACTTAGACACAATAGCTCAAGAAAAAGATAACGCAATGGAAACACACTTGGAGTCACTATCTGCAACCAGTGCTACCAACTATTCACTCTGGAAGGACTGTCATAAAATTGGTCACACAACCAGAACCCAAACCTCCAATTTGACTGTCAAACAACCAGTGGGCCAGATCAAAACAAGAAAAAGCGGATACCTTTGGTATCTACCTATCCAGTGTTTATGTTATAGGCAATGTGTATAATGCAGGCATTCTATACAATACCTAGGAAATGTATAGAATGCCGGGGTCGTCCAGGCAATGTATGAAATGATATTAAATGTTCAAACTATTTTACACTTTACCTAGGAAATGTATAGAATACCTAGGCATTGTATAGAATGCCGGTTGACGCATAGGTAATGTATGTAATCGATTTTTCTTCTCTATGATCAATCAATATTGTCAATTAAATCTACTTGACACCGGGAATTGAACTCAGATGACAGTATGGGCTTGACGACAATTCCCTTTTTTATACCTTTTTGTTTTTGCTGGCACGGTTCACAAAGCTGCAAGTATAGCTCAATATCATGTCGGGTTATATTCTTGTACCGCTGGCTACCCAGATAGCAAGGTAGTTTGTTGCAAACTTGATTTTTGTTTGAATTTAAATTGTCACCTCAAATATGAAAAGTTAAGTTTGAGAAAATATTGCTGCAACCTTGTTAATTCAAGAATGATGTCTGAAGTTTGTGGCAATGTTGCAGCAATCTTGCATTTTGCGGTATGTTCGAAATATGAATTATTAAGTTCGTTTTAAAGTTGATACAAAGTTGCAGCTGATGGCTAGAATTCCGTTTTTTTTGACAAGTCGAGTACATACTTGATGACAGTTGTTTGTTGGCAATGGGGCAGACAACTGTCAAAGTGGCGCCAGTAGCGCAAAGACCTTTAACAAAGCAGTTTTTTTATGAAATTAATAGTGAAATTATATTGAAAGACCATTTCATCAGAGATCACCATGACCATGATCATTTCCAGTTTGACTAGGTAGTCAAAAACTATTCTCTTGGACGTAACCTATACCAGAGAGAAAATTACTGGGCAGTAGTAAACATACTGACCAGATAAACAAACAGATGAATGGTATTTCCATCGGTGACTTTGATATTATAACAAACTTATATTACCTATTTGTTTGCTAAAGAAAGCTTGTTTCAAGAAGAGAATTCAACTACTCATAGCTTCAGTAATATCCAGCCACTTGAAGAATTAGATGATGCAAATGTCTCTCAGTGTTGTTGATATTACGATGACTCAGTCTATAAACTCAGATTTTGCTTCTGGGTCTGGAGAAATTTGTACAAAAGAGACACAGACTTTTTATTTGCCTTATGCTTTGTAATTTCAGAGAGGGTATAAAATAAATAATAAGTACGCAAAAAAACATATATAATGATTAAAACTTACTTTTATTTCTTAAGGTAGCTATCATAGTTATAATACAGATATTTATTGAAAATTTCTGCTTTAAAATAACCATTATAGAACTCATCAAGTTTTGTCAACATATATTTGATAAAATTTTCATCTCTAAATACATATATCACTTTCATGTCTGAATGTATACACTATTAAATTGCAGTACTTTCTACCACTGCAGTAGCAGCAGTTTTTAGGTGCATGAAAACTTTGTAGTCTTTGGGTACAAGTCTCAAAGAGTAATATAAATTTTCTATTGACCATGCTTTCAACACCTAAAAGCAAAACAGCCACATGTTTACAAGTTGCATCATTACCACTACCTGCTGGACATTCACAGTGCGCTTCTTCAATACTGCCATATTCATCTAATTTTAAATTAACTTCATAATGAACTTTTTTTTATTGTTTTTCTACATATACCTTTTATGTAGGAGTTCTTGCTGGCATCAATAAAAGAGCGGGCTGTTACTAAATGGCGTGATTCATATAGCTGCACCACTTTATCCATATTCTTGTCAGAGCTATATGAAAATAGAAAAAAATGACTGTTAATAAATTACTTGTATGTAGATAGGTGCGTTAGTTGGGTTAGTAGTGCATGTTAAAACATGTTACAACAATAAGCAAGTTGATGTTCCTCAATCTAACTGTTTACAGATTGACAGATTTAAATCTGTTGAAGGTTGGCCTATTTACAGGTTGAGAAGGTTACTAAACCACAATGATTACTTGTGTAAGTAAACAGAACCTGGTATCTTGTGCCAATAATCAATTCTAATTTCCAATTAGTAGTTATATAGAAGAATACTACCAAGTACCTACTTTAAAACAGAAATAAGACTTACATAGATAAATAATGCCGTATTTGAGTTTTGTTCAGAGGAAGCTTTGTGTTGCTGTTTGTCTCTGTAAGACTCAGTGTGTGGAACCTTCATTGAAGGTTCATCATCCACAACTTCAGCTTGCCCAAAATTGAAGTTTTGGTCATAAGTCTCTAATCTGTAATATAAAAAGCAAATAACATTCTTTCATTCATCTTAGACTTCAAATATAACCTCAAACTACTTATCACGACAAAAAGATTAAGTTCCTTCGTTTAAAGTTATTATTACAATGATACAATGTTATCATACATTAGATTATATCTAAGTAAGTATTTAATAAACAATGAAACAAGTTTTAGGTCCATACAATTGTAAAAAATTTAAAAAATTGAGGAAACAGCTCACCTTTCTTTCAATTAGGTCTGCTTTCCTTCCACGTAAAGAAGCGCCTCTTTTCCTTAACTTTTCTTTTAACTCATTAAGTTTCCAAGTGGAATGCATGTTTTTTAAACGAAAATTGGCAAGAAATGAACGTAATTAAAATCAAAAGTTTAACGCACAACTCAATGACATTTTTTTTTTTTTTGGTTCCATTCTTTCCTTCCAACTCAATGACAACTTTGACAAGGGTCTGTACATTTTTTTTTTAAATTGGGTTTTACGGCTCTGGGTTCCAGCCCTTTTAAGCCAAAGGGTCAGTATATTCAGTGTTGCCAGACGTGCGATAATTATCCTAGATCCACGATATTTTTGAGTGTAATTCCACAGAAAAAATAATTAATTATTGCACGATAAATCTACGATAATCCACGATATTTTGCTCAGTTGGAGATAAATTTAGGAAATCATTTTAATCCGTTTAATTGAACACATTTTACGTTTATTTGAAAAGTCTGACTCTGACAACACGATAGTGAATTTAATTAATAATTAATTTAAAACTTTTTTGCACAAACTTAATAAAAGTGTACAAAAGGTGGACTTAATGCTAAAAGCATTCTCTGCCAGTCAACCTATAGGTCATACAGAAAGCTTGCAAAAAGGTGCGGTAAACAAACAAGAAGAAAAAAACATTAAGTAAATAATGCAACAAATAAATTAAGGTATATACAGGGTGTAAAAAAGGCTTAACGAAACCCAAAACCACGAATTCTATACATAAAAACAAGTAGAATGCAAAAAATAAAATTGCTGGGAAATGACTTTTATTTTTGGGTATCAAAAAAAATAACTTATTTCTAACCCGCAATGTATAGCGCGCACGCCACAGACTATGCCTGTGTGTGTAAGTGGTCGGCGGGCGAGCGGGCGGCGCGAGAGCATTGCGCCCGATTACGGCGCGCGCGCTAAATGAGTATAAATTTACTTAAAAAACACAACAACGAATATCACATGTTTCAATTAAATTAGGTACCTCTTATGTTTGTAAATTGTTTAGCTACTTACCTCTCAATTCAGGCCTCTCCATACGAATCAGTTGTGGTTCGAACTGACGACCTCCCATTTCCAAACAAACACGCGCTCGGTATAGCGTGTTTTGATGCACTCGCTCCAAAATCCCTTCACGCACTGATCGTTGTTTTAATTCATCAAATACGTCGATAATGTTTTGACGCATTTAAGCACTATTTTCACAAGGACGGTCAAAAACCCTGTCTTTGACGAAACCCCACAAAAAAAAGTCAAGGTGAGTTAGGTCAGGCCACGCGTGAGGCCCATACCTCCCGATCCAGTGGTCACCAAATAACTCCGTAAGCCGCTCTCGAACCGGTCTGACAATGTGAGGCGGCGCTCCATCATGCTGGTACCACGACTCTCGCAGCTGGACTAGTGGCATGTCTTCTAAAGTATTCGTTACATAACCGTTAATTAAGCTAACCTCGCCTTCTCCGCAGCACTTTAGCTGCTGTTCGCACGCCTAAACGTGGGTTTTCCCGCATAACGTCTAAAATGGCTTGTTCCGTGGTAGAGCGTATTGACCCGCGCCCTGTCTCCGAAACGGGTACAATCGGCTGATTGTCCAGCAAACGCTGAACAGCCCGAGTGATCACTTGCGGATCACGAGGGTGATGCGCATCAGGATATTCAGCTGCGTAAATACGCAATGCTTCGGAAGCATTGACATGGGCTATACCGTAGCAGTAAACCATGTTTACATACTCGCGAGCACTAAACTGATGACAAGGCATCTTCACAAAGACTCCACTATCACACTAATCTCAACTACTTGCCACCACAACACAAACTGTAAGAGGAAACAGTAAAAATCACAAGTAATAAGCGCATTCGATTCGCAAGTTAGAAACCGAACAAAATTTTCACAAATTGCATTATTATTCTTCGGCTTTGATTTCGCCGCCGCCGCTCGCGCAAACTCCCCCGCACACCGCGCCCCGTACCCCGCGCCCCGCGCCCCGCGCCCATCACGCACGGCCACCGGGGCGAGCCCTCACTGGTCTCGGTGTTTCTGTAGGTATTGCCACAATTTTTAAGTCAACGTAACGATTTTTTGAAAACAATGATATCGGCTTTGCTCTTAGCCAATTTAGCTTTGCTCTTGGTAAATCAGACGACCCATGTCAATTCTTTCTGAAATGTTTTATTTAAGGTCCGCGACCAAATTACGCCTTAGTGGTTTAGTGGTTAGATTTTTGGAAGATCGTGGGTTAATTCTAAAGTGGGAACGCAAAGTTACTAAGTTTCCAATAAATTGGTTAGTTATAATTTAGAAATTACAGGCTTGAATCCATCAATCAGATTGTCCGATATGAGATGATTCCATGCTTCAAAGGGCACGACAAGCTGTCGGTCCTGGCTACAGTAGGCAGTACCAGCCTGTGGCATCGGTCGTTAGTAGTCGTTACATGAGTCATGTCAGACGCCTATGGCACTAGTTGCATAAAAGAGAAGAAGAAGACAATAAATTTAATGCTTTTGTGTGCGAGCGCCTGGGAATCGAATTTAGAACCTCCGGGTCTGGGAGTTCAACCATTGAATAACTAAACAACGGGGACCTTACAAAAAACTTTGTGAAGATTTTACGGCGCTTCGTTTTTCATAGTTTATGGGAAAATAAAGGTACGTTTATTTTAAATCGTGCTCAAAAAATTAAATGTTTTAAAGTAAGTTATGATAAGTAAATTTAAAATTATTATTATTCCAACAGGAAATGCCATGAAGCTTTATTTTATTTCTTGATTATAGCTCGATATGTGAAAGTACGAGCCTAACTAAAAGAAATTAGTTTGATTTATCCGTTATAAAGAATTGCTATTTTTTTTTCGTAGGGCTTTTTATCAACAGAACTTGGAACGTTTATTCCTTTGCCAGTTAGATTTTAACTTAGGTACTTATCGTAAAATAGCTAATGCCGTATTCAACAATTAAAACAATAAATTGTTGTACGTTTAATTAATATTCGATAATAAAACAAGCAACTTGTGATTAGGAATTTGTAGTAGACTGCACTCCTCTGTCTTCTAAATCTTCTAATGATTAGAGTGATGGCTCTGGATCCGGAGGTCCTGCGTTTGATTCTTAGGTAGGCACACAAGTTAGAAATAAATACTTTTTCAGGGTCAGGTGGTTCCCAGTTTGGTTAGAATATTGATTACAGGCCTGAATATTAGACTTGATTATCTGACTGGCTTGTTTTCAGTACGTTTAATTGCTATACGAAAATAAAACAAACAACTTGTGTTGAGGAGTTTGTAGTAGACTGCGCGCCTCAGTTTTCTAATGGTTAGAGTGTTGGCTCGTAATCCGGAGGTCCTGCGTTGGATTTCCAAGTGGGCACACTTATAAAATTTGGTTACAATTGAATACAGGCCTGAAATAAACCTGATTATCTGATAGATAAGACAAGATTTCGTGCTTCGGCGTGGATCCTGGCTATTGCTTCTTCTGGCAGCAGTCGTTACAGAAGTCATGTCAGACTCCTACGGAGGCTTAAATTCTAACATCAGTTTCTGCAGCCTACACGATAAGGAGAAGCAGACTACGTCTCAAATGTAAGCTTACAGCTTAACCTTTCGATTTACAGACAACAGCTCATCAACCTACCACAAATTTGGATTGTTGAAATAATTTGTATTGTGTAAAAGTTAATTACAAAGTTTTTTTTTCTGAGTCGATCTCGTACGAGTACTAATGTAAAAGTGTTGTATGCACCTGCACAGGCATAATCTTTTAAACTTGTTTTTTCTTCTCAAATTGTTTATATACGTAAAATGATATGTTGATTTGATTTGTTGTTATTCAATAAATAAATAAATAAATAAAAATTATTAATTAGTTAACAGATAATGAATTGCCAGTCACAGAATTCCTTATTTCGACCAATTTCATAAGATGGATTAAACCAATCGATCTAAGACTATGAGCGAGTCAGTACAAGGCAAGGCGTCATTGAACTTGATAACTGCTAACAGCTGATCGCGCGCACACGAGTGAGCGCTATACAGCGAGCGTGCGTGCACATTTGAAAGACGGCGTAGTTGTGTGCGTGCGCACGATTCATTGCCGGCTGTGCCCTTTAAAGGCCTTTTATGAAAGAAGTACTGAAAACTTTAATCATGTTTCTTTGTAAAAAAGTTTAGTTTTATCTAACAGAAGTCAATTTTGTAAAAATCTATGAAAAAAAATTGTAACTTTGACTGTCAATAACTCGGTAACCCATCATTTCCCAGGTATAGTGTAAAAGAAAAAAATGATCGTAATAATACGTAGAATATGTGGTATTCGGCTTCGTTAAGCCTTTTTTTACACCCGATATATTTAACTTTAATATATATTGTATATAAATATAGACATAATTATTAAGATACATAAATACAAATAAAAAAAAACTATGATATAATAATACATAAAATACTTCAAATAAATAACATACATATACAGTGTGAGTCTTTATAATGTGCACATATTAAAATATGGAAAAATATGTAAAATTTATCGATTTTATTTTTATCGTAAATAAGGGGTTTTATTGAGAAATTTTACAATTATTTAAAAAAATATGAAAAAAGCGTTATTTTTGTTAAAAACTGGGTTATAACTTTCGGTTGATGACAGTTGTTTTTCCTTTATTTTAATTTAATGAGGACGCCCCATTATTTACGATCATTTTAAACTTTGTTTCATTGTGATCGATCGTTTAGTTTTAAAGATATGCTATTTTGTTTACACGGGGATCACAACAGGTAACCAAAATTTTAAAAAATCCATAAAAAAAATATTTTTGAAAAAAAAAAATTTGTTTTCCGTCGATATAATTAAACATATTTGCCCATATTTTAATATGTGCACATTATACAGACTCACACTGTATATACATATACTATATTATGCAATTAATCTATTAAAAATTTAATTTCTTTGCTCTAAGAAAGAGATCGACTCTTGTCAGCGTAAAATTGGACAGTTTTGAAAAGGATGAATTGTCACCGTCAGTTTGGTGTCAGCCATCATGACGAGAAAAACCGGTTTACTGAATACTTGTGTAGTGAGTACTGCAGTTCAGTTAACAAAAACTTGTTATAAAAAAAGTAAAGAAGTGGGTAGTAAAAAGATTTAAACTTTTCAGCCGTATATTCTGTTATTTTCTAGATTCGGTAGTTACAAAAACAATAATTTTGTGAACTGGGGTTGTGATAAAAACACGATAATTTTTCAGCAAAACTATTCTAACCTGTGAATCTGGCAACACTGCATATATTAATCTGTGCCTCTCTTTGTATGAAAACAACGATTGGCTTAAAAGGGCTGGAACCCAGAGCCGTAAAACCTAATTATAAAAAATTAATAAAAAATCTGTGCCTCTGTGGTTGGTGACTGAGTACTGACTAGTGATGTGCCGAGTCGCTGTTTTTTGTGAATCGAGTCAACTCGAGCCAGTTTATACGGTATTCGAATCATGACTCGATTCCGCGATTCGAGGCAGTACTCGAGTTCTATGTGTGGTATTCGAATGTTGACTCGAGTCTAGTACTCGAGTCTAGAAATTACAAAATGATCTTGATGAGCTTTTTTTCAAATTAGTTGTAATTGGTAATAAAATTAATTAAAATAATTTCATAACAATTAAATTAACTCACAGTAACAGCTAACTGACACAAAACAAGGAAATCAAATCAAAAAGTTGCAGGTTCAACCTTGAATTTATTAGGCATCACTTCATTGCCTAAGTAAACCGAGATCGAGTACGAGCGAGTCAGTAAGTACAAAATCGATTCTTCCTGACTCGAGTACCAGAATCGAATTCGGCGTACTTGAATTAAAATAAACCGGTATTCGAGTAGCCGAGTCCAAAGCAGGAATCGAGTCTGACTCGAGTCAAGCCGTACTCGGCACATCACTAGTACTGACTGACGGACGCCATATTGGTTTGCATAATACGTGAGTTTGTAACTGATTTTAATTTAATTACACAATCATGTTATGAGTCGACGTTTGAAATATGTTTTTTTAGTCAAACGTTTTTAACATAAATGTTTGTCGATTGTGTTTAGTGCCATAAATAGAAGTTTGTGAAATTGTGACTTATGTTGTGGGACGTGGATCACTCGGACGCGCAAACGAACCTGCATGACGCGCTGTGGAAATAAAGTAAGTTTATCCAATTATTTAACTATTTACAGACAGAACACTTGATAAGTATCTACTATCCAATCCAATCGACGGCGCCTAGATGCTTGCAGCATGTATTTTTCAAGTACACAAATAACCTCTAAAATTCACAGCTTCGACGTAATATTTCCTTGCTCTTGACGATTGTATTTAGAGTACTTTTTAAATTAAAGTCTGATTATTTATCATATTACAACAACTTTCTGTGTCTAACTGTTTCTATGACTATATTATTAAATCCTGAATATTGTTTAGAATACAACAATTATGCTAAGAATCTCCTAGGTCTTTCACACCTTAGTGATGATGTATTTGAATTTGGTGCTCTTGATTCCTGTTCTGCCTTTCCCCTTGAAAACTTTTTACAGGTTTTCAAAAAGAATATCAGAAACCCCTTCAGCAAATTATTAAAAGGTTTGGGGAAATATCCAATACTGACTTTTGGGCTAAAAATATATCCCCATGTGATTCAAATTTTCCACGTTACTCTAAATCTCACTCATCAGACTTGCTATTGCCAGGTTGTGATAAGTTGCAGCAATTTAGATCGGTAAAATTTTATTCTTTTGAAATAAACACAACACATCCAAACTGTTATTGTGTTTTAAAAGATGGTAGTATTGTAACAGTATGCAATATTGTATTTTCCAAAAATATACAGGGTATGGTTATACTTTGTCAAAAGTTTTCAACAAAGGAAAACTTCTTTGCTGCACCATTCATAGATAGTTCACACATAGGAATTCATGTTGTACAAAATAAATTAAATCTATGTGAAAAGCCAGTGACTGACATTGTCGGTAAAATAGTACTTCTTCCTTTCCAAAATTACCATGTTGCTATTAAGATGCTACATTCATAATGCTTCAATTTGTATGTTTATCCTTGTCTTGTCGCCATGGTACAATATTTATTTAGTTTGGGGTTAGATAATTAGTGTGATTGTAAAAAAACCTTTTCTCAATTCCTATTGCCTGTCATATCTTTTTATCCTACCTTTCTTATTCTTGAAGTTGTAGTTTATATAGCTGATGATCCATAGGTATGTATTTATGTTTGTTGATGGATATTAGTGATACCTAATAATTTTCCATGTAAAAATGTAGCAAATTTATTTTCAGATCTTGCATAATGGGTTCCACAAATTTTGCAATAGTCACATTTCTGGCTGAAAATGATGCTCCTGGGATAGTGGCTTTAAATTGGATTATAAATAGCAAAACTTGCTACTATCCCAATGTACGCACCGAGGAAATGAAAAACAAACTATTGAAAAGGAGGGTTGACCCTGAGATTACATGTGCAAAATATCTTATGGTAAGTAATTTAATTTCTTTATTATTTTCTTTCCAAGCTTTAAAGCTTCATTAATGAAAATTCCACTTAAAATAAAAACATTTAAGTAAGTCTCAATTTAGTTTTGAAATAATGTACCTACAAAGTGCAAGTGCTTAGTAAAATCATCTTATCTTACAGAAACATATGGAGAAGCAAGATTACATCTAAAAAAAGCCGAAGATACTTCTAATTTGGACTCCAAAGAAGAAGTGACGAAAAGAAAAAGAAAAATAAAAATTGTTAATTCGCCTGATGACTCGAATTCTTCTGATGAAAACCACTTTTAAAAAATAACTCAAATTAGAAAAAAAAAAACGAAAAAAAATAAGGAACAGTTAACATACCCAACTCCTCCTAAACCTAAATCAGTTCAGCAAAATATATTTACTGAAGAAATTCACGTTAGTTCAGGAAGAATTCAATCCAATAATGTTACAGTGACTACAAACTTAGCTGAAGATAACATCACCGTTCCACAAACTGAATCCTCTCCCAGAGCCATTGAAGAATATACATATGGTAAATATCTTTATTAGTTATACTTAGATGACTGTCTAGTATAGTGGTTCGCGCTCTGGACTACAAAGAAAATAAAAAAGGGTTAAATTAATGAGGTGTTTTTTCAAGAAGAAGAAAGAATAAGAAAGAGATTAACAGAAAGCAGTTTAATGTCAATATATATTTAATTATTTTGATTGAAATTAAAAAAGGGTTAAATTAATGAGGTGTTTTTTCTAATAAAAATATGGTGCAAATACAGGAAACATATTATTGTACTATAAGAATCTAAACAACTTTCTCATGTTTATGAACTTATGTCTGAAATAGATTTTTGAGTCCTCATAGAACAAACTGTCAGATCTTGATATTTTCTAAATTACCTATTTAGTATTTTGGGATATGGCTTCACTTATGAAACTTGTTAGAATAGTCAATAGAATAATGTGTTAGGTTTATTTGCTCCATATTTACCTATATACATTCCTTTCGGAAAGTTATTTAGTTTTATGAACACATTCTTCTCACCCAGCTTATATAAAAAAAGTAATACATTATTAATTTGCCCCCGCAATATTAAAATCTATCACTTTTTTTTACACATAGCTAATTTTTACATTGTATATACTGATAGCGATTGGATTACTACTCAGTAAAAATTTCTTACGTGTTATCGACTGGTTTACTGTGTATACTTATCAAATTGTGTAATTTGATAAGTATACACAGTAAACCAGTCGATAACACGTAAGAAATTTTTAATTTTGCGGACCGCACTGATCGATCCGCTATAACAAAGAAACAGAAAGTTTGTTATGTCAAAATTGTATATAATTTGAAGAAATAGACTTTATGCAAGTTTGTTATGTTAATGTTGCATAAACTTCACAAAAACAAACAGCAGGCAAGTTTGTCGCTTGTAAACTAGAAAGTTTGATTCAAACTTGCCTCAAGTGTATACACTTGCCATGGCAAGTTATTCACAAACTTTCCATTTTGACACGTCAAACTTGCTTCAAGTCAGATTCAAGTTTAAAATGCTATCTGGGTAAGTTCTTTTAACATCCGGTCTCGTCCTCCATGACCAATATCCTTGTGTGCATCATGAATCACTTGAAATAAATCATCATCAGAGACGTAGTATAACAGCGTTTAAAGCATTTACAGGGAAAATCTACTTACGGGTTTGTCCAACAGTGATCACGTCGTAATGCTTCAGCAACCAATAATCACGCGGAGTTTTCTTGTCTAACGTTTTCGCTGTTCTTATTTCCTCCAACAATTGTGTGTAACGTAAATCATCAATGAACACTCGATTCTTTGTAGAAGCCGATTATCTTTTAGTACGCAGTTCTAAATAAAACCTTTCTTTCATTAGTAAGTACCGCTGATCTGTAGCCATTTTCCACTGAATAATCACACACACAATGATCAGACTCAATAATTCAGTTTAGAACCAATGCGTAAACTAAAAAAATACGTCTCCTTCCCGTGGTCGTTCGTTTTACACATTTCCTGATACGCTTCAGGCATTTTATACAATACCTAGGCAATGTATGAAATTAATCTTATTACTCATTGCCTGAACGTTTTAGGCAATGTATATGTCGCAGTAAGATAGATAAAGCCGTAATATAGTTATATCCCTAGGGATATAATTATATACCGTATCATAGTTGTACGAAAGCGATTCATTACTATCTCACTAGGAATATAGTTATAAAACGGTCCAAGTTTAGTGATATACTTATATTACTAGATTAAGTTCAGTGTTATAAATATATTACTTGATTAAGCTTAGTGAAATAGAAATCTACCATATATAATTAAATAAAACAATATTATATTGGTTTTATCTTTATTAAAAAATCAACTTTATGTATCCTGCAGTTAGTTACAATACTTTGTGACATTAACACGTATTAAAATTGGAATTTAAACATTAACAATACAATTAAAACTAATCAAACATTAAAAATCTTTTAAAGCTAATCAACAGTTTTGAGATATCTTTATTTCTTATCAACTAAGTTGAGATCTTGGTTTCTTTAAAAGTATTTTTTAATTTTTGTTCAAAAAAGAAAAGGAATCATGACATCTAGAATTACATAGCACTGAATGCTTCTTACAGGCACATCTTTTAGTAGAACACTGTATATTCGATTTTTTACAGGAACATTTTAAATAACCTTGGCCACCAAAGCGCGACAATTTTTGGCATATTTCTCTCAGTGACAAGTTTTATACATTTTTTGATCCAATGGTCCACGATCTATCTTTGGTATCTCTATAAAAACTGAAGATCCCACGTCAATGTCAGGAAATTTCTGTTCTTAGTTTAATAAGCAAATCAGCAGGCACTTGTGATGACAAACCAATTTGAGGATCTGCTTCGAAAAGAGCTTTGTATGGTGTTCTTTTTAAAGTTCGATGAAAAGAGCTATTTCACTAAACTTAATCTAATATAAGTAAACTTGGACCGTTTTATAACTATATTCCTAGTGAGATAGTAATGAATTACTTTCGTATAACTATGTTACGGTATATATATATATCCCTAGGGATATAACTATATTACGGCTTTATCTATCTTACTGCGACATATACAATGCCTAGGCATTCTATACAATGCCGGATTATACACATTGCCTATAACATTTACACCAAACAATACTAACCCTGGAACTAGGGAATGAAGAACCGGTGCCATAATTGAGTCCCGGGATTTTTGGGACTAGCTGTTAAAGGAACCGGGAGAACCGGGACTTACGGGACGGATTATTCTTTAGGTAGAAAGATTTCGATATAAGTAGTTATTTTTTTGTTGTTGTTTTGTGTAGATAGTAAAAGATGTCGAACAGGGTCACCTGCTGTATTATAAAGCTAACCAAAAAGTGTATCCTCAAGGCTATTCAAGTACCGACTTCGGCGCACTCGGATGAAGTAGTAAAGAAAAAGTACGAAGAAATTTTCCAAACCTTTGCACAATCACAACACCTGCAAGACCCAATCTATCGTTATTATGCGCGATTTTAACGCCAAAGTGGTAGTACAAACAGTTTTTATTTTTATTCTATTTAAACCGTTCTTTAAATAACAAGCCTAATAGTGATGGACGTGGCAAGCTCTGACGCTAGACTGAAAATGAGACTGATTTTATCATAACGGGTATAAGCTAATATTTAGAGATATCTCAGTAATTAACAGATTCAAAACTGGCTGCGACCAAAGACTTGTGCGAGGCACTTTAGATATTAGTTACAAACATGAACCGACTCATTTAATGAAATCCACGCTTTGACATAATATGCTCCAAAAATTGGGTCTGAATCGTTCCAGCTAAAACTGGAGAAACGATTTGCTGTCCTGGAAATCATCAGACATTGACATTGACCAAGAACTCTAAAATGTAGTGGAGATCCTCCGGATCCAAATTTTGTGAGGTGCAGCATACCGGAAAAAAGTCTACAACTCGAAGCTTTCAGGAAAAACTCTGCATCTTCGCTTCCACTATCGCCTTCAATTCTTCGTTATTCACTTGAGTGTCAGGTAGTCCACGAGGCTCATTGTGTAAATTGAAATTTCCAGAACGGAAACGTTGAAACCAAAAACGCACCGTTCGTTCGTTAGCGGTGCCTGGTCCGTACACGACGTTAATTCTTCGAGTCGATTCTGCAGCACTGGTGCACCGGTGGAACTCGTATTCGTGAATACCGCGACAGGCGCGTGGATCCACCGTTGTGGGCACGATGGGCATGCCCACAACCCTAATAGACTAGTGACGTCATACTTTTACGGCCTATTAAGATCTAGGTCTTATTATGGATGACAAGGAGTATAAAATGGCTGAATATGTCGTTTAAAATTATATACTGGCGCGACAAGAATTACCATCTTGAAGATATGTGCGCAGAAAGCCCACAATTTTATTGATCCGAAGCAGTGGTAGAGTAAAAAAAAAATTGGGACGTAAAAGAGCTTAATTTAGGCCTATTTGCAGAAATGAATTGGTTTTAGAAAAACAAACTCACGCTCTTTATCCCCTTTCTCTCGGAGATAAGTGATGTTACTTCTGTAACGAAATCTCGGTTTCAATGTTGAAACTCAAACGAATGATGTGAAAACAAATGAAATACGAATTTCAAAACAATACTTTTCTGGCTTTATTCCGAAATAAATTTGAATTAGGAATTCCTAATATAACGCAAGATATTTGATTGTTAAAGTTGCCATTGAGTATCGGCAATTTCATATGTAAGGACCTAATATACCACTTACTTTTAGGTTGAAGATCCCCAAACATGGAGTAATGATTATGATGAAGAAAATGGTTGGAAAGGTATATGCCTCTTACATATGGCAGGACTCTATAGTATATGGCAAAATGAAGACAAAATAATATATTCATACTCAGTAATCACAATGGAATCAAATAACACACTCAACTGGCTACATCACAGAATGCCTGCTATATTATCCCAACAGGAACAAATTCAGGTAGGTAGTTCTATTTTTAAAACATAAAATTTCTATCATCATCATCATTTCAGCCATAGGACGTCCACTGCTGAACATAGGCCTCCCCCAGTTACTTCCAGATTGGCCGGTTGGAAGCGGCCCGCATCCAGCGGCTTCCTGCAACCTTTACCAGGTCGTCTGTCCACCTTGTAGGTGGACGTCCTACGCTGCACTTGCCGGTACGTGGCCTCCATTCCAGAACCTTTCTGCCCCATCGGCCGTCAGTTCTACGTGCTATGTGCCCCGCCCACTGCCACTTCAGCTTGCAAGTCGCTGTCAGCGACTTTTGTTCGTTTACGAATCTCTTCATTCCTGAGTCGATCTTGCAAAGAACCACCGAGCATAGCTCTCCTTTCCATAGCACGCGGTGCAACCTTTATGAGGCCCATAGTAAGAGGCCACGTCTGTTTATGATATGATTGTTAGGATGAAAAATGTTAGGAAGAACATTTTCGGATTTCCAATTATCAGATTTGAAAATAAATTTACTATGCTGGCCTAGGCTGGCGTTCCCTTAAGCCTTTTTAGCTACAACCACAGAATATCTAAAAGTACTACTACAACATTAATTGAATAAAACAACAAAAAAAATATTAAAAAATAACACCCGGTTCAAAATACTAATACTTATATACATATATTTACATAAATACTAACGTACCTATACGTAATAAGTAACGAGTGTATTTTTGAGCTTCGAAAACTGGCAACGTCGCTTTCGAACTTGTAAATTACTAAAATTACGTTTTATTACTTGCAACCATTTATCTAAAATTACTTATTATAATCTGAATAACACACTTTGTAACAGTTTATCTATAATAAATTGCACTTACCTACTAAAATTCAAAATAATCCCACAAGCACTAACAAATTGCACCTTTCAAAAGTTACACTTTTTTAAGACAATTCAAAATGCGCGCGAAACACTTTATAAAAAGTATTCCGTTTCATAGATGAAGGAAATTTAATCTAATTTGTTTATTGCTAAAGTTATTTATAAAACAATAGTCTCTAATCTTACAAAAATAGGACTTAAAGTCCCGTGGCGAAGCGTGGTCTCATGAGACCGCTTGGCATTTGACGGAACGGCGTGTTTTTTGACAGAGCGGTCTTATGAGACCGGTTGGATGCATTGGGGTTAAGTACTTTTTATAATAGCCTACAAAGCGGTACTGCAAGCGAGAATCCATCAAAACCCCACATACTCTCGTAAGAGCTGCGACTTGTGTTTGTGAATTTAGCCTATACCTACGCATGAAATAGGACAATAGGTGGGTAAGTAATTAGAAATAATTCTAATAAACAAAAAAAAACAATAGGCATATCGATACAATTAATTTATGACACACTTATCGATATAGTGATAAAATTCCATGTACAAAAATATCGTAAGTACCTACTGAGGACTTTCAGAATCAGGGCTAGGGAACGGTTCGCAAAATACCGGTTCATAAAGGTTTTTAACCAGTTTTTTGCTAATCACTCGCTTGGAGCGGAACCTATACGCAAACGTATTGTCGCTGGGATTAACCTGGTAAATTCCAAGCGAACTGCGGGTGCGATGTCGCTCCGACCATTTGCTTTATCTCTTTATGCATTATAAGTAGGAATTCTCATCTCGCTCGTATTTCGGTAAAATATGAATCGTGCGAGTCAATCAATATTTTGTTTCTTTAATTACGGCACCACTTCACTACTCTCGTTTAATTTTATCATAACCTACTTTAAAATGGGCCGCAAAAAGAGAAATTTTAATGATGTTGTTTAAAAAAAACTTTTATTTTAATTCGAAAATATTAGCAAATTTTCCATGTAAGTGACTGTAATGTAAAGTAATTAATGACTAAGGAATATTCTTTAAACCTAAAACAAAATTTCCACAAGTATGAAATGTAGTAAAGTTCATCAAAAAAGTTTCTGCTTAAATATTGTGTTTTTGATATTACAACGTATTCCTAAGATAGGGTAATTCATGTCTAAAATGTTTCATTTTAGCACCCAAAACGGAGTAGCATTTAAAAAATTTAAACGCCGCATCTTTCCCTACTGCATCTCAGCAGATAATGAGAGTTATGCCTTATCGCCGGTGGGCGGAGCAAACTTTTTTTTTTAAATAAACCGGCATTTTGAGCAGTAACCGTTATTTTATGCTCTTTAATCAAAACCGAAGAATGTGGATTCTGACGGAGCGGAATCGAAATTATAATTAATCTTCTTTCTATTTTTGCATGGCGTTGTTTACGAGCTGGTAATTTTTTTTAACCAGGTTTCCGAGTCCTGCTCAGAATTCTTCTGCTGGAGATCGAGACGTTTGTATAATCATTTGCGATCACAAAATCACCGCGCCAGTTGCCAAGGGAGCGTTCGCGCCGCTGCAATTAATGCTAGCCTAGCCGAGCGAGCCGGTGGCAAAATATTATGGTCTGAGAGCAGTGGATCAACTTTGTGATTTCAAAACAATAACACATCTAATAAAAATAGCAAAGTACCTATGTAATTTATTATTACTGATTATTAATATAATATTATAATTGTCTTACTTTTATATAGGTATTGTTTGACCATTTGCCAGCCAGCTTTCAAAAATTTTTTTTATTTTTCTTATTCATTATTATGAATAAAGGCGAAAGAGTCGGAACGCGTTAAAGTATACTACTTACCTGTATTATCTGATTTTAGTCACTTCGAAGTGACGCGACGAGTAGGTATTTATCCCGACCGAAACGCGGAGTGTCGTAGGTCTGCTTAAACGCTTAAGAAGACTGCTATAACTTTTTTCAAGAAGGAAGTTTCAAAGTTTTCGCAAATAGGTAGATTACCAAATAAAATATAATCGTCAGTAGTAGATTTATTAACATTCAAATAATATACATTATTGTGGTGTCATAAACAAATTTAAAAAGCCTTCAGTAACGAAATTTTCTCGGTGAACTTGTTATATGCATATTTTATACATACATTTCTTGCTTGTTTATTTTTATCAAGGCGGGTATGACGTTTATCGCTTGCAGTAACGCTTTGTAGGCAACTGGTAACAACTTTGCTCTTTGTTGTCGCTCGGTGAGAGTACTTATTTTAGTAAATTTACATAAGAGTCGTTTCTGGATAAATTAAAAAGATTATATCTAAGGATATGACATGAAGAAATTCATGTAAAAGAAGTTAACGCATTAAAAATTGACTTGAATCCATCTAATTCTGAACCAATGATATTTATTTACTATTTCAGGCTTGGCTGGATATAGAGAATGTATCTGCAGAAATGGCCCTTACTTTTTTGAAACCTGTGACAATATTGTCTTGGCATCCAGTCCCAACCCTTGTAAACAACTCAAAAAATAAATCTGATGAATGCAACAATAGGTTGCTAGGAGAGAAGAAAAATAAAAGCAAGCAGAAAACTTTAACTTCATGGTTCCATAATGCTGCTAAACGAAAAAGTGAAGAAAGTAATCAATCTGTACCTAAAAAAACTAAAAAAGATGAATAGAACACGGGCAGACACTCAATACAAATTCTTTTTAAGGAGAATAATGAAGATTCTGTTGTATTATTATTTGATTGAAACTAAAATAACTTACTTTTAGTCGAATGCTATTAAAATTTGTCTACTTGACGATCAAAATTTATTTATTTTCCTATAAAAAAAACTTGCATGAAACTCTTTTACATGTCCTAATTCTTATTATTTTCCTTCTACTGCCTCTACTATACCGTGGGCTAATATTGTGGCTTAATTTCCTAATACTGTGGGCTAGTCCAGACCAAGCTAGCTAGCCAAGAAGACGCAGCTAAAGAAACTCATTATCCCTGTGAGAAAGTACCTAGCAGTTAATATATTTTTTTCAAGAAAATCATCTTAACGTCATGCTTTTTATTTTTATTATACATAACGGGTATTGTTATAATGCATAGTTAGGTAATAGACTGTAGTAATTTGTTAAATAATAGTAGGTAAAAATTTTAAAAACACGACTGCCGTTAATAATAGCGATCTAAAAAGTTTGAAATAAATTGTGAATGTATTAGGAAATTGTTTGGCTGGTACGATTCACGGTCGATTGCCCTTTACCCGGGCGTCTCCTCTCAGAGTGTCAACTGATACCGCTGGCGATTGGTCGCCGCGATTACGGCTGCTTTGTACTCGTAGTAAGGTTGTTGAAATGACCGATGACAGTGGCACGAGTGTTCTCGCGAGTCGCGACGGTCTAGCCGACTCATTAGTGGTGTCTGAGTTGTTTTCCTTGTCATCAATGTCCCGGAGCTCGAGCTTGATGGCGAATTTCGGCCGCGCTGGGTGACACGGAATTTTGGTCGAAGGATAGCGCTTCGTACAGTAATAGCACGGATTCCAGTGTTTTGATCTCGGCAGTGGGGTTGGACAGGAGGTCTCGGGGCAGGAGCCGCCCAGCAGCGTCAGGCCGCCGGACATGTAATGGGTCGATGTTGTGAAGATGGCGTTGGGGCCGTTGTCAGCACGAATGAACATGCGACGCGCTAAGCTGATAACAAATTCTTCCACTGGTGGGATCCGCATGTTTATTTTTTATTTTATTTATGGACAGCTATCAAGATGTTCCGAGCAATGATGTCGTTCCGGACGTATCGCCCTGTTCCTGTCAACGCGGAGATAAATGTTCTGCTGTAACAACAGTTTGGTCCTTATGGCTAGGGAGCACAGAAAGTACCACGCGGCGGACGCGTAGGTGAGCCGTGATCGGACATAATATGTCCGATCGCGTCATAAGACATATTATGTCTTATGACGCTGAGGTTGGCTCTCAAAGGTAATCAGAATATCAGGACCGGTCTAAGCAGCGCTCTGGTCATTTTGGCCTGGCTAATCAAGTGGTTAACCTGTGATACCATGCGCAAGGACCGGTCAATTCGACACCCGAAGCACTGATTTGGTATTATACAGATGCCCCATCCAGGGCCGTCTTAACATATGCCGGGGCCCACAACGGGGCACACAAGAATTCAGGGCCCTATTGCAAATTAAAAATTTGTAAATAACAAAAGAGAACATTTTTCCTTTCAATTTTCTTAGTAAAAATTATTCAGGGCACGTGTTATTAAAAAACATAACTTTAGTAAGTATGTTATAAATTGCAGAATAAAATACGGCTGGTAAAAGTTGGTTACTTTAGGTTTCTTTCGGCACTTCTTTTCTGCAAAATCTTCTATTACTTTTTCAAAGTCTATTTCTTTGACAATATCACTTTCAATGCACATAATTGATAAATTTGTTAGTCGTTCTTGTAACATTGTCGTTCGTAATTCATTTTTTATCCTCTTAAGCTGCGAAAATGATCGTTCTCCACTACAATTCGTACTGCTTGATGAAGCAAAGAAATATTCTTGTAGCAACTTCAATGTTTGGAAAAGTTCCATAAAATCTGTCGGACTTTATTAGTTTATGTAAGGCTGGGATATTTAAGTCCACTGACTCCTTTGCTGTATTTTTTAAATACTGTCTTAAATGAAAACATTCTGATTTGAGCTCATGAACATTATATCTTCATTATACAATTCTGCAAATCCTTTCCTTTTTTTAGTTAACAGTTCAGAATCAATAGTTATTAATTGAGAAACTAATGTTGGTCAATTAAATAGTGCGCTGATGAACGATTTTATAAATGAACCTGTAAAGTGTCGATTATAGGAACAAACGTATCTACACGAAATTTTTCTTTTCCATTCAACTGAACAGTCTCTGACGATCCTTCAAAAAAAGTGATACGTGTACTACGAATTCTTTTTCTTTCCGAATTATCTTTATAATCAGTATTAGGCGTTTTTTCTGTAGCAGCCGATTCGTACTGGTTAAAATTATCACGTGCGTTACTGAAATAACCTATCAGAGATGCGTAAAATTTTGTAACAACATCCATGGTGACAGTATCATTCTGTAAACTCACACTTGTTTTATTTATGCAAAAGGTCATTCCATATCTCCGTTAAAAGTACTGTTTCAAATTTTTGCATTTTTTTTTCTAGGCTTTGAGCCTCATTTCTTGTCGCTCCTGGTTGATTGATATCATTTGCAATTGATTTCAATGCTTCGATAATATTAAAATACCCATTTCGCAAAGCATTTACAGCATTAGCACGTGCAGACCATCTAGTATCCGGAAGAGACTTCACTTTATTTAGGATGGATGTACCAGTCCCAAACCAGTCACCAGTTGTTGACCAATTTCATGTAAAAGCTCCTATTTTAAGAATTCCCGCCAACTGAAGCCGACGATTTAAATAGTGTTGCAAGATAATACTTTAGTGAATCATTCAATCACTATTCCAAGTGAATGAG
Source organism: Anania hortulata (assembly GCA_963576865.1). Taxonomy (NCBI): domain Eukaryota; kingdom Metazoa; phylum Arthropoda; class Insecta; order Lepidoptera; family Crambidae; genus Anania; species Anania hortulata. Next base: position 9,530,096 of record OY756408.1, on the reverse strand, counting down.
ATAGAACATACAGCTTTTTTTTATATTTTCTTGACACACGTCTCGTTCATTTGTCATTTGACCGCCATTGCAGTAAAGAGCGTGCGATGCAAGGTAAGAATAAATCTGCTTTGATCGTTGTATTTTAGTAGCTAAATGTTTTAATTTCATGAAATGTTATTAGTTTCATTGTTAATAATGTATTATTCAATCATATTACTAATAAAAATTAAATATTTCGGTGATTTTTTACACTGGTTAACTATTGGAACACCGGTTGTATGGAGTACCAGCAGTTATCCACAGTAGTCAACTACCGGGATTTGCACTCGTTTGCTTAATTAATGCATTTTAATTGTTTTTGCATTGCTAATAATGTTGTGTGGATATAAATGTTAAATGTAAAGTAAGATTTTTCCAATTGTTGACCAGTGGTTTGTTATGGGTGCATTCATTGTGTTTCTTAAGTTGACCATCGCATTCATGTAATTAATGAGACAAAGTTTTTTTAATATACAAGTTATTGATAGAGAGATCACACCTCCACGTTCCGAAACTGAACCCAACCTTGCGATTCCAGGTCATTCGGGACTGACACGCCATTCCAGACCTAACGCAGACCAAACATCCTTCGGGAAGACATCTGGTACATTAGTACACAATCAAAAAACATTAAAGATTCCTATTAGCCCTGCTTTTGCAAGCGCTATAGTTTGGCCCACAGAATCTCCAATAAAAAAAGGTGGCAAAAGAAGGCAAATTTTTCCAGATGCTATCAATTCACCTAAGTGGAAAGACTATTGGGAAAACAAAGAAAATGAGAAAAAAGAAAAGGAAAAGAAAAAAAATGAGCGCGAAGAAAAAAGATTAAGTAACCAGAGAAATAAAATTGAAAAGGCAAGGACTAAGTCTAAACCTGCAATTGCTAAAAGGCGGGTTCCAACCCAAGAAGAAGCTGATTCCGAAGAGGATTGTCCGACATTCTCAAGATAGATTAGAATTAAGCGAGTACGACCTACAATAGATTCTGATTCAGAAGACGAAATACCTTTGAGTGTTTATAAAAGTTTGTCAGAAATAGTAGGTGACGCCGGAGTTGGGACCTATGTGATCATAAAATATGAAGGCGAGTTTTATCCAGGACTTGTGAAAAATACTGATTTCGATTGAAGCAAGTTAGTACCATGATGTTTTCTTCTCCCAATACTTTCAAATGGCCGGAAAAAGAAGACATAATTTGGTATAGAAAGGAAGATATCATTGAAATAATTAAAAATCCAACTCCAATAAATACCAGAGGTACCTACAAAGTCGAAGAGATGAGCAAATATTTGCCTTGGGAGTAGTTTCCTTGATTATTGCTCAATTTTGCCAACTTTTAAGACTTTTTTATTTTTTATTTTATTTGCTAAACCTGGAGGAGTATGACTTTCGTCTATAAAGTCTGCTCAAATTGACTGACTATAATAGGAAATATATTTTTGTTAGAGATTTATAATATTTTCGTAATGAAAACTTCCTTATATTTAGTTGTAAAAAATTCGTAAACTTAAGCGACAGTGATAGTCTTGTAACAGTGATAGTCTGATTCAGATCTCAATTACTTAAATAATATTATTAATAATTGTTATGTAAGAGTTATTTACCTAAAGGTGAATAATAAACAGTTGATTTTGACATTAATTTACAATTGTTTCATTTCACTTTCCTATTAATAATGTTGGTCAATTACTGGCACAAATTCGGTCAATTACTAGCACCTGCTGGTCAAACTTAGGCAAATTCCACTTTTCAGAATTCAAAAATTATTTAATAAAACACTAGAAGGGTTACATGCATAATATTTTTTATCTTGATTTGCCGATAAACAACGCAAGTAAACACAGTTCATATATTGCCCTATTTCAGTTAACCTGTATATGACAGTGTTTCAAAGTCTAAAATTGAGCTTAACTGGTTTGGGATTGGTACGTTCACCCTACTTCACTTTTTAGTGAACTTTATTTTCACCCAAATACTCAGTCATGATTTTCCACCGTTTGGTAGAAGCCGAGTTTTTTTTTTTTGGATTAATTTAAAGTATGCTACTGCTTCTGGAACACATTCCACAGCTTGAGAACCTACGAAAGGAGATGGAAACGATTCTATACAAATTTGGGCCCTGGATGTAATAAGATGAAAATGGTGTTAATGAATAGATTGATACTTGGCAAACCTTGACTGAAGATTCTGCGGTTTTTGTCATTCTCAAAGCCGAATAATTAAGGGTTTAGTAAAAGTAAGGTTATGTAATAAACAGCTGATTTCTGAAATACAAAAGATATTTTAACGTTACTTATATAGTTATTCACATTTAGGCCAAAAACTAGACGACAACAACTGGTTAGATAAGGTATACTTACAGACTGAGGGGCAAGCCATTGTTAAAATATATGCAAAGCAGTTTCATCGTTTAGGGGTCGCCTGCCTAGTGCATACAGTGACTACGACTAGTCGCTGTTACACAGTTTACACAGAGATCCATTATCTTCTGTATCCAGTCCATGCCGGTAGTAAAATCCAAAGTAAAAAATCTAAGTCAGACGTGCAAGATCTTCCGTGTCCAGATTTAAAGCATTGCAAGGTCGTTCAGGTTAGGCAGGGTCAGAATTAGTGAAACAAAGCCGTGGTCGATGAAAAACAAAAGGATAATATGAAATCACTCAAACATAACGCACACGCAGAAACGTAAAATACGAAACGTGATCCAACGATTATTTATTTATTTGACAAGTCAGCTGTCAGTATCAGTGCACAGAATAAATATACAGTATCAGTTTTATTTAGGTAATCGATTAATAATCGATATCTTTTTTTTATTTAATTAATATTTTTTTTATAAGCTAAAATAGCCTAATGTATTTATTTTAATGCAAATAATTATTTTGTTTGCGTTAATTGCCTAGTATAGGCCAAAAGTATTTCTTTTTTATCAATTGTGTTATCCTATTTACATAAATCGATATTATTTTAATCGATTTTGCAGTGACTGCATAAAAATCTTGTTTTTCTTATTGCTCAGTCTCCAGGAGGAGAAATGGGCAGATTTTTTGTATATTAGGATGGAAAAATATGTCAATTTTTTTAAACCATATTTCATCTACTTACATTAAGGGCCCAGAAATCCCCGTCTCCTTTAGTGATTGTGCCGCACATGGGACAAAAATTGCAAATTCTCATTTTTCTTTTATTTTTGCCTAAACACCAGAATACTTTCCCGCCATATTTGATGCATTATCATAACTCTGCCCACGACAATCATTTATATGAATATCAAGGTATTCTAACAGGTTTAAAATAACATCTGCTATGTATTGAGCATAATGTTCATCCACTGGCAAAAATTGCAAAAAAAATTCAATAGGCTCACTGTCTTTTACGTATCTAACAATGACGTTCAGTTGATCAACATGGGAGAGATCTCGTGTAGAATCCACACTTAGAGAATAGTATTTTGCTGCTTTTAATTCGTTAACAATCTTTTTTAGCACTTGCTGTCCCATTAATTTTATAAACTCATTACAAATATTTGCAGACAAATATAATGTATAGGTACTTCCTTTTCCGCAATTTCTATAGTTTCGTGATCAGCAATAAAAGGATCAAATTCACTTATTAGTTCTAGGCAACCCAAACAATTGCCGTTATTTTGAGACCCTAATATTTCGTTATCGCCACAAAAGGAGAGTCCTCTTGAAGCTAAAAATTTTACTACCGCAACAATTCTTCTAAGTACATTCTTCCAATAATTGACTTGAGTATTATATTGGGCCAACAATTTGCTATCAACTCGTCCAGACGTTTTGCTTCTTGTAACATAAGTCATCAATTCATCATTGACTGCCTGTGTTGTAAACTGTTTTCATGGTCCATTAATATGTTACATATGTCTCCAATCTTTACACCCATCCGGAAAACTCAAATTATGACCGGAGCCGGGAGTAGTATTAAATAAACGGCAGCAATAACAGTATACAGATTTTTTCGACGGTGAATAAAGGAGCCACTTTCTTTCTATAGACTCACCATTCGTGAACTTACGCGTAAAAATATTTTTTAGTCAAGTAGGTATCTAGTTTTTGTTTTACCGCTTGAATCGGGAAAACTTGTAGAAGTTTCAGAGAAATCACAATTTTGGTTTTGAAAATACTTTGGCCCTTTTTACATCCAAATATCCTGCACTGCCTCTGTTAAAATTTCATCGCAGTATGTACCAGGGTCAGAAGATAAATTAACGAAGCTTGCAGTTAGTCCACGGCAGCTTGAAGTGGAGGGTTCAACATCTGAAGTGTGTTTTTAAATTTAAATCTCGCATACTATCATTTTGGTCACATGTATTCTCTTTTTCTTGTTGAAGTTCAGAATTATCTTGATCAATCAGCCTGTTTGATTCTTGTAACGGAAAAAATTAAGTGACTTTAAGAAGTTTATTTGTTATAGTTTTATGAGCTTCAACTTTTTTTCTTTTTTATGATTCACTTAAATATGTTCTTCTCCACATAATAAAACAGTCGTATGTACAGATTAGTGATGTAACAAATATTCGCATTCGCAAAATTACTGCAAATATAAAAAAATGAGATTAATAATTGGTTAAAAAAACAAAATCCATTCATTTCTTATGTTTTTTTAATGTTAGAAAAGGTAACTTAACCTCGTAATCACATTATCAGTCTTCTCTTTATCATTTGGTATCATTTATTTATTTAACTTTGGGCAATGAAGCTTGCGGATTTCGATTCGGATTGCGGAAGTCGGATGCGTTCGTATCAACTCGGCTATTCCCGGAACAAAAAACAAACGGAACGCACTTCGTTTAAACGGGACTGCCACCAAGGTCACCAAGCCGTAGACAAATGGCGCCAAATTTTAACAAAATCTGAATATTCGCATTCGCGAATGTTAGCAGCAGATATTCGTTACATCACTAGCAGATAGCTAGTTAATTAAGCGATCGGGTTAAGTTCCCGGGTTTGCGAGTTCAAGCCTGGTCGACATACTTATATATAAGTAGCTCTGATTTTTGTTTTCTTCTAGGTTTGTTTTATTTGTTATTTGTGTTCTTTTACTTCGTTAAATAATAATAATAAGGTAAAATATGGCGAAAACTTCAAAAATTACTTGTATCAAAGACCCATATAGATTTTCTTTCCTTATTGTTTGTAGTCACAATTACTTTAACTTTTTCTTCGTTTTTCTTATTTTCACTTTATTTGAGATATTTATTAACTTAGGTACCACTTACTTGATTCCCGAATTATCAAGGATATTTTTAATTAAGTATGATAAAAATATTCAAAAATGCAAATCTGGAATAAACAGAAATAATTTAAAATATGAAATCTGCGGTTAATCTGTCATTCCTTAGATTTCAAGTCTGTCCACCCATCCATTCAGCTAACTATATATTAAATATAGATATAAAAAAAACTGTTAGACATGCTAAAAGCTTGTTACTCTTAGCGATGCAGACAGATCAGACGGCACAAATTCACAATAACCACATTACGGTCAAATTATTTTACGAACAGCTTACATTTTTTTTATTGCAGCCAGCAACATACTTATTCGCGGATTCTTTCAAATTTGTGTTTTTAAATGTTTTTATTAAATTTAAGAATATTCTTGTAAATTTAGGTTTCAATAATATGGAAAATATTTGAAATAAAGTCGAATTTAAGAAGCATTAATAATTCAATATTAAGGAAAATATTTAAAATAAGGTCCAGAAGGGATAATAAAAAGTATCGGTTAATAAATAATAAAGTGTAGTAAATTGGAAACAAGGAGAAGAAGGAAAAGGAAAGATAAATAATTATATAGTTCTTTCGCAGTATTTTAGATTAGATCTCGCATATGTGACGGCAATCTACCAAGGATACGTCGTTTGTGACGCTTTTATTTTTTGAATAAAAAGAACCGTCAGCCGTCTAGAATTACACCTTTTTGGACACTTTCGATTTCAGCCTCTAAAGGGTTTTAGGGCCCCGTTTCTTAGCAAAAGGATGGTGACGCGATATGTGACGGTATCTAAAGTGATTTCATCCAAAAAGATGCAACACACATCGAGAAATCCTGAAAAACGTGTCCAGCCAGCCCGATGTCCGGCTTGCTACACCATTTTATTTTTCTCGATATTCAACGCAATATCGCTTTTAAACTAATCTTTATGGATAAAAGTAATGTAACGCGATATGTGACGGCTCACGACCAGATTTGAATCTCCGTGACGCACGAGTGTTAGTTAGTTAGTTTAGCTGGGCTTTCTCCGCACTTAGCCTCATGATTGGGCCATTGTGCGTGCTACTTAGTCTTTCTTACTCCAACCATCCTAGGTCGTCCCAGAAGGTCAGCAGCCTTTTCAGACTGCTGCAGGCTTCCGGGAGAGATCCTGGTGATTGAAGAATCCGTGCCCGTTGATCTGCCACGCTTCTGCACTCCAATAGCACATGCTGTGGCGTTTCTTCTGCCTCCATGCATCCTCTGCATGTCGGGCTGTCTGTCACACCTATGTTAAACAGGTGTTTGTTAAGGGGACAATGGTCGGTTATAACACCTACCACCTACCTTGCGAATTTTGTCCCTTGCTAGTCTGATAAGGTTGCGGGCAAGCTTATTTGATACCGCCGGAACTGCATTTTTCATTTGCCTGCATCCCTCGCTGTTTCTCCATTCTGTTAGATGTGTTTCTTTGGTTCTTTCGCGCAACCATGATTTTATTTAGGCCTGGGGTATGGGCAGTAGTGGTGGACGCACGAGTGTAGAAGTTATTCTAAAAAAAACTTGATAGTTCAGCTGGAATCTTCCGAATACACGAACCCGAACGACCACACTGCCCTTTTTATAGGAATGCGAGGAAATCATAGTTCATAATCTAGGAAAAATTTACACGTATGATGAATTGATGATAGTTGATTACCTCTTTCCTTTACTTACATATTTAAAAAGTAAATATTAACGTAATTTAAGGATATAATGATCTATCGTATAATACGATAAACATCGTAAGTTAATTTGTAAATAAAAAGTAGAACTATTGGAATAAGAACTATTTACTTACCGAACGTATGTAATGTATAGGATGAATTTTTATTGGTGTAAAATACTTCAGGATTTATTTGTACGTTTGCCGTCCACGTTTTTGTTAATACATAGTTTCGTACATTAACAAAATTAAGTTGAGGTAGGTAAGTAGTTTCGTGGGAAAGTTGTTTGTTATCATGAGTATGAACAAACCCTTTATCATGATCATAATTTCAGCCATAGGACGTCCACTGCTGAAAATAGGCCTCCCCCATTTACTTCCAGATTGGCCGGTTGGAAGCGGCCTGCATCCAGCGTCTTCCTGCGACCGTTACCAGGTCGTCTGACCACCTTGTGAGTGGACGTCCTACGCTGCGCTTGCCACTACGCGGCCTCCATTCATTCTAGAACCTTTGTGCCCAATCGGCCGTCATTTCTACGTGCTATGTGCTCCGCCCACTGCCACTTCAGCTTGCTAATCCGTTGGGACTTGGGCTATGTCAGCGACTTGTTCGATGAACAAACCCTTAAGTATGTTTAAGTAAGTTTGACGACCGTCTGGTGTAGTGGTTCGTGCTTCGGACTACAAAGCCAGCGGTTGCAGGTTCGAATCCCGCAAGGGGCAAATGTTTGTGTAATGAGCAGGAGCATTTGTATCTAAGTCATAGATGTTTATAATTGTATTTAAGTATGTTTATCCGTTATCTAGTCGCCATAGTACAAGCTTTGCTTAGTTTGGGGCTAGCTAATTGGTGTGATGGAAACAATTTATTATATATTATTTTATGTATATTACACCAAAGGCAGATTTTTCAAAAGCCGGATAACTTTTATTCGACGTATAAAAGTTATCTAGCGTTTGTAAAGTTGGTCCTAATTTAAATTCATTCTATACATATACTCTCATAAAATTATATCGGGTGTTAAAAAGCTTAGCGAAGCCGAATACCACATATTCTACCAATTATTAGGCGGCAACTTATTAGAACGGCAATTTTATATGTAGGGAACATATAAAATTGCCGTTCAGTATCAAAAAAGTGTAAAGTGTAATCAATCGAAGTGTGCGCCGTTGTTATCGATACACTTCCGCCAATTTATAAGCAGATCATTGATCCGTTTAGAAAATAATCCTGGTAGCGAGAGTCTATGAACTGTTTGAAGGCAGTTTTGACTGCCTCATCGGATTTGAATTTTGTCCTTTGTAAAAAGTTTTCTAAATTATGAAAAAAAAGGTAATCGGATGATGATCTGGAGAGTATGGTGGGTGACGGAAAGGTTCCAGTCGCAGCTCCTCTAACTTGGCGACCGTTTGTGCAGTGTGTGGACTAGCGTTATCCTGAAGAAGCAGTGGGCTAGAGCAATTCACCAGTCTCGGTTGTTTAATAGCGAACTTTTCCATCATTGTTTGCAATTGTTGGCAATACAAGTCTGCAGTAATCGTCTAGCCTGATCTTAAGAAGCTGTAGTGGATAACAACAGCACTGGTCCACCTAACACTAACCAGACCACCTTCGCTTAGGGCAAGGATTTGCAGTTTCTCCAGAGTTAAGCTATTGTGATCTAAGCTATGATCGCTTCCGATTGTCGTATAGGATCCATTTCTCATCACAAGTCACGATACGGTTCAAAATCCCCTCATTATTGTAACGATTGAGCAAAGAAACGCAGCAAGCGAAGCTTGTTTCTTGGTTGGCTTCAGTCAATTCGTGCCAGTCGATGAGAGATTTTATGTTTTCGTTTGCACCGACTCCAAAAGTAACTGATTAGGTACTTATGTGTTAAGATTATTTTTAGCGTTTTAGTTTTTGAAGTCGGTTTTTATTTATTTTTTAAGTTGAAAATTTAAATGATAACTCACAACATAATTTCTCAACTTTAGGTCAATTTCGTAGTAACTTCCATTAAAGTTATAAGGCTATAAGTTATAAGGTTCAAATCTGGTCTAGAGCCGTCACATGTCGCGTCACAAGACTTTTATGTAAAGATCGGTCCAAAATGTGATATTTCGTTTAATATCACATTAGTAGTGATAATGGTGGTTCAGACAGCCAGAAAATTCCAGCTGAACCATCAAGCTTTTTTTTTAATAACTCTTACACGCGTGCGTCACGGTGGTTCAAATCTGGTCAAGAGCCGTCACATATCACGTCACAAGACTATATAAAGATCGGTCCAAAATGTGATATTTCGTTTAATATCGAGAAAAATAAAATGGTTCAGCCAGCGTCATTTATGGCTGGCTGGACACACGTTTTCTGAGATTTCTCGAAGTATGTTGCATCATAATGGATCAAATCACTTTAGATTCTGTCACGTATCGCGTCACCATCCGTTTGTTAAGAAACGGGGCCCTAAAACCCTTTAGAAGCTGAAATCGAAAGTTTCCGAAAAGGTGAAATTCTGGCTGACTAAACTAACATTTTATCAATTTTCAAATAAAGTATTTCGTCTCAAACGACAAAGCCTTGGTAGATTGCCGTCACTTACGATTTGTTATCCACCTAGATATGCGAGATCTCTGTAGGACAGGTGTCTCAGACAGAAGAACTACATGTGATGCGACGTTTGATTTGGCGCCCGCTTCTCTCTATACTTTTTTGTATGAAAAACGAAATAAATGGGTTTGCGTGTCTGCGCCGCACCGACACCTAACACCGCTTGTTTATGTCCCTAGTCTGAAATTTCGTAATTAAATAATTCAGTTATAATTGTACTTATATTAAAGTAGATATTAAATCTTACTCACAAATAACAAACCAGTAAACACAAGTGATTTATTGATCCCTTTTACATGGTGAAAATATCAATGTCACAGTCATTACATTAGTAACCTTTTCAAGAAGTTTACAAATTTTCAATTCTAAACTGCTTAAAATCAGCTTCACATCTTATCATCTTATGATTCTCTAGGAAGTCTGACACAAAACTGTGAACCTCATATTCATCTGAAAAAATAAAACTATAATTTAATTTTCTATTATTAATTTTATGGAGACAATTACATTTTTAACACTCTAAAATTATTGTATGTTTTTATGAATGACTTACGTGGATAGCGGCTGCATTGATATATCAATCTAATAAGGTGTTTAGCCAATGCTTTAAACAGTGCCTTGTCTCGTATACGCCCTTTTATATAGTATGGTGTGAGAAGTTTGACGACCCAAGGCGCAATACGCTCTTTGCAGCTGATCACGAATTCGGGGGTTTCTTCTAGAGGGGACATTACCTCTTCATCATCACTATCATCACCAAACAAATTTGACAACATTTCTTTTATCTGAAATTGCATTTTATTATCAAAGTAAAATAAATTTTAAAAAAACTATATTAATGATAGTGATTTATTTACCCGAGCAAGCTTTTTCCTGTTGCTATCCCCAATTTCATCTAACAATTCAAATAACTTTGATTTGAGAAAGTATTCTTCACAAATCCATTTGCTCGAGTTGTGTTTTTTAGCTTTCGGTGTTTCTTCCGGTTTTTCTTGTGCAACATTATTGTCATTGTTATTGACCAAAAGTCCTGCTAGAGATGCCAATCTTTCATCCAATGATTTAATTTGTGCTGCATGATTTTCTATTACCGACTCAGGGATTGGGGCAGATGGAATTTCATTTGTATTTTTTTTCCCTCCATCATCATGTGAAATAGATTCATATGCATCACATAGCCCACCTTCAAAAATATCATCCTCATGAGAATCACCATGAAATAACTTCTCTAATTGAAGCATTAATTCATCTGAGTCTTGAGATTCAATTGACATTCTTGTACTTTGATTCTTCGATGAAATATTTGGTTCATTCAGCATAAGTGGCATGTTTTGAGTTTGAGGTGTTTGCCCATTAGAAAAACATTTTTCCTTAGCCATTTGTGGACTATCCACATGTAGATTCTCAATCACTGGTATGTTAAATATGGGGTGGTTAATTTTCAACTGGTTTTCTGTATCTTTTTCAGAGCTAAGTTTCTCGCTTTTGCGTAAATTGGGAGACTCGTTCATTTTGCGGCGCTTCTTTCGAGAGTTGCAGGCACACTGACACATGCATTCATTTGTATTTAAAGACACAGTTTGAGTTTTTTTTTCATTTTCAGGTGGTTTACGAAGACAATCATACAATTTTCTGTAAAGTCTGCCATTCTTTGTATCGCTTTTGAGTTCTTTTATCTACAACCAAATGTTTATAATCATTGTAATTACATTATGTGGCTACAATCTATACACAATTTAAAAAAAAGAAATGGCTGAGTTGTACACCAACTATTTGTTAGTTGTTCAGTGCAGCGAAGAATATGATCTCAATTTAAAATGTATGTCTTTCCTTCATCAAGACCTCAACGATGCCCAAGACCACATCCTACACCTGAGGCCCAATTCCCGTAATTTGACAATAGTCGCAAACCGGTGTCGATCCGCTCCCAGTAACATTACGATCACAAACGGTATTCTCGTAAACCCAAAAAATGCAATTACAGATCGTAATGCGACTGAAAATGGAAGAAACCATAATTTAGATTTTATTTTGCTCTGTTTTCAGTCGTATTGGGACAGTTTTGATTATTTTACGTCGAATTAAAAGTTTACGAGAATACCGTTTGTGATCGTAATGTTACTGGGAGCGGATTGACACCGGATTGCGACTATTGTCGCAAATTACGGTAATTGGGCCTCTGGATACAGTAGAGCAAGAGCATGTTGACTACCAAACTGATTGTTTATTTAATAAATTAGTTGGCAGTGCAGCCTAGGTCAAACATTTTAGCAATGGACCAATTGAAACTATTGATTTAACTAGTGATGACATCTTAAAGTCTCCTTACTTTGTAGGCATTGCTAAATTAAATAATTAAAAAGTATTATACCTAATAAAAGTAAAACTAACACTAAACCTTTACAAATAAATATTTACAAAATAAAACAAATAAAAAATGGGTCACAGACGCCGTCCAAACATCGCAACATAGTGCCTAGAAAGCTGGCCGCATTTCTTCGCTGTATAGTCAAACTGATACGTTGGCCGAGAAATATGTCAAGATTCATTATTTAAGCCTCAAAAATGTTTGCATTCACACTAAACAAATAAACAAAAGAAGAAAATTAGGTAATAATCTTATGTAGATACTCATTATTATTAGAAAAAAGTTAGAATTAGAATTAAAAGTAAACAAATCATTATGTATTGACTCAGCGATACATTAGCACAAAAAAGAAGTGCGGTGAACATATATTGCCTTTGAAGAGCCTTGTCTTGTCTTAGTGTAGTTGCAATGTAACTATAAATGAAAGTCGCAAAGAACTGGAAATTAACATTGTACAGACAACGGCAGGTCAACCTACCCTAAAAGTTAAATGCATTCAACCGATTTTTAACTTTAAGGCTCGGACTACATGCTTCTGGAATTTTTTAGAACTCCATACAAATCGGATTGAATCCGGGCTTGTCCGGAGCCGTTATGTATGGGCCCGGAAAAATTCCGTATGCATGTAGTCCGAGCCTAAGTCCGCCAAATTTTCTCAATTGATATAATTAATATCAATTGAGAAAATTTGACAATTTGTGGTAAGTAGCCGAGCTGTTGTCTGTACTTACAAGACATGAATATACATACATGTGCTTTGTCTAACTGAGCACTGCCTTAGGAAATGTTAAGTGCTCATAGGAATTGAAAATTGGTAAGTTATTAGCTTGTAGTAGAGTCAGCTATACGAGAGGGATCACTAATTCTAATAAAAAATATATTAAGTCTAAAGAACGCAAAGATATCGTGGCACTCTCTATAGAACAAACTATTGCACTGGCATGTATAATAAATTATTAATAGTATCTACTACTATTATTAGTACGCTCTTGGAGTTCACGGGCCAAAAGTGACCCGGTCCTTTATAAGGCTTGCGTGGGGATACTGATCCAACACGTAAAGGCCGTTTTATGCGCAAATAATCAAGTCTGAAAGTGTTTAGTTTTTTTTTTTACTGCAGCCGCTAGCTAGGCTAGGCTAGCTTTGTAGTGAGTCACGGCCGCATCAATGGAAATTGGTACTCGTATATGACTATCGGAATAAATAGGAATCGCTAGCCGCTTAGTAGAAATTTTTAAAGATAGTAATACCGGATGTAATTTTTTACCGTCAGGAAAAAATAACTGCGTATTTTGTACCTAAAACAATTTCTATACGTGAGTGTGTTTATAAAATACAACTGATTTTATAAATTTTAGAATTTCCAAAATTATACATTAGTGCATGCGTATTATTCGTAGGAAGTGTAGTAAAACGGTAGCGGGGGCGCGGCGCGGGAATGTGACTGAATGAATTGAATATCGTTTATTTTGATTCCTTGCACAGCCAGCCAAACAAAACTTACCGAATGTTTTTCGTCTTATTCATTAAATCAATTTAAGGTAAATTTTAATCTTGCCTTCATACTTTTATGGGCTTAGGACCGTCGAAGATGCAGTAGTTATCTACATTTTGTTAAGTTAAAATAAATGAGTAGGTACTATTAAACAGTACTATACCGTTCAAAACCGTTTCCGGTTCGAGTACTAAACATGACTTTCGGTCTGCCCACGTGACCTGTAGTACCGCAATCGCGCCTTCCGCAGCTATGAGACAGCGCCACCATAGGCAGCTCGAAGGATCATTCGATATTCGTGTCATTGGCGTTTTAGTTTTCGTCCGAGACGGTTCGAAGAACTAGCTCCGCTATTTCAAAGCCGTCTCACTGGTACACTAGTGAAGTGACTTAAAGTGAATACTTTGGTAACAAAAATTGTAGTAAAAAATTATCTTCACAAGGAGTAAATTATCTTTAATAAATTTAAGCTATTAAAGTCATAGCAGCATCGACTGAATAGTGGTAATTATATCATATACCAAGAAAACTTACAGTTTTTATATCTTTTAAACGGTGTTACCGTTCGGAGATAGATTGGTCTCAATCTACTCACACTTAAAAAAAAAAAATCTTATTTTAATAACGTTAGTCTCACGGTTTTTCCGTTAGACGTATGTACATTTTTAGAATAAAAGGGTCTGTCCGCGGGCAAGCAAAATATCAAGGCACCTGGAAGCAGGGGCGTGCATCCCATATAGGCTATTATGCAGAGCCTACCTTCATAAAAAACCGACAGAACAGCTAACCATAATTATTAATTACGTATTCAACAATAAACAATAAATATTCTGTAACCATTTTGTCGTCTACCTGTAATTCCTTACTAAAGCGCGCAACTTAGATCGTTTCTGTGCAATTTAACCAATGTTAGGCTGCCGCGAGATCGCCTACTGTTTCACGCAAACTTACTCAATTTTCACTCATAGCCTACCCCCATCTGAAACCAATGCACGCCCCTGCCTAAATGTACAAGGAAAAATACTCTATTTCTAAAAGAAAGTTCAGTAGGTACTGCAACAAACACTTTTCAGCTAATATGCGAACATGATATCGAATCTACTGAACAATGAAACAAAGAAATGCATACATAGGCTTTGGCTCGTAGGCCATTAACATTTTTTTTTTAGAAGTCTGCTTATATTTACCTTTTCAAAAGAACAATTCTGTTTACAGTCAAGATTCCAAAAACTACGTTCCTGAAAATGAAACCTGCTCTCCCTTAACCCACTGGGATAGGAGATTAAATACCTACTTTTCTTTTCGTTGAAATGAGAACGTTGGGTACCGCCCTACATTCTCAAAACGTTGAAAGTATATTGCATTTCATTGATACCCAAACCACTCATGTGTCATGAAAGTTTCGATGATGAAGAATGAAGGTTATGACAAGGTGCAAAAGTCTAATCTCCCTTATCCCATCGGGATAGGAGATCAAATACCTACTTTATTCTTCCGTTGAAATGAGGACGCTAGGGTACCACCCTACATTCTCAAAACGTTGAAAGTATATTGTACGTCGTTGGAATCCAAACCACCCAGGTAAGTCTCTAAAGTCTTCGATGATGAAGAATAAGGAGCAAAAGTCTAATCTCCCTAATCCCGCCGGGACAGGACATCAAATACCGACTTTACTCTTCCGTCGAAATGAGGACGCTAGGGTATCGCCCTACGTTCTCAAATGTCGAAAGTATATGGCACGTGTCGTCGGCATCTAAACCATCCAGATAAGTCTCTAAAGTTTTTGATGATGGAGAATAAGGAGCAAAAGTCTTAATCTCCCGCCGGGAGATCAAATAATGATCTGGGTAGATCTCATGCTGTACCATCCAATTTTACTTTTTCTTTAAGGACAGTAGGGCACCGTCCCATATCCTCTAAACGCTAAAAGTATAAGCTATTCTCCCTTATTCCACCGAGAATAGGAGAATAAATTATGATTTGACTAAATGTCATCGTGTTGTACTACCTAACTTTAATGGTTGTCCTCTACCTAAAGGTTGTCTGGAAGAGATCGCTATTAGCGATAAGACCGCCTAAATTGTACATCTTTCTGTAAAAATCATGTGTATTTTACTTGTATGGTGTGCAATAAAGAGTATCTATCTATCTATCTATCTAACATCACTTTTATTTTGGAATGAGGACACTAGGGCAGGTGCCCTTCGACACGCCTAAAATGTTTAGTTCTAATTTAACATGGCCGAACCGTATTGACCTAAACTTATAATGTACAATTATTGTTTAGCCTAACAGTTGTTTTGCCACCATTATAGTTTGGTCTGAGAATTGAAGGCCCTAATTTTAGTGCATCTAATTTTAAATGCACTAAACTATATTGGCATAACTTTCTTTCGGCATTACGACGATTTCACTTCAAAAATGACAGATCTAATTTTAGAATTTCTAACATGAAATAAATAGCTACGGTAAAAAATGTATCGGCCTAAGAAACAAATTGCCACAAAACCGACTCCACGCAGACTTGTCTGCCCTACCCCTAGAGTGTAATTTAGAAGCACGGAGGGGCTAAGCGGCCCGCGGGCTGAGGAGCAGGAGGCTTTAACGCTCGCCGCCGCGGCTGAGGCTGGCCGGCAGGCCGGCCAGCAAGCCGAAGCTGCGGTGGTGGGCGAAAGCCATCTGCGACGATAAGCTCGCGTGGGACCGCCGGAGCCCCGCAGTGCCGGAGCCGTGACAGAAACTATGCATGCTGCTGCATTCATGCTTGAATGCTACATGCTTGCTTGCATGCTGCATGCTTGCTTGCTTGCTTGCTTGTTTGCATGCATGCATTGCTTGCTTGTTTGCTTCTTTGCATGCATAATATTATATTATAGGTATTGTATTGTACTTTTGTGCGTTTTAATTCAATGCGAAATACTATTTAGTATTTCTAAGTAGTAGGGATTACAAATTGTTCCGCCTAATGTCACGTTTGGCAAGTGACAATATGGCGATAAAAAGTTAGGCGAAGTTAAAATAGACTAAACACAATTAGGAAAAGTGAAATTGTGCGAAAATACTTTAGGCTGACTGTTTGTGTGCCATTGCCAATTAGAAGAACAAAAACTTAGGCGACCCAGGGATAGGGATAGTGCCCCTAGTGGGGTATATATTGATATACCCCACTAGGGCACTATCCCTGTCAAAATTCTGAAATTATAAGAGTCTAACCTCCTTGGTCCCGCCGGGATCGGAGATCAAACTAAGATTTGACTTAACGTCGCGTCGTCATTTATCATAGTGGCTAACACCACTTCATTTCGTTTTTGTCGAAGTGAGGACATGAGGGCACCGCCAACAGCCTTAAAATGCTAAACGGAGATCAAACTCTGTTTAAATCGAAGCCAGTCCTTAATTAAAATGATAAATACGATTTTATTTAACCTTTTAATTATTTTCACAACCTAAATCAGGATAAACTTTGGACACATTTAGATGGGTATTGGCACAAAATATACTGAAACTAGCGGAGCGTACTCCCATATTTTTTTAACAAAAATATTCTGATTTTAAAGTAAAAAAAAAAACAATAGGTTTATTTATCACACCGGTGACCAGACTGACCACATAATGTTCTAAGAACAACAAAAACAAAATTCATATACCTTTGACCAATGGGCAATTACCCACGCGGTAAGTATTAAATTAGCAAGCTATTACAATTACTTGCTATCCCATCGGTCGCAAACCACCTCATAACATTAGCACTGTTGACAAATTAGACTGTTCAAAAGCCGAGAGATCGCAGCACACGCATGCATTCTTTTACGGCGGAAGGACTTTCTTCTGGTAACTCAAAACCCAGCCTTATTACAAATGGTACAATACCCTTTAAAAGGGAGACATCTAGGCCGGTTAATAAACATCACACCAAAAACATAAATGTAAAAAAGGAGAGACAAGTTCAATACAAAAATTATGCTTGGCTGTGGGCTTCGCCGCAAAAAGAATGGAGATCTAAATGAGTGCCAAGTTCTATGCAAAATCAAAATATGTATTTATATGAACAAAATAACATTATGAACAAGTATTACACTCTATTTCTTTGCTTTATTGGATACCTATAACAATTGCTATTATTTAAAAATGTGAGATCTTAAAGTAGGTAAGATTTGACTTTTATATTTCTGTTATATAGAAAATATAATAATACATATATTAGGATAGTTTCAAATATCTGCTTGTAACGGTTCCAACACTACAGTAAAAAAAATTAAAAAAATGTATGGGGACCCCTATTTTTAAACTTTTTTTAATTTTTAGATTACACACAATTACCGAGCTGGATTCCAAATTTTATCCTTCTAGGTCATCTGGAAGTAGGTTAGATTTAGGTACTATATGTCAGTCAGTCAGTGCTAAAATTTACGACTTTTGGACCTTCATACCTTTATAACCGTTTGAGCAGGCTTTATGAAATTTGGGCTTCTAGATTTCCTTATGAGTATAATTAAACACACGTAGTTTTATATGTTTACATTAAAGAGGTTTTGAGTTATAGAAGGGTCAAAAGTGGCACCAAGTGGTTCGTGTAATATTACACTTGTCGCTGGCTAGCCAGTTTCTTTGCTTGAACTTGGATATAGGAGTCTACCCGCCTCGCCAAAAAGTCATACATGCAGTCAGTCATACATATTGCAGTACATGATATTGTATGTATAAATCGTTATTTATCTGCAATTAACCATTCCACAGGATGAAACTTTGAGTTGCAGATGTTTTTAACAAACAAGATTAATGATAATCATGCATACACTTTCGAGCTTTACAAGCCATATGTAATATCTAATGCGGAGGCATTGCATTGATACTGTAAGGTAGGAACATAAATTGTGAGTGAAACCACTGATTTATTCATGTGCGAACGGTGATCACTGTTACATAACAATGTGCGGGGTACCCACATACACAACGCATACTGTAAAATGGTAAACATTGACTTATATATTACTTCGTAAGGACAGGGCGGACCGCACGTCAGGCTGTTGCCTATAACCGGGCCCTACTCTGACCCTACCTAGGACCGGAGTGACGTAGTCAGTGGTCGGCTGTCATCGGGAGCCGGTGTCCTAAGAAAAAATAATAAGCCTGGATGTTCTTTCAAGAATTGTGTCAATTACGACAGAAAGTTCACCAAAAATAATTCTAATATTAAATTTCACCGGTAAATCGTAAATTTGATAATTATTTACATTCCTGGAACATTTTTTTATCGTTCTTGTCAATTATACGAAGCGACGCCATATTTACCGTACGAATGTCCGATTTAACTTTGTAGCGGCGTGCATTAGTTCTACACTGTGAGCACTATCATGGTTATAGGTGATGTCATACATATATTATGTTTCATGATGAAAAAATATCTGAAGTTTCAACTGTAACTGTGTTTCAACGTAGTAAGTGTAAAGTACAAAGAAATAACTACGTTTTTAACTGTAGGTTTTCTACTGATCCTTGGCGAAATGAAACACGATGTCGTATTTTTATGTAAGCAAGCAAGAATTTATACATATTTACTATGATATCTCTTTAAATATTATAATATATAAAATAAGAAGTTTTTTTACCGAGTTCCTCTTTAATTATAAGCCGCTCTGACAAGGTTACATCTGTGATGCGGTTTAACAGTTGACATTATACTCTAATAGATGGCGTTAGTGTGTCATGTATGGCGAAAGTGTAATGTGAATTGTTCTGTCAGCCGTATCTTTACTTTTTAAATCAATGTTGTTGGCAATTTTATTTGAGTAATTGGCCATTGCCTAAAAGTAAAAGAAAAGATTATTTTACTGTTCTGTTCTACTGAAACTGCCAGTTCTTTAACTACCTACACACTCATTATTTTGTCGGTCTGACACACTGTCATTCCGGAATGGCGAAAGTATATTTTGTGTTTTGAATAGCTGAAACAGTTTAACTTTTACACTTATTCACTTTATGACATGAGCAACACAGTGTAATATTTGTATTTCAATTTATAATCCTTGCCGTACATGCATCTGTCATAACGGCAAAGCACCCTCACAAAACATTAATGTTAATAGAATACAATAGAACATAGAGTTAATTTCAACTGTTAGCAAATTGATCCAAGACTTAAAAAATTTACCAGTAATGTGTCACACGAATGTTATGTAAATAGTGTATCGGTGGCACGTAACAGGTTTTTGTGTGCGCAACTGGTACAGAACTTGTACCAGTCTTTACTATACACGTATAAATTGTGCTATATGGGATGGATGAACATCCTATGCGAAGCTCAAGGCATTAACTTGTTCGCTTCCTTGCTGATCTTTATAACATTCTTGGGGCAAGGATTTTAATCATCCGAAACCCCCCAGATAAAATTTGTGTTTAAAGGCAAACTATGAAACTAGGCAATTTCCATTATAACTTAGCAGCAAATAGTTGCAAAGGTAAACGAACAAGCTGTTTCTTGAACTGAGTAGAGACAAAGTATTTTTGTAAATCTGACGGGTTAATCTAAACCTACTAACCGGGTTATTCTATGGGTGTTACTGTTTAATAGCGACGTTTTACCTGAAAATAAAACGTTTATTAAACATACTTACCTTATTCAGAGCCTACTTTTTAAACCTGCCTGGTGACAATAAAACGCAATGACATGAATATCGAATGATCCTTCGAGCTGCCTATGGTGGCGCTAGTGTCTCATAGCTGCGGAAGGCGCGATTGCGGTACTACGGGTTACGTGGGCAGACCGAAAGTCATGTCTAGTAGGTACTCGAACCGGAAACGGATACTACTCTCATGTATAAGGCTTTGAATAAGGTAAGTATGTTTAATAAACGTTTTATTTTCAGGTAAAACGTCGCTATTTTGACTTATTAACTTATTTTTACAACAGGCTGTATCGGTGTAGTAAGTAAGTATTATTACGACATCTGAGGCGTACTTAAAAGATTGAAATCAACTTATTTACAAATCACACTGATTGTATTTACATTACTAATTATAACGTACTTTTTAACGATATTTTAACAATTGTTCAAAATGTTTGCCTTTTCTTTCCAAACATAAACTAGCACAGTTAAACTGCGAAGAGTCTCTCTATCACATTTTATAATATCGAAAGCGTCTATTATGCACTGTTTAAAGTCATTAACACTTTGTGCTTCCTCAGTGTACACTAGCCGCTTCAACTCGGCCCACAAATAAAAATCTAGTCAAAAAGTCAAAAGTAAAAAATCATTTATTCAGTTTAGGACAGAAAACTGCCACTTGAGACAAGACACAGACAATCTGGCAAATGCTGAGAAGAAACGCCGGAACAAACTCAGTCACCACTAGCTGCCACAAAAAAAAAGGAAAAGAAAATAATGTGTACCTGTGCGAGCAGGGCAGTATTTAATTCCAGACATTTTTGTCATTTAAATAGTAATTAACAGTATAATAACCCTTTTTCATTAAAATAAACTTAACATGCGATTTAAACTCAAACATGGGTAGTTCAACAATAGACTGTGGTAATTTGTTAAAAAAGCGAATACATTTCTCCATGAATGAATTACTCACTTTATGCAGTATGAAATTTAAAACAGCAAGTCTACTTTATTCCGGGTATTAAAATTATGTTTGTCACCTTTATTAGCGAAAAGATGCAGGTTTTTGCGAATGTACATAATATTTTCATAAATGAATTGAGAGGCTACTATAAGTATATTAATTTCCTTAAACAGTTCTTTTAACGAGTCTCGGGGTCGAAGGTTGTAAATTGCCCGTACAGCTGTCTTTTGTACAGTACAAAGATAGATTCAATATCTGCTGCTGAGCCCCATAACAATATTCCGTATGACATTATACTATGAAAGTAGCTAAAATACACTAATCTTGCCGTTCTAACATCAGTCAATTGTCTTATCTTTCTCACAGCATAAGCAGCTGAACTAAGTCTTCCTGACAGAGTTTCAATATGAGCACCCCATTGCAGACGGGAATCTAAAGTTTTTCCCAAAAAAGGTAGTGGAATTACTAGTATCCAGTCGTTCATCTTTTACAATGATATGTGTTGAGACCTGCCTCACATTTGGCATTGTAAATTTTATGCATTTCGTTTTGTTTGCATTGAGCAAAAGATTGTTGGTACTAAACCAATGCAGAACCCGCGAGAGTGCATTATTTACAACGTCAAAAGATTCTTGACCTCTTTTAACTTTAAAGATCAGTGATGTATCATCAGCAAATAATACCACCTCACATAGGTCGTTTGCAAAGTACGGAAGGTCATTGATATAAATTAGAAATAGCAGGGGTCCTAATATTGATCCCTGCGGTACACCCATGGTAAGAGGTGACCCTAAAGATTCAGTTCCATTTATACATACTTTTTGAGTTCTGCCTGTGAGATAAGAGTTTAATAAATCTAAGGACTCTTTTGAAACCCCATAATGTCTCAACTTTTTTAGTAAAGTTTGATGATCTACATAATCGAAGGCCTTAGAAAGATCACAGAAGATACCTAAAGCATCTGGCTTACTCTCCCAAGCATCGAACACATGTTTTAGGAGTGCAACTCCAGCATTAGTAGTATTTCTACCTTTTGTGAAACCGTATTGTTTATTATGTAGTAATTTATTTAGGACAAGGTGAGATAAAGTTGATTAAACATTATTTTTTCAAATTTTTACTAAGTACGGGTAAGATAGATATTGGTCGAAAATTGGAGGGATCCGTTTTCTTCCCCGATTTAAATAAAGGAATAATTTTGCTAAATTTCATTAAAGTTGCGAATTCTCTATCATCAATACAATTGTTAAATATAATTGTAAGATGAGGGGCTATTGCATTTATTATTGTATTAATGATATTGACAGAGATTCCCCATAGATCCTTAGTTTTTTTCATATTTAATTCCCTAAATGTTTTTAGTATTTCCTCAGCATTTATATGTCTAAAATTTAATGGAGATTGACACTCATTAACACCTGACTTTAAAAGAGACTCAGCTAGTTCAGCAGAAGATGCAAGTTCTTTAGTTGTAGATGTAGCTAGAAGGAAGAGGTCGCCTGGCCGGCGCGGGCGCGGGCTTGGTCGCGCGGCGGTGAAATAGATAATAATAACAAGTGTGCGCTGTGCAACTCGGGCGAATTCATTGATATTTAGCGCGTTCGGAATAGGGTGAATATACGTTGAACTTTTGGTTGGTTTCGTATTTTTATTATTATTTTTCCAATATTCTTTTTTTAATGTTATATTAATAAAAATTAACTTAGAATTAGATGGTTATAAGGGAAGGTAATTTATTAAAAAATATATACATATATATATTTTTTAAAGTAATCTAATCATGCTATCGTCACCTATATCATTATCCTATCTCACACATTTATTTTCCTCATGGTAAAAAAAGTCATACAGTATATTAACAGTAGCCTCACAATAAAATGTTATATATACATTATGTATTCATTGTTCGACGACCTCTGTAGTCGAGAGGCGAGTATACCGACTTGGTGTCGCTATCTCTGAGGTTCCGGGTTTGATTCCCGGTCGGTCAATGTAGAAAGATTACTTTTCTATATTGTCTCAGGTCTGGGTGTTGTGGTACCGTCGTTGTTTCCGATTTCTGTAACACAAGTGCTTAAGCTACTTATCATAGGATCAGAGCAATGTATGTGATATTGTCTCTATTATGTATGTTTGCAAATAGTCAAAGTTTGTTAAGCTTAACAGCTGATAATACTCGAAATAAAAATAAACTAATTAAATATTATTTCTCCAGCATGCAGACTACACATAGCTGATAGTTCATTCTTAGGAAAATGTATAAAATTTTTCAATAAAGTACCACAGGCTCTTTTTGAACTACCTGTCCATGAGATAAAAATTCACATTTAAAAATTCCTATGAAAAAAGGATATTATAAACTAGACAATTATTTAAATGACAAGATGCATAGATAACCTGTTAAGCTTGCACTTACATGTCTTGTAATTTCCTGCAATAAAGGTTAACAATGGTGACTAAGTTTGTTGTTGCGCTGTTTCTTCTCATCACAATATGTACTCCCGAAGTGGTGATAGGGCAAAGCTATATTTTTGGGATATGTGAAAGTGAACAGAAGAGGGCCTATATACTGAATACAACTATTAATCAAGACCGTCGCCAAGAGGGGGTAGGAAGGGCAGGTGCCCCCCCCCCCCCCCGACATTTACAATAAACCCGTGGAGCTATACACGTTGGACTTTGTACCATTTTTATTACAATTTACGTAGAGGTAAGAGTACTACAAGTGTGAAGCTTTATGGGCTCACGACTGTACCCACAACTTATACTTTCCTTACCCTTAATTATTGCCCCCCTCTGTGCCATCAGTTGGCGACACCCTTGGTATTATTAAATATGCTCCAGACAACAGTTTTTTGCTGGGGCCTAGCACACCAAGACCCAAGGCAATTTAGAATGACAAGAATCCTGTATGAACAATAAAACATCCAAAATCATTTTTTTAAAATCTAACAAACAAAATGCAAATGCTTACCTCAGCAACAATGCTGTTTCTGTAAAGTTGCACAGCCATACATGTCTGAGCAGCATTCATTTCTATCAATTTCGCGCATCTCCAGATAGCGCTAGGTAAATAAATGTTTTTATTGAGGAGTTTTTGGTTGTTTTCGTAATTAACAGATAACAATTTTATTACATATTCTAAATAGTGTTTACGGACCTGAAATACAAATAAATAAATAATGTAATTATTAGCAACGGTAGTCGGTTTACTGAACTGCAGATAATTCTGATCTTACTTTGGATATCAATAGGTGAGGTTCAGCTTCAAGATCCGGTAAAGGCATTACAGTTTCGTCATAATCGCATATCAATTTATCAATTAAATGCTCAGTGTCACTTATATCCATCGTTCTATTTATTAATACGCTATTCATTTCGATAAGTCAATTTTAATGAACTCAGTCGAGCTAAATCGGCTCTAAAACCATTTAACTTCCTTTATTCGAGTAAGGCAAAAACACTGAAAAACTTTGTGTTTTGTCGACTTGACTTTTGACTGACATTAGACAATTTTTTTTTGTTCCGATTGGAACAGGCTAAGGTCAGAGACCATGCTGCCTAGTGATCGTTTTTTTAAATTTATTATAAAGTAGGTCCAGTTAAAGTCATCAGTGATTTAAGTCATATAATTTAAATATCATCATCATTCAGCATCATTTCAGCCATAGGACGTCCACTGCTGAACATAGGCCTCCCCCAGTGACTTCCAGATTGGCCGGTTGAAAGCGCCCCGCATCCAGCGGCTTCCTGCAACCTTTACCAAGTCGTTTGTCCACCTTGTAGGTGGACGTCCTACGCTGCGCTTGCCGGTACGTGGCCTCCATTCCAGAACATTTCTGCCCCATCGGCCGTCAGTTCTACGTGCTATGTGCCCCGCCCACTGCCACTTCAGCTTGCTTATCCGTTGGGCTATGTCAGCAACTTTTGTTCGTTTACGAATCTCCTCATTCCTGATTCGATCTCGAAAAGAAACGCCGAGCATAGCCCTTTCCATAGCACGCTGTGCAACCTTGAGCTTTCTTATGAGGCCCAAAGTGAGAGGCCACGTTTCAGTTCCATATGTCATCACTGGTAACACACACTGGTTGTAGACTTTCGTCTTTAAGCACTGAGGTATTTTGGACGAGAATTTAAATATTATAAAGTCCTAGATTTTTGTATAATTATACTTCTTTATTTCAATAAACATAAGTTAAATTTAACTTAGTCCAAAATCAAACGGATACGTGTATGGCCCGTAGAGGTATGGAGTACTCTACTTACTACTTTTACATACGGAAAGTTGAAAAAGTGTCCAGCTAAGGCTCGGACTACATGCACCCGGAATTATTCAGAGGGCCCGTTAAAAAACGGCTCTGGACAAGCCCTGATTCAATCCGTCGCTCAAGCAAACATATGAAATTTTTCTGAAATGACTACACGATCCGGAGCCGGAGGCCGTTTTTTTATCTGATTCTGACAAATTCCGGATGAATATAGCAGCAGTAAAGGCAGCAGTAATAGCAGCAAGCAGTAAATAACAGTTCCAAAACCCTCCAAAATAGCGCTAGCGAAGTAAAGGGTGTGGTTTGATGAATGTAGCAGTTGTTGACGGATTGAAGTATGTCGATTATAGAGCGACGAGTTATAATAACATTTTTAAAGATTTTTTGTGATTTAATTATGGAGGATAAAGCTATCCTTTAAAAAACACTGTGACGCAACCTAATTAAATGCACTTTGACCGACACTTTTTCAAAACGAAGATAGCACTCCCAAGGAATTTTGAAGTAGGTACTATACTAGTACCTATAAACTCCTTGAGTATTCCTAACCTCTACCCTACGAATGTAAACGATTGAATTATGCCGAGTATGGAGCAGTTTGGAGTGCCGAATTAGAACATTTTAGTGACTTTTAATGGATAGGTAGGTACCTACTTTATTATTATTAGACATTGGGAGGATTAACCTTAAAACAATATTTGAACAATATTTCCTGTTACTACCTACTGTGGCGCCAACTAATTTAACGCACTTTGACAGACACTTTCAAAACGAAGTTAATACTCCTTAACTCTAAAACATACTGTTCGCATTATTTATTAATTTTACAATACTGGATGTTTTCTGCTCTGCAACTGGTCAACTGGTCATGACTCATGACGACCTCCGTAGCCGAGAGGCGAGCATACCGGACTTGTTGTCGCTATCTCTGAGGCCGGGTTCGATTCCCGGTCGGTCAATGTAGAAAAATAATATTGTCTCAGGTCTGGGTGTTGTGGTATCGTCGTTATTTCTGATTTCTGTAACACAATTGTTTTATGCTACTTATCATAGGAATTTTCCCAACATGCCAATTTTTGCCCATGCACCGAGCGTGATATATGCCTATTTCTTCTTCTTCTTTCTTTAAGGCGATGATATTTTTCCCTCAAACTCAAACTCAAAATATTTATTTGCGTTATTTTGGGTTACACATTAGGATCTTAATAAATGTTAAATTGGATCAGACCAAAATATGCTTAAATGTAGCGTACAAATATGATAGTTATTGTTGATTACATCATTACAGTACATATTATGTACCCAGATAGTTAAAGAACTTAATAATTACTATTAAGCTATTAACCTATTAAACTGTTGGTTAAAACTAACATTAGCAGAAACACAACCATAATTTTAGGTACTTAATCACAATTACAAATCTACTCTAAGTACACATATTCGTATCACATTTTTTATTTACTATTAGAAACTAAATATACACCTATTATACACATATATCACAGTTTATTACGACATTATCTATACACAATTAAATACAACCAAAAAGTATTCATGGAGTGACTATAACGCTGACCTCCGCGACGCAGGATTTCGATTGTACGACACGGCTTGTGACAGTAGTCAAGTCAGTTAATAGTTTAAAAAACCTCACAATGTCAAGACGAGTCCGGAGCTGCGTCCGCCGCAGTTTGTCACCAGCTTTACTTTTCTCGTAAAAATATTACTTTTTTAACAGTCTTCAGTCTTGTGTTACTTTGTCTGTTGGCCACTGGCAACACTGCTTGAAGTGTCAAAAAATTGTAGCGCGCTGGCGAGCCGGGTATCTTCTCTCAATTTTCTCATCATTTGTTTGTTCGAGTTTAAACCTAATAAATAAAATCCTTAACATGGCAGATTCTACTGTAAATGATGTGTCCAAAATGAAGGTAGTTGACTTACGAAAAGAATTAAAGTCACGAGGTTTGTCATATGCAGGAGACAAAGCAGAACTGGTTGCAAGACTTCAAACGGCAATGTCTCAAGATGATCACGGCGACATTAACCTTGATTCAGATGAAATAGACTCAGATGGAGTACTCGAAGATGAAGATGATAAAAGCCAGACTGATATCCTTGATGACTCTGCAGTTGATACTCTAAACGAGGAATTAGCATTAGCTGATAACCCGCCAGCTATTAAATCTGTCACTGAGACCAAACACAGAGCGTTGAAAAGGAAGATAACAATGTCGGAGACAGACAAAGACAAGTCTGGAGAAAACAAAGACACTGCATCTAAGAAAATTGTACTAAACAGATCAACTTCAATCACATCTCCCCAGCCAAAGCCAGTTGCAGAAGAAGCAACATCAAATAAACCAGAGGAAGATGGTAAACCATCTGAAAGTAACAGGATCCGCATAACTGCCGAAATTGATCCAAAAACAAGGTTAGAAATGAGAGCTAAAAGATTTGGCTTGCCAGTTACAATGAGTGATGCTGACAGAAAAGAAGCTAGAAAACAAAGATTCGGGCAGGCTCCTACCACTGTTAGCATTGGGGCTGTGAGTACTAGTGCCTCTGGATCTTTATCAGAAAACTTGGACAAATTGAAAAAGAGAGCAGAGAGGTTTGGGCAGTCTGTATCTAAAATTATGACAGATATAGAGAATAAAGAAAAGTTAGAAAAACGCAAAGCTAAATTTGGCTCAGATAAGTAGATAATTAGGTTGACTGATGGGATGATCTATATTATATTATTTGTCATATTTTTTTCCAACAATCTTAGTTGTAATTTAACAATAAGTGTACCTACTACATTAAAACATTTTTCAATAAGTTTTCCATTTATTATCTTTTGGTAGTGATTATCTGTTTATAATATAATTCAAATAGAAATAAACATGATGTCTGTGCGTAACATATTTTATTATTCATCATTAGTAAAAAATGGCAGTTCTTGAAAATCTTTAATATCAGCTTTAACTTTATTTATTGGTGAAATCTTATCACAATCTTCCTTGTCATAAAAATCTTGTGGTATGTGAATTGCATATTCCATGTACAGCTCTTTGTGCAGTTCCGCCCACCTTACTGCAATATCCATGTGTAGAGTCTTTCTAAATGCCATACAATGCATGTGTTTAAATTTTTCATATTTAATTCTAGTAAAACCCATACATGCTAAAGTATATCTCCAGCATTTCATAAGTTTTGAATTAGCTCCAACATGTTTTGAATCTGGAGTAGTGATAATTAATAATCCTCCTGGTTTCAGAAGACTGTATGCCTTTTTACATGCCAATATCCGTAAATTTGAATCCGGAATGTATTCTAACACATAGCAAAATGCAACAACGTCAAATGAGGATGTTTGTATTTGTTTAACCTCACAATCAACAATAATGGTTTCTGAACTTACTGGTACACAGAGAAAATCACACTGTAAAACGGTTTTGTTAGCAGGACATAAGTCAATTGGAAATACTTCTAAATATTCATAATCTCTAAATGGATTGTAGCAACTCCCAACATCTATGAATTGAATGGGGTTCGAAAAGTATTCTTCTTCTAGATCCACATGAATTTTTTTAGATATGACTCTTTCTTTTTCGGTAAATTCAAGATATTGTCTACTATGAAAATAATTAAAACAAAAATCAGCTGTCCACTGTATTCGCGAAGTTGCTTCACTAGTATCACCAGCACAGTTTGCTTCCCAGTGAGTAGTTGCTAATTTCTCCATACAGTAAGCATATGCCGATAAAATATCTTTATTGGCACAGTGCTCCAACCATGCCTTCTGAGAACCATTCTTTAAGGACAATTTTCTGAGTGTTAAATGAACGTTTTTCAAATAATTTGCAAGAGTTTTATGTTCTTGGCTGGCCATTGTGTTGTTATTATTACTGTGAACTAGTGATGTGCCGAGTACGGCTTGACTCGAGTCAGACTCGATTCCTGCTTTGGACTCGGCTACTCGAATACCGGTTTATTTTAATTCGAGTACGCCGGACTCGATTCTGGTACTCGAGTCAGGAAGAATCGATTTTGTACGTACTGACTCGCTCGTACTCGATCTCGGTTTACTTAGGCAATGAAGTGATGCCTAATAAATTTAAGGTTGAACCTGCAACTTTTTGATTTGATTTCCTTGTTTTGTGTCAGTTAGCTGTTACTGTGAGTTAATTTAATTGTTATGAAATTATTTTAATTGACTTTATTACAAAATTACAACTAATTTGAAAAAAAGCTCATCAAGATCATTTTGTAATTTCTAGACTCGAGTACTAGACTCGAGTCAACATTCGAATACCACACTTATAACTCGAGTACTGCCTCGAATCGCGGAATCGAGTCATGATTCGAATACCGTATAAACTGGCTCGAGTTGACTCGATTCACAAAAACAGCGACTCGGCACATCACTACTGTGAACATCGTAAATTCCATTGGGTTTGATGTCACAGATTAGCAGTGTTGCCAGATGAAATCCGAAAGAAGCAGTAGAAATTGAGAAAAAAAATCAGTAGATTCAGGAAAAAAATCAGTAGACAGTAAAAGTTGATATTGTAGTCGTAGATATCGTCAGTAATTTCATGTAGTAGTCTTAGTAACTGCTGTCACACCAAAAGAAAATGTTTTTCACTTCCCACTTTCGCATTTAGATTATACCTTAAATAAATGGAGCACATATCCTAGGCTATAGACCATTTTCATAAATTTATATTTCCATAAATGTCTTATGTCGAACTTTTTGTCGAACGAATGTTCGACAAAAAGTTCCGACATTTTTAATCTGTATCTGTACTATTTTTGTTTAAGCGAGCGTTGGCCGAAGTTGTCATTTCATACTAATTTATGTGGAAAAAGAATCATCAAAATCGGTTCACATTTGTCGAAGATATTGGGTAACATAGATACAAGAACTACGAATTAAAACAATATCCGAGTATATATTTTGTTATTTTTCTCAAAAAGTCGATTTTGATAAAAAAAAAATGGGACAAATTCTGAAGTATGATCTACTAGTTTGACATACTCCTGACATTTGCCGTGCTAGGCGTGTTGTTCATTCGTCGTCAGTCTTGAACCTCGGGAATATAATAACACGGCTGCTGCTTTACCAGAAGTATGTCAAACGTCTAAACATTCTGTTTCCTCGACTGATGAAAACGACTTATAATGTCGTTTGACTTTACAATGTCAAGACGAGTCCGGAGCCGCGTCCGCCGCCATCTGTCACCGGTATTACTGCACAAGCATCGAGCACATACCTTAAAGAGCAGCAATACGAACCATCTTTCTTCGAAACTAGTAAGTGATTTTTCACTTACATTTAGTATGAAATGACAAATCCTATTAACTCTCGCCTCTATAAAAAAGTACAGATACAGATTGAAAAATATGATGATATACATTTTTACGCTAAGAGTGTATCCCTTTCGTAGTGCAAAGAAATTGGATTTACTATCCTGCTGTCAGTCAGAGTTGTCCAGTTAAGTAAAATGTATTCAAATACACAGATTAAATTTTTTTTTACCTAACTGAGCAAAATGTCAAGGATTATCGTAGATTTATCGTGCGATACATTATTCTTTTTTCTATTGCATTGCACTTAAAAATAGCGTGAATCTAGCTTATTTATCCCACGTCTGACAGCACTGCTCCCCATGTATTCTACATACTAATCGAATTTTTAAAAAAAAAGTTTCGTCACTGTCTCCTTCGTGCGCGCAGTTCCTCTTTGGAGATGCGAAGTGACAGAGACAAAAGTCACCCGTGCGCGCAGGCTCATAATCAATTAAAGGTAAATATATTACCCTGTTATTTTTGAAAAAGCATCGTAATATATGGTATGGTAACAGTGGAGGTATTAATGTCACTTATTTTTATTTTTAAATATATTTTCTACCTAATCTATGCCATCTTGCAACTTGTCAACGTCATTTGTCACTGTCAGGCAATGTCAAAGTTGACGTAACGGCTTTGGTTGGTGTGAAAAAATTCAAAAGTTTGGTGCGCTCTTTTAGTATTTTTGAAAATTTGTTCAACGAAAATTCTGGTAAGTGTTTTTTCAATTCAAATTCCTTAACTATAGCATTTTTTGTCTAATTTCACTTGTTAGCAGTCAGCTTCAAAAAAGTCCAAACACGGAGTTCCGGTGCTTACCTTCCGCCTTCTTCATCAGATCAGTTTTATGATATCATTCTCACCAGAATAATTTATTAAAATTTGATTTGTCGGCTATGGCAAGCCTTAACTGTCTTAATGAAAATATCATATCGCTACTCGTGGAAGACTATTGTGGCCAACTATGGTCTCCTTCATCAGTTCCACCTCAGCAAATAATACTTTCCGAATGTAAATGCTTGACTTGTTGTTAAATATACTAAAATCGCTATATGTATACCTATAATATCTTAGGAGTTCCCTCAATTCCTCATGGATCCCATCATCAGAATTGAATTTTGAAAAAAATGAGACCAATCTGGAGGTATACCCTTTCAATTGAGAAAAGATTTTTTTCAAATCGGTTCATTATTGGCGAAGTTCTAAGGTAACAAACATTAAAAAAAAAAAAAAATAGAACCCCTCCTTTTTTTGAAGTCGGTTAAAAAATCCGTCCAGTCGTTCTTGACTTATAAATGGTGTAACTAACCCAACTTTGTTTTATATAATACTAGCTGTCCCGGCGAACTTCGTACCGCCCGCGCCTCTTTATCATTTTATTTTTTATTTTCTGATGTTTTAGTTGTTATTCTACTATTTGGGGCGAATACAAATCCAACAAAGCAAAAATCATAAAGATCGGTCCAGCCGTTCTCGACTTATAAATCGTGTAACTAACCCGACTTTCTTTTATATACAGGAAGACTTTTTTTAACCATCCAAATTTAAATATAATAATCTATGAGGAAAAAAACAATACACGTGGTTTTTCTTTTGATATCGCCCAGTACAAAAATGTTGAGATAATCATTTTTGTACTGGGCGTGCTGCCGCCAAATACTAAGAGTATGGACACGGCACGCAAACTACTCTACGCGCTAGCGTCGACGCCTCTCCTCGGCCCCGCTTTTCATTGATGTTTTTACGATCCTGAAGTTGTTGACTTTCCCTTTGCTATTTTCGCGATAGTCCGCAGCGCGCGGGACGGTGGTAACGCGGTAATAAGGCACGCGTACGTCACGGGGTTGCGCGGGCGACTGATTTGTGGTGTTTGTTGACACCGGCCGGCGCGCCACCGATGCCGACACAAGCCAGTCGTCATAGCAACCCTGTGCCGCTGCCCTCTCATTCATGTATCTGGCGTAATGTTTACGTTAAGCAGTAACCACATAAAATTGAAAAATATTTTATGGTAAAAACTTGACATACCAGTTTTTTTTATAAATGGGTTCTATAAAGGATACCTAATGCCTAGAAAAAATTTAGCTGGTGGTAAAAAAGTATTCCTGTAAAAGAAGTATATAGATAGACGAGAAATAAAAATCTAAAATCAGAATTTAAACAAAAAATGGCTATGTTTTTATAATAACCCATTACATACTCACTACACAATGACGTTTTTAGACATTTGTATGGAGTTCTGAAAGAGTATGGTAGTCAGGTCATTCCACTTTTCCACCACAGAAACTCCTTAATCGGCTAGGGTTTGGGTGTGCTGGGACACGTCACCTGTTCGTGTAGTTTTGAAAATTGGTACAGTTATTCCTTGACGTGACAATCAACATAATTTTAAGTCCACGACTCGAGGGTGCGGGTGATGCTTTCAAAGCATTAGAAGAAATTTATCTAAACTACATTATTGTATAATATGGTTTTATTTAAGAATAAAGTGCTTTACATTGTTGTTTTGCTGATTTAGTAAAATTATGTTACTGTTAATCTAAAATAACAAAAAGGATGAGCAACAATGAGGGCCAATTTCACCACAACTCACTAAACTAGAAACACATTTAAACATCATTCTGTCAATGTCAGGCGATGGAAAATGACAGAATGGTTTTTAAAACATGACCAGTGCTAATAGGCTAGTTTCCTAAAAAAATCTAATTAGTTCGTCAGTTAACAGAAAATATTATTTTTTATTTTCTCAATCAAACAAAAAATGATAAAGATATAGCCCGTTAAAGTTCCACGTAACGTCACGCCTTGCGACACTTTTTAGCAAAGCGTGACGTCACGTGCTCCCATTCACAAACTTTGATGCGCTTTATCTTCGTAATTTTTTGTTTGATTGACAACAGACAAAATATGGGTCCAATATTTTATGATAATCTAACTGACTGACTAAATAGAATAATCTTTTTTTCTTTTTTTGACCTAGGAAACTAGCCTATTGTATTTAGTGATTTGTGCCGAAACTAGCTCCAAGTGAAACACTGTGTTAAATTCACTAACCCTTATGCCCGATTTACATATTATTATTGATTAGTTATAAGTGCAAGCGGCAAGTGCTTAGGGCTTAGACCGCGTGGACCGGCAGTAATATGTGCATGTGACTTGCACTTGCCAATTGTACTTATTTAAATCGAGCATTATTGTTAATGCAGCAGCTATCATTGCTGTTTGGTA
Organism: Anania hortulata; assembly: GCA_963576865.1. Lineage (NCBI taxonomy): Eukaryota > Metazoa > Arthropoda > Insecta > Lepidoptera > Crambidae > Anania > Anania hortulata. Next base: position 9,496,295 of record OY756408.1, on the reverse strand, counting down.
AGACAAGGTGAAATTATTATTCTTATCAAGCAGTAATAAGAACACGACTTTTACCCTGAATTATCAAGGATCCGACTTCACATTGCAGAGGGGGGCCATGTGTTTTTCAAGATATAAAGTTACATGTAATTTTAGTGAAATTAAATAATGAAATGCATATTTTAATATTATAGAATTTAATTAGGGTACATACAAACATTTTGTAATGTTGGAGTATAATAATCAAACTAATAAGCACTTTCTTAATATAGCTAGTGAATCTGTGGGTATGTCGCTTTTCATTCGTATTAAAAATTTTGAGAGGAGTCTCCACAATTATTAATTAATTTACAATTACAAGGGTAACTATATGCGTATAATTAACTCTCAATTCTATGCAGAACATAACAAAAGAACAAAAACTACGCCTCACTGTACAATCGCCGGAGCGGCTCTAAGAAGCTCTAGGTGCCGGGGCGGGCCCGCGGACGACTCCTCTCGCGTGTGCTGTCAAACATAAATCGGGCACGCGACGATCGTCGCCTGCCACTTCGTCGGCGGCGACTCGATCGGAACATTCCGTAACTATCATACTCTACAATAAGGAAACCACACTGATATTTAGAAAGCCAACAAAACAAACGTAAGCGTCCACTGAAAGGGGACTCGCGAGGGTCGAGCGTCGGGTCGTATGTACAGCGCGCGGACGCGGCCTCGGATAAATAAAATTAGATAGACTACCGTAATATCTAACGAGCGAACATTAAATAGTTTCATCTACCGATGTCTATACAGTGCGGCGCGCACGGCGCTCGGGGCGCGGAGGGCGCGCGGGGCGCGGGGGGCGCGCGGGGCGGCGCCGGGGCGCGGGGCGGGGCGCGCGGCGGGGGCGGGGGGCGGCGGCCGGCGGGCGCCCGCGCACACTACCTGCCCTCCGGCAGCTGCCGCGCCGCCGCGTGCGCGCGCGCCGCCGCCTCCTGCATCACGCAACACACGTAAATATACTTCGCACTCGGCACGCACCGCACCGCAGACCGCACCGACCTGACCGAGTCGAGGTGCGCAACATCGAATGTGCCAGGTACGGGTAGCGCGCGAGTTAACGGCAGCCGTAAGGAATGCGCTAGTGCTGTGACCTTATTAATTACTAGGTAAATAGTCATCACAATAAATTACACAATAAGTGTTGATATTTAAAACAGATTATGAACCGCATCGATGACTTTAACATTTACGTAAACGATAAGCATACGAAAGACGTTAAGGACAGCACTACACACACTGCGGGCACAGTAATTCGTGAATCTCTATAGTATTTTACTATATACAACAGGAATAGCAAAATCATAAAAAACTATATGTGCGCATTTTACATGTAAAAGATCTTTCAAATAGGGCGGGTCGATGTTAATAATCTGTGGCGGCCATTTTGTTTTGGCGGCATCTGTCAAATCTGTTTTTTCTTATTCAGTCACTGATGCCAAATCACCATGGCAAGTTACATGGTGGAGCAGCATGTGCAAATGATAAAACTTTATTATCAAAATGAGTGTTCGTTAATGCAAACGTTGCGGGCATTGCGCCCATTTTACGGCAGACGCGGTGGCCCTTCAAAGTCTACTCTCCAACGATTGGTGACCAAATCTGAGACGACCGGTTCGGTAAACAACCAACCAACACCTTTACGTCAAAGAAACGCCAGATCGGCCGAGAACATCGCCGCTGTACGTGAAAGTGTTCAGGAGACGACTGCGAGGCAGTCGATTTCGCGCCGTGCACAAGAACTCGGCCTTTCGCAGACTTAGGCCTGCATCCGTACAAGATCCAACTGACCCAAGAGCTCAAATTTAATGACCATAGACAACGCCGTGTGTTCGCTGAATGGGCTTCGGAACGCTTGGAAGAGGACCCCGATTTTGGCCGAAAAATAATCTTTAGCGACGAGGCACATTTTTGGATTCATCCAAAAATTTTGTTTTGTTAATAAGATAAATTGCCGTATATGGGATGACCACAACCCATATGAGGTTCACCAGGTGGCAATGCATCCACAAAAAGTTACTGTTTGGTGCGGATTTTGGTCTGGCGGCTTCATTGGTCCGTAATTCTTCGAAAACGACGTTGGCGAGGCCATCACCGTCAACGGCGAGCGCTACAGATCAATGATAAACAATTTCTTTTGGCTTGAATTGAACTATATAGACGTGATCGACATGTGGTTCCAGCAAGATGGCGCTTCTTGCCACACAGCGAACGACACAATGGACATTCTGCATGAACGGTTTAAGGGTAGGGTTATCTCTCGCAGAGATGACGTGAATTGGCCACTAAGATCGTGTGATTTGACTCCGCTAGACTTTTTCTTGTGGGGTTTTCTGAAGTCGCAGGTCTATGCCAATAAGCCACAATCAACCGTTGCCCTGAAAGCCAACATAACGCAGACCATCACTCAGATTCAGCTGGATCTATGCAGCAGTCATTAAAAATTGGACCTCTCGGATTCGTGCCACCATACGAAGCCGCGGCGGACATTTGAACGATGTCATATTCCATCCATAATGGCATAAATGGGCCTTTGAAATAAAAAAATAATATCGTTAATATCTCACACACATCTTGTTTTATTCAATTTTAAAATCGACCCGTCCTTGTTGAAAGACCCTTTACATCAATGTACATGTAAAATGCGTTTAGATATTTACATTTACGTCATTATCAGTACCACCATAGTAGACAGATCTGTTTATCACCTTGTGTAAAGTCATGTCTTCGTAAGTTGTTTTTATAAAAGCATCAAGCTTGAAATTCACTGTCGTGTCAGGGCGCATCATAAAAACAATCTGTCAAATAACTGTAGATGAAGTAGAAGTGCGTATCTGATCCCAAGAGGCAAGGCTGAACACATTCACAGGTGCAAAACATGTAAACACACTACGATACGACATGACACGGCAGAAAGGTTCGTTCCCGGCTTTGTCGTCCAAACTGCTGAAATATAATCGTGTACGTGCTCTTATACCTTGACACGCGACTGCAGTTCGAGCGTTGTCATGTGCGAATGTGGCCTTATTGTTGGGCAGGTCGGACTCGGGTGTACAAGCAAGCATCAGGTTAAACGGGCGAACAGATATCGAATACGCGTTCTCGTACCTAAACAGGCGGCTCGAGTGTTGTCGCACGCATGTGCCTACCAACGAACACATACCCCAAAGAAGAAACATCTTTCTCCGAAACTACTACTTCATCTTTTTACGGCCAATTCGCGTTTCCACGTTCGCCAATTTCTCAGAAAATAGTTAGTGGTTTTTCACTTACATTTAGTATGAAATGACAACTGTCAACTATCGTCGATACTAAAACAGTACAGTCACAGAAAAAAAATGGCGGATTTTGTGTCGAACAAAATATTAGACATTTCTACTCAAATGGGTATATGTTCCATGGTGTCCGCACGCGAGCGTCAGGCTAGCGGCTAGACAGGCTGGACAGGGTCGGCGGTGCGTCTCACCTTGGTGCGCGGCTGCGGCTTGACGCGCAGCATGGCGGCGGGGGCGGCGGGGGCGGCGGGGGCGGCGGGGGGCGCGGCGGGCGCGGCGGGCGGCGCGCGCGCGGGCGGCGCGAGGGCGGGCGGGGCGCGCGGGGCGGGCGGCGGCGCGCGCGCGGCGGGCGGCGGCCGGCCCAGCGACGCCAGCATCAGCCCGCGCAGCAGCGCCGCGCGGGACTCTGCCTCCGCCGCCGCGGGGGTATTCGATGCTCCTGCGGGACGGAAAGGGGGAGAGTGTGCCGAACATCTACGACTAGCGGCACGGATCTCGAGGGCTGAGCGAAAGCTACGCAGAAGACCGTTATGATTACGTGTCTGGCCAGTCGCGTGATGCGCCTGGACCGCCGGTCGGGATCGTTTGCTTGCTCCGCGCACACGCGTCTCTGATACGATGATCGTCTCGTAGGATGTGCAAAGCGATCCCCACTCTTTCCTCCGGCGCTCAAGATCCGTGCCGGGGGTTGTACGAATACGTTACCTTTACATCGCTCCCGATTAGTCGGCTGTAAAGAGGCCGGCCATACCGATCACGGTTTCGGGGGCATTCGACAATTTCTGTGACGCTTCGTTTACCGATTGCGAGTGTGTCGAAACATGTTTTGTTGATTTTTTCTCGGGTCATTGCGATCATAATTCGGATTTAATTTCAGTGAAACACTACATTAAAAAAAATATATGTCAAAAAGTAAGAAGTTTTGCAGATCAGTTGCTGACTAATCGCCGACTAGAAAAGTGGCCGGATAGACGGCTTTACCAATAAAATAGATAATTATAGATATCCATTCATACATATCGTACAAATCTGTAACATAATGATAAATTTTTGACCGATATTATTGTAACCAAGACTGGTTTTAACTTTAAATAATGTTATGAATAAAATATGTTATTATAGTTTTAGCCTAGCATCGTCATCGTCAGAATTCTTCACCTAGTGTGGGACTTATGCATATATGTATAGAATATTATCGTAACCCGAACCGACCATAAAATTATCAGGGTTGATAAAAAAATATGGTGTTTAAGATCATTTTATTTGCAGCTCTCCAGCAACCACCACCACCTAACTATTCTAGGCGCGCCACTTCTCACTTTTGTTTTTAATTTACTTTTTTAATTAATTCGCAAATGTTATACCTGTAATGAGCATACATATTTTAAATTGTAATTATGTGTCCTTCGTTTTGTATGTTCTGCTATCGGTGCATTCGTATAATTACTAAAGATAAATAAAATCTAAAAAAGCAAAAGGCTGTAATTGTCATTTTCCGTTTAATTAAATCGTTAAGTGTATATGTCAGTTTCCATTTAAATTTTGTGCAAGCCGTGGTGGCCTTCAATTAAGGCAACACTATAAAATGTAAAATCTATAAATTGTATTCTGTATCGTCTAGGTGTTCGCTCTGTCGGCTGTCCTTGATTAAATAAATAAATAAAATAAAATAAATCAATCGTCGACGTGAGTGATCGAGGCCTCCCTCGGTGACTTCCAGATCGGCCGGTCGGAAGCGGAATGGGGGCTCACGTTATCAATGGTCGTTCTACGGCTGAAACGATAATGTGATGAGAATTACCTAAAAATCCTGAGAGCAGGAACTGTGAGTCGGCGGAGTCCGCGTGCGGCAGCGGCGCGGCGGGCTGCGGCTGCGGCTGCGGGGGCGCCGCGCCCGCGCCCGCGCCCGCGCCGCCCGACGCGCCCGCGCGCCGCGGCAGCCGCTCCAGCTGCTGCCGCGCCGCCTGGGGGGAACCGATCGGTGCAATGGCTGAATGTAGCCGAGTGTGATAACTAACGAAGGTTTTGTGTTAAATCTACAGCTCGTATCATTTAAAAAGGACGAGGCGGTTATGATTGAATTCGATGAAAATCATAAATAAATTTGCCTAACATACCTACATTGAAAATGTTCTCACTTGTACAGACGACGGCAAGTTAACCTACCCAAAAAGTTAAAGGTCATTGAATTGATTTTAAACTTTAAGTCGACCGTTTAGAGATCAATATCGATTGAGAAAATTTTACGTTTTGTGGTAGGTTGACGTGCTGTTGTCTGTGCTTATAGTAATGTTGATGATCTTAGACAAAATTATGGCTTTTATATTACTTAAGCAATTGGCCGCTTTTGATTTTCAATAAAGTGGTTATTTTCATTAAAATCGTGTATTTTGTGGTATAGCACTTAGGCCCTTTCGTTCCGAGAAAGCGGCACCTTCTCTGTCACTCCTACTGAATTTGACAGTGATCGCTGAGGCGCGCTTCTACGCGCCGCTTGGCGGACCTGCATCTATTGGCTCTAGTCAGCGTCTTAAGGCCCGGTTTCCACCAAAGCCGAGATGAGACTAGAGGAGCTGTGTTTTCATACAGATGACAACTAGAACGGACACGAGCGGACTCCGCTTTGGTTGTCATTCGTATCTTTATACTATAAACTCTGGACTGGCAAAAAATGTATACAAACATGGCGTCGTTCAATTATTACCATTGACAAATATTAGACGGGACGCGACACTAAATACTGTAAAAATAACAGCTTAAATAATAATTGAATAGCTTCATCATATCCTACATAGGTTTTGACAAGTCTTTTTAAGAAAACAAGGATTTCTCTTTGTGTTTTGCTAAACGATTGTCAATTACTTATCTCGTCAAATTAGTTAGCGAGATCAATGGTCAGTTTAATCATTTGCCAGCTCGAAAAAAAAAACTAAATTACATCCTTACTAATATGATAAACGCGAAAGTTTGTATGTATGGACGTTTGTTACTCTTTCACGCAAAACAACTGAACAGATTTTGATGAAATTTGGCATACAAATAGACCATGGGATTAATACCGTGGCCTGCTATCTTTCTAACTGCAGCTGCATTTGCAACTGCTGCAGCTGGCTAGGCGTGCCGACACCTACTCGGCCACGGGATCCGTGCGACCGCAAAAGTTATTAGAGTACGAGACGAGCACATACCGAGGCCTGCTGCCTCTCTAGCTGTAGCTGCATCTGCAACTGCTGCAGCTGGCTGGGCGTGCCGGGCTGGCCGGCGCCGCGCCTCACGCCCGACAGCTGCGAGAGAAGCTCGGCGATAGGGTCCACCACCGCATCGCGCGATGAAGGCGAAAGCGACGAGATACCGCCGCCCGTGCTGCAAGAAAGCGTAAATATTTCTTTTTTTTTTTACTATTCTAGGAGACGGATTTAACAATTTAATTACTCTAATAACAATTAACTATGAGTCACACAGTGCATGCCTCTGCAAGCTCGTATATTTAATTCGTACGAATGTGTATGTAAACATTTATACGGCAGCATTTGGCAAATGATTTTGTAGAACCAAATTTTAAGGCCTTTAAATTAGTCTAAAGACCAGAGCTGAAATAAAAACAGAATTAGATAGATTTGTAGGCATATCAGAAGATGCAAATGAAATTGATACAACTAAAGATGCATTATTAACATTCATGCTGACATGCTTTACAGATTACTAATAAAGTTGAATATACCACAGCAGTAAATTTGATTGACACAAGAATGTAACACCAGTTTTAACTCAATTCGATTCATAGGTTAGTCCCATTCATTTAATAAAAATCTAGTGTGCCTGTCTAATAATTTTGGCAGAAAAACAACATCACAGGGTCGTTTAAAAAGCTGTTGCCAAGAGAGTAGATTCATTGAGCTCAATGAAACTGAATTTATACAATGTTTAGTTTTGGAGACAGGTAAGATTTTTTTGAAATTACTTGTTTGTTGCCAAAGAAAAGAAACTTCCCATCTAAACATATACTTAATATGATTACGAATAAGATATTACTTTTCAAAGTTCTATATTTTGGTGGTTAGTTCTCATAATGCCGGGATTAAAGTGCATTATTATAAACCTACTGATAAACAAAATTTTTCTTACAACAATTAAAATAATAGACTAGCACATTATGAAAAAAAGTTTTTATTTATTTATTTAGACTATTGCACAGATTTAAAAAAAAAACATACAAAAAGTTGGATTTAATGCCATGAGGCATTCTCTACCAGTCGACCATTAGGCTAAACAGAGACGTTTTGTGGGCGGTGCGATATAGGCGATACAAATTCAAATGAAAGGTCTGTGTGAATTATTTTTAAAAGCATAAACTACATACAGTAAATAACGATATACATAAACTAAATACTATCATACATAGATTACATAGGCAAAATACATACGTAAATAAATATGACGACGATCATGAGATTACAATACCTAAGAGTTAAAGATGGTGATTTCAATTTATGAAGAAAATGAGCACGGGCAAGTTTCTTAAAAGAGTATTTACAAGGGGCTTGTTTGATATTTTCGGGGAGAGAGTTCCAAAGCCGAATGTATTGAAGGAGAAAAGAGTTGGAAATAAAACCAGTGCGGTGAGAAGGAGTGTAGAGAGTCAGTTTATTAGAAGAACGCAAGTGACGGGAGTGTGTCGAACTAAGCAGAGTAAATTAGGATTTAAGTTAGGAAGGTGAATTAGGATCATTTCATATAGAGAAAGTAGGAGGATACAATTCCGACGTTGCGCTGAAGAGAGAGGGGAAGCCATTGAAGCTGCGAGCGGTACGTGGATATATGGTCAAATATGCGTAACCAGTAAATAAATCGAATACCGTTATTGACTAGACGATCCAACTTGTTGACCAGGGCTTGGTTTAAGTCATGGTAACCCACATCGGCATAGTCAATAAAAGGGAGAACCAGAGATTGGACCAGGGTGATTTTAGTTTTTACAGGAATAAAATGCTTAAGTCTGCAGAGGGAGCGTAGTGTAGCGTTGACCTTTCGGCAACGTGAGCGTGGAGTCTATGTGAAGGCCAAGGTTTTTTACATTCGAACAAAACGGAATATCGACCCCGTTGAGGCTTACCGGAGAAACGCAAGGTTTATCAATCTGACACATTTGTTGCTGACTGCCTATTATGATGGCCTGGCATTTATTAGGATTTACAGCAACACCATAACGGTCTGACCAAGAAGAAATATGCCTGAGGTTATTATTAAGTTGCTGTACAGCGAGGTGAATTTCATTGAATCGGCACTGCTGATATAATTGAAGGTCGTCTGCATACAGATGGTAAGAGGAGCCAATGTCGAGAGTAATCGAATTTATAAATATTGAGAACAGCAGCGGCGATAGTATACCACCCTGAGGTACACCAGTGCGCAAATCACACCAGTGAGAAAGGGTCTTATCAATACGAACTGCCTGCTGGCGATCTCGAAGGTAGGAGGCAAACCATTCCAGAGCAACTGTGGAGAAGTTTATGTGAGCTAATAGGGATAGAAGAACATCATGTTCAACTGTATTAAATGCATTGGAAAAATCAAATGAATAAAAATGTTTTATTATAGAGTTCCTTTTTTGTCCACCTTTTGGCTTCATCATCATACCCTGAACATCGTCTACTAATAGAGTACTTGTCAAGACAAATCAAACGAGCCCAAGCTCAATGGGGTTACGTTGTTTTGTTACAGAGGTTCTTTGGCCACCTTCTGGCTTTATCATCATACCCTGGATATCATGTACTGATCGAGTACTTGTCAAGACAAATCAAACGAGCCCAAACTCGATGGAGTTACGTTGTTGTATAACAGAGTTCCTTTGGCTACCTTCTGGCTTCATCATCATACCCTGGACATCATGTACTGATCGAGTACTTGTCAAGACATATCAAACGAGCCCAAACTCGATGGGGTTGCCTTATTTTATTACAGAGTTCCTGTGGCCACCTTCCAGCTTCATCATCAGACCCGGGATTTGAAGTACTAATGGATCACTTGTCAGGAAAAAAACAACGAGCCCCAATCTCGATGCGATTACGTTGTTTTGTAACAAAGTTCCTATAGCCAGCTTCTGACTCCATCATCAAACCCTGAATACCATCTTCGATCAGAATATTCGTTAAGGCAAATCCAACGAGCTCAAACTCGATGTTATTGCATTGTTTTAGTATTGAGTTGCTGTGGCACTTTCCGGCTCCATCATCATATCAGCTCGATGGTACCAAAATATTGCATTGTCATCGACTTCACACACGTGTGCAAAATTTCAGCTCAATCGAACACCGGGAAGTGAGTTCATTTTAGGTTGCAAAATTTCGAAAACTGAGTTTTTGTGACCACCTTCCGGCTCCATCATCAAATCAGCTCGATGGTACCAAAATATTGCATTGTCACCGACTTTACATACGTGTGCCAAATTTCAGCTCAATCGAGCACCGGGAAGTGGGTCAAATTTAAGTTGCTAATTTATAAAATTGTTACATACGAACATTGCAAGCTTATATAAAGCTTGTAAAAAGATTAAAAACAAAGGAACTAAAATTATTATAGGACTCTTCAAATTCGAAAGATATTTATATAGTTCTAGTTAGCACGCATGAAGTCGCAATGGACCTCTACTTAAGAGTGCAAAAAAAGATTTAAATTATAAATAGCATGAATACCATTTTGTTCCTTGTTTGCACTTAGAAAAATGTACTGATGCTGCCAAATATGAAAGTACTTTACCTCTTTCATAAAACGCAATTTCATCGTTAAGAATATGTTTACTAAGTGCCTAAACACATAAAGTCTCGTATGTATGCGAATTGTGGTAACCACTAGTGGCAGATTGCTATATATGGCAGTTCTTTTTGTCCTATCCTGTTATTTGGTCAGGTGTATTAGTTTTTAGTTAGTTTTAGCACTGGGCCCGCGTGGTGGAGTATGGCCCAAACCACCTCATAGTTGAGGTGAGGCCTGTGCCCTGCAGTGGGACGTATATAGTCATACTTTACTTTTTACTTAGTTATTAAGCAGTAAGACATTCTTGAGCTTTGGCGCAGTAATTAAGGTGAGACTACATTGAAGCAGAACTGAGCTGAGCTGTTTTATCGGCTATCAAACTCCTTAAGGCGGAGCTGAGCTAATTAGTTTTGTCAAACTACGGCGGAACGGTGCTGGCCCCCGATTCTTGTGTTAGAATAACCCTTCGATAACGAATTGACAGCCGGTAAGTTTTTTTCTTCTGGTTTTCAAATTCTGGTCGACAATTTGCTATCGAACTGTTCTAAACTGGGGGCCTGATCTGAGCGCAGTTGATTCTTAGGAACAAGCCATAGCGGCTGCACTTACGGCGCCCGGCTCAGCCCCACACCCTAATCCAAGCGATGTGGTAAGATGTGTGTTGTTAAAATGAAGGCACTCCACATAGTTCAGCTCAGCTCCCACCTCAATGGATTCTTACCTAACGCTGAAGTACAGTCTCGAAGTCAAGACTACCGGTCATGACAAGTCAAGTTTATCATGCAAAAAAACAATAACAAATAATAAAACTTTCCACTAACCTAAATTGCATATTAGTCCGACGCGTGCGACTGACGCCGCGACCCGACTGCGGCATGCGGCGCACGCCTCCGTGTCTGATGCCGCTCGGTTCATCGTGCATAGAAGTTAAGGAGAATATTCTAAGAAAATTGTAACATCACTATGAAGTTTATAAAGATACCTAAAAAAATCTAATAATCAGAGGTATTTTATTCAGCTTAGTTTTGTAGTCATGATCATTTTTAACACATAATACTATTTCCTTAGAATTGTCTAAGATTCAGGACAATTATAAAGAAGTAGTCTTACTTTCGAACACTAGTCATCAACCAACTTTTGTACAGATGTTCTCACAATGTTTATCTTTGAAAATATTAAGCATTGTGTAAACAAATCAAAAGTGGTGAAAGCCAGGGATTGATTCAACCCAGAGATGCTTACTGATGATTTTTCCACTAGTTAGGCTATCATGTCTTAGAATCTACCATTTTCTGGAATTCAGCAAGACACATTTACAGTGCTGTTAAAAAAAATATAAAGACATCATATCAAATTTATCTAGTCTTAAGAGTATTGCGAGGCAAAGGCCTCACCATTCTCTCTCCATGCAAAATGTTTATGTAGTTACTGAAACAATTTATAGTTTATCTGTATAAAAAGGATATTAGAAATGAGATGAGATCCCTAGGTCCAGTCCTGTGCTCGAGTGTGAGATGGCCAGCAAAGTCATCGGTTACAAAATTAGGCTCCCCACCAGGCATTGATGCACATACTGGGCAGACCACCTGAAACAAGAAATTTCATAACTTTATTTTAAAATATGAAATGTTTTAGGTCCTATTTTATTAGTTAATTCTTTTTAGGGGGTAATTCTACTGATTAAATACAATAACTTTCTATTATCAACATTAAAATTATGAAAAAATAAAACTTCGCTGCATGAAGCAGCCAATCAGCTATGCAGTGTATTGGTAAATCGAGTTTTTTAAGATTGTTTTTTTAGGTTTTTTTTTTAGATTGTTGTTAAAAAGAAATTAAATCATAAAATAGGACCTCAGTTTTTATAACAAAAGCTTTCTTTTTAATTTTCTTTCAAAATTAAACTCTTACAAAACAGGCTTCACTAATTGGTTGGTTGAATTTCCAAATCAAGATGATATTGGAAAATTTTCGTGCTAGAGCTTACATTGATGTTCAATCATGGATACTTACAGCTAATGTAGTGTCAGCATGCTCTGCAGTGACATGTTCCATGAGAGCAGTGTCTGTGAAACCCATGCGGTTGCAGTAAGGGCAAGTATATGCTTGAGGCTGCTCAAGGGCCAATGCTTCACCTCCATAATACAAATCTGGAATATAAATACATCACTGGATTATTAACTCTTCATTTTAACTTAATGGTCAAATCAGCTTACAATTATTTGACACTATAGTATCAAACAAAACCCACTATAACTACAAAAATATAAATTAAGAATTGTTTAAATTTTAGCTTAATTTCATAATGTTTTAGAGGATTTAGATTTTAGATCTTTATGCCTATCTGGAATATACTCATGTTTTAGTTGTATAATTAAAGTTTCGATGTAAAAAAATAATTACAATTATGTTACGGTGTTTTTTGTTTTTAAATAAAATTAATACTGGATTTGAGGGACAGTTACATTAGGATTTTTCTTTGGTTATAGTTCAAATTTTGATACTAAACCTTCATCATAGTATTGAAACAGAACTTGATTTAGAATACATTTGGAGCCATTAGAAGAAACTATTGTTACAAAACACAAGAACCATTTAGATTCTTATTGGAATTGTAAAAATTATACTTGAAGACTATTGTTAAATAATAAGATTAAGTTTCTAATTATGCATCACCTTTGGCACAGAATAACGATACTAAAAACTACAGAATCCAGTTTAGCTCTAACTAGGCCAATGGAGGCTACAAAAGAGTCTCACCAAAATCACTTCTAGAAAGAATACATTGCATAGGATGCTCTGTTGTATGTTGGTTTGTGGTAGCGCCAGACTCATAGCATGCAGCGCACAAGTCGTAGTCGATGCAAATCAAACATTTGTATCGTCGTCCTCTGAAGTTATTTTTCAAACAAGAATCACAGCTGACTCCTGAAAAGATGTCAATACAATTTTTAACAACAATTTGCAAGGATGCACTATAATGTTAATCTTAGTGTTTTTAACTAAATTAAAGACGAAATAAGACTATCATAACAGTAGCAAAATGTTTTCGCAATGAATTTCACGGTGACAAAAGCATCGAACAAATTTTGATTATCATTACCCACCTTCATGGCGATTCATTTTCGCCAAAGAATGTCGCCGAAACAAACACTTATTGGCACCAGGATTACTGCTACTCTATGAGGTATTTAAATTACTAATCTAAAATAAGTAGCACAACATATATTACATTAAAATACAAGATTTATAACAAAAATTTCCAAGCAAACCTAACCCAACCAGGCCATAATGACGTCACAATATAAATGTACTAGTAAATGCTACCATCAATAAAAACTAAAAACTACTATTTTTAGTCATGAGCTCACTTATTAATCTGTGCTTTATCTGTCATGGCAGCGCAGGGATATTATAATCTTTATTTCAGGGATGTCCATAATTTCTAAAAAGTTAGGTAATAGGTAAGACTAAAACGTAGTATTACTTGTTCAGTAGGTAAGACCTTGGGGTAAACAAGACATCTACATTCTTCATGGGTAAGACCGACCGGTAAATGTCCCTCAGGGCCTCAGCCCATTATACAAATTTTACAAATGTACTCTATGCCCCCAGCGAACGTTCAAATAGTAAGATGTCAATTAAATAAAAAAAAGTAGCAAAAAAACTGTCAAACGTGCGAATTTGGATGTTGGAATTTCTTGTTCTATCTATTTAAAATTTAAAATTCTTGCATTTGTAGCGTGATTTTGCATACTTTTTGCTTCTCATTACCAAAATCTTTTTAATTTGGTGTAATTATCAGAAGACGTTAAAAGGTTAAAGTTGAAAAGCGTACTAAAAGTTCGGTAGTGATCATATTCACTGGCGTCGTTGGAACACATTTTGCGCGGGAATTAAAAGATCTGTTTTCCTGGTATGAAAATCAGACTATTAGTCTGTAAAATCTGTTTATAATGACTGATCAGTTGTGCCATTTGGTTGTCGACGGAAATGATATATTAGAATTTAAATTAGGTGAGTATGTTTTATTTAAAAAAATATTACTTTAAATAGACCCTTGTATGTTAGTTTTAATTGACATTTATTTGTATATTTTCATGCATTTATTTCCGTAGCTCTTTTAGCTTAACTAGATTTTTAGTATACAACATAACATTTCCACATGCAATTTCTAATCAAATCTTATTTGGCAATAGGTTATAATATTATTAATTACCCTTGTATCCACTTTATTCCATCTACCACCCATTTTTGCCTGCTGGTCTGCTCACTTTTAACGTTTTTTTTCAATGTACCTACCTACTTACACATTGTGATTTCAGTTAGGAGTATAGAAGATCTAGAGAATGATGATGTCAGTTTTGGACCAGAGATGTGCCACCAGGTCTTTGGGGAAAATGAAAACATATTTGGCTACACAGACTTGCACATCCGCCTCTACTATAGTGCTGGCAGTTTACAGACATACCTGGGAATTGAATATACTGATAAGGTTTAACTAATTAGTTTCTATGCTAGATCGAATTTCTTCAATAAATTAATAATACAGTGTAAACTCTTTATAACGAAACTCAAGGGACTGAGCATTTTTTGTCGTTATAGAGAGTTATCCTTATATGGAGTGAACAAAAAAACAACCAAATTAACAAGAATTTTTAATATGTATGTCTTAGATAATAAATGCTTATAAATTATTGTTTACACATATAGTCAAATAGCTTTGTCTGACGTTTTTTGCTATGCCAGTACTTGTTTTGTATTATTTTATGTATTCTATTCATATCTAGATATGTGGTGGAATCGTCTTGATTAAACAACAAAAAAATTCTACCAACTTGGCGGCATCTAGGGCTTGTTGAATTGTTGGTGGTGATTCGGCTTTGTAGGTTTACGACTGATAATATGATAGGTATGCTTGGTCGAAGACCATCACTTCCGAGAAAACAATGGGTCATACTGCACGTGTTCAAGGCAATTAAGGATAACAAAAGCTAGACCGACGTCGGATGTTTCGGAGCTTCAAAGTCTTTTGTTACCTGATAACATAACATAAACAATAATACCGATAATAAATATTTACTGTCTAAAAATATGAACACATTTCTTCGTAATAGTGAATAACGTATCGCTATAAAGAGTGTTTCAATATGTGGGTTTTAACGCAAACCAACCAAGTTGGGCTCACTTCAACGTTATAGGGAGTTTATCGTTATAAAGGATAACGTTATAAAGAGTTTACACTGTATATTGTTAGTTTTATGATTGTTTGTTTAACTCTTCAGTCATAGGTAATCAAGACACAATAGAAATTCCATTGTTATGCGGTCTTATGAGACTGCTTGGATGTTGAAGAGTTAATAAAATAATTTATAGATGCATTATAGTTTTTACGAAGTATCAATACTGCCAAAAATCCTTTTTTTAAATTGGGTAACCAATAAGATAAAAAATACTGTTGTTTTTGCTAATGCATTCTAATGCATTTTCATAAAAAAAACATTTTATAGTACGATTGTAATCAATAAAATAGATCCCTATTATGTATTTTTAGATTGACCCTAGCAAATCAGATGGAATGAAAGCAGATGATGTGGAAGGTGCACTGAAGAAAGTCCTGGCTCCAGGCTATGTCACCAATCTGGACCGTTTTGTGTCCTTGCTAGAAAAAGATAAATTATTTACTCCCCATGGTCGTCTTGTGCATGCATTCACTGTTACACCTCGTAAGTATTGTTATTTATGTTATACCATACTCAACACTCTTGTGGATTTGATTTGTCATTGTCGTATTAAATTAAATTATTATGTTGTTAGATGAAGGTGATAAGCGAACATTTGAAGTTTACTATAGTGAGACATCAACCCCTGGTTTTTTGGCCTTCCATGAACGAATGCAAACATTCTTACTCTGGTATGTGGACGCAGCATCTTTCATAGATGTAGATGATGATCAATGGACTTTTTTCACTGTGTAAGTAGAATTCAACTAATAATATTCTATATTTTTTAAAATTTAGTATTTGATGACAGTTTTTGCATTTTACAAACAAAACTGAAGTAGTTCTTGTTGTTTCACATATAGTCTGTTTTCTTTGCTTGTCGTATATTGTAAACAATCTTGACATTCCTTTTGGACAAAATTATTCACCTGAAAATAAGATAGCAAAAAAATAATAACCTACTATAGAAATTAATCATTTAACACAAATTCCTTTTTATTTTAACAGTTTGTTGATTTAATACAGTTTTTTTTAAATATACATGTTAAGTTTGTTTACATCATTGGACAAGCAAGGAAAAATGGACTTTACAAACCCATGTTACATCAGTTACATGCAGCAGTGTGTATGGTTTGCTAGGGAGCAAAGCCAGTGTATATTAACCATAGATATACATGGTGAATTTTTATTAGTATAAAATACTTAAGGGTTTTTATAAATTCATCATAACAAACAACTTTGCCCAAGAAAATAATTGCCTAAAAAACTTTTATCCTATATCGAGTAAATAATACATTAATTGCCCTCACTGGTGAGATGACAGTTTCTAATTATTATTTTTTATTCCAGGTTCGAAAAATACCGGTCTTCGGAGGGTAGCCCGCAGTACGCGGTGGCGGCGTACGCGACGGTGTACCGCTACTACGCCTACCCGCGCCACCTGCGGCCGCGCGTGTCGCAGGTGCTCACGCTGCCGCCCGCGCGCAAGCTCGGCATCTGCGCCAACTTGCTGCAGGTATATACCCGTGAATGCTGTAGCCTGTAGGTATGTGCCCGGGAATGCTGTAGGTATGTACCCGACGCTGTAGGTGTGTACTCGAGACTGCTGCAGGTATATACCCGTGAATGCTGTAGGTTTGTACTCGAGACTACTGCAGGTATATACCCGTGAATGCTGCAGGTAGGTATGTACCTGAAAATGCTGTAGCTATATACTAGAGAATACTGCAGATATACCCATGAATGCTTTAGGTATGTATTCGAGACAGCTGCAGGTATATACCCATGAATGCTGTAGGTATGTACCCGAAAATGCTGTAGGTATGTACCCGAGACTGCTGCAGGTATGTACCTAAGACCGTGGTTGTTACGCCGGGTGTATGCCATGCATTTTTTTTGCATTTTCATTTGACTTGATACGGATAAAAAACATTGCAGATGGTTTTGACATGTTTAAACCACATTTTAATGGTAATATATTGTTTCTTCTTTGCAGGCTATTTATTCTCATTTTGTTATATTACCCGAAGTCGTAGACATAACAGTAGAAGATCCATCTCAGGACTTCCAAAGGATAAGAGATTATGTGGACGCCAAAAATTGTGAAACGTTGCCAGCCTTCCAACCTGCTAAACTTATTCAAGGGTGAGACATTTTGTAGTAATAGCTGCGTTATGAGCATGGGTATTTAATAAACACTTAATCAACTGACTGACGACTTCATTAGACTTCACTGAAGAATAC
The DNA here is from genome assembly GCA_963576865.1 of Anania hortulata. NCBI lineage: Eukaryota > Metazoa > Arthropoda > Insecta > Lepidoptera > Crambidae > Anania > Anania hortulata. The sequence goes on along the minus strand of OY756408.1, from coordinate 9,478,780 downwards.
AATCTTAGCCAACTATCTGCATTACTAATTGACGATTGTCTCAGGACTGATAGTAACCAAAATTGCGATAAAAAGTACCAATATAATAGTGCCAATGTTTAAAATATTTTTATAACTTGTTGTTAAGTATGTTGTTTGTTAAATGTGGATTTTGTTTAAGTTTTTTATCTTTTTAGGTTTTCATCAGAAATGGCTAGCCAAGCATGTGCAAAGTTCAAAATTAACAAAAAGCAAGCCCGGCGAGTTTACGAGATACTGCGACTGAAAAACACAAATACTTCTGATAAAACTGCTTACCTAAATTACAGGCTTGATGTTAAAAATAGGCTGAATGCCCCTTACCAGGTAAATTCGTTATTTAAATGTTATATAAATTAATGTCATTTATGCAACTATAACTTCAATGTGTTTTTTGATGCTAATTTTTCTGATGATTATTACGTACAGTACATACTTATTTTGTAGACCCTGCCTGAAGTTGTTACCAATCAATGCCAAATTTATCCATATTGGATATTGATATTTTGATATATTATACTGCTGAACAGACCTTAATTTTATAGTTTATCTGCGCCAGTTATTTTATATTTATTGCACTTACAGCTGTAGCAATTTCAAATCTTGTTCTTCATCTGTGTTGGTTGGAGCTGTTATTTGTATCTGTAATACAATTACGAATTTTTGTCCATAGAAAAAGAAGCTTGAAATGAAGAAGTTACAAAAAGTTTTGAAACCGGAAGAGTTCGCCGCCACCATCAGTTCCACCGGGCTCGCCGAGACGCAGGGCCGCCTCGCCTCGCAGTACCTCGCGCTCGAGCACGACTACCGCCGCGTCGTGCACCGCATGGACCACGACTAGCGCCACTGGCACCGCATGGACCACGACTAGCGCTACTGGCACCGCATGGACCACGACTAGCGCTACTGGCACCGCATGGACCACGACTAGCGCCACTGGCACCGTATGGACCACCACTAGCGCCACTGGCACCGCATGGACCACCACTAGCACCACTCGCACCGCACTGACGCCCAAAGCGCACAGACAGGCAGGAGCGAAAACGGAACGTAGTATTCGGTACACTTCGTTTAGTAAACATATCTGAACGCTACACAGGATGTGGACCGATTTCTTTCCAGTTTTGTGTCGAACAACACGTTGAATTGTAATCATCACAGCTTCAATATTTTTTTCTATGAAATTATCAATTAATTCAATACACTTAATTTAATTACTAAATTATCCATATGCGTTTCCAACACGAATCGCACGGAAATCTGTTGACACTTACTAACCTTCGCGGATCCAAGGCGAAATGATCCCGTTTCGCGTTCGGTCTGCTAGATGAGGCGCACCACACAAACGCGATTCACCGTTTCGATAGTTTCGCTTCCAATTCGCATTCGCAGAAGTGTGCTAAAGGCGTACTACAACGCCGGGGAAATAACTACCACTCCTCGGGCGCTTGGCCCCCGCATCCGTCATCTCACTCGTAATGTCCGTCTGATCTCATCTTGTTCTCGGTTGACGGCTGAGGTGGACAAACGCCCTTTGTCAGTAAGAATATGACCAGAAATACGCTTCTGCTGCAGTTACACAACCGCAAAGTGACTATAATATAATCTATTCTTTCTCCTCCTGTACGTTGGTTAGGTCATCGGTTTCTCACATAAAACGACTATCACATCTATCTATCACAGCACAGCAGTATTTTTTGTGACCAGACGATTATTTAGCAGCCGAGCAAAAACAAATTGGAAGTCTGAGCAGAAAACCTGGAAGCAGATCGCGCGCATTTTTAGTGTTGCGTTTGCAGAATTCGTCAATGTGTTCAAATGGACAAACGCAAACAAGAACTCAAAAAATATTCGATATTTGACAAGCAAAAGCAATTGCTTCATTACTCGATATCCTAACGATGCTTTAACTACTTCGCCGCTGTTTCCTTAAGGCGTAATTAAATACATCTGATGTGTTAGTTTCACTCTGTTTGGGCTCAGGCTGCGGCTGCATTCCTGGATGCCTCGCTAAATGTGTCATGTCGCCGGTATTAAGTGGCAACCACAACTTCTACTCACTATAAATATTAATAGTTAGTTGACTCTCATTAACAAGTAGTCAGAAACAGCTGATTTGATTAAGTTATAATCTCATTGTCTCAATCGCATCGGGGTCTTTAATTTAAAATGATAATCACTCAATCAGATCCAAAGCTATTATAGGTAACTTTTAAATATTTTTAACATCTGTATTATATCATTTTTGATCTCAGAATTAAACATTTCATAGAAATAATAATTAATTTTCGACACCCGAGTGCGGTAGATTTTTAAAGCAGTGTCCTTTTGATATCTCATAGTACTTAATACAAATGGAGTTCGTAACTACGAGCTGTTGTTTTAGTTCGTGTTATATAACAGGGTTAAATCATAATGATTTTGTATCAGCTATTATAATAGTAGGTATCATAATGGTCTGGTTGCAGCAGCCATGGAAGTTTTTTTTCTCTATTCTGTAATATTGGTGACAGTTAGTATCTGACTTTACAACACAAAAACATTGACTAATAGGCATTATTGTCAATGTGTTTGTGCTGTACAGTCAGATGCAAAAAAAAGATTGCATCTGACTGTACAACTGCTGTTCTGTATTATTTTGTCTTGATATGAATTTAAATTTTTAGGATATTATTAAATTATAATTTCTGCACGAGTGACCTTTGAAATTAAATAACACTCAGTTTAATAAATTGTTGATCCAACAAAGTCAACGTCTAGGCTTTTAAAAACAATAACATTCACATTATGAGAGTAGGAAGGACCTTTTTTATATAGAAATAGTTATTCTTCTAAGATTATTATGTAATAATTTTCACGAATAAGTAATTGTGATTTGATTTCGTACCATGTGTCTCTAAAAATTGTTCTTGTTATGTACTGTTAGATAGGATGTAATTTTGATAATAAAATGTGGATTTGTAAAAAAATTTATCTTTTACTCGCTCAGTTTTCGCCGATTTCAGCACAGTTTTGCGATGCAGTCGCAAAACCGCCGATCGCGGATTCTAAGTCATCAAAAGAAAGAGGGTCTTGGACGTTTGTACAAAAGCCGTAATCTTATCTTACAAGGATTACGTCTTAAGCTATGATTACTTGTACTATAGCGACTATTTATCGAATACTTCACAGACCGCAGACAGTGCGTTCGAGTAGCGGTCCATACAAGTGACACACAGGTGGACGTTTTGGGGTGCCTCAGGGCAGCGTTCTAGGCCCAACACTGTTCAACATATATATCAACGATCTGCCATCACTCCCACTGTCAAACGCAGAGATAATATGCTATGCTGACGATTCGGCCATACTTTTTAACGGATCCTCATGGCCTGATACATTTCAGCGAACTGAGATAGGACTATCCCTTGTAGCACAGTGGCTGGAGTGTAATCTTCTTTCTCTCAGCACTGATAAAACCAAGTTCTTGACATTCCATAAGACCGCCAGATCAAAACCGAAAACGGTGCCACTGGTTCGGATCCACAATAGCCAATCTGATTTTAACACGGCTAAACCTAACTACCCAACATCATGTGGATGCGACGGTATTGGCCGGGTTGAGGTAATTAGATATCTTAGAGTTCTAATCGACGATAAACTGAATTTTCACCAACATATTGCTACTTTATCGTGTCCGAAAAATCATCAACATAATGTTTTTGCTATGTGACGCAGCATGCAACTCTATTCTTCACCTGGTATACCTTGGGCTCTGTCAGTCTGTTATAGGCTACTGTGTCTCGGCATGGGGTGGGACGCATAAAACCGCGATTCTAACGATTGAGAGAGCCCAGAGGGCCGTACTCAAGGTCATGCTAAATAAGCCCCGGCGTTACCCTACAAACCTGGTTTACGCCGAGAGTGGGGTTTTGAGTGTGCGCAAGCTATATATTCTGCGGTTATATCAACACATGAATCAGTTATAAAGTCCGATAACTATAAAGATATGCTGACGAAGCGAACATTCAAGGTCTTGCACCAATCCAACTCTTGTAGGGCCCGTAGGTCATACTACTAACACACACACACACACACACACACACAGAAATGCATGACGTATAAACACCTATATAATTAAGCCTTTTGTTTACTCTTTGCACTGTAAAGTAACCTTGTAACTCAACCAATGCACAACGTTGTTACACACTCTAGCTCAAACTCAAGTCTCCAAGAGACAGGTTTTTACCTAGTTTGGAGACTACCAGTAAATTTACGTTGTGAAACTTTTCTGAATAAATGATTTTTATTATTATTATTACTTAAATACATTAATGAACATCCACAACCAGTGGCGGGGCAAGGTACACTTAGCGAGGTCCTCTGGTGGCGCAAGATGATTATACCTACGTATTTAATTCTCGTAGTAATGGTAAAAAATAAAGAACTACACTACACTTTCTCACATGAAATATTAACAGAAAAACACGAATATCACATAGGCAAGGAGCGGCTGGAGTTTTAAAGTACCTTACATATAAAAACGCGAGGGGGCTTCCCCGTTCGTTTTCCAGCGATGAAAACGCAACGTCAAATTTTGCTAGCCTAAAGAAAACTTTGGTATTTCATTTAATACTATTTATTATCGTTTTATAACGAATTTATTTATTTATTTTACGTTGCGTCCGAGTTATGCGGTAGGGTATTCGAGGCGCGAGGCCCCTCGGACCGCGAGGCCGTAGGCGGTGGCCCAGGTCGCCTACGCCTAGCGCCGCCTCTGTCCACAACTTAATGCAAATGCGAACCCGCAACCACCTGGTGTAGTCCAGAGCGCGAGTCACTAGACCAGTCAGTTGTCTACAGCGCCAAGTAGCAGTTAAGTTGCTTAAGGAAATAAAATATTGCATTTGGTTTAAATAACTTTTATTTTTAACATATCGCTTACATAGTAGATTCAGTAGGTCGCTAAATTAGAGAGCTAACAGGTTTTAGAAAACTAGATAGTCTCGGAGATAAGCTAGTGAGATCATGCGTTTTGACGTATTGGTCGGAAATATAGCTTATAATAATAATACTATAGGTACTTATTACCCTATAATGTACTTCTAATAATATCGATTAAATTTCTAATACTATTCCCAACGTCTACTGATAAAAGGCTTATAGCAAGTCACTCGTTTTCAATTTCTTAATTATAGAAAAAGGCGATGAATATGAATAGCTCGAAAATTTTGTTTCGAAAATATTTAATTTTTAAATGACGAAATCTATTTTTAATAATTTTGTTACCAGTGGACGGTTTGTAAGCTAATGATTTCGCACATAAATGTAATTTTGACACGAGTACATTATTGGAATGCTTTTACATTGTTTAATGAATAACATTTGATATCGCAAATGTTCAAACGCACCTGCAATGAATACTTAGTGCAATGCTTAACTGTCTACAGAAACATACTTTATTACTGAAATTCATTGACTGAGTCATAATACCGTAGACATGACATTAACTTGAATATGTATTTAATGAGAACGAGACATATTATCGGCCACATAGTACATCTCTCCAAACCATTCGTTGTGTTCGTCCAAGTACCTGTGTATAAAAAAGGATTTTTAGTGTATTTAATGGTATTTTTAGCCATATTTTAAAGATTTTAAAATCATAAACAACATATTAATACTTACTGGACAAACATGTCGATGTGTTTCAAAATCAATTTGAGCTTAAAATCAGGCATCTGGGTTGCGTTTAGAAAATCTGGGAGTTTTACTGGAAAAGAAACAAAAGTTTATTAATTCTTGCAATAGGTCGGTTGTTTGGTTAGACGGATACATGTGCGTCAAGTTTGTGTGTCTGCTTGCTCTGCTAGCAACCACAGCAGCCTGCTGCAGTACTTAATTTATATTTATATTCCCACAAGTACAATTGTTGTTTGTTGGTGAATGTCTGTATTACATTATTGACAGTTTAAATTGTATTTTCAAGTTTAGTAGTGGAATTTATCAATTTAAACATTACCGAATAGGCGAGCCAGGTGGATAGCGCCATACACGCGGCACGGCAGGTGCTCGGTGCCTTCGCGCGGAATTATCTGCCATTTTGCAACCTAATAAAAAAAAGCAATTAGAAACTATGGCCTCACAATACCCAACATTACATTGATGAACCATTCAATATGTTATCAGTTTGTCTATATCGTGATACAAACTAAAAACTATAGATTGATATTCAATACCGTGTTAGTGGATAGTTTGGGAATAAATACGCTAATCCTGATATGTAGTGGACCTAACTAAATCATTCTTACACTTTCGAAAAACAAAGTAAATAAATAAATAATTTCTACAAGCACACCAATTATCTAGCCTCAAACTAAGCAACCTTAGGTATGGTGACTAGATAATAGATAAACATACTTAAATACCTTTAAAAACATCCATTACTTAGGTACAAATGCTCGCGCTGATCGCACGAACATTAGCCCCTTGCGGTATTCGAATCCGCAACCGCCTGGCTTTACAGACGGTCGTCATTTACATGTTCATACGTTTACTATGGACTATTTTTAAGACTTATTGTATAAGTTGTGACAGTTCACATTCTCCGGTTCACCCATACAACTTGCGAATTTTTTAATCAATATTTTACACAAAATCATTTTTTATTTTAATTGTAGATCATTGCAAAACATCATTGTAAAACGAAATGTTTATCTATAGAGATTGACAATGCCCTATCGACACTAAATCGATGCATCGGCAAAATCGATGGCGAACCATGGCCTTGAAGTCAGCAAGAGTGCATCTGCTTGTATGCGGTTTGTGTTTTATTTAAATGATTAAAATTAAACAATGTGTAAAATAAAATATTACTAGATTAATATAGAATAAACTCTTAACTTTCTTGATACCAAAAAAAAGAACTTCGTTAGGTCATTTCACATAACAGTGAACTGTCACAGAAGTCATGCTAATAGGGATAACGACTAAAGATTACTGTGTAAAGAAAATGAAATTCAATTTAGTCCGTCCGTTAGATAAAAAAAATATATGGACATTTATTTTTCGTTTTGTCAATCAGCCAAAAAATTACAAAGATAAAGCGCGTCAAAGTTTGGGAGTGAGCTCGTGACGTCACTTCTAACTAAAAATTGTACCAAAACGTGACGTCATGCGACATTTCCAATCGATAATCTCTGTAAAATTTTGATTAAGTGAAAAAATAAAAAATACGTGTCCGATACTCGTCGATAATCTACCTGATAGACGAAGAACAAAAAATTTACTCGTCATCCCTGTTCGAAAAGTCTCTAGGAGGGAATAGAATAAGAGGGTAGTAAGGTCTACTACCTTGTCCAGCAGCAGCGAGAGCGGCGTGCGCGCGGGCGGCGGCGCGGGCGCGTGCGCGGGCGCGCGGGCCCACTCGCTCAGCGACGAGCCGCTGCTGCCCACGCTTCGGGGAACACGCGCACACGTTACACACGACCTCGTTCCCACTTGCCGGCTGTCGGGCCGGGCTCAGGATCGGACTTATCGGGCGTCGGCGCCTCTGATCACACTTAAATCGGTTGGCGGCCCGGTCGAGGCTGGTTGGTGCCATTTTCTTTTCCACTCTACGCGAGGTGACTACACGGTGAACGTCGACGAAGCTCTTGTTGGGATTATTATTTGAGAAGAATGAGAAATACAGTCAAGAAAAGAAAAAATTGGGCGCATTGCACCTAATCATGAGACAAAGATTTAGTTTGGAAACATTTTAGAACTTGTAACAGAATTAAGAAGTGACGAAATTAAGTTTTTCATCTATAGGATTCAATAACGTGCTTGAGCTACTTATTACAGGATCAGAGCAATGTAGGTATGTGATGTTGTCCAATATTTATTTATTTATTGTTTTAATAACTACATTCAACAAAAGGTGCGTACAAAAACACAACAACTCTGCCTGCTCGCGCCTCGCGATCTGCGGCAGCGACGTACGTGTGTGGGCGGAATGGGGTAGCGGGAAGAGGGTTGTTGGCCCGACACCCGACAAATGTAAACAGCGTCATACTTACTCATAGGTGATCGAGATCAGACACATTTATTTTTTCCGGGCGAGCAAAACACCCAACATTTCTTGTCGGCGACGACACAAAATCGGCGTCCGACCAATGTAAATAGCTTTATATAAAATACTCTGCCACTAGAACGTCCGATGATAATTTGAGCCCGACACCCGACAAGTGGGAAGCTATTACGCCAGCTGGTCTTAATTATACTTGGAAACAAGCGGTTGCCGCGGTGCTTGTAGCTCAGTGGCGGCAGCGCTTTGGTCATCGATAACCATACCGTATAGTGTTGAAATGTCATTTATTTTGTTCCACCTAAAGTCCGCCAATATTTAATCTATGGCTGTACTGTTTTTGTATGCGTGAGAGTAGACAAGACTTGTCCGTTCATACTAAATGCAAGTGAAAAATCACTAACATGTTACGGAGAAGGGGGGAGCGGGGAGGAGTCACATATAGTCTAGGTCGCATGGTGCTAGTCGTGAATTCTAGTCAGGGGCCTCAGGGCGGCTTGATTACATCTGACAGTAAGGTTTAGTCAGTGACGGTACAACACTCCTCCACTAATCCGCACTGCCCGTGTGATGAATTATAGCCTAAACCACAAGTTATTATTACAAAAAAGACAGTTATGTACAATCAGGCGGCCTTATCACCAAAAGCGATCTATTACAGACAATCTTCGGGTAGATGAAATGTAGTTGCAGTAGAGTGATTTAGATGAAAATCACATTGATATCCATTAGGATTAGAACATAGTAAGGTTCCTTTTATCTCGTACAATAATTGAACACAATGTACTCATTTACAACATTGACACATTTGTACATATTGTGTTTTTACAGGAGAGAGGAAAAGAGTTTAAAAATATTTTCTTACTTAAGTTATCCTCAGTCATTGCAATAACGACATTACTGCCATCTAGCGAAAATTATCAGAAATAAAATTCTGTCGATGTTTCTCCGAATGTAAGCAATCTTTACGCGTATTTTGTCATACTTGTGTCTTGATTTCGTCAAAACATGCAACTGCGTCAATGTTGCACCAAATGAGCAAATGCGCTATTTTAGTCTGTCAAAAACGCCACGCGAACAGAGTCGCGGGCGATCGCTAGTTACATATAAATGAAACTATTTATAGCTTCTGGTATAATTACCTAGAGGAGAGCGTCTCGAAGGTGCGCTGCTCGGCGGCGGACGTGGAGGGCGCCGGCTCGTCGGGCTCCGACTGCGAGACCGCCGACTTGTGGGAGCGCAGTCTGCGCCGAAACAAATTCAACCCGTCAGTGGATACCAAGTATACAAAAATCGTTTTTTTTCTGTGCTCGCTAGTATGACGCAAGTTTCACAACTTATGATAATATTCCTTTACTAAGTAATGGGCTAGTTTCCTAAAAAACTAATTAGTCCGTCAGTTGGATTAAGTAAGCACATTTTAAAAGTAAATAAAAAATTATTAAAACATTAAAAGTGGTGATATTTCTAGAATTTAAAAAAATCAGATCTTGTAAGCGGCTGACAAGCGATTTTTTTCCTGGCGGGTACAAATAGGTCCCTAAGCCGTCTACCTAAAAAAAATATTATATCCATCTGGCCTGGACCACCCTGTATGTCGCAGTCGTATTGTATCAATCGCCGTATTACATTACAGCTAGCTGTTTCCAAATACAGGGCCGTTATGTATTGCGGCGGGTCACCGATTAATGTAATACGGCGATTTATACAATCCGACTGCGACATATACAGGGTGGCCAGAAAAGTAAGGTCCAAAATTATTTTTTAGGTGACTTGTGATAGGTCTCTGAATCATCCCTGTGTATGTTATACGATTGTTCGTAGTTTTCGAGGATCAAGTTTTGACTTGACTTGTGCTATAAGACATTGTTTTTACCAAATTTCATGATTATAATTCAACAGGAAGTACCCTATTAATTTTGATTCCCTTGACTTGAGTGTCGAAATATACGTTTTTGCGGCATAAACGGCCGTATCTTTTTTTTACGTTAATATTGAAGTTTGATTATTTCACAGCTTCAAGAGACTGTAGACCTGAGTATATCGTTTTAATTGCAACTCGATACCTGCACGCGTTCCCGAGGGCCGAGATAAAGGGTCCCGACGGACAGACGGACGGACAACAAAGTCCTACAAGGTTCCGTTTTCCCTTGAGGTCCGGAACCCTAAGAAGTGTATGACCGACCTCCTGGCGAGGGTGGCGCGCGGCTGGCGCGGCGCGGGCGCGTCGTCGCCCGAGTCGGCGCGCGCGCACTCCGGCTTCAGCGGCTCGTCCGCGCTGTTCCGCGGGGTCGTTGAACCTGCCGCCCGAGAGCACCGGTGAGCAGGGCTCGTTAACGTTACCAAATTCAAACTATCGTTAACTAACAATATTTTTATAATGTGAAAATTTTAACGATAATACAGCTAACGGTAGTTTAGTATCGATACGATCGAAAAAATTAACGTCATAATTAAGTATCGATACTTTTTCCGTTACCGTATGCGTCGTTGCCAACCTGTGCGATTAGTTTTACAACAAATTAGAGTAGTAGGCTTCTTTCGTAGTCATGATTACCTTGGCTATGTTTTCTTTACATAATGTAAAAATATTGAAAGAAAAAGATGAAAACGTATGACGTTAATTAACGGTACTTATAGTATTCATTTGATAACGTTACCATTTACCGGTAAAATCATCAATAACGTTAAGTCGGTTTACCGGTAATAAGCCGGCCAAGTATCGTTCCCAAGCATAACATTACCTTTGCTAATAACGTTATCTTGGGATGATGAAGGTAACGATTTCAGATTTTTAACGTTATTCAAAGCCGCTGCCGGTGACACTCCATCGAGCCGGGATAAATAGGGATGACGACTAACTTCTTTTTCTTCGTCTATCAGGTAGATTATTAAAAAGTATTGGACACGTATTTTTTCGTTTTTCACATAATCAAAATATTACAGAGATATATTGATTTGAAATGTCGCATAGAATCACGCCTTATTAATAATTTTTACTTAGAAGTGACATCAGAAGTCCTCACTCCCAAACTTACTCTTTATCTGTGTCATTTTTTGGTTGATTGACAAAAGACTAAATAATAGTCCATTATTTTTTGATAATCAAACTGACGAGCTAAATAAAATCTCATTTTCTTTACCCAGTCGTCATCCCTATTCCCGGAAGCAAGACCTAGTGGCTATCAAATATCACCATCATCATCATTGCAGCCATGATAAACTGCTAAACATAGGCCTCCCAAAGTGGTCCCTAGATTGGCTGGTTGGAAGCAGCCCGCATCCAGTGGCTTCCTGCAACCTTTAACAGGCTGTCTGTCCACTTTGTGGGTGGATGTCCTACGCTACGCTACGGTACGTTGCCTCTGTTCTAGAACCTTGGCCCCATCGGCCATCAGTTCTACGTGATAAGTCTAATAGTGACTATTATTAATAAATATAAATAATTAAAATAATAAATATTATGTAATGATGATCATTATCACATTTTTTAATTTTTATAACCAAGTATATAAATGTTTTAAAATCATAAATCGATTTCATCACTTTTTTTCGTTTGTTTTTAAATAAAAAATAAAAAAAGTAGCCTAAGCACTTGTGTTACAGAAATCAGAACCAATGACGGTACCACAACACCCAGACCTTGTTTCTTTTATATGTATATTACCTTCGGCCGGTTCCCCGTCGATGGGGTAGGGCGGGAGGTGCGAGTACTCGGGTATCTTCGGGCTCTTGAGGTCCTCCTCGGTCGACGCCATCGCCTCGTCCTGCGACGCCACCTCTTCTTCTAACTCTGTCTTCAGTTCTACTTCTTGTCTGTTGCAAATTAAAAGTAGCTTACAACTTTGAAGCAATATTGTTGCACCATTGCGGTTTAAAGCAAACGTGATGTTTAGTTAATTGGGGAGGCTTTAGTGTCTTTGAAACCCTCCGTTATACGTGCTCATGTCTTTTAATCATTATTAGTTATAGCTGTTGCCCGCGACGTCGTCCGCGTAGTCTATACATTATTCATAAAGGACTTTCTGCGCAACTTTCTAATTTTTTTCTTTTAAAGGAACCTTCTTCTGACAATAATTGACACAACAAAAAAAGAATTAGCGAAATTGATCCCTCCGTTCACGCGTGATGATGCGATGACCAAGGAAAATAGAGATTCATTTTTATATATAGATTAATATCGATATATGTTTGTATTCATCTAGTCTGCGTTAGTTTTGAAAGCTTTTATTTAGTAGCAATTTTATTTTGTTGCATCGCCTGTACCATCTCTTTCTACTTCATGCTTTAAGTATTAGTAGTTATAACTTTATTGTCTGTGAATTATAGTTAGTGGTTCTGAAAAGGCCTCTACTGCCGCACTTCAACTTTGATCTTCCGTGGACACCAGAAAGGGCAAAAACAATTTACTATGGGCGCCGCACTTGATATAAGTAATTAACAAATTTTAACTAAAACTGGAATTCAATCACTTAAAAGAATAAAGAATACAAGGCTAAGTACTTACTCCTCGATAAACTGACCACAGATCTCGTGGTACTGGTTGAGCTCCTGCTTGTAGAGCAGGTGGCCGCGCAGCACGAAGTCGAAGTACACGCGCAGCCCGTCCGCCACCTCGCGGACGAGGTTCAACCTGGGCAACAATGCGCTTTTACTTTCCCACTCGGAGCTGAATAATATCCTATATCCTATCCTGAATAAACGGGGTTTTTAAATTAAGACGTTTTTAGCAGGACGTCAGTCCGCACCGCACACTACCTGTTGTATTTTTTTTCCGAAATGAGGAGATCCGTAAACGAAAAAAAGTCGCATACATAGCCCAACGAATTATATAGCATAGTTCAAGTGGCAGCGGGCAGGGTAGAAAGGTTTTGAAATGGAGGCCACGTGGTGGACAGACGAATACCTGGACCTGGTAGAGGTTGCAGAAAGCCGCAGGATCCAATTGGCCAATCTGGAAATCACTGGGGGATGCCTATGTTCAGCATCGGACGTCCTATGGCTAAAATGATGTTGATGATATTTTTTTCCAACGCAGTTGTCATACAACCTACTGTGTGACCGAATTTTTAACCTAGGAATAATCTGTTAGCTGTTAGTAACGACAACAAAATCCTGTAATCCTAGTTTTTCAGAAAAAAAAGCTACCCCTGGTTAACCTCTTTATTAGAGGTGACGCATCATAGTCAGCCTAGGTCAGTTCCGTTTGTCATACGTAGGCATCTTTTAATGCACTCCACTGAGCCGGATCCTCAGCTATTGTTGTATATTTTGTAGGCAGGCCTCGGTAGACTGATGACCTAGTCGCTAGCTGTGACGTTATATAAGAAAGGCCTTTGTTCAGCAGTGGACTTTAAAAAGCTGACGATGATAATCGACGATAAGGTTATTGCGAATTAAAATTATTAGAAATCGACTGATATCTAACAGTACAGAGCTGCTCGCTGTGCCGTCGTTCTATAAGGGAGGCCTAACTCCAGCAGCGGACTTTCAAAGCTGATGATGTAGATGAGGCTCGCTCACCGGCAGGACACGTCGAGCAGGTCCGGCCGCTGCGGCGGGTCGTGCCGCGCGCGGGCGGGGTGCCAGGCGCCGGCGCGCGCGAACCACTTCACGAACGACTCCAGGATCTCGGCCGCGCACGGCGTGGCAGGCAGCCGCGACAGCCGCCCGCGCTTCACCACCAGGTGGTAGTCGAACGTGAGCCGGTCTCTGGGTACAATATCAATAACTATTCAGTACTAGCTTTTGCCCGCGACTTCGTCTGCGTTGACCTTACCCGGATAAAAAGATCCTATGTAATCCAGGCCATGGTCTACCAGTATGCCGAATTCCATCAAAATCCATTTAGTAATTTTGCGTGTAATAGTAACAAAGATCCATACATCCATACTGTGTGTATATTAGTAAGATATAGTTGGATGTTAACTAATGAAAAGCGTTTCCGTTAACCCGTTTTAATATAGCGACCATACACACTAAAAAGATATTCCCAATTAAAATAGGAACATTTTTCAATTTTAAAATTTCATTAAAAAAATTTGAACGTTGGACCCTTTTTTCATTGGCGAGCAAGATAATTTGGCAATTTTTATTCATATTTTTGTAAATGTATACTTATCTACTGATGATGTAAATAAACTGGCTCAAGGATAAGCCCTCTGTTAATTTACATACAGTATATGAGCCAGGCTTTGAATGAAGACACATAGAATGATAGTTTGGTACTCACGGCGATTACAAATATGAAACAACAAAACAGTTTTGTGTGCAAATGTTTACACAGACACACACACACACACACACACACACCACTGTAAAATAGGGTTGCTATGAATAGTAGTTTTCCCCAAAACCGGAGAAAATTCCATAAACAATGCCTACATCAAAATTATCATGTATTCATAGCGGATTGACTTTAAACACTACGGAGCTGTTAGGCGTAAGGAGACCTCTGTGGCTCCAGTTTTGTTGCTTCAAATTTTTTGCGCGGATTACGTATGTGTACGTGTCATTTCAATGGCGCCAGGCAACACAATGATTGTCATAGTCTTGGAGTAAGGAATTAACATCTTTGTAAGATAATATGATGACGTCCCTCTCGGCTACGGAGGTCGTTGTCATATTATCTTACGCCGGATTTAGCATTTGCCATCTCTTGAGGTCTCAGGTTCGATTCTCGGTCGGGTCAATGTAGAAAACATTTTTTTATGCTGTCTCTGGTTTGGGTGCTGAGGTTTCGTCGTTGTTTTTGATTTCTATAAATCGATTAAAATATACTTAAAATATAAATCTGATCACATAAAAACCAAATAATACGACCAAAAAATTACTTCATGAAAATATGGTAGGGTGAACTGAAAATCTCAGAAAAACCACAAATATGAATCCGTTTGTAAATTCGGCTTCGGTATTCATAATGTCACGCGACCACTGCACGCGACAAATAAAAGTTCGTCAAAATCTACAAACAGCCAATCGTGTCTTTAATTATTAAACTACTGTTTTAATTACTTATTATTTATTTATTTATTTAAAACTTTATTGCACAAACTTAATAAAAGTGTACAAAAGGTGGACTTAATGCTAAAAGCATTCTCTGCCAGTCAACCTATAGGTCATCAATCATCAATTACTTCATTATTAATAGTTCAAGTCCTATGATACATACTAATATCATGATAATCACTGATTGCAATAACCTTTGGAAACGGCTAACCTGAGAGCAGAAGGCAACGTGATGTGAGCTCGGCCGACATGCGCGTTGGGCGGCGGCGGCGAGCGTCGCTGCGAGCTCGAGCCCGAGCCCGAGCCGGAGCCGGAGCCGGAGCCCGAGCCCGAGGAGTCTGTGTCGCCCGCCTCGCCTTCTGTCGTCACATACACATTGCCTGAACATACAAAATTAAGTTCTTTGGCTATTAGTTATAATGTTTCACAGGTGTTAGAATAACATCGTCAAGCAAGCAAATTGCCAAACTTTAAAGCGGCATTATAAAATCGCACAGCAATCTTCGTTAATTTATTTCAGTTTAGGTAACTTCGTGACTTCAGAGAAAATACTCCACGGAACATGCCAATTATAGTCGCTCTGGGGTGCTTTGGTCTTTACAGGGTAAAGTTATAGCACAATAAATGTACCCAAGGTTTAGTAAATAAAATAATATTCCTGTGTTTTGGAGAAATATTTACAAATCAAGGCAAGCTCTATGTAAATAAAATCTGTTATCCGCCATACACATAAGCTTAACACAATACATTGCATTTGAACATTTCTAAACATTGCGAGGAAAAAAACAACTAGTTTGAAAGTAAATCAAATAACAAACCATCAGGTTGTGTGCTGCTGGAAGATCCATCGTCACTGAAGCCTTGCCGCGCACGCTTAGCGGGGCCCGCCGCCGTGCCCGTGCTCCCCTTCTTGCGCTCCCGCCGGTATAGGTAAGCACCCCTTTTAGAGGTAGAACAAACATGCTGTACACTCTATACACTCTATAGGTATATCCACTATGACAAGTAAATAAAACCAAATCGCAGTAAGTAAGACATCTGTCGCTGTGTTTTGTACCTACCTGCATGTATAATAAATGTTTTTTAACAATGAATCACATTTGCCTTCTTTAATATAAAAAAATATAAGCATCTAGCACCATTTGTTTAATCTAAATAGATTGCAGTAGTATGTGGTGCACCAATTGTGGTTTAATAAAAGACACTGGCCTCCAGTTAATTTAGTTGATCCGGTAGGCACCTAACTCAATTTGTGTTCCAAATTATGTATTTGTTGTTGATACAAATAATGATACACTAATTAACAACTCACAATTGTAGCTGTGATTTTTCAGCAAGGTCCCTTTGTAGCTGTCTGTTCTCTTCTGTGTCTTTAAGCACAAAGTCTTCACTGACGCAGCGGTCCCACGAAGAATTCCAGCCTTGGAAATGGATCAGATACTCCACTGTTCGCCGCCCGCGCTTGTCCTTACTTTCTATTACTTCCAGCACCTGATTTTTAATAGGCCACTATTTATTCTCCATTAAAAATCATAATTTTAAATTCAATAAACTAAATAAGGATGCCACATTCTGATTATTAACCAGTTTAGAAAAAAAAATTGATCTTAACTTTGTTTCTGTGCCAAAGAAAGACACTAGATTGCTATAAAGACTATACATATATTATTAAGAATTATGAAACATAATATTACAATTAAAATCATGACTTCTGTTAAGTGAATATTAATGAAAAATATAAAAAAATATAATAGATCAATGTATCTAATTAAGCACTGCATATTACAGCTAATTAAATTCTTTAAACAGATAGGTAAATATAATAAAATAAATGCTAAGTTGGGCGTGGCCAGTCGGGCAACAACACCCAGCCACACCCTATAAATGCCCTATTTGAATTTATTTATTTCACTCAAAACAATAAATTATCTTAAAAAAACTTATATTTTTGAACACATTGTAATTGAAGTTAGTATGAGAAAATAATTAAAGTATAAGTTTATGTTCATTTTACTTTGTTTACATCACAACTTCATACACTTACTGCAAACCACACCCAACCCCGCCCATGTAAACAAAGACATTTTAAAAATGTAGAGACAAGTTTTAAATGCTTCTTGTATCACACACTAGTCTTAAATGTAGATTTAAATAGCAATGTTAGCATAATTAGGTAATTATACTTGTAAAACATTGACTTGACTGCACGATGAATTTGAGACTTAACTTCGTGCAGTTTATGAAATTAAAGGATATTGATGATCTATAATTTAAGGTGTTTCGTTTAATACTTTTTATCGGTATGTTTTAAAAATACATTAAAATATTTTTTATTAGTTCCAAATTCATTAGGTGTAGGGTTATAAAGAAAGTTTTTGTTTTGATTTTTTGGTTATGACGAAATAATGTCAGGGCTAAATAACTGTAGGACATCCTTTTTGATAGCTTAAATAAAAAACAGAAAATTACCTTAGAGTCGTAGAGTACTTTAGCCTTTGTTGGGTCTGGTTCGTAGCACAAAACCCGTTCGCCTTCACTGAATTTATATCGGATTCCCCTGGTTGAAACCATTTTATAACAAATTGGGGAAGTGAAGATGCTTCTAAAGACTAAAGGTTACTAGGCCAATATTAAATTACGTAAGTTATCAAATACAACGCCCCAAAATCTTTATAAATTCAGGGAAATGCGACACCGCCAAAATGTAAGGTGTTACGATATTATTTATGACTTGACTTTAGTTCTAAGCACTTTACAAAAGTTTAACACATTTACAAGATATCGGCACTTTTCAGCCAACGCCTACCACGGAATACTAAAATATTTTATATAGAAAAATATGTTTTTGTTTGGGCGTCGACCGCACCGAAGTTTGTTTGCAAACTGTCAAAATGTCATTCTTTTTTTTAATTGTCGAGCTGTTACCATATCTAAGGAATATTTATCATACAGACAGCTAAAAAGTAACGGTATTTCATCGTTTTTATTTATTTTTATGCTGCAATAAGCGCCTTATTCACCGTCCATGTTGCTGTACCGGTGCACAATGAACCCACGATATAAACTTAGGCTCGTTATTAATAGTTAATTATTGGCGCCTTACTCTGTACTATTCGTGATAAAGGCCTGTGGTGGCCTGTGTAATTTAACTATCTCGACAAAAACATTCTGTAAAAAACTAGCCAAGTCTCGATGGAGCTGCTGGTTTATCTCTAAAAATTAATGAAATCTAGACAAAGTCGTGCCAAGTTTATGGTTAATGTTGTGTGACTTGGCCGTTGAAGGGTAAACATTTTTTATACTGTTTGTTTCAGGCTCGCTTAGACATAAGTATTATTGAAATACGCAGCTTTATAAGTTTAAATTAAATTTCAATTAAAACATTACCATATCTCTAATACAGCTTAAACCAGCTGAGGGTTCTTCATCAGATACTTGAGACCTTAGATTTTTGACATCAAATAAAGCGGCCCACCAAGTTAAATATTTTTTGTAAAGGCGGTATGTCGATCTCTTCTAATAGTTTGGTTGGGCTCTTGTGTTTTCTAATCAGGGTCACCAGGTACTCCAGATCTTCGATTATCCTAGTTTTTATAGTTTTCCCTTTATGTGGCCATTAAACCCTAACTCTGTACCAAATTTCAGCTCTCTGAGTTTATGGGAAGTACTAGTTCTATTCTGATGATCATGAGTGAGTGAGTGAGTGTCATAAATGCGAAACTTTGCTTTCGCTTAACTTCGGAACTAAATGACCTACAGACTTGAAATTTTGTATTATAAGTATGTGATTATAGCTTACTGGATGACGAAAATTTCTGCGTTCTGGTCTTATCCAGAGGTTCTCAATTAGGGGTCTGAAAATGCGGCGAAATGGTTCCAATAAAGGATGGTACGGCAGTGTTTGCTTCGCGCTCGACTTGGCGGGGGCTCTGCCGTGCCCCCCGATATTAATTATTGCGCTGAAATTTTATTTAACTGCAATCAGTTCTGTTTAGACGTACAACAAAGAAAAAGATGATCAAGTTTATTTAATTATGATAGATTCCTGGATAATGCAGAGCTATAAATAAGGATTACCTTCCAGCTAAATACTCATTTTCAAGTTCAAGTACGAGTGTAGATAGTCTATTGAATTGAGCAATGTAGCTAAGTAGGTACAAGTAGGTACATGTTGATAATGTATTGAAGCACACTTTAAATAATGAGGTTTTGATACTTCCCAAATGTACAGGAATATCTGACAATAGCGGTATAATCATTTTTATTACGGTAATTATTTCTTAAAATTAAGCGCCTTGACGATTACTATGCTATGCTCTGCGTTAATAAATCTGGCCGTTTTTGCCGTAGTTAATTTAGTAGGAGTCATATTCTTTTAATTAAAAAGCTTGGTTTATATGTTTACGGGCCAACGCAACGGGACCATTTTACTAGAGAAAATACATTAATTAATACTCTTAACTAAGTTTACTAGATTAAAGTCTGTTAGTTCATTCTTTCTACTGGGCTAGTGTTTTTTTTTTTTTTGTCGCAGGAAAAATGCATTTCGCATACCTACCGCCGCGGGGGCAGCGATAGGTTATGTAGGACTCCCTAGACAGAGAACAGTGGCTTTCGCAACTGTTCCCCAACGAGGTATCACCCACTAAAAAACCTGCGGTGTACCACACTAACGTATGCAGGCAATTCATGGGCACCCGTGTTTTGGAAAGCTATCCATGCATCGCCTACGTACGACTACTATGCCGGGCCTCAGGCATAAGGTTTGGGTGATCCTGTACACGACGGATCACCCCCCACTCGTACGCTGTGCAATGTTAGCGGGGGGCCTCCGCTCCACGCTCACTAGCCTACTAGAGGGTAGAAGTTGAGTTCGGCGAAACGCCTCCCCCCTCTCCCCCCCCTCTTTCGACTTCGGATCGGGTCAGCAAGGAGTTATCCTTCCTAGCCCGATCCGCGGCCACCCTTTGCGACGAAACGGTGCCGCCACAAAAGGCCGCCTACGTCTCACGCCCTCTCGCCGCCCAGCATAGCTTGAACCATACTGGGAAGCGAGAGACTTCCACCAACCGCAGGGTCAGGACCCCGCGGCCACCGTCTAGGCCGCACGAGCATGGAGTCTTCACCCCCCACACGTGCCGCCTTCGCGAAGACGCATCCACAAACGGGCTGCCCTAGCCCACCGGGAGTGCCTCGCTCATCCCCCCCCCCGCAGAGTTTAGCCGTGAGCTAGCGATCCCCCCGAAGGAAATTACTAACCCCCGTTGCCCAGGATGAACCAGGGCAGGATGCTACTCCTTACACCCGATCGTAACCGAGTGTAATAAGTAACACCCCGCCGCACGTGGAGGTGACTCTGATCAACCCAGGCTAGAGATGTGCCGAGTCAGACTGACTCGAATACTGACTCGAATACCTAACAGGTACTCACGTACTCGTTGACATAAAATTCTGTATTCGAATCCACGATACTCGAATACAGGTTTCGAGTACTTGCAATATTCGAATCCTAAGTCGTGTACTTTAGTACAAACCGTCTAACTTTACGCACAGTCGACTTTTGAATGCCCACTCTAGTCTTAAAAGCAATGTGAAGTTAGTCTCGCGAGAAATGTTGATGAATCGTTGCAGGTTTGAACGTGTTTATGTTTCAGTTTGATTGTGGAATTTAGTGTAAAGTTTTAGTGTTTTACAAAAACGCCACCATTCTTGCGTGCCACATACTCTGAATTTGGCTATTGGTGATGCCATAATTACCAAAGAATGGTTATGAGATTAAAAGATTGATTATACAATAATCTGTTATTATTTACTTATTTCCCTGTCGTTCATATACATTATTTGTCGTCAAAAGCAAACTAAGTTTGTTTAAAAAAGTACTCGAGTCCACTAAAGTATTCGAATACTCGTGCCAGTACTCGAATACTTGTCCGAGTCTTCCGACTCGGGTCGCAGTTCGATTCTTTTTTTAACGAATACCAAAATATTCGAGTACCATAAATAGCCGACTCGGCAGTCTCGGCACATCACTATACTGGGCTGGACGGCATACTGTACCTATAGCTGGGCACCGTTATAGTTCTTTTATCGCTAATCTACGTTACAAAAAAGGTTAACTTCGTTATAGCGTCACAGTTTGAAAGATTTAACCAAAGTTAACGTTATTTAACAATTTTATCCAAAAAGGACATAACAATAAACAAAAACCTTTTTGACCGAGCCAGCAATAACATGATATATGATTAATTTCGAATCTTAACAAACTTTCTTTACATTTTCTCACTTACTAAGCGCCTGTTATCATCTGTCTGTTTAACACCTGATTTTATTATATATTGAAATTTAATTGTTACTAATTGATTATTATTTTTTGAAAGTTAATTTAACTAGGATTTGTAATTGATTTAAATTAATGATGTAATTTACTATT
Source organism: Anania hortulata (assembly GCA_963576865.1). NCBI lineage: Eukaryota > Metazoa > Arthropoda > Insecta > Lepidoptera > Crambidae > Anania > Anania hortulata. Next base: position 9,457,280 of record OY756408.1, on the reverse strand, counting down.
TCTTGACATGTAATGAATAAAATCTTATCTTATCTTGTCTCACTGAACTCAAGTCCCCTCTTCACGTTGACCCATTCAGTCAGACCCATCCATTGGTGCCAGGACTGCCAGGCCCGCTATTGGCCTAATAGATAGTCCAACACGAGAAGCGGGTGTTGGAGGATTACTTAGTAGGAGGTATTGGTAAGTACATGGTAAATAAAAACGCACCAAAAAACAGTCCATTTGTTGTGACAGGAAAATGTCTTACACATACCATATTATATTGTACCTATTCCCGTTCCGCTGTTTTCTTTAGCGAGATGAATGACGTCGGGTTCTTTACAACCTGTTAGTCCGCACGGTCCGCGTTATTATCCTTATGGCAAATAGTAGGGACTTAATTGACGATTAACGAACGTGTGGATAGTTAACGGAAGTTAATGAGTTCGTTCATATTTTAACCGACTTCAAAAAAAGGAGGAGGTTCTCAATTCGGTTGTATGTTTTTTTTTTATAGAGTTAACTTTAAAGTTAATCCGTTACTCGAAATGTTAACTTCGTTAATTAACGGATAAACGAGTTAACATCCAACTTTGCTGTTACTATTTGTACTATAAAACACATTTTTAAATTTTTTATAGTTTCGCTATGTCCGTTCGACTGTCTGACTGTCTGTCAATTTTCAAAACCTCATTGAGTCAGATTTGGTCGAAAACATCCTAACTTAATCAATAAATAATATTTATGACCAACCAAATGTATGGAATAAGTCATCAATGACGTAAATTAATTAATAAAGTTACATATTGTTCTTTAGTAAAACTATTGTTAACGGCTACATTAACAATAGTTTTACTAAAGAAATCAAAATCACATCTTGACTTGTAAATACAGTAAACCAGAGCTACATTTTTTTAAAGTAAGAAATTTAGAATTTTGCGTGCTGCCTTGTACGATCTCCCCTAAAAACTTGTGCTTATTGTACAGACTCTAAAGTACCTTAAACAAAGTAATATCATGTGGGAGTCGAGTTCTCTAGTTGCATGTTTTGTTTTTTAGAAAAGGTCGAGCAGGATTGAGATACCTATGCAAAATAATGTTACCTATATCTATTAGTTCAGTCGGCGTGAGTGTTATGTATAAATACATTATAGTTAACTGGTTATTTTAAGCATGTACCTGCTGTAAATACTTTATTAAATAGAATTGACACAGGAATCGGCCATATATCTAATTGGCAAATTTAAACATTTTATTACTAACGCGACGGTACACATAATAGCGCTTTTTAGGTGCCCTATCCTAATCGCTATCTCTTTCAATTAAAGTTGATGTGTGCGTCATGTAAATCAACTACATCTGAGGGCGTATGTGGTTGAATGAGTTGGGTTGCGTTGTTGCGTAACATATTATACTGCGCCGGCGCAGGCAGCCGCATCGTCGTGGGAACTATGGAAATATCAAGGTTGCCTGGTGATTAAAACCACAGTTTGTGTGTGCTGACTCCTAGCGTCTAGACTTTATGGTGTAGGCCCTGGGTGTGGGCATAATAAGGCGACAGAAAAGGCTATCCGCTCACCTTCACATTTGAATAGGTGCTGTGAGAAAGATCAACTTCTAACCTCTGGACTTCAAACATATTAACCTATAATTATGTACACCCTGGTATGTATATACCTACATGACATAATATACATACATACGATGCTTATATAATTGCTTATATAATTATAATGTTTTTGTGATAAGTGTAGAAAAAACCCTACATAAAATGTAATTAAATGCCTTAATTAATATGGTTTAATAAAACAACCTACGAAATTTTGTATACAGGTATTATGTAAAACTATCTACTACTACTACTTAGTAACTTCGGAGAAATAAAATAATAATATTGGTATAGAAAAATTTAATTTAATATCTTATTAGAACACAGCATTTTTACACAAAACGGTGTATTTAAAATAATACTTTTACCGTTAAGTATAAATTAATTCCTATAATTTGGCATCAGTTTAGTGGTGGTAAACGGGAGCAGAGTGGTAGACGGGGGCAGAGTACGCGACAGGGGCAGCGAACTTAGCCACAGGGGCGGCGTGGACTACGGGAGACGCGGCGTAAGCAACAGGGGCGGCGTATTTAGCTACGGGGGCGGCGTACGCGACAGGGGCGGCATATTTAGCCACAGGCGCGGCGTACGCGACGGGAGCGGCGACCTTTACGTGTGCGGGCTCCTTGTGTACGACGGCGTTGAAACCGTTGTGGGGGTCAGCGGTGTAGTCCACGGTGCGCTTGGTGCCGTCGGGGTCAACCACGGAGTAGGAGCCCTTGACAACGTCACCGTCGCGGGTCTCGTGCTGGGTCTTGGAATCACCAGTAAGACCGTCCTGGACGTCGTAAGCAAAGCTGTATTGTGGGTGCGGGTCGTATTCCTCGACGGCGACTTTAGCGACGGGTGCGACGGCAGCGACTTTGGCGACTGGTGCGGCGTAAGCGACGGGGCTGGCGTACGCCACTGGGGCGGAGTGGTAGGCGGCAGCGTGGTATGCTGGGGCCGCTTGGTATGCCGGGGCGGCGTGGTAGACCGGGGCAGCCGCGTAGGCCAGAGGAGCAGCCGGGACTACGCCAGCGCTGGCGGCCGCCACGAAGCAAGCGAGAACCACAAACTGTGAAAGATGAATGAGAGATTAGAATAAACACTTAGCAAAATTATATCACTTAATACACTTTTCGATGCACTAATACACACATCACTGTTCAGTGTCAGTACCTTGAAAGCCATTGTGTAGTGAGTGAGTAGATCGAGGATGTTGAATGATGCTTGATGAGAAGCGCTTAGAGCTTTTATAGCGGCGGCGGGGGCGCACCCTTTCACTCGAAGAGGCTGCGTCACGCGGCCGTGAGCCCGCGCCCCGGCCCCTTGCGCGGCATCCAGGCTTAGTATCCCTGGAATAATTGAATTATGGACACGACTTACTGTGTAAGAAATATTTTTTCCGGAGTTTTCATGTAAATACGATCTACGATGAGACTCGAGATCTATGATGAGAAACAAATTAGATTTCTAAATTATAACTTTAATAATAAGCTAATTTAGAAGAAGCTGATTAATATGTGTCCCCTTAAAATTTGCAACAGGGAGTGTTCGCCAGCTATGTACTTAGGAGTACTTGCAATCGTAGGTCACCGGGAGAAAAGTACGCTATAGATATTAATAGATAGAATAGGTATTAATGACTGAATGAATGACTTTTGAATGAAAATGCCGTATTACGCTGGTATGTTCCTTTTGAGTTAGATTTGAAACTTTTTAGAGCAGAATTATTTTATGAATAATATAAGAAGGGAAAGGTATTCTTCAACAAAGCCGTTACTGAAGAAGAGTGTGTCATACGAGTACCAACGGTCGGACAACTAATAAGAAATCCAAAAGGGTCGATCCTTTTGCATTCCGGTCATTCTAAGAAAAGTGTTCTTCGCCTAATTACCGTTCCTTTTTTCATTTTTCACTTATTTGTCTTAAATACATAAAAATATAAAACATATCAAAGATATAAACATAACAATTAAAATGGCATTAAAATATTTTAAACAGTTTTTGAGTTATTAAGACATGATAAAAAATATGAGTACGGTAATTAGATGTCTAATACTTAATAAGAAAAGTAATAAGAAAAGATTATTAAGCTTATGTTAAATAATAAAAATAAAAAAAAATACCTATGCATTCATAATTTGTAAGAGGAAACACGAACTAATCGCTTTAAGTCAAACAATTTTTTTTAGCGTCATAAGTTTAAAAGTAAAAATGAAATTTCATCCTAGCAGATAAGAAGCGCATATTTAGAGATATTTCAGTTATTAACAGGGTCAAAACTGACAGGATCTCTGCCACATCACAGACTTGTCCGAGGCAGGTTTAATGAAATCTAGCACGTAGAACTGACGGCCGATGGGGCAGAAAGGTTCTAGAATGGAGACCGCGTACCGGCAAGCGCAGCGTAGGACGTCCACTCACAAGGTGGTCAGACGACCTGGTAAGGGTCGGAGGAAGACGTTGGATGCAGGCCGCTTCCAACGGGCCAATCTGGAAGTCAATGGGGGAGGCCTATGTTCAGCAGTGGACGTCCTATGGCTGAAATGATGATTGTCAGATCTAATATGCTCCAAAGATTAGTTGGGTCTGAAACTTTCCATCTATAACTGGAAAACCGATTTGCTACCCTGAAAATTCGACGTTAATATATGACTATAACTTGAAAATGTGGACCGGGAATAAGGATCAACATTTTCTAAGACGCGGCATAACAGAAAAAAAAAGTTTAAGCTTTCAGGAGAACTTCAACAGATCTAAAGGCTTTGAACAGAGAAATCACGAAACTATTAAGATGCCATCTCCAGCGCTTGAATACAAGCTCTATTTGGGAAGCATAAGAGCAAAATCGGGGGACAAAGTTTCAGCCACTTGACAAAGCTGACCATGAAATGGAAAAGTTGTTGTTTCTATGCTGGATGATTTTTCTATGGAAAGCTATAATGCCTCACAAGCATCTCGTCCCCACCATAACATTGAGGATCCTAGGAAAACATTGGTTCTCCACTATAGCAAAGAGCTGCCAGAAGTCAGCCTAGACAAAATTGAGATGTCCTTAAAACAGTTTTAAAATGAAAAAGCCCCTGGTGAGGATCACTGCAGAGCTGCTGGAAACAGGAGGGGGAACCGACGCTTGAAGCTACAGCACATATTAAGTTCCGCCCCTTTTACAGGTAGAACCCTAAGACCCTTTGAAACAATAACCGACCATTTTTCCCTTCTGAGCCACTTCTACAAGCTTTTTTCGATGGTTAAAACAAACCGTCTTGCACATTGAATCGATGAATTCCAACCAATCGAACAATATACAGATCACCAAGGAGTGTAATTAGTCCCTATGCTTAGCGTTCGTTTAATAATTGGTGTATTGATAAATAATTCTTTCCTATAACGGTAATTATAAATACATGGTAATTAGTATACGGTAATTTGAAAACGACAGATTTTCTTCAAAACTTCGAAAACCTACAGAGTAGGTCTACCTCAAAAAAATAAGTATAAAACTAAGTACACGGTAATTAGTTTTAAACCAAGGGTACGGTAATTATACACTAAAGTGCTTCAATGGCGGTACACAAACATTGCAGTCGAGCACATGCTGCTGAGCCGCGGCACAACCTAAAGGCTCGCGACGCGTATAGTTGTCATGTGCCAAAATTTGTTATTTAAGGAGCTAAACCCAGGAACAAAAAACGTCATGGTAATTATAACTTGAGCTCGGACGTGCAGTTACATAACGATCATTTTTTACAGATTGGTTCTATCGAGTCGATATTTTATATAATACGATACACTTGGCTTTCTACTCCTTAATTTTTTTATTATTGATAATTTTTTTATTACAGGAAAACTAGGGTTTACATATTATAAAAATATGACAAAATAGCAACTATTAACCCGTTAACATCCAAGCGGTGAGACCGCATAACAATAGAAGTTCTATTGTATCTCGTTTACGTATGCTTGATCAGATACTCGTATGATGATTGAAGTAAATCAAATCAGTACGTCATAAAAATTACAGGCACGTTTTGACATTAAGTTGGTGTGCGTATCCGTTACGGTAATTAGAGAACAGCGGTTTGTAAGATTAATTTACCCACAACTACTTAAAACAGAGGCTTATGGTTTTGTTCACAGCTAGATACGCATGCTATCTTATTAAATATAAAAATATTTGCATTTATTAAATTTGACAATATAACAGATTTACAAGCCCGGACACGTAAAACTAGCTGCTCGGAGAATAGCCGATTCAATTTGAAGTGTCAAAGCACAGTAAATATTGGATATTACATACATTGATTTGATCTCAAGGTAAGTAGCTACAGCACTTGTGTTATAGATATCAGAAACAACGACGGTACCACAACCCCTAGACCCGAGAAATAACCCGACCGGGAATCGAACCTGGGACCTCAGAGATGGCGAGGCCAAGTCCAGCGTGCTCGCCTTTCGGCTATGGAGTTATTTTTTATAGCAGCAAGAATATTAGAGCCGAGTTACACAATCAGCGTAAGTAATTAAGTACAATATCAAGTTCTATTAAAAAGAACAACTCGAAAAACTGGCTTCCGGATCAAGGTGTGCAGGGCTTTACCTACTTATACGTATACACTCTTAGTTGACCTTATAAAGAATAGTTTTGTTATCAAACACTACTTCCGAATTATAAGTAGGTAGTTTAAATTTAGAACTAATAAATTATGCTAAGGTGATCCAGATGAAAAACAAATAGACAATCTTCAAAACATATATTTTCAAGGTTAAAAAACTGTTTAACTGTAAAAAAAAATACCAGGCTTAGTAATTACTAGGCTTAGTGCTGCACACCTAATAAAAACGCATAGTTAAAAAGCTTGATCGCGGCGGTGCCGGTTGCCCTTCAAATAAAATTAATTCCTAATAAAACTAACTGCAAAAGTAGCTCTTTTTGAAATTTTCAGGAAATAACTTTGATTTTAATCTTGTTGGTATCCCATTAGTGACAATACTATAAAACCATAAGTAAGATTTCATTTTTGCTAAAAGGACTTCGTTTGACCTCACTGGGAGTAAGGTTTTAGAGGTACGCCCGTTTTCTATAACGGCCAATCTACTAAGCAAGGCGTCAACACGTCAAAAATACTCAACTTTGACAGGGATATTGAATTCGAAGACCAAACTGCGGCCAATAAACTAGGTAGGTAGGTACACCTTAGGGTGAAGCAAAACTTGAAACCTAGACAGCTTTTGATGTACATCGCAAGTCTAACAAGAGTGCTAAATACATGCATGGAGTATTGTTGTTATATGTGGGACGCAATTGAACGCGAAATCAAAAAGCTCAAAATCCCATTGGCGACAGTAGCCTGGTGTATTCTAATGCCTGCATCTGATTCCTTAAATCCATACAACACAAAGATCTTCAAATGGCGACGAATACCTACGCTTCCTCTGGGCAAGCTCATTTTATCATTGATTGATGATGACCCTTGAGGACCCTTTAGTGAGATTATGAATATGACTATAATTCTTAATTGTATAATTACAATAAAGTGCCCAATTTGAGAAAAGCTCTACGAAAGCTTAGATTAATGACACATAGATACCTCTAAGAGCTCCGTGGTGTTTAATGTCAATCCACTCCGAACGTATGACAATCTAGATGATATTCTATCTACAAACGCTCTCTATCACTATCCAAGATGACAATACATATAGTAAATCTTGAAGTCATTGAAGCAGCAAGTGTTAGTGGAATACGCAATCGGCTACAATGCCGAAGCTCTGTAGTCATTATGGCGGCTTTTGAAAGCGCAACCGAGGCGCACGGCGCCGCGCGCTTAGCTTGACACCGTGACTCTAGGGTTATATAGATTTAACTTAATTGGATCTTGCAAAAATCTACATAATGAGCTACGTTTACCTTTACGTATAAACACATAAAAAAAACAATTTGAAGGACAATGTGTGAAGAAAAACTATAATAATTTCTATGTGTCACATGGAAAGGGTACACAAATTATGATTAAGATTTTGACTCTAAATTTAGTTATTATTATTAGGGATTATTAAAGCCATCAAACTTATTTAAGTTTAATGCTGTATTTTAAATACAGGGTTAAATTGCAAAGGGGTTCCACATCTTTACGAGTGGCTCAGAATCAGTAACTCAATGGAACTATGCATTCAAAGAAAAAAAAATTTTTCACATTAAATTTTTCCTATCCGATGTTAAAAATCTTGCGCGTGAATAATTTACTCATTCATGAAAAAAATGCACCGTATTTGCACTGCGTAAGGTCCTAGTTGGCTTGCCGTAACTACACGCCTCTGATGAATGACCGCGCGGCTTTCGTAGTCTCTCTATTGACTTTATTTTCGGATATTTTAAAGTGTTTTTTTTTGTAACATACGCTCAATAAAAATAATAACGATTAAGACGATTCTTTATATTGTTCCCTAGAACTTTTTTTTAAAATTTGGCACCTCTGCAATGTAACTCTGTATATTTCATAGATCTTTATTAAAACGAATTCAAAGTAATAATCATAATACTTACCAGAGTTAAATCTAGCTAGCCGCATGCACTGATTTGGTATTATGTATCTCCCTGTGTAGGTATAGTATGTGTAATACACATGATATAAATGTAACAAGTTTAAACAATTCATTATAATCAGAATTTGAGAACTTAGAATAATAGTAAGTAAGTTACGACGAATCCATCGAGTTGCCATTCATGTACCTAAACGTTATGCTGAGTTTCAGTATTACTAGTTTTTCATTCTTTCTGCTATGTTCCAGGGTTACCTAGTTTTTTTTTGCTTTTTCATTTTCTATTTTTACGAGCAACATATTAAATGAATAGCTCTGCTCTACTTGCGTGTTACGCAAAAGAGCCTCGTCAGCACTTAAGGCTCATAAATAATCTGATCCGCTATCAATTAAAACACAGATTAATATTGAATTAAAAATAAAATAAACTGCTCGTATAGCCTGTATAGGAAATATAAAAATATATAAATACCTATATATAATTACCTATGAGACAATTCGAGAACTATAGGGGATAGGTATGAGCCAAATTCAGAAAATTTTACACGAAGAATTAAAAGTTCAGAAACTTTGCTGTCGTTGGATCCCTCCCTCATGAACTGACAGCGGAGCAGAAGCGGGCTCGCTTGGAATGGTGCTCACAGATGTTACTGAAGTACGACTACGGAAATTCTAATGCTGTTTATGACATTGTCACAGGAGACAAAACGTGGATTTATTGTTTTGAACCCGAAAAAAAACAGCAATCCTGTGAATGGGTGTTTGAAAATGAGAACAGACCAACAAAAGTGAGGCAGGCGAGAAACGTTGGTAAAAAAATAATCGCGTTTTTTTTCTCAGCTACGGGTCCCATCTGTACAATTCCACTTGAAGATCAAAAGAGTGTTAATGCCGAGTGGTATTCTACCATTTATTTACCCAGGGTGTTAGAAAAAGTTCGCGAAAGACGACTCAAAAGCGACAACGCCAACAAAACAAAGTCATTTTTAGCTTCCGAAAAAGTACAATTACTCATCACCCATCCTGCGCATAGCCCCGACCTAGCACCCTGTGATTTCTGTATTTTCCCCAAAATCAAAGATTTGATGAGAGGTTTTACTTTTACCAACTCCGAAGAGGCAGTGATAGCGTTCAATCAGCACGTAGAAAACATGCCTTCAGATCTGTGTCCTCCTGTTTTAAAAAATGGTTCGATCGCATGAAAAAATGTTTAAAATGTAAAAGAGAGTATTTTGAAAAGAAATAAACATAATATTTTGGTTATAACATGTTGTTTTTTTAAGTTACGCAAAACTTATTGTGTGACCTACGTATCATCATCATCATCATCTATACGGTCAATCCCGGTTGCGTCCAAAGCCATTGCTATGGAGCCCAGGTTCCGCTTTCCTTGATTTGCTCCTCCAGTTCGCGCGGTCTTGAGCGTCTCTAGTTGTGAGATCATTGACACGCATGTCAGCCCTCACAACTTCAAGCCAGCATTTCTTGGGTCTACCCCTTTTGCCAGGACCTGGCGGTGGCGGCATGGCCATACATTTGTTTCCTACGTAGCTTGCCGGTTTCCGCAAAACATGGCCGTACCAGCGTAGGCGACTCTCCTGCAGTTTGTCTGCAATATCACGGACACGAAGGCTATCGCGGATGCGCGAGTTCCTCACGCGGTCCTTTCGCGTGACTCCGCACATCCACCGCAGCATATTCATCTCCGTGAAACGCAGCTCCTGCTTGTGTCGCTCAAGTAGCGGCCATGCTTCGCTGCCATATAAAAGGACAGGCCTAATGATGGACTTATAGATCTGTCCTTTAAGCTTAACCGGCATTCTGGGGTCACAAATGACACCAGTCACCTCTCGCCATTTGGCCCACGCAGCTGCAATGCGTGCTTTGACGTCGCAATCGATGTCTCCGGACGCGTGAAGTACAGATCCAAGGTATTTAAACTGGTCCTTGACTCGACCTTGTCTCCGCCAATACGAACAGGTGTTGGATCTGTAGAGTTACAGGCCAGGTACTCGGTCTTCGCCACATTGAGTTTCAGACCACCGCTCTCAAGCGACTGCTTCCACTCGTTCACCCGTCTCACCAGCCTGCCCCTATCCGCGTCCACCAGTGCGATATCGTCAGCATACATCAGCAGCCATGGTGGCTGCTCATGTGAGTCTCTGATGCTGTCTGACACAACGTCTAATATCACACTGAACAGAAACGGACTGAGGACGAAACCCTGGTGTACTCCGACGGTGATGGGGAACGGTTTGGTGTCACCAACAGCGGTCCAAACCATACAATCGGAGCTGCGGTACATGTCTCGAATAATGTCAATATATGCCTCGGGGACCCCTTTGGATCTCAGTGCCGACCAGATCACCACTCGAGGGACACAGTCGAAGGCCTTCTGCAGATCAAGAAAGAGCAAGTGCAGAGGCGTGTTCTTCGCCCTGTATCTCTCCATGACGGTCCTTAGGGCGAAGACAGGGTCCATAGTACCGTTGCCAGGACGAAACCCATATTGATACTCCGAGACATCACACTCCTGTCGGATCCGGGAGTCCACAATCCGCTTAAGGAGCTTCATGGTGTGGGACATGACCTTTATACCGTGGTAGTTACTGCACTCTTGCACTGATCCCTTGCCTTTGAAGACCGGAGTAATATTACTCATTCTCCATTGGCTCGGGATCAGCCCGCTTAAGAGTATGCAGTTGTAAAGGTAATAGTGTGACCTACGTATATATATATATATATATATATATATTTCTTAAATGGAAATAACTTGTAAAGATAATAATAAGCAGGTAAATAAATCTACTCGTATATTATATAAAGCTTTACATTACATATAAACATCATTGATGCAAGAAAAATAGCAGGCAATTGGACAATAATCGTATGTATAGTGTTGTGGGTGAGAAAGGTCTAGGTCGCCGCAACGACTAATTTTCTCAGCGTACCGATAAAATCTCATAAAATCATTAGACTCCCACTGAGGCCGCTGGCCAGTGGATAACATCGGCATTATCCACGCCAAGTAATGTCAAGGTGAGGCTCGCATTGTTTCAAGTGAATATTAATATTTCATTCATCGCCTATCAATTATAGCATTGAGAGCTTTTAGTGCTCCCCGCGCATGATTGTGCGTGTATTTGTTATGCGATCTTTATTTAACAAGAAAAAAAGAAAAGAAGGTCCATAGTATCTGAGTAAGTCACACTTTGCTGTGGGGGTAACGGGACCTCTCTTGGAAAAGGTCTAGAGCAACGTCAATTTGCCCTCAATTTTATTAAGCGTCTTATGAATTGACGCTTACGAGAAAATAATATCCTCATTTATAATATTTCTTTCTTATCGTAGCTGTAAAAGTGTGTGCTTTTGAAGCTCATGCAGCTGAGGATCTCGATTATATTGTGGAATGAAACAGATACAACGACTCTCCGTATTTTTTGCCTCTGCCTATACCCAGGGTGTATCTACCTACAGGGTGACAAGTCAATAGAATCGCTTTAATAAGGTATCCTACCCATTTAAATGAACAATAGGTATATTCTATGGCACCAATATCAGAATCAGAAGAATGACGAATACGCATAAAAGCATAAAAGCATAAGTACTTTTTTTGGAGTTATGGTTTTGTTGGCCCCATAGTAAAAGCTGATCTCAAACTAAGCAAAGCTCTTTTATGGCGAGTCCAAATTAGCCGATTAAATACATACTTAAAAACATCAAAGACTTATGTCCAAATGATTGTGCTCATCACATAAACATTCAAACTCCCATGCGGGATTCGAACCCGCAACCGTCAGGCTTTGTAGTTCGGAGCGAGAACCACTAGACCAGACAATCATCTTCAATGTGCATAATATCTTGTTATTTATCGTCTTAGAGGTAGATTAAGTCAATACGAAAAAATATTTTTGTCTCTTTTGTTAATTAAGGCTCAGCAGTCCTCGGGCCGACATGCATCTCATACGCCCGCGACATACTTGTTATGAGTAACCTTGATCTGATTAAAAAGAGCACTCGCGCGAGTTGTAAAAGAATAATTTCACTTGCAAGCTATTAATAAGCGATGTTATAATTTTTATTACCAGTCGTATGAATATTAGGTATTGCTAGTTAGTAAAATGATTACGAGCAAGTATGACCAAATTGCAATCCATTTAGGATAAAAAGTATTAGGATTAGGTAAAACAAGTGTTTGTCCAGTTACGAGCATAAATAATTAATCCTCTCAATCTTTTTTTATTGGTGTATGTAATTTAAACTTTTTACGTAGTCGGATATGTTTCTACTTAATGTATAGGTTTGTTTATGGCACCTTAAGTCCCATTTTTTAACCATATCACTGTTACGAGTACTAACCTCATTTCTGATAAAGCGCTGCTTTAAGACGATTTAAATAGGTTTGTTTGCTGGTGTGGGAGGAATGAGATGGTGCTAAATGCAGACAAATGCTGTTATATTCATTTTATATGTAAGCATAGTGAGTTGCCGGGAGTTTATAAAATATCTGGCAAGTGTATTCAGGAGGTTAAATCCGTTCGTGATCTCGGTGTTATTCTTGATACGCAATTAAACTTCAAAGAACATTACGACCACATAGTAAATAAATCATTGAAATGCCTCGGCTTTGTTATCAGAAACACCAAAACCTTTAAAAACCAATCATGCATCATAAAGTTATATGAGAGCCTAGTCAGATCTCTCCTAGCATACTGCTGCGTAGTTTAGCAACCACATTACGAAGTCCATTCCAATAAAGTTGAACGCGTTCACAGTAGAGGTTCTTATACCACCTTATATATAAATTTAACATGCGTAAATATCTGAATAGTTATTTGGACCGTTTAACTTACATACTTAAAAATCACCGTAAATTTTTAAATATTTCATTTCTTCATAATTTAGTGAATGGCAACATAAATTGCTTCAAAAACTTAATTTATAATCTCTCATAATCTCTCACGTCTCTCCAGATATTCGCTGTTTAATCCTAAGCGTTCCTAAACTAAGCTGGGCCATTTTTCCCCAATCAATAGACTCCAAGCCGATTATAACACTGTTTGTAAGAATAAGGATGTTGATATATTCAGTCTTAGTTTATCTACATTTAAAAAGAAATTACGCCTACTTTTGTCTTTTTTGTGATTTTCTAAGTATTAGCTAATTAAGTAGCAAATGTGTAGTACCTATACATACATATTTTAAAGATTTTTAAGATAATGGATGCCTTATGCTCCCAATCCCAACTATCTTTGTTTGCGCTTTCCGTGGCAACTAATTAAGACCGCACCATTGCATCACTTGTAACTTTGAGCTTTTACGGTGTATGATCTTGTTAGCTGTCCAAATAAATAAAATAAAATTTCAAATGAGTACATATTTTTACAAGATAAATGTACTAAATCAAGCTTTAAGCACTAAAACACTATAAAACTAAAAAATATAAGAGCCATCACTCAGGTAGAACCTACTACCTAGCTTACATAGGAAGTCAAGCGGTAGCCTTATAGCTCGGTGGGACCGTCGCCGAAAGTTTGAGGTCGATCTCGCAGCTTGAGTTAGTAATTATTAGTGCAATAATTACATGTTCAAGTTCCACGTCAAGATTAAATGAAACAATAAACAATACGTTTCATATGTTATTTTATATTATAAATGAAAGCAGTAAGTATATTTTTCATTCAGTAAGTAAGTTTAATTTATTCCGTAAAATATGTCATCTCATCACACTCGCAACGTTATTCAATATTGAAATTATTGAATTTTCTTGTAAGATATCCAGACATTGGCTTTACTATTTAAAAACATTGGCACACTCCTCGACAGCGAATCATTTCAGGAGTGTGTATGGCCACACGTATGTGAATCTTTTGGTTTGCTCATTATGACGGCAAGAGATCTGCAACATAAGTGTAATAACGCTCACCCTCTTAAGGGCCGATTCTGGTGTAACGACCAGTTAAAAAAACTTCTCCATACTAAATGTTCGATCAGCTGTTACGGTTTGTATGGTGCAGATATATTAATTAAATAGATTAATATATATGGCTTAAACATATTGTCCAATATTAAAAAACCGGCCAATTGCGAGTCGAACTCGCGCACCGAGGGTTCCGTACCAACTTTTAGGTATGTAAATAATTCGTCTATAACGTTATTACGTCTATATCTATTCGTTTAATACTAAAAAGTTTAGGGTTTTTGGACTTTTGCTTTAATATGTGCTGTAAGACATTGCTTCTTGCCAAATTTCATGATTCTAGGTCAACCTACCCTATTCATTTTGATTTCCTTGAGAGTGTCGAAATATACGTTATTTGCGGCATAAAGGGCCGTATTTTTTTTTAATGTTAACCCGAGTCTATCGTTTTAATTTCAATTGGATACCTCCACGCGTTACCGAGATAAAGGGACTTGACTTACACCAAAGTGATCCTATAAGGGTTCCGTTTTTTCCCTAAAATCCCTAAAAATCGTTTGGCTTGCATCGTAGCTGCGCTCGCGCCGCGCGAATCACGTATTCTGAGTTCTGACGCAACGTCCGGAGCGTGACCTTCGCTACTTCAGTTGAGTACGTCTAGTCACTCGTTTGTTCCGGTTTATAGAAAAACCAATGTCTTGTCACAAAACAACGAAAACTTACTGCTATTAGAAGTAGCATAAACTTAAGCCCATCGAAATAAATCCGATTTAGGTACAATGCATGTTCTAGATATAGATGTAGCAAACATGAAAAGATGGTAGCAGGAATTGGCTTTATTTTGAAATATTTTTATTTGGTACATTTACTCAAATTGACGGTTTGGTTTAAGAATACTTAAACCTATCAAGTGGATCAAAAGCAGGCCAGAAATAACACTTTACCACAGTATATATAATAGGACAAGACTATATATACTTCAAGTATAAGTACGTAGTATTTTCAGTTCATGGCGTCGATCTGCGTTGTTTTTTGTCGGAGAATACATCAACAGTTTAAGGTCCTGTGTTGTCATAAAAATCAACAAACCTAATAAGTTATATTGTTCGAAAATTCTAGGCGTTTATTTTATGTAGGTACTTTCTAAATACTTAACGTAGGCAATGCTATGACCTCACTCATATGGTAATGCCTTGTTACTGTATCCTTGTATACCTATCACATTTTGTTCTAGTTTAGTTACTTAACTCAAGCCTGTTCTGAGAAATATTGTCATGGAAAGTGTTTAGGCGACGCGCAAACGCACTGAATGCCAATAAGTTCTGACACGTATCAGTTTATCGTGATGCAATTTGCCATTCCGGTGCGTAATTGAGGTCGTAATTAAGTTTACATATTCATTGATAAAATGAATATTTACTTATTTCACCTTCAATTTACACATTATTAAGTATTTACTTTTAGAATAAAATATTTGTCCGCCGACATTATTCAACATAAAATCAAAGCAACAATAGCGCCTCTAGCGGATTATTTATTATTATATTTATATATATTATTTACTTCTAATTATTGCTCTTATCTTATTATGATGAGACCGCGTGACAATACAATTTCTATTGTGTCTCGTTTTGCTGGGATGGAGATTTACTAATGTTTAAAATCACGGGAAAGTGATATTTTGGTATTTAATATATAAAATCTGTTTTTATATTTTAAATACTAAAAGCGTAATTTTTATTTTATTTTTATAGATTCAATTAATTGTACTACTACTTATCACACAAAGACTAAAAGTTACAACTTTCGATCACTCGTTGCAATCTTTTTCCCATGAACTTAAAAAAAACCAGTGTTTCATCATCATTCATTAGAATGCAATCAATAGAAATTGTTATCAGAATGGTGTACATATCTCAAAAAATAAAATCAGAACGTTCATTCTGGTAATGTTTCCCGCTTATTACATTGAGTTTAATAATATTTGTAACTAAGTGAATAAACGAGAAAAACGATAAAGATTTTTCAAATCTAAATAAATCTTTAATTAATTGGTAGTTTGGTAGTACTAGTCATTTTAAGTTAATTAAATGTCAATTTGTACTCATTTCACAAGTGAAGGCCTTTCGCATCGAATGTACGAGTATGAAGACGAAAAGGTCGCTTGCAGTAGAACATTAGTCGACTACTCAAAATTTCAAATATTAAATAACTTAATTGGTAACATTTATTATCCTTGCAGAGCCTCGGGGTTGCGTTTCGTGTCGTGGTGGGACATATTTTAATAATACGACAAACAAGATATTTTGTAACTTGTTTATTACTGCCATCTACAATTTAGAGATTTCATCTATGTGACCTATCACTAAGGTTTACTCTAATATATTTAGTTTTATAGTTTGACTCTTTAAGGAAAACTCTTTAAGTGTAAGTGGGTGATGATATTTTTATTTACGGTTATAAATGCTAAGTGATAAGCGGTTTGTAAAAGATACCTATGAGTAATTCAATAAAGTTATAAATAGAAAACATTGTTATTTATTATTATTATATTACCCTGAAAGTTAAATCGATCGCAAATAGCTTCAATCTTTGTTTGACTTATTGGAAGCCGTGCGGTCGCAACAAAATTTGTATTGTGTCTCGTTTTGCTGGTCTGAGGGGTTAATATTAATAAAATCTATGAGTAGCCACATCCAAGACCACGAGATGTCGTACGCGTATTAAACAGCAATGCAGGTGGCGAGCACCTTGCGCAACGCCTGGCAGCCTTCTGAGGACGCGCCGACGCGTGCGCAACTCGGGAAAACACCCGTCGCGCATTTTCATGCGCGCTCGGATGCGGGCTCGGGACGGGCGGGATGCACTGACATCGTAACACGAATTTTGCGGATCTCAATGCCATTGAACTAATCAATGCATGTCATGTCATTTGAAAATTATGTGATGATAACCTATAGTTAGAGAAAATTAAATAGGAAACTCTAAAGCTTTGATGTTGCTTTCATTTAATGCTTTTTTAATTATGTTTACTTCCATATAATGTAATGTTCCACCATTCGTGCTATATGTAACGTTCTACCTTTCTTTGCTCTCTCTTTCGTCAATGTACATTATGGAGTGCTATGTTTTTGGTAAAACTTATCCACATTTATTTGTGCATAAAGATGACTAAGCAACTAGATCAATAAGACACCGAGGAAGGCTGTTGTAGCCTAAAATTTCTGAACCACTAATTTTAAGATAAAATTGTATTTTTTACTTGTCTTTCATGTTCACAACTGAATTACTAATGTTTAACTTATTAAAAAATTATTGACAAATGGTCATTCGACAAACGACGTTTAACCAAATGTTCATTTGGCAAACGAGACATTTGACAAAAGTATCATCTTACAAAAACTCACTTAGCAAATGATCCATTAACAAACACTGTACTTGTTAAATGTTTTAAATATTAAAATGTCAATTGACCTTTTTTAATTTCACCAAATAATATGTTTCGCAAATTAAGCATCTGTCCAACCAAATGTCATTTAACAAAATATATTTTATAAAATTGCACTTCTTTTTTCAACATTTCGATTTAGTCTGTTGGGTAATTTATTCCGCTACCCTCGTATCGCCGTGAGAATGAATTTTTTGCACTGACATTTGAGGATAAATGCATTTGGGGCAAATTATTTACAGGTAAGCTACAAGATATTATATCAATTATTAATTTTTAATTGAATCATCATCATCATGAATTTAAATGAATGATCGGTTCTCCCTGATATAAATAATAATTAGAGTTTGAGAGAGAAATAGAATAGAGTCATACAGTATGTATATGGTCACTGTTCTAACCTAACCTAGATGGTTTTGACAAAATTTTGAACACTGCGTGTTTTTTATTTTTCCGTTCTGTCTAGATATAGTATATCAACTAATACTTAAACTATTTTCCTTTTAGGAAAGTCCAAATATTGTGTATTAATTTGAGCCATACCGTATCTATTGTAAGATTGATTAATAAACGAAACATTTGTAAAATAATACATTTTATCACACGTTTTTAGGCGAATAGTAGTTTTTTCTGAAAACTCAGTTGTTAAATGTTCAATAAGTAATATAACTATTTATAAAATGTACATTTAAGTGTTTATCATTTGGAAAAGTAAGTCATTTGTTAAATGATTAGTAGTAAAATGATTAATTGACGAAACCATTTTTTTGCCAATCATTGTTTGTCAAGTGTAATTTTGCTAAATGACTTTTGGTCAAACAGCAGGACCCCGTTCACAACTATGTGTGGTTTCGGAATAAATTCGTTCGGAATTTTATTATTATTCTTATTCATTCGAAAATGCGGGTATACATTTTAGGCTACAACAGCCTCGTTTAAAAGAAACTGTTATTCAAGCTGTTTAAGAATATTCAACAAACTACCTCATTTTTGGGGGGTGGTGAGAGGAACAGGGTGTTAAGGTCCTCAATCCACCATTGAAAAGGGAGGATCCTCCGACCAGACGGGTGTTGTGTCTGGTGGGCAACTGCCCAACGGTTGTTTGTCGAGTTCTTGTATATATGTTTCAATCGCTCCGATAACTTTAATATCGCGATGTAGGATACGTCAGTTTAGTTCGTATGTGGCGAGATAGATGTCGCTACATCACTCCCCTCCGAGACCGGAGGTCGATAGCAGGTTGAGTCGTCCATTGTGATGCTTGCCGGGCCAGTGGAATGTTCCAGTGAGTCGGAACCAGATGCCGCATAGTTCACGGTGAGTCGGAACTGTCTGTGGTGATGCCCCAGTGAGTCGGGGTGATGCTGCAAATGCTCCAGTGAGTCGGAGTGGTGCAGTGCTGCGTAGTGGCTGGCTGCTGCGTCGACCAGGAGAGAAGTGCGTCTCTGCTTGCTGACCGGCCGAAGTGCAGTGTGCTATGCCAAGGTCGCTGAGAAGGCTGTGGGTGGTGACCAGGAATGCGCGTCCGCTGCATGCTGGTGGTCAGGATACCCGTAGTAGCCGTGGATGCTGGCTGGCTGTAGGACTCGCTGCTCGAAAGCTTGAGGAAGTGATGATGACGTCACGATGACGTAGCTTTGGGAAGGCTGCGCTGACGTTCATGCTCGGGGTCACCAGTTTGGGGGGTGGTGGTGAGAGGAACAGGGTGTTAAGGTCCTCAATCCACCATTGAAAAGGGAGGATCCTCCGACCAGACGGGTGTTGTGTCTGGTGGGCAACTGCCCAACGGTTGTTTGTCGAGTTCTTGTATATATGTTTCAATCGCTCCGATAACTTTAATATCGCGATGTAGGATACGTCAGTTTAGTTCGTATGTGGCGAGATAGATGTCGCTACACATTCATTGCCTTAAGTCCCTCTGAATATATTTAAATTGTTGTTAATTGTTATTGTGTATTACTGTAAATTTTTAATGCTAATTTTATCGATGTTTTGTGACATAAATTGAAGTATTTGCATGCTATTATCAATGCCGTGTGGGGACGGCCGTAAAAAATATACTTCCCCACCACCAACAGGAGGCGTGCAGCTGCGTCTTCGTGCGAAATCTTATAAAAAAAACTGCGCTCGCCAACCTGCCTGCCAAGCGTGGCGAGCATTGGCATTCCCCCCCGATGATCAGTCATTGGGGGAGACCTTTGTTCTGCAGTGGACCTCCTATGGCTGGAATGATGATTATCAATGACTGAATAATTAAAACTACTGTATAATATTTAAGATCCTATGTTACTATATTCAAAAGCAAATAAGTGGTTCTTGATTTTATCATTTACAGTTCAGGTCTTGACAGGTTTTAGGAACAGTGAGATTTACAGAAATATATTTACGACACTTGCACAGTTTATATATTCTATATTATTAACTAACACTTATTTGCTATTAGTGTGTGTGAGCGATAGAGAGTGAATATATTATTTATTTAGGTAGCATTTTCCATTTTATTTTACAACCTCAATGAAGTTTTCCGTATTGTGTCATAAGTTCACTTCAGAAGCATTTTAGTTAACAAAACTTTCGTTTTCACAGTTTTCAGAAAATACAAAGTTTAGCCATTTTATTGTGGATGATGGAAAACAAGAAACTGATAAAAAGTTTAAAAGTAACGTATCGTTGTTGGCATTAAGATTTCGATAACTCTTTTTTAGAGCAGATCGTTTGTGAATATAAGCCTTCACTCTCACCAAAAACAACTTATTTACACTAAGTACCTCAGTTTCTTCATTATTAAGCGGCAGTGCGATACGAATTTGTTTTAAAAAAGTGCTACTTCTAAAACCTATCTTTTAGTTCTTTCTGATACGATGAGAAAAGTTTAAGCCACTACTTCCCAAACAATTATAAATACAATAATAACTATTTACCTGTGTATTACAAATAAATTATTTGATTTGATAATTAATTAAGGGCAGGCTTAAAGCCAATTAAATAGTCTTCAGCATTTTCCGTCAACTGCCTCTCGTAGATTCTTCATGACGTGTACAACTTTTCTGACACGGTCGGAGCGATGTGCTGCTTGAATGGAAGTTTTGCGTCAATTATGATTTTATAATTGTGTACTTACACATATTTAGAAATGTATTGTATTAATGTAAAAAATACCGCACGCATTTTTGTCTTGTTTATTACGCACGTCGTGTATACTTTTCAATTCTACTTTTTTTAAAATGTAGTTGTGTTGATGGCTCATTAACGTGTTTCTAGATATTATTAATTCCGACTGTAGAGCAGTTTTCAATTCACCACACGTACTACATTTCGTACGTAAGATAAACTCTTTTAAAGGAGTGAGTAGACAGTAATAGTTCTATTATATCTTAGATCTCAGCAAATCTTCGGACAAACTTAAAATATTTGAGGCATTAGCTGTGTTAGCGGTTTTTGTCTCTAGTTTTTCATTTATACATTGTTAATGATCATTTAGAAGGCTCTTCGTTTGTCAATGTATTTAACAACAATGAAAGACAATGAAAAAAATAATGAAACTGTCAAGCTTGAGTCGGGCTAGCGCATAGGAATTTGACCAGTTTTTTATAGTTTATGAATTTTAAGTTACATTTAATAAACCGACACACTTCTGTTTCAGTTTCGATATATATGTATATATGTTTCGATAGTAAAACCAGATGGCCATACTTACCAAAACCGTCATAGAATTTTAAACGGTAATTGATGTTAAGGCACGCGACCTTGCGTCCTTGCGCGCGATCTGAAGCCGTCCATTGTAATGCAAATTCGCCGTCGACAATGACACACAATGCTTTCTACACTCGTCCCCGTCTATAGAAACGTCCAATGTAAAGCAATCATCGAAAAAAGTGTTCTTCATAGCAAAGTTCGAACTTGGAAGTGACAAATGCTTTGAGGTTTTACTAGATACATGCCAGAGGTTTTTTTCAGTAAATAGATCGTATATTGATTGCATTATCCTTTTAGGACCCGCATTCAGATCATCGTTTAAGAAGAACCATACATGCTCGATTCAAACTGGGTTGGGCATGGACATTTAATAATAAATGCATTTCAAGTATACTAAGGTCACGCGAGTAGAAAGGCTAGATAGAAATTACAAATAGAAAATAAGCAAGGACTAGTAATATTTTTGCTATTAAAATTAATTAATATTAACTTCATACAGATCATCATCTAAATACCCTCTTATTAGTTACCTGGGCGTCCTTATGTATGCGAAACTATCATTTTCAGATCACATTACAAGTACAGTCAATAAAGCTTTTAAAAACTTGGGTTTTATATTACGCGTGAGTCGTCCTTTCACTGATGTTGGTTGTTTGAAGATATTGTATTATTCTTATGTTAGAAGTGTACTCGAGTATTGTAGTATTTTCTGAAACTCGAAATAGATTACTTACTCCCAGGAACTGGAACGCATCCAATCTAAATTTGTAAAAACCTTGAACTTCCGCAGTTTTCGGGCAAATGGTGACTATGTAGACTCCTGTCATCATTTTCATCTGTCAACATTGGAGAACCGGTGGGCTCTTTTGGACATGTCCTAAATAAAATAAAATAAAATAAATACCTACTTGAAACATGTAATGTATGAGCTATCCTTGGAGATCATTGCATGTTGCGTAGGCGCCTCGCATTCGAGCTGGTTTTAAATGTCGTTGACGCACAAACGCGTCCCGAACTAAACTGGATCACTATCGCTTAGAACTTGCTGTCAGCTTTTAACGAAACGTTATTTATTACATGACGAATTAAAATCTAGATATGCAATGCAGTTATTTATGGATAGCGTGCCAAATCGAATGGATTTGTTATTTGTGCTTCGGTAACTTTTACTAAGCAATGCCAAATAATAAAAATGGCTGATAGCAATCACATCAATTTAGATATTTAGGGAAGGATTTTTTTATTTATAGGCAATGCAAAATTAACATAGTTATGTGAGGCAGAAATGTCGTGGAAAAGTTTAGAAGTAAGAATCCGGTAACTTTCACCAAAAACATGTTCCAAAATCCATTTGATAGAATAGCAGCGCAGACACAATGCAACGTGTTCCGCGAATATTTTGTATTTCCTTGCCGATCCGTTTCAGCGTAGCCAAACCGTGAAGATGGCATAATGTGCCCCCTGAAAACAAGTTGTTAAGAGGATTATCCGAGGAATTGGCGTGACCGCGATGTTTCATAGGCCCGGTACGGTTTCACAAGTAGCTGCTTTGTCTGTGGCATTGTCCAGTCCCATCGGTCAGGCTCGTACGTGCGTACTTGAATATATTTAAATTTGGAGATGCGGCCGGGATGAGGCAAGCGTTCGACTCCTACGACTATAAATGGCGTCGGGCTTTAACAAGGGGTACAGTTCACAGCTCCAAGCAACCCTGTTCACAGCTCATCCAAAGAAATGGCTTTCAAGGTACGGAACACCTGTGGATTGATATTGTGAAGTGTGAAAAAAGTGATTGTGATAAAAGTGCTCCAGTTTGGAAATCGAAATATCTGCAACAAAAGCTCTGGATAATACCTCGCATATATATGAGCTCGCAAAACCGTTTCTAAAATAATTATTTATAGATGCTTGGTTTTAATCGAAGTTATTTGACAAATAGGTCAATAAAATCATAAATGTAAAATGTTTATTGATATTAGTTTAACATAATTTTATCATGCATAAATAACTGCAATCATCATCTAGTAGCGCATGAGTTGAATAACAACTACGTTACGTTTGATGACTAGATCACAATCAATTTTATGTTCAATTATTAAACTAAGTATATAAATAGTATGTCTTCTAATGAAAATGTTTGTTTTAGTTGGTGGTCTTCTCTTGCTTTGTTGCCGTGGCATACGGCAGCGTTGCGCCAGCGGCTTTCGCGGCGGCTCCAGTCGCCTACGCCGCCCCGGCCGTCGGCGTCGCGGCGCGTCTGGAGGAGTTCGACCCTCTACCGCAATACAGGTTCGGCTACGACGTCGCCGACTCCCTTACCGGTGACTACAAGAGCCAGCAAGAGCAGCGCAACGGTGACCTAGTGCAGGGATCTTACTCCCTGGTGGATCCGGATGGCACTCGCCGCGTCGTCGACTACGCTGCTGACTCCGTCAACGGCTTTAATGCTGTAGTGCGCAAGGAGCCTCTGGTTGCCGCCGCCCCCGCTGTAGTCGCTGAACCCGCCGTCGTGCCAGCTCGCATCGCCGCCGCCCCCGCACCCTTCGCTTTCTCCACTAAAGTGGGTCAGCCTGGCGTATATGCTGCCAATTACGCCGTCGCTCCCGCCGCCGCCCCCTACGCCGTTGCTCCTGCGAGATACGCCACCGGCCCGGTATTAGCCAGATATGCCGCAGCAGCCGCGCCCGTGGCCGCTGCCCCTGTAGCCGCCGCTGCATACTCCACCGGTCCAGTATTCGCTCGCTATGCCACCGCTCCCGTTGCAGCTCCGGTCGTAGCGGCACGCTACGCCGCTCCGGCAGCGGCAGTCCCAGCTTATGCTGCGTACTCTGCGTACTCTGCTCCGGTAGGTGCTGCGTACACAGCGTACGCTTCTCCCTTCGCTGCCTACAACGCGCCAGTGGCGGCGGCCTACAGCGCTCCCTTGGCCGCTGCCTACCCTGCTCCTGTGGCGGCAGCGTACACTGCACCCGTGGCCGCAGCTAACGTGTACGCGGCGCCCGCGCGGCTGGCCGCGGCGCCCGCGCCGGTTGCGGGCCCCGTCCGCGCCGCTCCTGCTAAGATCGTGGAGTCGGTCGCCGCCGGTTACCGTTACCCCTAAGGTTGAGGAAACTACCGATTTGATGGCTCATTTTTGAAGACTTGATTTTTGTACATAGTTAAGAATATTTTGTCTATTTTTTATTGAATAAAACAAAGCTGTTAAATCACACTGGAGTATTATGGATAGATCCCTTTTACTTTCTTTTTTTTAACTTATGACAAATGTTATAAAATATAGAATTTTAATATTCTAAATACTATGTCAAAAAGAAAGGATAATAATATTATTATCACCCCTATTAACCTTCACTAAGTATAATAGCTAAAACAGTGGTAAGGCAACTGAATACAGACAGACATGAATATATACTATATTACATTTATCCAGTCTTAACTATGAACCGAATGATTCAAGTTTCATTAGCTCGCATCACATAAAAGGTTTACCAAGGTTAAAATTTAGCCTGAATATTTAGTCTCTCGTATAAGGTAGATAGATAGATAGATACTCTTTATTGTACACCACACAAAACAAACAAATCACAGGAAAGTAAATACTTAGTGAATAGCACAATTTAGGCGGTCTTATCGCTGGAACCGATCTCTTCCAGACAACCTTCAGGTGGAGGAAAGTTGAATTAATATTGAGAGAAGGGAGGCGGTGAAGAGTAGAAGAGTAGATAATACATAAAGGAACAGCATAGAGTGTGATGATTGGGATCAAATTAGACGAAGGTAATCTAAAATATTGATCCTAACTAGAATGAAAAGCCTTTTAAGCCAGTTTTTGCACATACTATAAAGTTAATAGCTAAAGAAGCTGTCAAAGAAGAAATTTCCCATACATAGAGCTGTCAAAGCGACTCCCTCCTGGCCGAAATTCCCCCAGACAATGGCACATCTATTGTCATGCTCTGCGTGTCCCTACTCCCTACACCTGACCGCGCGAGGATCTCTATAAGGCCACCAATAGTGCTATATCGGTGGCTGAGTTTTGATCCTCACATATATGAAAGCCTGAGTCGACACGCATAGAAGAAGAATAGCAAATCTAAGAACAAGAATATACGTGTACAGTCAGTACTTGCAATAAAAATAGTGTGTGTAAATAGGTAAAGTTGCTAGCCGTAACTACACCCATCATATATACAAAAACGGTATAATCTCGGAATAATAATATGCTTACTCGTATAAAACAAAACCTTGTTGTTTTGTACAGCAATATTGATATAGGTACATTTATCTAGTTACACACAAGGAAGGCAGAACTTAGATAGACCGTTACTTTATTGCAAAAAAATAGTAAATGTTTTTAGAAACAAGACACAATTAAGTACAGTAAGGAGGTTTTATCGGCTAAATTGAGACTTGTAGATGAAAGGCCTGAAGGTAAATGGCCACTATCAACGTTGATTCTGACATTCTGTGCCATTGTAAAAGTTATTTGCTCCTTATTTGTTTTTACACAGCACAGCATTTCCCTACATTTTGATTAAAATGTAATAAGAAAATACCAGTTTGACCGTGACACAAAACGGAAAAAAGGGGATTACAACAAAGAAAGTCTAGCAAGGGACGTCCTGAACAAAACGATTGTATTTAACATTATTTATCGCACATCCAAAGTGACAAACATAAATAAAATGTATGTATGTCACTTTGGATTTTAAAATGAATGGCATAGTTGTAATCAATACCGAAAACCTTGAAAACGACACCTATGTCGATTTTTAATCGTCATTTTTGCATGTTTTATTTTTTATATAGCGCATACAATTACAAATTATAACGGGAACAACCATAATGAACGCGCATTACGTCTCACAATACATCTCCATTAGCGATCACAGGGCATTTCTGTCTCTGATGAACCTACATGACTAATTTGTGCACGATACGAGTCTATATCTCAGCTTAAATATAAATAGGGAATAAACTTACTGACTCGTCCAGTAGGTAGTGAATGATTTTTTACTTGGCCAGATTTGCAGAAAACTGCTGTAGATACAGTTGCAAAACTTATGGATTCAGTGAGAAGAAATAATTGCCCCACATTTTATTGGATGCACCCCTGAGACCGCGTGTTGCCGCGTTTTTGTACGGTACGGCAAAGAAAGTGGTCTACCAGTTTTGACAACATTTTATGTCAGTAAAATAGCGATTAGGTTTTTGACGTAATATGATAAAGAGAGAATTAGTAGCTGTCAGAATAATTTTGCATGAATGAAAATCGACCCTGTTGTTTTATGACGCGCGAATGATTTTCAACCTTAGGGTGATAGACCACTTTCTGGGCCAACTGTACCTACGTCAAATTGGGCATTTGTTTAATACACGTCGAATTTTCGTAAAGCCGCAAATATCAGATTTCATTGCTCAAATACAACAACTTTAATATAGAAATTTAAAAAAAAAACTTCTCCGTACTTGAAACTGATGTCGGTTGGTTGGCTTAGTATGGAAGAGTGTTTTTTTTTTGCAAGTTCAATGCGATTATTTTTAGTCCTAATAATAAAAGTTGTTGTATTTATGAAGAAAAAGGATTTTTTTCGGCTTAAAATCAACGAAACTACACCTTGTAGTAACAAAGTTTTGTAGTAGCTACTTACTTTTGTATTTAATGTTTAATAAAAGTGGTGGCTCTACTGGTTTGTATTTGACGACCACTGTAGACGAGAGGTGAGACCACCGGACTTAGCGAGACTTAGACAATGTAAAAAACGAACTTTTCTATGTTTCTTAGGTCGGGTGTTGTGGTACTGTCAATGTTTCTAATTTCTATAACACAAATGCTTTAGCTAACTACATTTTCCGAGGCACGAAATTATCATATCTAAGAGTCAATCATAGTCCAAAACCTAAATCTCTTCTAGGAAGATGTTCATAAAGCTTAACCAATATGCTTTAATTTATTAAAGGTTGTGCGGTCTATACTTTTGAAGAATAACCTGTTTATAAGTTAAATACTTATCATAAAGTTAAATACTTACTAAGGATTTAACGGGTTATCTATAATAAATCTATGGTTTTGGGTATATAATGTTCTAGTTTCAGTAGGTAATTATAGGTAAATAAGGCACAGGATATAATTAATCTTTTTCTGCATTATTCACTTTTAACAACAAATATCTTCATAATGTAATATTGGTTGAGATTTTATTTACCACTCCCAGTTTCAAAACTTTCATGGCATATTCAGGAGACGTGTACTTAACGAGTTACATTATTTAACTGAATAATCATCATTATCATTATTTCAGCCATAGGACGTCCAATGCTGAACACAGCCCTCCCCTAGTAACTTCCAGATTGGCCGTTAGGTCTGGCTGAACAACCTTGCCAAATGGATGACCATGATTCGTAGGGTTGGTTCAATTCCAGGTAGGCATGAGCCTACCCGGAATTAAACCACCCCTACGAATCATAAAGAAAGCCAGTCGGCAAAACGCAACATGTATCGCAAGAGCATCGCGTAACACCGAAGCACTTTCTTCAATTAGCCGTCCGTATGGACCTCACGTCCTGCGTTACGCATCGTTCGATATAAAACGCGCTGGGGCCTGGGACTACCCACACTCGACCTCGAGGACTCTGCACACCACTCCACACGAGCAGACATGGACACCAAGGTAAGGGACTTCAGGATACATCGGTAGAAACCCCCCAAACGTAATAAAGGACTATAGTTGCGCTCGTCTCAATGCAGTGCCATGCATGTGTGTTGTGTGCTCCTAGTGGATCTAATAATATATATTTTCAGTGGATAGACCTAGCTAGTAGATACCTATTTCGGGAAGAATTTCAATTCAATGTTTTACATTAATGAATATCATTTATGTAATTTATATTATTAATTGAAGAATCCAAATTTCTCAACTAATACTTATTATCGGTGCCACAATTCTGAAATAATACAAGAACTAGATCTCATTGAATGTAAAAATATTTACAAAATATCGGAACAAGTGCAAGTGTGACTTTATGACCGTTAATTTTTTTGAAACAAAGTAGTTTTGTTAAAAAACGTTGTAATAGTGTAATTGTGTTTGTGCCAGTTATGGCGAGCTAAGTATATGATTCAGAGCAGGAGCAACGCCGACGCTCTATGTTATTTTAGGGTTGGCTAAATTTGAAATATCAAATAATAAGTACTACAGTCACAGAAAATAATAAGATGCAACATTCTGAATCCCGGACAATATACGGGTACATATGTTTTGTTTATTTAATTGATATTTTTAATAATAAAAAATAAAAAGTTTGATCTAAATGATAAAGATTTGATAAACAGTATACCTAATCGTATTGTATTCTTTTAAATTGTGCCAAAAAAACTCTATTCATTCATAATCGTAGTATTTAAACTTTAGGCCTGCAAGTTAGACGTTATACAGGTTCCTTATACAACCTGCCAAAGAGAATACATTATGTTTTGGTCAGATTTTCTTCTCTCTTTTAGAACAGCCCTGTGGCGGCGCGCGCGCCGATTGACCAACGCGATCCATATCGGGACACTTTGCGACACCACTTCTTTCTAACCGAGACAGCGCGCTTTCATTTCTTACCTCCCATAACAATGAGCTTAAACTATCCCTAATTTAGCCATTTGTTCTTTAAATTTTATTTTTCAAATGGTGCTCTACTTTTGAGAAGTGTAACCACAATATTTTATTTTAATTATGTAAATTTGATGTAACCTCGTGACGTGGGTTATGGAGATTATTTCAGCAACTCTACTTTTTATCAGATTGAACAGCTATTATGTGGTAATGAGCAGCCTACGCGGTCCTTACCATAATAAGCTGAGCGACGCGGCGAATTTATATTGAGAAAATACAAAGTAAATGCTGTCTCATAGCAAAGACATCAACGCGTCACAGCTGCTAGTTTAACTTTTTGAAAAATATGGCTCTTATTACTTATTTATCTCTTAGTCTAAATATGAAAATAGACTCAACAGACATTTTACACATGCGGTCTTATGCAGCCGCCAATAATTTAAGAAAATCTGTATGTCACTAAATTGAAGCAAAAAAAGTCGCAATCACTGTTCCCAATGCAAATATACCATCAAATCAATCTACGGTGGTTACTTAGTGTTAACATACGGCGCACGCCAATGCGCAGAAGCATTATGTTGCGTCACTTCAACTGGGCGACTGGTAACAAGCACATTGATGAACAACGTCACGTATCGACAACTGACGGGTACAATATGAACAATAGCGCGGCCATTGACATGTTGTAATGTCTCATTCAGATTAATCTATCGAATACATCATATTTTGCTTGTTTTGTTTTGTCGAATGTTCTATACGTCATGCTTCTCGAACTGTTTATTGAAATATACAGGGTGTCCCGTAACTCAAGGATAACCTTTTAACTACATATTCTATACATCATAGTAAACAACTAGTTCTATGACTTTTAAAAATATGTTCTTTTTTTGTCTTTCTATACAAATAGAATCGGTTGTTTGGTAATTTTGTAGGTAATTTTGAAAATATGCAAGTCATAGAACAAAAGTTGTTTACCATGATGTACGGAATATGTGGTTATGGGGTTATCCTTAAGTTACAGGACACCCTGTAGAAGTATTTATTATACCTAATATAGTATTAATTTAATTCGTTTTGACAAATAACATACATATCTCATATAAAAACGTGTATTGTGTTTGTATAGTTTTTTAAATTATAACATTTAAGATATTTATTACATAGCCAAGGTATCTATTGAAATTTGTCGGATGTGACTTAAGAGGCCTATTTTTTTATTTGGAGATTATAGCGGTAGTTACACGTCACATAGACAAACACAGAAAAACTGCTTTTTGTCTAACACTTATTACTGCACTAAGGTTATTGACACGCTTACTAATTGTTTCAGATTGTAGTATTCATCTGTATGGTAGGCGCGGCCTGCGCTAGCGTGGTGCCAGTGGCCCCCGTTGCGCGGTACGACCCTCTGCCCCAGTACTCTTACGGATATGATGTCCAGGACGCGCTCACGGGGGACTACAAAGGCCACCAGGAACAAAGAAACGGGGACCTGGTCACCGGCTCGTATACTGTCGTCGATCCCGACGGTACCCGAAGGATCGTCGACTACGCAGCGGATCCCCTCAACGGTTTCAACGCTGTCGTCCGCCGCGAGCCACTCTTCGCCGCGCCGGCCAGAGTGGCGGCGCCCGCCCCAGTGTTCGCCCCCGCTCCTGTGGTTGCGCCGGCCCCTGTTGCCCCTGCTCCTCTAGTAGCCCCTGCACCGTTCTATCCCCGCGCACCTTTCCTAGCGCCTGCCCCAGCGCCACTCTTCGCCCCTAGGCTACCTAGTCCCTACTACTTTTAGATGAATTATTACAATTTTGTTGTTACTTTTTAATATTGTTTAGAATTTGTATTATTGTTATTTATACTATTAAATGAATTGAACTGATTTTTTTTAAATTGCCTTTTTATGAAACTCTAACTTTGCCTGCGAGATAGTCGTTGGAGTTATGATTCAAGTAAGTGATTTTTTTTTTAAATTTTAAATGTTAGTTTATTTCACGTTGGTTTTTTTTTCTTGGCTTAGCACGACTTGTGCATAAGCCATGATGAAGGAAGGCTGAAAGGTAAGGAAACGAGGATACAAAAAAAAACAGAACAAAAAACTAAAACAAAAGGAAAAGGATTAGAAAAGTTTGAATTACTCGTAAATATATAAAAGTATTTACAAATTATGTCATGTGATTTTACACGGAAATAGAAAATTAATGCATTGAGAGTAAAATTTTTTTTTTACGAAAAAAGAAAAAAACATTTCGTTTAGAAATTTTATGTTTGAGTAACGATTATACACTAACTTTAGAATTTAGAATAAACCAAAGAGGAATGAATAAATCCATGGGTTGCCAGTGGCACGGCACGTAGTGGTTTACTTAATCAGTGGGCTCGGCAGCCATGACCTATATAAGTCAGTAATTTATGGCTATGGCCAAAACGGGTTAAGAATTATTACATACCTGTGTCCCTTTATACTAACTACTAGCTTTTTCCTTTAACAAATTGTACTCGTGGCTTTAACTGCAAAGAATTTGTCAATAATATAAGCGTTATTGTGTATTTTATGCAAATGGTAATGGAAAACGTGAGTTATAAAAGAAGTCGTTTAGACAGTCTTACTTCATCATAGTTGTCTAGACAAAAGGTAGTCTAGTATGAATATCGTCTTACAATAGCAACCATCAGTTCGGATCTCTACTGCTAACAACTGATGAGATTCAAGAATTTGAGAGAAAAGACCGAAATTTATTAATAGAAAGGGTGTTGTTTTTTATCACGATAACGCTTGACTACACACATCTTTAGCCGCAAAGAAAAAAATAAAAGAGTTTGGCTGGGTGGTGTTAATGCATCCGCCATAGAATTAGGACTTTTCACCTTCAGATTTCCACATTTCGGTCTTCTTAGAATTCTTTGAGCAGTGTCAGGTTAAGATCAAGAGAGGACTGCCAAAACTACTTGTCGCGTTTTTTGATCACAAGTCTTAAAATTTCTACTGCAACATTATCATATACTACCTATAAGATGGCAAAAAGTCATCGAACAAAACGGCACATATATACTGTAATTAAATGTAAATAAACTTTGTGAAAAAGAATGTCTTGACTTTTCATATAAAACGCGAAGAACCTTTTTTCCCAACGTAATATACATGTACATTAATATATTTTGTTATCTTGTTAAAACACAAACAATAAGCCGGACACTAAAACAAACTAATTTTGTGTTTACTCTATCATAGTTTAGATTTTATTTTAACTTTAACACAACACTATTTTGTATTAAACCAGAGAGACCTTATTATCCCGGTAGCAATAAGTCCGACCACTAAAAGGTCAAAATAACTTTTAGCTAATTCGCAAATGATTGTCAGTAGTCTCGAGACGACCTTACGGATAATGAGATAATGTGCGAATGCGAGGAAACAAGAGCAAGCGGTCGCATTCCGGTGAAGACCGCGACCTTGCTTTAACCGGCTCAATTAAAAGCGAAAGTTCCAATAAGCTCCCCGTTCCGTAAGTGCGGGTTCGATTACCGGCCCATATCGCGTGACGTCACAAAGCCGAAAGTCACGAGTGGACATGCGACGAATATAAAATGTGAGCGTGCACTTGATTCGGCAGTTCAATCTCACTTGTGAACATTACTACTACAAAAATGGCATTCAAGGTATACCAATTAATATTTTATGCTAGTAATTAATTTAAATACAATTTTGAGAATAAATAAGAAAGGTAAATATTTATTAAACCAAATAAATATTTTATATGATAAAATAATTACTTACAATGACTAATTACGACAAAAATTACCATGATACCATGATAAATCATGTGTTGTTTATAATTAAATTATAATCAAATGTACTCTATGATTATAATGCATTAAAGTTTTATTTCTTATATTTGCAGTTTGTCGTCTTCAGCTGCTTGGTCGCGACGGCCTGCGCAGGATTTGCTGCCCCTGTCGCCTACTCAACTCCCCTAGCGTACGCCGCCCCTGTAGCCAAATACGCCACCCCCATCGCCTATGCTGCCCCGATCGCTAAGTACGCCGCCGTCGCCCCCGTCGCTAAAGTAGTCGAAGCTTACGACTCTCATCCTCAGTACAGCTTCTCCTACGACGTTCAGGACGGTCACTCCGGTGACTCCAAGTCCCAGCACGAGACCCGCGATGGTGACGTAGTCAAGGGCTCCTACTCCGTGGTCGACCCCGACGGTACCAAGCGCACCGTGGACTACACCGCTGACCCCCACAACGGTTTCAACGCCGTCGTACACAAGGAGCCTCTCGCCGTGAAAGTCGCTGCTCCCGTCGCTTACGCCGCGCCTGTCGCCAAGACTGTCGCGTACGCCGCGCCCGTTGCCAAATACGCCACGCCCGTGGCCTACGCTGCTGCCCCAGTGGTTCATTCCGCTCCCGTGGTCCACTCTGCCCCTGTCTACCACTCCGCCCCAGTCTACCACGCCGCCCCCGTTGCCTACTCTGCTCCTCTATACCACCACTAAGTCAGTATACTTTAAAACAATACTGAATGCCTTAATGTAAATAAATTATTATTTATTTAAAAGGTCTATTTTATTATTTAGTATTCTTACAGACAGAAACATTATTGTTAAAACTTTTAGAGATCCAGAATATGAAAAAACAACGCTGTCGTTCAAAAGGCAAAC
The DNA here is from genome assembly GCA_963576865.1 of Anania hortulata. NCBI lineage: Eukaryota > Metazoa > Arthropoda > Insecta > Lepidoptera > Crambidae > Anania > Anania hortulata. The sequence continues at coordinate 9,423,841 of OY756408.1, read as the reverse complement.
GTTCCTACAACGTTTTTCAACTCTTTTCTTTTAAATGATTTTGTATGAGATGTTGTCAATTTGTTTCATTTGTTTTTTTTTTGTATTTTTATTGTTTAAGCTGTATGGAGGAATAGACACATTTGAAAGATAATCACAACTTTTATCCGTTGAAAATAGAGCCTACATTCATGGAGCCAAAAAGTTTAGCAATAACCCCCGCCATGCGCGATCGATTTGATCCATACTTCCAGGATGTGCTTAAACAACCATATAATTGATAGTTTAGCAACTTTGAAAGTATTGTTTGCAGATGATGATCAATCTTTAACACTGACAGTGGTATAACTGCCTTTGACTGTGTAAACAATGCTCTCTCTCAAGTAGTACGCTTTTTTACTGGTAACAACTTGTTACTAAATGCAAAAAAAACTAAGGATATACAATTCTCTGTTCCCAATGTGAGGCAGGTCAGTACTACGCATTAGTGGTTTGCTTTATCAGTGACGCATATTAATATGACAGACGATCATATAGATGCAGTCGATTCAACAACTCGCTATTTATTGCCTTGTCAGGAAGGCTCAGTTCAGCGGCTTAAGCTGTAAGGAAAATAAGGCTAATAAGGAAAATAAGCTGTTTCGATATCAGCTAAAAGCCTTAGCTGATATCGAAACAGCAGATTATATACTTATATACTTTAGTTATTTTCATAGTTTGTTGTCGTATAGTTTACTAGTACCTATGAGGCTCTGCTGCTAACATTAAATAATCACTTTAGTGTCTTCAACTAAGACCCTTCTTTGTCTAATGCGCGATACGCTTATACTTATTATTATTTATTTATTCGCCAAAGAAGAGTCTTAATGTGCTATTATTTATTTGTAAAAATATAAACAAATAACAATTTAGACAAGAATGTAAATTCTTACAAAGTAATAGGATAAGGTTAGATGTCGAAAACTTGGAACCCAAGAACGCCTGATTTGGGCGGCGGCGGCAGGACCTGCTCTGGGCCAGGGATAACCGACAGCCCGCGCTGGCGGCGGCGGCGGCGCTCGGGGCGGCTTTCGCCCGCCTGGGGCTTGCTGGGCAGGACCGAGAAGCGCCGCCCGGCGGGCACGTTCGACATACGCTTGAACAACACCGACGTCTCCACGCGTTGTACCTCATCCATTACACTAATTATCTGCTTCTCGCGCTGTATTACAGCTTTACGTTCATCCGCGGTTACGGTCTCTGCCGCCATTTCTGCGCATTTACAAAGGAAAGCTTGTACCCTTTCTGGATCTTGTAACTTTTTGGACCACTCGTAAGCTTCCTCGACTTGAATGCGCACTTCGTTTGCATTTCCTTGTTGCATGTCACCACTCATTAAGACAAAGCATCCGTTCAACCACCACGTTACGTTACCTAATTCATTAGCTTCACGTTGGCACCGCTTCGCGTAGAACTTTGCAAGGGCGTAATTCTTTTGCGTGCAAAGCAATCGAGATAGTTCGTACATTAGCCAACATTTCATAGTTGAATTCTCACACATCTCTAGGGTAGCCGTAACCTTTTCTGTAGCTTGTTTTATATCAATAAACTTGTAAGGATAATTGGCCATAACAGAGTCGAATGATTTTGGGCGGCCAACTGGTAGACCCATAAGGAATGCGATTCTGCGTCTATTACCGCGTTCGCTAAGTGTATAAGAAAGTCTATGCTGCGACAAGTAGCCTTCACCGACAGCTCTGTACAACCGATCAGTGTAAATTTCTTTATCAGGTAATGTCCGTGGCGTCTTCATATCAAGGAATATCTGCATACGTTCAGCTTGTGCGATCAAGTCCATGACGCGGTTCTCACGCATACTCTTCTCAAGTTGCTTCACCAAACGCTCAGCTGTGCGAGCACCAATCTCACGCTCTTTGATAAGAACAGCTTCCTTGTACTTATCCTGGTGCTTAGACTCTGCTTTTTCCGCCAGTTTAATAGTGTAATAAGGACGCTGAGCACGCATCATATCTTGACGCTCAGAAAGAGAGCGCAAAGCTTCCTTTACAATACCTCTTAATTCTAAACTACCTCCAGAGTTCGCAGACATTATCCGAGGATCTTCAGTGAGTTCCTGAAGAAAAAATTTATCGTAAGCCATGGGACCGAGGTATTTCATTGCAAGTACTCGTGCTAATGTTAAATGCTTACGTGCTTCCATTTGAGTCAACTTACGTTTTTTTAACGGTCGCGGTATGCGCGATACGTGTTGTGGTTTTTGTGGCTCATTTTCGTCAACACCCGCGGCTTCATTTTGTTTTATCAAAGGCAGAAAATCTAACATGACACTACCGGCATTGACTCCAATACAGTCTTGTATCGTTTCCACTCCTTGATTGATGCCTTCCATGAAATAGGGTGGCTGTCGACGGACTCGGGCTCCTCGGAAGTTCATGACCACTGATCTTTCAAAGTCGGACATTGTATACATGGCTCGAGCCTGCATATTGCGCGCGATCATGTTGCTGGGCTCTAGCTTGAGTGCGATTTCGGCATCAGCGTACGCCTGCACGGGCTGGACGGCGTCCGCGCAGACCTGACTGCGCCCGGTCAAGTTTCGTACATCGTCTGGAGCACTTTTGTACGCTTCATCAAAAGAAGCTTTGGCTTTTTCAAACTGCTCTAGTCGACGCAAAAACGCGCCTCTTTCTCGGTAAACGGTAAGTGCTCCGTATAATTGCTTTTCTTCCATTTGCATTTTGGAAACTTATAGATAAACCTCTACAAATAAAAGTTACAAAATTTTCTTGATGTTAAAATGTTCTTCAAAATAATCACTGATCAGGTAAAACTAGGTACGTAATAATGTCAGACCAAAACCAAAACGCAGCGATTACTTGCTCAGTGTCTCAAAAGCTCTTCTTCTTTTTCTTTTTTTATGGCGATGAACGTGTGTTTCACCCTTTGAGTTTCACCTAATATACTGGGGGTGAAAACCCCTTTGAGTATTCACCCCCACAACTTCATGGTTTTACTGCTGTGTGTACTAGGTACGTGGGTCACACTGAAAGTTTTTAGAATAAGCCAATTATAATTTATTTATAAAAATATTGTCAACGATTTATTACGACTTTCGTTGCAGTCTTACTCCACACAATATTACGATAGACTTCAATTAACATTTCATGACGAAGCCCCATCCTGTGCCACTGTTTACAACAGGTTTAATGAGTTTAAGCCAAAAGTTTAAACCAAGAAATTTATAAAATATTTAAGTAAAGGCAAATAAAGTATATAAACGAAGCAAACTCACTGATGCATTGCAATACAACAATACTTCACAGATATATTGTTACGAACTCGGAACCAGATGACAATCTGCTATAATATTATGTCTGCCATATGCAATATCTTTCCATTAGAAGATATATGCCGACAAAAGTAAATAAGGGCAAAACTCAATGGAAAAAGATGATTGCCTCATTCTTTAAACAGACGGGACATTTCGCAACAACTGTCCTAGAAAATAAAATGACTTTTACTGCAGATTGGCAGCAGCGACCACTAAACAAGATCAAGACCACCACGACAATGCTCCAGCTCACACCGCCAGACAAACTATCGAAAATTTGTCTTTCGAAGGTTTTGACTATCTACTCAAAGATGGAAGGTGTGGAGTTAGTGAAACATCCTCCTTACAGTCAGGACTGGCACCTTGTGACTTCTATTTATTTCCAAAAATAAAAGGTTAACTCAGAGATATTCGTTTTATGAACCCTGAAAATGCCGTGGTTATGTTTGAAAAAGGCGTGAAAGAGATCCCTATCTTTAGAGAGTCGTTTCATCGCATGCGACGGTGCTGAGAAAGGAACGGAGACTACTTTGTAACCAATAAAAATAAATATTTTTATAAAGTAAAAAAAAAAGACGGTTAACTTTCAGTGTGACCATAAATGTGATGTATGAGTACTTATAAATTCCTTGAATGTATGCTAGGATACGTAGTTTTACTTGATCAGTGGCTAGGATGTCTGTGGCCCCCGTACCGGTCATTGCCGGTCCCTGTAAATCCGACAGAAAATAACCGACAATGCTACTTTTAAAATGGAGCTTATACAAGTAACCTATATTTTCTCCAAGGAATTTATAAGTACTTGTTGGACGAAGTACTTATAAATTCCTTGGTTTTCTCATCTTACGGTCTTTGTCAGGCTGGCCTCACACAGCCGGAATGTCTCTCTAAATTCAGATATGGAAATCTTAATATTAATCTAGAAAGCATGGAATTACATATAATTTAATCATGCTCCACAAACATTCTAATTTTCTCAGATTATGATTTTTTCAGATTTATCTGTCAGAAGAATGATACTGACAAGCGTTCTTAATTACGAAACGGAATATTTTCGATTTTGATTTCTTAACGCGCGTTATTATCCTATAGTTTTGGTTGGATCAGTACACACACGACGGAACCAGATTTATTAATTATCTCAGTTGTCACTGCAAGCGTGAGATGGCTAGACGTATCATGATGTGTTATCTAGCGTGCTACGATGTCCGAGACGCAAAAAACTTCGTTTATAAGCATTGTATAACAGTTTCATGGAATACGGGTAAGAACCCTACCAAACATCAGAAAAACATCTTACATGTTAATTAGTGGTTCATATCTATCTTCGACATAGTTACAAAGCTTGAAGTCTAAAATTAAAAATCCAAAAAATAAAAAACTGATATACCGTGACAACTGGCGACACAGATTTTGTCTCTGTCTCCTTTTTTACTTGTCAGTTGAAAATAAAGGTAAAGGGTATATTATCAAAAATACCAAACCTTCATACAACGAAAGAGTTACAGACCGGATTCGACCAAGCTGGTGTAAGTTTTAACTTGAGAGTATACCACTGCTTAATCTAGAGTAAGCTGATTTTTCATTCTACCAACCACTAATCTATGAAAATATTTAAACGGGCGATTTTTTTGACAGTGTATAAATTAAACTGAGAATAAATAAATGTCAAAGTTGTCACTTGTCAAATCCACTCTTGTCACCTAGAAACTGTCAAGTTGTATAATCTACCATCATAGAGTACATTTGTATTCGCTGTGTGCGCGATGACAGCGCCCCTAGTGACCACAAGTATTGTGGACTTAAGATCTCTCGAATTATGGCAACTGGATGGTTTAAAAATGATTTTCGGATTGTTTTTCTTCGAAATTAGATGTAAATATCTAAAAAGTTTGTGCATATTATAATAAGTGATTTTCTTACTCGAACTAAAATATGAACGTTATAATACGAACGGGATTTGAATCGATACAACATGATATAACTTTCTAACCTCAAACTATCAAAAAGGGGAAAAAATAGTATAAGTACAGCATGTGAGAGACATTGAAGAGCTTAGAACTAACAGACTACTTAATAAGAGCTGTGATCTTAAGCCAAACGTCTGTGACACAAACTTCCTACAAACTTTATTCTTTTCACAGCAGCTATCCATTTAATACTTTGCTTCAATTTCCATCTTGATGTTGGAAACGAATAAAACATGCACGAACTGTTTTTCCCATTGTTTCTACACCTTAAAACACAACACGTACTGTGACCCATATCGTATGAAATTCTATGGAAATATAGCAATTTGACAAATGATGGTCCAGAGTTATTTCACATTTCTGCCAGATTGCGTGCTGCGATCGATTTGACGGCCCGGCCCCGGCTCGGCGAAACGCCTCCCCCTCCCCCCCCCCCCCTCTTTCAACTTCGGATCGGATCAGCAAGGGGTTATCCTTCCCAGCTCGATCCGCGGCCACTCTTTGCGACGAAACGGTGCCGCCACAAAAGGCCGCCTACGTCTCACGCCCTCTCGCCGCCCAGTATAGCTTGAACCATACTGGGAAGCGAGAGACTTCCACCAACCGCAGGGTCAGGACCCCGCGGCCACCGTCTAGGCCGCTCGAGAAGGGAGTCCACACCCCCCACACGTGCCGCCTTCGCGAAGACGCATCCACAAGCGGGCTGCCCTAGCCCGCCGGGAGCGCCTCGCACATCCCCCCCCCCCGCAGAGTTTAGCCGTGAGCTAGCAATCCCCGAAGGAAATTACTAACCCCCGTTGCCCAGGATGAACCAGGGCTGCCCGCTGCACGTGGAGGTGACTCTGACACCCCGTCACTGTTCTAACCTAACCTAACCTAGACAAAAGTTCGACAAGTTTTGACTCAAGTCGGATTTAATCATGAAACGAAAATAATAATTATGCCTCGTAAAATTAAACTGACGGTATACATATAAAGTGTTTGGTATATTTTATGAACTTTATATAACAAAATATTATTATAAAAAGTTAATGTTATGATAAAATGAATGAAAATTATATAAAATGAAATTATAGGAAGAGTATTTAGTCCAAGTAAACATTATATGAAATTAGCGTAATACGTTTTTAAAATTTGTTAATTCGTTTTGAATACAAATGACCGTTTATTAAAACCGTTTATTCGTTGTACGAGTATACTGACTTTAGTGAATGTGATAAAATAATAGGTTTATTATTATCACATAACTAGAAGAGCTAGCAGAGGGTAACGCAGGTTGAGCCGATATACACAACACGTTTTGAAACCGAATCAGTAAAGGGAATTTGAATATGGTGTTCTCAGAGAATATTTAGTTAATATAAAGTTACACGTAACTACTTACCATAGGAACAAAGCAATGTACGTGATGTTGTCTAATATTAAAAATATATATGTTAGTGTTGGCACCAGCGTTTTTTTTTTATCGGCCATCAAAAGGAATGGCTCAGGAAGATTTTCTTTATTTAATTCCTTTTAAACTTTAAGAAACCTAAACCCTTCTCAACTGAATTTTTTTAGTCTACGAAAACTATTTCTTAACATGAATGTGTACGACAAACATACAATTTATACATACACAATTACATGCTCGCAGTTGGACACACATAATAGCAGAGCGTAGCGTGTCATTCCTGTTCTGTGGTTGGACATAAATGACGAATTCTATATATTTATTAATTTATTTAGACTTTATAGCACAGATTTAAAAAATCAAACAAAAGGTGGACATGCAATGTCATGAGGCATTCTCTAACAGTCGACCATAAGTACTCTTATAAGTTTGTGGTAGTAGGACGTGATAATTCGGTGTTCATCATAACTTCAGGAATATAATCTGACTTGCGTTAATCTTGCTTGCTTGCGTAAACGTTTAAGGGACCTCGCAGATCCATATTTAGAACAAACCGAGTCAGTTTCAAATTAAGTTGAGGTTAGAAACATTTTTAATTTGAAAAACGGGTTCAGTTGGTTTAGCGAATTCCATCGGAGAGAAAACCTAGGAAGGCAGAGCCAACAATTTCAACCGAAGGAACCTTTTTCCCCGGGTTTTGAGAGTCGTTCATAAAATTATATTCTATAAACTTACCATTACAGATGTCAATGAACACTAACTACAATACTAAACAATGAAAATGAAACAAAATATATTTTACTAGTCACTATCTCTATAAATATAAAAATCTAATTAACTTAATTGGTATCTACCAATGAGGATTTTGTATAATTATATACAAATTCGAGTAAAAAATCTTTAATTGGCATTTTAAAAAGTCAGTCCTTGTTTGAGTATGTCATCGATATTTAAACTACAACTGGCGCTGCAGGAGCGTAGGCAAAAGGCGCAGTTCTTAGGGCTGCCACTTTAGCTACTGGGGCTGTGTACGCGGCAGCTACTGGGGCGGCATACGCAGCTGCGACCGGGGCAGCGTACGCCGCATACGAGAATGGCGCGGTATAGGCGGCGGTGTAGCGAGGAGCAACCACGGGAGCAGCGGCATAGCGATCGGGAACTACTGCGGGCGCGGCGGCCACAACTGGAGCGGCGGCCACCAGCGGCTCCTTGCGCACCACCGCGTTGAAGCCGTTCACTGAATCAGCGGTGTAGTCCACAGTACGGCGAGTGCCATCAGAGTCGACTAAAGAATATGAACCTTGCACTAAATCACCGTCACGCTGCTCCGTTTGGCTCTTGTAATCTCCAGTGAGAGCATCAGCTACGTCGTAGCCAAATCGGTATTGGGGAAGAGGGTCAAATTCTTCCAACCTCGCCGCTACGACGGGTGCAGCTGCAACTGGGGCTGCAACTGCCACAGGTGCCACACTAGCGCGAGCCAGAGCCACCAGGCAGGACAGGATGACGAGCTGGAACATATATGAAAGGATTAATTAATAAGGAATAAAATAAGTAATTTAAGCTGATGTTTATTTTAACGTTATTATGAGATTATCGTTCTAAATCATGGTCGTAATCAATATTTTACATGTGTGTCGTTTAAATCGTCGCGACAGTTGTACTTGAAATAGTGACACGGTTTTGCGAGGGCGAGACTAGTGCAGTTGCGCAAGCGCGGCGCGGAGAGATTACAAACAAGCCGAGGATACGCGCGTCAAGGACGCTCGCCACGCTTTCCGCATCCAAATGAGCGTTTAGCATAGTTAGGGACAACAATGCTGTTTATTAAAGGGACATTTTACTTAATTATGAAAAAAGAGCTTATGGAAAAATTTTATTTCTCAAATATAAATATTTTACTGTAATGGTCTAATTTAAAAGTTGATATTAGAGAGAAGAAGACTGAAGAATATTTGTTGGGTGCATATTTTCATTATTAGAAGAAAATATAAGTTTATCAAGATTTTTTTTTCTAATGTTTCAGCTTTACATGATGAACAAGCCTAACATTTTATTTTATAATTGCTGCTATTAGATGTAACACGAGAATGATATTTTAAATTAGGCCTCCTAAATTCACTTTAACTTTAATTACTGCATTTTTAAGTAAATCTCATCACACGATAAAAAAAAAACACTGACTAGAAGAAGAAGCATTTGGGTTTAATAATTGTAATGATGATTTTTTTAAAGATTGTTATTCTCGATATTTGAAACTTAAACAGTGTTAGGAGTTGGATTAAAATGATAAGAAATAGGTATTCTAATTGTTAGAAGAGAGAGTTGTAATCTGTTGTTTTTCTAGTGATGACCACAATGAAAATTTACCTTAAAGGCCATTTTTGGTGTTTGAAGATGGGTTGTTGACGAAGTCAGAGATGAGTATGATCCTGTAAGTGCCCGGTGAAGTATATATAGTAGCCGCAGGTTGTGACACCGGCCAAGTGCGCGTTTAACATTGTGTCCGCGCATCACTATGGATGTGCACGCAATTGGAAATGAGCTGCAATTTGTCAATGGCGGAAAATTCGAACGCGTTCTTGACTTTAGGCCAACTATTATGAAATCAAAACAAATAACCCGAAACATCTGAAGAATTCCTTTTTTTTCATGTAAAGTAATGTTAATTTGTAGTTGGCCACGATAATAAAGGTTTGTAATGCTTGTCACATTAAAATAATTCATTGAAGTACTTAGTTGTAGTAACATTACGTTTGGACATACCTAGATCCACAAACTTCTCTACAATTTTGTTTTTGGTTAGTATGTATAGTAAGCAATAGTGGTAATGATACGGATTAGGAAGTGGTACACATATCTATACACATTATCCTTTAAATGTTGGCCCGATGTTTGACCCATAAGCGCGTAATCTGAAAATTTTACCGGTCCGTCAGTCTGTGTGGACAGACATCTGTCCGCGGCTTATCTTACAGACTCAGTGCTAGAAAACCATGATTTATGGTATATATTAATTATGCCCAACAAAGTGGTAGAATAAACTATTTAAAAAAAGACTTCCATTCCAAAACCTTTCTGCCCTTTCTCATAAATAGCTAAGGACATTTGAATTTACTCCCAAACCTTATAATAATATACCTACCAAAACTCGTAAGCATATATCTATTGAATTTAATTGAACTAATAACTACCTATTACAACTGTGGTCACTGTATTAATTATTTTTTGCGCCATAATTTATACAGGGTGGCCAGAAAAGTGACGACCAAAAATTTTTTTTAGGTGCCTTGTGATGAGAGGTATCTAAATCACCCCTATGTATGTTCTACGATTTTTCGTAGTTTTCTAGTTACGATTTTTTTAATGAATTTTTGAAACCAGATCAGTTTGAAAATTTTCTAAAAAAAAAGTAGAAGGTTTCTTCGGTTATTTTTCTTGCAGCTAAATCTCTATGTCCTGTGCATAAAATAAACAGCCTCATAACTTTAATGGAAGTTACTACAGAATTGACCTAAAGTTGAGAATTTATGTTAATTGAGTTATAAATTTTCAACTTAAAATTAAAAATCTAAACTGATAATTTCTTAGTTTTTAAGTAGCTTCAGAGAATGCGCTAGACTCTAAGCTTTCATAATAATAATAGAAAAGTAGTACTTTATATGCTTCATAGGCTATTTAAAAAAAAAACGTAACTCGAAAACAACGAAAAATCGTAGAATATACATAGGGATCACCCCTATGTATGTACACGAGGCACCTAAAAAAAATTTTTGGACGTCACTTTTCTGGCCACCGTGTATACATATACAGGGTTATTTATAAAACATCAACAACCTTCTAGAGGCTGATTATGGTGCTCAAACACAACAACTTTTTCTATGGGATTAACATCAAAATCTCAAAAAAAAAAAAAACACTTCCCCATACAAGCAGCCGACCAGCGGAATTAGTTTGTATAAATCAGTGTTTTTTTTTTTTTTTAATTACTAAGTATGTTGGTCCCATATAAAAAAGTTGTTGTTGAAACAGCCCCTAGGAGGTGGATGATGTTTTACAAATAACCCTGTATATAACATATATTTCATTCAAAAAACTAAAAATAGGCATAAGGTCTTTCAGTTAAAAAAATTACAAGATGACAACGTACGTTATGATACGTACTTTGTCATCTTGTAAATTTTTTTAACTACTGTACGGCTAAACATAATATTAATTCTTTCCAGTACCATTTTTATTGGTGGTGAAAAATTTGCCTATACCATGAACACAGGGCTGCCGTAACCTGCGTTGCCATACATTGTGCCTTACAACACGATGACCTGAGACCTCTACAATCGAGTAATCGTTCGAACGGTGACAGCCGTAGAATATTATACAATATAGAATTATACAATATATAATTATAGAATAAGATTGGCGCCACATATATGTCATTGAAATTTTATATATATGTTTTATAAACCTCAAGCTCAGGAAAAATCTGTATCATACTGGTACAAAGCGTTTGAAATATGCATATAAAATCTTACAGGTGTGGTATTATAAGACTCATATTTATTATCATACAAAGAACTGGTAAACATTTTATAGTCTGGTACAAATCGTTTTGCAAAAGAAAAACTTCTTTGCGGCAGTATGGCGGCCATTTGGAACCGTCGGAAAAGTATGGCAAGGTGATTTTCTTGAATTGCTACTCGTCGATGATTAGCTGTGCAAAAATTTGCTCGGTTTTTTTTAAATAATGTGTTCTCGTCGGTATGGCGGGCAAAGTAAGTCACACCAAAGAAGTATGGCATTACGCTACTGCCTACTTCTTTTGTCATCGACTATCGGAAAATACTAGACTTTTATTTTATTTATTGAAGAACAGCAAACAGCTACAAAATACAAAGTAACACTATGTAACAAAAGAGAATTAACAATAATGTAGCCCAGAACGTTATCCACATGTTACCAACAATTTTAACTAATTATTCGCAAACTACTGTGAATTTAAAAAAAAATTGGTTGAACTATAAATAGAAACTAAAAATATAAATAGGCCGTGTGCAGCCAATATTTTTGTGCAACAAATCGTTCGACACTTGTAATTTAACCGACACGTTCGATTAACGCCCATGCAATTGGGCCGCTCGTACAAGCTATCATGCTATGACCATCATTTTCCTTTTCGTTATTATATACGCAACTATACGTATTTAGACCCCTGAAGGTTCGCCATACTTGGTACAAATGACAGAAAATTTTGTGTCACTATTTCCCGGTCTATAACTCGTCACAAATTAAAAGCAGCGATATCATGTCTGAGTTTAGTTGATTGGTGAGACCATCCTCACATACCCAAACATGATCTCTCTCTCAATTTTTTTTTTCAAATATTTTTTTGTAGTAAAATAGTACCAATCGATTAAAATATACACAAATATTTTAAATTCATGTTTATATTTGCTATATATCTAACAACAATAAATAAGGTTGGTTACATCAATTTTTTTTCTTAGTCACATCTTAGTGGTGATATACGGGTTGGGCGTAAGCCAAGGGAGCGGCGAATTTGGCAACAGGGGCGGCGGCGTATGCTACAGGAGCGGCGTATTTAGCCACAGGCGCGGCGTACGCGACAGGAGCGGCGACCTTCACGTGAGCGGGCTCCTTGTGCACGACGGCGTTGAAACCGTTGTGGGGGTCAGCGGTGTAGTCCACGGTGCGCTTGGTGCCGTCGGGGTCGACCACGGAGTAGGAGCCCTGGACAACATCACCGTTGCGGGTCTCGTGCTGGGCTTTAGAGTCACCGGTCAGGCCATCCTGAACATCGTAAGAAAAGCTGTACTGAGGGTTATGGTCGTATTCTTCGACGGCAACTTTGGCGACCTTAGCGACAGGCGCAGCGTAGGCTAGGGGGCTGGCGTACGCTACGGGGGCCGCATGGTAGGCGGAAGCAGCGTGGTAGGCCGGGGCGGCTTGGTAGGCTGGAGCGGCGTGGTAGGCCGGGGCAGCCGCGTACGCCACTGGAGCAGCAGGAACTAGACCAGCGCTGGCAGCTGCCACGAAGCAGGCGAGGACTACAAACTGTAACAATTAAATTATTATTAAATCCTTAAGTTTAAATAACTGTGTCTAAAGACGTCACAATTTACATTTGATAAACAAACCTTAAATGCCATGTTTGTTGTGTTTGGGTTGAGTGTTGTTATGAATATGATACGGAACGGAACCAGTCATGAGATTATATATCGTCTGTAGAGCGCCGGAGGCGAGAGCTCTAAGCTCGGCCGCCCGCGCTGATGACATGTTCCGATCAATAGTCCAATTGTACCACTTGATATGGGACAAGGACTACCAGGTCACAAATATCAAAAAATATTGCTTAGTACTAGCAGAACTACACGTAAAGTGGAGCAATTACTGTATTCAATTTTAAAGAGCACTTGATTTTTGATGACGAATTTCGCTTATTTTAGTATTTATGATATTATGTACGATGTATTCTGAAATAATCGAGATATAATAGGTATGATATAACTTTAATTACATATGATTTGATTACCTAATAAAAGTTACATTTTTCTACGAAATAGAGCTTTTAAATAAATCGACTATAATATTATTACAGTACGTAAGGTAGCAGATAACATATATTTAAAGGTTTAAGCATTTTTTTATACTTAGTCACAATCGTTGTTTTCCGTAGGAACCACATACATCGAGCACATACTCTATAGAGCAACAATACAAACCATCTTTCTCCGAAACTAGTTAGTGAATTTTAACTTACAATTAGTATGAAATGACAAGTCTTGTCAACTCTCGCCCATAATAGAACAGTACAGATATATATATAAAAAGGCCGAAAAACTCGAATAAAATTAATGACATTTCTACTCCATGACCATGTACTTGTAAGTACATATTACCCATATACCATGAAGTTGTAGGTATAATAAACCCACAGTTGTTTTTTTTTAAAGTGTCTTGTCCATGGGCTTGAGAAGTTGGTCAAGGGAACTGCCGACTTCTTGACATTAAATTTATATTTATTCATTGATAAATCTCCATTAAAACGTAATGTGCTTTATATTTAAATTAATTAGGTTAGTAATTTCCTTCCTCATTTAATTTTTATGACAAATAAAGAGACTTAAAATCGTATTTGTAAACAATCTACCCGTCAATAAGATCAAAAAGCGCTTATCTTACAGGGTTTGCAAGTTAGCACTAACTTTACGGGGTTTTTTATATTAGTAGTTGAAAACATAGCAGCTTTATTAATTAAATTGTAACATACAGCAATACTATTGCACCATTTTGGTAGATCGTAAAACGAATATCTTTTTCTTCTTCTTAAGCATTTATGTGTTTGGTTCACTGTTAGGACATATGCCTTTTGGAGCTCTCTCCAGCAAGCTCATAGTCCGGCAAAGTAAAACTAATATGATTAGACTCAAATATTTACAAGTTTATGTACACCTCACTAGACAAATAACTACTGCATATATTATGTCTACAACGAAAATAACACATACTAAAAATGTCGTATCAATACACCACTCAGTGAGAGCTCTGGTATTATTATACATATATACTTTGGCATAACAGAAGTATAGGTACGAGTAATCTTAGTTTGGCTACGGAGGGTTCAATCTAACCTTGACAAGTTTTTTTTTTATAACCGACCTAATCGACTGCTGCAAGTAAGCCAATCATATAAACTTTACTAAGCCTGATCCTCGACTTTCCTTTTTACCTACGAAGGAACGGAGAAGGTATGCGTTAAGGGTAAGAGGTTGTTTGTTTGTGTGTGCACTCGAATATTGCCATTTATCTCCAAAACGGTTCGACCGATTTAGATGCGGTTTTCTGTAAAGGGTTGTTGAGTCATCAGCGATTGTTCTGAGATAGGTGTTAACTCATTTAATGGGGGCGCTGCAGTAATCATAGCACAAATCCCCGTGCCACAATAAACATATTTTGTAACACACTAAAAAGTTTCACAATTGTTAGAAAACGATATGACGCAGTTTTAATGCCTGATTGATATTTCGCCAAAAAGGCTAAACTGTAGGTGCTAAATCCGTCAGGCCAGGGAACCGTGGCACAATGGTTATTTTTAACCGACTTCAAAAAAGAAGGAGGTTCTCAATTCGTCGGAATCTTTTTTTTATGTATGTTCAGCGATCGTTCGTTACTAGGTTGACCAATTTCAATAATAGTTTTTTGTTTCAAAGGTACTTTTAGAATGGTCCCATATAAATTTGGTTAAATTCTGATGATGGGATCTATAAGAAAATCATCAAACATTGCATGAACTCCGTACCACGCTACAACTGATTTTAGTATCTATCTTACCTAATATCTTTGCCAAATGTGGACAGATTTTGATGTTTATTTTTTTAATGAATAGCTTATACTTCAGAGATATTATAATAAAACATTTACGGAAAAAATTCACCCCTAAGGGTGGAAAAATAGGAAATGAAATCGGTGTTCAGCAGTTAAATTATGTTTGCACTGGTAAGATTTGTTTTGATTAGGATTTATCACTAAAATAGATGAAATAAGTTAATTTTATAAAAAAAATTAAAAATCCGACTTAAAAAAACTAAAACGCTAAAAATAATCTTAACACTTAAGTACCTAATTAGTTACTTTTGGAGTCGGTGCCAGTCGGTGAGAGATTTAATGTCTTCGTTTGTCTAGGTACTTAAGTGTTAAGATTATTTTTAGCGTTTTAGTTTTTTGAAGTCGGTTTTTATTTTTTTTATAAAATTAACTTATTTCATCTATTTTAGTGATAAATCCTAATTAAAACAAATCTTACCAGTATACCAAAATTTTTATCGTTAATCGGAATTCCAAAACGTTGTAAACTTTGTTTTCGGTAAGTAAATTGAAAATTATGACAGACCAAAGAAAGGTAAAACGATTTCGGAAACATATAATTCGAACAAAATAAAAATTGGTAGGTAAGTAACCCTTTAAAAAGAAAGTTCGTTTTAATCTACTCAACCGGAAATCGAACTTCTGATACAAATCAGCGCGCCAATTGCGTCAATGGAGTCGCCAATTTTGTGGTTTCTGCTTTTGTTGGTAGCAGAAATCAATAAAATGTTGTATGTACTATAAGTAGTAATTTAGTAGTTTAGTTTAATCTAGTAGCTTAGTAATTTGATTGATACAAATTGTATACAAATATCACGTCCATTTTATTTTGACTTCTTTCTTTGGGTAGTTTGTTTTTCTACATCTACTACACTATGATGACACGAACCGCTTTTATTTGAACCTTGCATGTTGTTTAGTATGATGATGATGCGTTTGATGAATGTTATAATCATACAGATTATTTGATGCCTTTAAATTTAGCAAAATTTGCCGCCATCAAATCGAAACGAGCGACCGTAGCGCTGTTTTATTTATATGTATTTACAAAGTAGCTGGGCAACAGCGCTGCAGCCGCGCATTCAGCCGCGCTATATTCGCGCGACACTTTGGTGCCAATTTGAAAGCGCCCTTAGATTCGCTCATACCCAATGCGAGTATGAGCGAATCATACCCAATGGTGCTACGATAAACCAATAAATATTTTAAGGCTTCTACAGTCAGTTATATGTTTATCAACCTTCGTGATAGTTTAGTTCAAATACGGAACTTTCAATCATTGCTGTCAATTTAAGACACTATTTGACAAAAGCGTCAAGAAGCGTCAAAAACAGGCGAAAGTTTACTTATAAACCATTTTTGGTATAATACTGTAATTAATAATTTTGGTACTGTAATTAATATCTTAGGCTTCTAAGCCTTTAAGGATCTAACGGAAATTTTGAGCTTCTAAAACTTGTCAATTTGTAGATGCAATGTGGTGGTCCCGCGTATTGCCTGGCGTAAGGCGCGCGGGCGCTCGACTCTACGGTGCCTTCCATGACCCTATAGACCACGTGACTGGCATCGAGAAGCGGGAGCTGCTGGCCCATCTAGCAGGCGACTGCGACCCCTTTCGCATGCTTGCGATTAAGAGAGGTAAGGATTATCATATACTACCTCAATGAAGCATACGAGAACTAACTATCTATCAGCCGCATTACACTAAGGCACCCAGCGTGCTATGGAGAGAGCTATGCTTGACGTTACTTTGCGAGATAAGATCCGAAAAGAGGATATCCATAGAAGAATAAAAATCACCGATATAGTTCTTCGAATTACAAAGCTAAAGTGGCAATGGGCAAAGCACATCACTCGCAGAACTGACAACCGTTCGGGAAAAAAGGTTCTCGAGTGGGGACCACGACCTGGAAGACGCAGCGTGGCCAGGCCTTACCCGCTGGACTGACGATTTAGTCAAGTTTGCAAGACGCTGCTAGATGCAAACGGCCTCAATTTTTTGTTTTAATGTTTTAATTTGAACTATTTAATAACCTATTCATTGAGACCTTTTCTAAACACGATACCTTTCTCTCTATGTTGTAAGTACATATATCAGGATCTAGGTATGTTAGGGAAGGCCTATATTCAGCAGTGGATGTTTTACGGCTGAAATGTTGATGATAACGAACAGGATATAACCTTTAAACGGCTTAACAGATTTTCATGAAACATAGATAAGAATACTCTCGAATGTGACTTGATAAAGTGTAAATTTAAAGTGATAAAGTAAAGTATCATCTGTGATAATTAATGCTAGAGAAAAATTGTGAATAGAAAAGTTTTAATATATTATTCATTCTCAGGGCCAGGCACCCGCGAACGGCCAAATCTGATGCCGAGCTCAAACCCGTCTCGCCTGATGGCGTGCGTTTGCAACGAGCACGTGATGCACCTAGAGTACATGTGGCTGCACCAGGGCATACCGAAGCGCTGCGGCTGTGGCTACTGGTTCGAGCTCTGTCCTGTCGCACCGCTCTAACAGTTATCAAACAAACTCTACACACGCTTTTAGAGAAAATAAATTATTTTAATTAATATGCAGTTGATATTTCACTTAAATTATTTTTTTAATCTACTTAAGATGGATACTGTTCCAATATTTTTCGTTCTCATCTGTCGTCTCGAAGGCTGTTTGATGATCATTCATTTCGAGTTCGACCCACTGAAATATCTGAAAATTACTTACCGTGGAAATCGTTTCTCTACTTTTACTACAAAATGTACCATGACAGTAAAATTTAAGAAAATTCATTAAAATTAGTTTAGCTGTGTACGCGAAAAACGTAAAGAGTTACTTTCGCAATTATAATATTAGTTGAGTGTTACAATTTAAAACTGAAATGAGCCGACGGCTGAGGGCACTGAGGGTCCAGGTCTTCCAGTCAAAACATCAGATAATTAAAACTTATGTCATGTGGATGACAAGTAGATCAGGACATGTTTTTCAAATAATAATAATTGATAAATTATTTCTACAATCACACCACTAGCCCCAAACGAAGCAAAGCTTATACTATGGCGACTAGATAACGGATAATGAACGTCCATAACTTAATGCTCGCGTTCGTCACACAAACATTCGCCCCTTGTGGGATTCGAACCCGCAAGCACTTTGCTATATAGTCCAGAGCGCAAACTGCTAACTTGTTTGCTAAATGTATTGACATTTAACTCAAATGCAACTGACACTCGACAGATTTGTAATAATGAATTCAAGTTGTTTATTACAAAATTTCATAGTTTTTGACTTAAATGTTTTATTGTTACCCCTAACAATAAAACATTTAAGTCAAAAACTATGAAAGTAGGTGACAATAATATACCCCCGTATAATATTGTCACCTACTGACATTGAAATAATATAGGGTTGGTTGCCACTGGTTGTTGCAGAAATAATCCGATCGTGCAATATTTTGTATCGGTTTTTATGACTCGCTGCGGGAATTTGTAAAGATTGTAGTTAT
The DNA here is from genome assembly GCA_963576865.1 of Anania hortulata. NCBI lineage: Eukaryota > Metazoa > Arthropoda > Insecta > Lepidoptera > Crambidae > Anania > Anania hortulata. The sequence goes on along the minus strand of OY756408.1, from coordinate 9,405,280 downwards.
TATACCTGTATAAGGGATAAGAGGTCGGACTTAACCGGCCCACTTCCCACTGCGACCTTGAACTGCCAGCAGTCAACCGCTTAGTGGTTTCCAACTTTAGTACCTACCGGAACTTTAATTTTATAGCTTAAAACGCTAATTACTTCATGTAATCGCAGTTTACTGGGGATTATTTATAGACACGGGCAGCGGAAGAATACTACGTGCTACGGAACTGATTTCAGCTCTCTATTCAGCTTTTTATTAGGTTTCCAGGAAGTGTAGATGTAGGTACAGACAACAGTTCGTCAACCTACCACAAAATGTCAAATTTGCTTAAATAATATTGATCTCTACGTGTCCGGCTTAAAGTTGAAAATCGGTTCAATGACCTCTAACTCTCTGGGTAGGTTGACCTGCCGTTGTCTGTGTACTATACTTGTGATGTAGAAAACTCTAGTCGTGTCCCAAATTGCCCCAATTTGACTATAGCTTATATTATATTTATACTGTGGCATCGGTATTTTTAAGGAACAATCTTAGACTAACTACTGATTGCGATAATATTATTATTTCATTAAATTAAAATAGTGTTATGACCACCAATTTGAGCAGTTGCTTGTTATCATCATTCAATTAAAATGTAAGCTAACTTAAGCAATTAAGTTTTTGCACATAATTTAATTACCTACGCAGCTAGGTTTCAAAATAGCATACAGTCGCGTCGCAGCCCATATTGTTACAATTGCAACTACATTGCAGATTGATCCATTCACTGTCCTAGAAAAACAATTAACGTGTCTAATACCTACATTACATGGCACTAAAAGACAAGTTTGTCGCAATAGTTAGTAATACATATATGCCATAAGTATAGGACAAAAAATGTAACAAAGTACCTACGTAAAAAAATCTTGAAAGAGGAATTATGAAACAAATCGTTTACATAACACTTTATTATATAGACAATATACTTACAATCACATAATTGTATCTCTTTGAACAGGCACTTCTAGACTAATTAATACATCTTTATCTTACCTTAAGATAATATCACAAATGTTTGAGTCTAATCTTAAACACAACCTTACTTTCTATGAGCAGGAACAAAGTATTGTCCATGGTCAAATGACGCATCTTCATGTGCTATTTCATTGGATGGAGTAAAATAGATCATCTGTGGTTCTTGTTGGTAGTGAGTCCTTTTATACAACGGAGCTGGAGCATAACTGATTGGTTGTTGCGGCTCAGCCGGCTCGTATACAGCTTTTGGTTGAATTGGTACAGCGTATTGGTAGCCTGTTTCAATGGCGTTGTTTGCTGGAGCATACGCATTCTCCGCTGGTTCCGTTCGAACGACGGCGTTGAAACCTTTCTTCGGATCAGCAGTGTAGTCAACTGTTCGTTTTGTGCCATCTGGATCGACCACCGTATAAGACCCTGATACTACATCTCCCTGCCTTACTTCATGTTGACTTTTCATGTCTCCTGTGGATGGATCATCGATGTTGTAGGAGTACTTATAATCGAGTCCTGTTGGGGGTGGGTCTTTGACGATTATGCCAATGACTGCAGGAACTGCCCACGTTAATAATAATGTCTGAAAAGCAAGAAAAGGAAAAATATTAACAAATGATTGATATATATGAAAGAACTTATTGAGATAGATCATTATTTTACTAACTCATTTTCCCAAAACCACAAACAATGGGACTGAAAGTACAATAATACTTTTAACAAAAATAAGTAATTAATTGCTGGGTAACAATCAATGATATTGTATCTCCATACAATATCATTGATTGATTGAGTAAAATATTTCAACAATTCACTGAAAGATAAACGCTCTAAAGCACAATAGTGTTTTAATATGATTCGGATAGGTAAGGTACTTAGATGTAGAGTTATTTTGAATTTGAACCAGTAGCACTCTAAATAAATTCGTTTCCTTATGGGAATTAAAAGTGTTATATAAAGAAAAATAATGAAACTAAGTACTAAAAATATATATAAATTACCCTAATCATGTTGCAAAGCGCTCGACAATAGGGTCTGGAGTAAATAGTCCAAGCGGTTCCGCGCCGGTCGTATTTATAGAGGCGGCTTGCATTCACTCGAATGTTCCGTGATACTTACACACTGCTCCAATTGTCGCACTTACTTGTATTTACTTCAATTAAGCTATGCTAACTTGCTAATGCACATTGTTATAAATAATCACTGAACTTTGCATGCCTCACTACGCCCTCTCTGACCGTTGCGCGATTTCGTCCTGTTCACAAGGCCGCACCATTTATCATATAAATCAAATTGTAGCACAATAATCACATCAACATAGTTATTCCTCTCAGGGCTATGGTATAGTTTGAGATTTCGTCAAAGGTCTTTGTGAGTAGTGTTTTTATTTCGAGATTCTCTTCTTCGATTTAATAACTGAAATAATCTGCTTTCTATTTTTTCTAATACAAGTTTAGGCAAACGTATACATACCATCAGGGTTGAAGTCTCGGGGCTTTTTCTAAATTAAATTTTTTCGTATCCCGTGACTTTCGGGTCAAGACTCGAGACACCCTTGTCGAAATTAAACATAATAAAGCCAAAATACGAGATAATAATTATCGTATAAACGAGATAGTATTTCTCCGTCCTCAGGCATTATTACAAAAATCTGAATATTTTTCTAAAAGCCTCCATTAGTTGAGTATGATTATTGCAATTCTTTTTTTAACCGTCTTAAAAAAAACGACTTCAAAAAACTAAAACGCTAAAAATAATCTTAACACTTAAGTACCTAATCAGTTACTTTTGGAGTCGGTGAAAACGAAAACATAGAATCTCTCATCGACTGGCACCGACTCCAACAGTATCTGATTAGGTATTTAAGTGTTAAGATTATTTTTAGCGTTTTAGTTTTTTGAAGTCGGTTTTGATTTTTTTTATAAAATTAACTTATTTCATCTATTTTAGTGATAAATCCTAATCAAAACAAATCTTACGAGTGCAAACATAATTTAACTGCTGAACACCGATTTCATTTTCTATTGTTCCACCCTTAGGGGTGAATTTTTTTCCGAAAATGTTTTATTATAGTATCTTTGAAGTATATGGTTCCAACGAATTGAGAACCTCCTCCTTTTTTGGAGTCGGTTAAAAAGGAGGAGGTTCTCAATTCGTCGGAACCTTTTTTTTCTATGTATCTTCAGTGATCATTCATTACTTCGTTGACCGATTTCGACAATTATTTTTTTGTTTGAAAGGTAGTACTTTCAGAATGATTCCATATAAATTTGGTTAAATTCTGATGATGGGATCTATAAGAAAATCATCAAACATTGCATGAAATCCGTACCACGCCAACTGATTTTAGTATATATCTTACCTAATATCTTTGCCAGATGTATACCGATTTTGATGATTATTTTCTTAATAAATAGCTTATACTTTAAAAATACTATAATAAAAATTTGCCGAAAAAATTTCACCCCTAAGGGTGGGAAAATAGGAAATGAAGTCGGTGTTCAGCAATTAAATTATGTTTGCACTCGTAAGATTTGTTTTGATTAGGATTTATCACTAAAATAGATGAAATAAGTTAATTTAATAAAATAAAAAAAACCGACTTCAAAAAATTCAAACGCTAAAAATAATCTTAACATTTAAGTAACACTTATTTAACATTAGTAACATTTCACATTTATTTTGGAGTCGGTGCCAGTCGATGAGAGATTCTACGTTTTCGTTTGCACCGACTTCAAAAGTAACTGATTAGGTACTTAAATGTTAAGATTATTTTTAGCGTTTAAATTTTTTATATATATAAGATTTTGAACAAAAAAAATCCGTTTTCGAGAATGATGACCAATTTATTATTTTACACAAGAAAATGATTTTTTAAACCTTTTAGGCGTAATCTGAAATCTTTCGTTAATTTTAGAGCGTAAGATTTTTGGCTAAATTTATGAGAACTCTTTTCTCCGTGCCTGTTTAAGAATTAAATAAAAAAGATTTTATAGTAGAAAAAAAACTATATTTTTTTATTTTATTTTAAGAAGTCTCGTAGTCCCGGTACTTTGCTCGTGTGTTATCCCATGTACCTAATTACACAAAAGTTTGAGGATAGGTTACTAAAAAGAGTCTTTTTCCTAAATTTTAAATAAAACTTTTAGTACAATATCTATCTTTAGTGCTTTAGTAGTCAGATGAATGACTCCAATAGGTACAGTCAACGGCTAACCCATCCCAAAAGTTAAAGGTCATTCCATCGATTTTCAACTTTCAGTCTAACATTATATTGACATCAAAATTAATTGGGAAAAATCTACGTTTTGTCGTAGGTTAATGCACTACTACACGGAGGGAAAGCCCTCCGCGTACATATTTGAGTCATTCATCTGACATTTAAGCTGTCACTTTCTACGATTTCTATTGGCCTTAATGGAATGTCAAAGATTCCTATTGGTTACATAATGACTCAAATGTCAACAGACTTACTTAAATAAAAAAATACACAAATATTTTAAATGTTGCATTTACTTCATAATTAACTAAGATGAAGTATTTGGTTTGACCATGGAGTGCCTACTTGTGATGTAATTTATTCACACACATAAACATTTTTGAACCTCCAAAAACACTTAACGAGAACTTTATAGACAATCACGAATAGCAGAACCAACTGTTACATATTTTCTCATTGGTCAGTTGTGTAATCAAAATTATTTTAAATTTCAATATAGGTTTATAAAGCAACTAATTTTTAGGAATATAATTTAAGTTCTCATCACATAGGTTTGAATTAAATAGTTAAGTAGGTAAGTTCTAAACGCATGAGGTTTGTTATGTAGTCAATGAATCACTACGCTCATGTATGGCAATCCGCTCTCTTAGTTCCACTGTAGTTGAAGTCTTACTGTATTGTCAAATTTTTAATAACCTTTGAATTTATCAAGCTCAATAATTTATACACACATTTGTGTGCTATTCAATTGAACTTCACCAAATGAGATTTCTGTTGTAATAGGTTAGATTAGCTTAGTACATAAACTTACTATTACTACATGAACCATATTCAGTGATTGTTGTAAGGTAATGTTTCAACCTAGTAACTTCTCAAAATTAAATTTATTTGTGTCACTGACCATTTCAAGGATATAACTAAATTAAATCATTGTCAATCAAAGATAAGGTTCTCAATTAAAAATAAAAATAAGAAAATAATAATTTTATTTATTTGGCACAAAAATTTCGTCGGTTTTTTATGTATGTTCAGCGATCATTCGTTACTCGTACCACATTCACCGATTGCCATAATTATTTCTTTGTGTGAAAGGTAATGAGAATAATCCCATATTTTTATCAAATTCTGATGATGGAATCTATAAGAACATCATCAAATATTGCATGAACTCCATACCACGACAACTGATTTTTGTATCTAGGTATTTTAACCAATATCTTCGACAAATGTAAACCGATTTTGATGTTTCCTTTTTATTGAATAGCTTATACTTCAAAAATACTATAATAAAAAATTGCGAAAAAAATTACCCTTAAGGGTGGGAAAATAGGAAATTAAATCTAATCAGTTGCTTTTCGAGTCGGTGCCAGCCGATGAGAGATTTAATGTTTTCGTTGATTTTTAGTTTTTTGAAGTCGGTTTCTTTCATAATAAATAGGTGTCAGTGACTCATCATCCATCAGCGCCACTCGCGTGAGATGGACATTTCGATAACACAGTAACGAGTGAACACGCCACAAAAAGCGCTAAACACTGCAACATACAATTTAACGATGTTTTAGATATTGACGGGTTTCAAAACTCAGTATTCATTAAATATTATGGTGCTCCCTTAGATGTTATTAAGATTAAAATAAGGTAATAAGTACAAAATGAAAAGTCAATATTTCGCAATTTAATTTGTTGCTTCAAAATACAAAATCAATTAAGATAACTTTGTTCAACCTTCAAAACCTTTACATAATATTTCTGGTATTAGTTACTGCAATGGTGTACTCAAGTGTTGATACCTGTAATTAAGATAGCACTTGTTAATTGGGAACTTGCATTGAAATTATGTTTATTATTTAAGCTTTTGAAAATGACGTTCCATTTTTTGTATTAACAATAATTAAAATATTTATGAAAAAATAGAACTTTAAAAGAAAATGTACCTATTAGTCAGAATAAGTGAAAAATGTTAAACTATTTCATTGTTTTTTATTTTACTCCACACATTTTTATTATTGTTTTTTCAATTACATAGTTCTATCTAAGTTAATATTAGACTTGAAAGAACTCGTCCGCCTTAGGTGGGAATCGAACTCAAGCTAGCCGGGCGACTGCTCTTTCAACTGAGCCACCAAGGATATTTAGCTAACCTGTCGATATTTTTGATCTTTGATTTTTGTTGTTGTCACGACTGGTGAATTGGCATTTCATCAAAACATTTCTGCATAGTATATCAGCTTGTAATATGATTTAAGCTTTCTTGAGGTCAAACAATACCAGTTCCTGACTGAAATATAAACTAGATCAACTTGAACTGCATTAGCAGACAAAAAAAATACAAACAACTCAATACCGTCTGGTGTAGTGGTTCGCGCTCCGGATTACAAAGCCAGCGGATGTAGGTTCGAATCCCACAAAGGGCAAATGTTGGTGTGATGAGCACGAGCATTTGTACCTAAGTCATGGATGTTTATAAATGTCTTTAAGTATCTTTATCTATTACCTAGTCACCATAGTACTAAACAAAGCTTAGTTTGGGGCTAGATAATTAGTGTGATTGGGAAAAAAAAATTAAACTAAAAATTCACAATAACTTTGATGCAAAAGTAAATCAATTATAGCGCCAGATATCTTAGTACCTACCAGTTCTAAAACGTAGTATGTGCAGTAACCATAAAATTTTTGATCTTGATAAATCATCTCAAGAACAATCTCGTTGTTCTTTTCTGCTTTGAATTATTTACTTTGTTTATAACGCTAATAAATATAATTAATTGAGTCGTGATGGGCAGCGGCTACTTTAGGCATTTATCAAGCATTAGTCACGGATTCATATAATGCGCTTGCTCAACTCGCTGAAGACTACAGTTTCAAGGTCACGCGCACAGCCTACTAAGGCGAGCCAGCACATTTAAGCGCTAAGAGACTCCTTCTAACCGTATCGAGAAGTTAAATTTTCTGTGATTGCGGTAAGACTGGCTTACTACTTGTGTGCTTGTGGCTCCTTGCAGAAGTGGACTGGCTGATATATATTTCACAGTCACAAGTGGAAGTTAAGTCAGTCAGTTTATTGTTAATCCAAACGGTTAAGTACCTATAAAATAATACTACAGCTATTCCAAATGGTATTCCAATCGGTACCTATGGCAAAACAAATTTAAAAAATAAACAATATAAAATAACGTTTCATATTTTTTAAAGAGCAATGCCAATTTATTCTTAATCCTTATAAATTAAGTTTTTTTTAAATATTGGACCACATCACATTGCTCTGATCCTATGGTAAGTAGCCAAAGCTTGTGTGTTACTTGTGTTATATACATCAGAAAAACGACGGTAACACAACACCCAGACCCGAGACAATATTTAAAAAGTTATTTTTCTACATTGACAGATCGAGAACCGAACCCGGGACCTCAGAGATAGCGACACCAAGTCCGGTATGCTCGCCTCTCGGCTACCGAGGTCGTCATTTAAAATTGGCAAGTATTCAAATTGATAGACAAAAGAGCATTGGCCAGTTAAGATAAAATACTTATAATTAAAATAAAAAAAGAAGTAAAACCGATAGACAAACATTTCTTTAGTCTCTGTCCACCTGTGCGATATTCCTCCTAGAAAAGACATCAACGCGTTAAACTTTTTAAAATAGATATTATCATCACGACAAATTTTAAAATTACATAACGAATATAACGCTTTGCTGTGTTCTGTTTATGTAAGCATATTCTACATTAGAGTTCATGATTAAACATATCAGGTGAGATCAAACTTCGAAGTCAAACACTCACTCAGTGCCAAAATATGGTAGGTAAAACTTAAATAAAAGTATGGCGGCAAAGACCTATGATCCATTTGTTTAGTTATATAATGCTCTTTTTCTCTAAATATTACTATCATAATTAAAATGTGAATAATAATTTTATTATGCATACATTTATATACATAAAAAAGAAAGTGGGCTAGTTACAGTGTATCCGTTTTTCTAAAGTTTGGTACAAAAGTAAATTTACGTATTTATTACATATTGCCGAAAATTAGGTGCGTGCGGCAGACAGAACACCATGCATAAAGATTTAGTAAACTGCCCAAACATTTGTACATATTTAAATGTTATGCAGGGTCTACAAAAAATAGGACACTCCTTTAAACCACGTGAGCTGTTCATTACAACAACTTTTTCTATGGGAGCAACATCAAAATTGGAAAGAAATAATTAGATGCTTCATACAAACTAACGCGCTACCTCTATAATAACGTATAGAGCATCTGAAAAAAAAACAAGTTTTCGATGTTTATTCATAGTAAAAGTTGTTGTGTATGAGCAGCTGATCACGTGGTTTTAAGGAATGTCCTATTCATTTGTACAACCTGTATGTAGTATGACACCGTGCACCGTCTACATTCTTTACGGAAATGCAAGTTTTGGCGAAATCGGTCAAGGGAGTTCATTAATTACTTAAAATAATAAATAAAGTATTGTCCGAAAACATCATTATTACTTATTGCCATTGCCATTTAGAGTAGATAAATAGAAAGGACTGTTGCAAGCCTTGGTTTGATTTTAAGCATATATTGCATTATCCCGCTGTGTGTAGAGCCAGCGGCAAATAAAGCTGCTTACAGTCTGTATTACTTTTTAAAACTTAACGTGTCTTCTAGATAATCTCACTGCATTTAAAAAAGTTTAAAAATGAGAGAGAACAAACATAAGTGTATGACAGGAGAGCGGCGTGTAGAATGAAAAAAAAACTTACTTGACATACACTTTATTTGCGAAGATACAATGCAATGTCTATGTCTATGCCAATCTTTATGTCCATCATATATAGTGCCCGATAGGTTCCTCGAGAGCGACGCCGGCCAAACCTGTTCGCGGCGCCGCGCGGTAGGACTAAACTCTTAAAAAGCACCCCGCTCCCGCGTGCAATCAACACACTGAACTTGGCGGCCAGCAAATTATCGTTTTTCTGTTCACGGAGTGAATTTAGAAAAGTGACATTGTTTATTATATGTTATTCATTATAAGTAAAATATACGTAGGTAGTTTATTTTATTGTTATTTGTATTGGAAATATTTTTGTAATAAGGTTATTTTGTAGTAGATATTAGGAAGCTGCAACTATCGAATTAGGTTATTTTCCTGTAATGGTAGCTGTATGTATGATAACAAATAAATAAAAATAGAAAAAAAACATTAGGCCTGTCCTTTTATGCAAGCGAAGCATGGCCGCTACTTGAGCGACACAAGCAGGAGCTGCGTGTCACGGAGATTAACATGCTGCGGTGGATGTGCGGAGTCACGCAGAAGGACAGCGTGAGGAACTCGCGCATCCGCGGCAGCCTTCGTGTCCGTGATATTGCAGACAAACTGCAGGAGAGTCGCCTACGCTGGTACGGCCATGTTTTGCGGAAACCGGCAAGCTACGTAGGAAACAAATGTCTGGCCATGCCGCCACCGCCCTGTCCTGGCAAAAGGACCAATATACCCAAGAAATGCTGGCTTGACGTCTCGTGAGGGCTGACATGCGTGCCAATGATCTTACAACTAGAGACGCTCAAGACCGCGCAAAGTGGAGAAGTAAATCAAGCAAAACAGACCCTGGGGTCCAAAGCAATGGCTTTTTACGCAACCAGGATTAACCGTATAGATGAAGAACAATGAAGAAGAAGAAGAACACAATGCAATGTCCAAAACAACACTACATAATAGTGTAAAACAAATATCAAACAGAAATAATTTCAAAAGAATAAAAGACACTGTAAAAAGGTTGAAAGGAATTATATGTTGCCAGCATCCATCGCCCACAGCATTTATTCCATATTTTATTACTTTATGCATGTGTTACATGGAATCTAAAAAAAACAGTTTAATGTTTCGATGTGACATGATACTATAGTTTTTCCTTTAACCTAATTACAATAAGTTGACAATTGTATCTTTATATGTTTCTTCTCAAGCCTGTATCACGTCTTCAATGACAAAGAAAACAATATGTTAAACCTTCGGTCATTACTCGTCAGGCAATTAGAAGGCAGAAAGAGTAAAAAGAGATCGTGCTCTCTGCAGAATATTCCTACACAGAAATTAATCTTAAAGTTTGAGGTACAACTTGACACGTCATAAGCATTGCTTTAACTAGGTACGTCATAACCATTGCTTTAACTAGGGCGGCCGGAGGTGCACAATAAATATTGAACAACATCACATACATTACAAGCAGTTGTGTTATAGAATTTAAAAACAACGACGGTACAACAAAACCTAAACACGAGACAACATAGAAAAGTTCGTTTTCTACATTGTCTCGACCGAGAATCGAACTCAGGACCTCAGAGATGGCGTCACCAAGTCCGGTGTACTCACCTCTTGGCTGCGAAGGTCGTCGTATTTATCAATTTGGTTGAATTGGCCCATAACGTTTAATGCTAGCTGAGATAGGGCAGACTCTAAAACATACGGGCCTTCTGCGCAGACAGCGCTTTGCGAATAATGGCTGGGTGCGGCACTCACATGGCTAAGGCTGCTACTTAGAACTTTATAGCAGTTTTTGTATTTTGCGCTTTACATTCAAAGGGGAAATTTGTTTGATCTGTTCATATTAGAGAAAGCCCCACTGACGCTTATTAATGAATAAAAACGAAATTTAAAGGAAATGTTACACTTTCAGAACACAGTAGTATACTGTATTATAGCAGCACTACAGTATGATAACTGCAACTAAAATTATCATGATGTGCTTATGTTGAATTCTCGATTGGCTTAAAGTAAATATTGGTACCTCGTAACACAAAAGTATGTTAATTCCTCACTTTAGAACCATACAATTCGTGTGTTATCAGACGCATATTTGTCGCTAAAATTTGAAAAGATGTTCTATCTAAGTAAGTAATAAGTATAATTTTAAATAATCATTTTAAAATTCTTAAAAATAATTTCCAAAAATTTTGTCATCCTTAAAAGCATTCGCACAAACTGGTTCGCGCTCACACGCCCTCCGCGAGCAGTAGAGTGTGCTCGAGCGCTCTTTGGCGCGCAACATTGCCGCACTACGCTAACTCGTATATCCGATAAACGATTACGCCGCAAATTGACCTACTATGAAACAAGAGTAAAAAATAAATATTGACGCGCTTACTATATTCAGGCCAAGGGCCTAATTTATGTTTTTGAGGCACTTTAAGAAAAGTTATGCAGGTTAATATACTTATGGCTTGCTAAATCAACACTGTAACACCAGTGCTTAAGCTACTTATAATAGGATCAGAGCAATGTATGTGATGTTGTCCAATATTTATATATTTATATTTATTTAAATCGCAAAAAGAAGAATTTTGATAATGTCGATATCCATATATTACGGTGATTTAACTAATTATACATTTTACAAAATTGCAGACGTCAAAGAAAGAAAAATATATATTTAGTTCATATCACAAATAATAACAAAAACTAATAATTAATTAGTAGTTTAGGTTACTGTTATTGAAACGCACACACAAATGTAGTTCAATCAAACCAGATAATTTCGATTCCTCTTATTTATTGCCTTAGTTTTAACAATAACACATAACAATAGGTACATAAACATAAATAATTAACACAACATAACTCAGGTCACTGGGACGGAACACAGGCCAGCCCAGACGGATTTAGACAAACGCATTACTCACAATCACGTAACAAACCACAACGCTTCGCTCCTGACAACTGCTAATTACATGTAATCCCCTTTAAGTAGTTCAACGTGTAAATAAACTGACATTCTTAGTCCGTCAACAAAAATGTAACAAAATGTAATACAACCACAGTAAAAGCAATAACGCTTCACGGTCTCTAAAATGCAATAAAAATATTTCAATGCACACTATAGTAGCTCAACATTTTCGGTCGTCGATTTCATTTGACTACATTAAATTAGGCGGACAAAATTAGATTTTAAATAAAATGTAGTTAAATTAATCGAGACCTCTAAATCCATCTAAGCGGTAAATCTGTCGTAGACGAAACCAAGTATACAGAAGCAATAATCAATTTACAACAAATGGGTTCATATTATTTAATGATGATGATAAACAACTAATAATGTGCTTATGATTCCGCCTTTTTATTTACGAAGAAGCGAAATACAATGAAATCGAACCTTGAAAATGGTGGTCATCAATCAAAGTAACTCTACCTAAAAGTTGAATAATCGAGCCCAACGGATTACGGTATTCTGAGTACCCAGCTTCGCCTCGGTCTTGGTCAGGGGCGGACTAGTGCAGGTAGGCGTGGGCGGCGACGGGCGCGACGGCCTTGACCACTCCGCCTAGGGGCTCCTTGTGTACGACGGCGTTGAACCCGTTCTGCGGGTCGGCGGTGTACTCCACCACGCGCCTCGTGCCGTCAGGCTCCACGAGTGAGTACGAGCCCTGGACGACGTCTCCGGACCGCGACTCTTGCTGGCTCTTAGAATCACCTGCGTAAAAAAAATACTACATGACCTGATTGTTTTGTTGACCTCGTGACGAGTTACCGTGCCATTGCGACATAGCGTGGTGAATTGGCTTAAGCGTAATGATTCCGGCCTCGGGTTCCCGGTTAGGTCTGTTCAGAAAACGAACTACTCTCTTGCTCTTGTCTGGGAGTGCTGAGAGACGCTTTGGTATAAAAATCATTGTCTGGTCCCGTAACACAAGTTAGTTCCTTTTTTTAAGACTGTGACAGTCGGAATGTGTTGCGAAAAATTTTGCGCATAATATTTATTTAAACTAGCTGTCCCAACGAACTTCGTACCACCCCTTCATACGTGAAATTTTCCGTGTTTTTTATAGTTATTCTGCTATTCGGGGCGGAGACAAATTCAACGATCAAAAAGATCAAAATCAAATCAGAATCAAAGATCATAAAAATCGGTCCAGTCCTTCTCGACTTATAAATAGTGTAACGAACCCGACTGTGTTTTATATATATAGATAGATTATACTTACTGTAAGTACATTTTTTGGAACACAGGGTGAATTCTGAACTATATAATATATTTTGTATACTCGGGTTAAAACTATATAAATATCACATCGTGAATTATTATTATGATAATACTATTTCATTGTTCAAATATAAGTACCAAACTTTTTCAAGAGACTAAAATCAAAAAATACTTTAAACAAATTCTCCAAATCAAATTATCCTGAATGAATGAATATTAAAATGAATGTCGTAATAAAGCCTCGAAATCGGCTACAACTAGGACTTCAGGGATAGCGTAGACGTAGCGTGAAGCAATATTATTTCTGCACTACAACGTATATTACAGTCTGTGAATAAATATTATCTTTACCACGAGCGGAGGCCATCACCATGGCAATACCATTGACCATGATAAGTCTCTACTTAGGTAAACAAGACACGACAAAAAATTGATTTTAAAAAATCATTTACCAGTTAAAGCATCCTGGATGTCGTAAGCGTACGAATACTGTGGGTTGGGGTCGTATTCGTCGACTGGGGCTGCGACTTTAGCGATGGCGTGGCCTACAGCGTAGGGCGCAGCGTAGGGCGCGGCGTAGGGCGCGGCGTAGGGCGCGGCGTAGGGCGCTGCATAAGCGGGCCTGTGTGCCACGGCCAGAGGGGCTGCGACGGGAAGACCTAAAGGTCTGGCGTAAGCGTAGGGAGCAGCCACGGGCACAACGCCACCGAGCGCTCCTCGGCACACCGCCAGAACAGCAGCCAGAATTATGACCTGAGGAGTACATTCTGATTTTGAATCACCTAAACTCCGTCAATCAGTAGGTATTCGGCTTTCGTCATCGTTTATTTTGCGCACGGCCAAGGAGTGACATTACCTGCTGCGTCCGTATTCAAAAAAATGTATAACCAAAAGCCCTGTTTTTCGATGTATGCTACTTCTCTTCTTAATTAAAAACACTTACATTTCCCTTCTTTGGGGGATCATGATCTTGCTCATAAACGTCTACCTATTAAATATTACTAATTACCAATGGTACGAAGTCATGTCAAAGTGTTTATTAAATATGACTTACCAAATTCATTTTGAAATGCGTGCTTATTCGTTTTATAAATGAGTTGCTGCACACATTCATTTAATTTACTTCAGTATTATAACTATGTTTTAATGCGATTGTCCTGCAGTTTTATTTCATAGTTGTTTGGCCACTAGTACGCTGGTAGAAATTGCTTTTGTCACTTAGACCACCATTTGTACGACTTCTTATCTTGCAATTATATAGTTGTAGAATAAATAATACTAAACCTAAAGAGCTACGTATTAGATTCCTATTAAGTAATATACGCCATGACTATGTTATTTAATGATTTTTTCAAATGAATACCTTAAACTTTTGATGATTTATGTAAGGTATAATAATGATCCTAGCCTAACACATTTTATCCTTATTATTTAAAATATAGTTAGTATATTCTTAGTAACTATTATTGAGACATTTCTAAGTTGACAAAATTTCAAATTAGTTGACAATTCTTTAGTCATGGTTTAAACCTTTTATAAATAAAACCGAAAAAGTAATCAAAACAAATGAATAATCTAATAATTATCGTACCTTCATGTTGAGTAGGTTCGACGTTCCCAAGTGTAGTGAGTGCAGAGGGGTGCGTATGCACCGCTTTTATACGCATGCGTTGAGCATTAGGCGCAAACGCACCCGCCTTAGAAAAACGCAGCTCTTTCACGGCCGGCCCTATACACTTTACGCTGGTAGTTATGATTTATTCATAATATACATTTATTTATTGCAAATTGGCTAAGGTTGCCGAGTTAATAATAATCAATCAAGCAGAAAATTAACGTTTCTGCCATCATATGATATCTGAAGTAATTTAGTGTTTCTATGTAGTCTAATTAGCTTTTTGAAATAAGAGGATATTAGAACCCAATCATTGTATTTTAGAAGCCCTTTCTTAGAATACATTTATTATAAACCATCAAAGCAAACTAAGTTTTATCAACCTTTTACCCAAATATGGTCCTATGGACCAAAGGGTTCTGGTGATGAATTGGTATGGTATAACAAGTGTTCCTTTTTAGCGGCTGAAGCGTCATCCATTTAGACAAGACTAACGCTGCGCCAGCATCGTAGTTACGCTCTACTATTGGGCTAATAAACTTACAAGTAAATCTTAATTATCTCAGTAAAGTGCAAAATTTTTGTACCTATTTTCGTTTTTTAAAAGTTATCTTAAAAATGTATGTCAATTCCTTTAGTAATGCTTTATCGAAAGTAGAGAACACAATCCAACAATGCTAGGCCCTGTCTTTTGGCTTACGCCAACTCACGGCTATTACTATTCAATTTTATTCAAATATGACCTTAATGTTTATCAGTCTAAGAGCACATGAGTACCTAGGCTCTGGTCCGTGTGTGACTAGTTTTTGGGTCACAGCTGCACCGAGTCAAGCTCCAAAGAGATCAGTCAGTCAACTTTACATTCCGTGCGTGCCGCTTAACTCTGCAATTCACACTCTCATCCCCATGTTTCTCTTTTCTGTTAAAGGTCTTTTACACCAAGCTAAAAGATGGTGGTGTCCTCGTCTTTTTCTAAAATAATATCAGCCCGTCAAAATTGGTTCAGCCTTTTCGAAAATTAGACAGAAGAAACTATTGTTTGTTGTCTTAAATTTTAATAATACTTTTTTGTTATCGTATATATCGTGCTGTTGTACGTTATACATTCAATAAAAATGTGTTATTTTGACATGACAAATAATTCTTTCAATTTTATTTAATTATAACTATAAAAAATGTACAAGGTCTAACCGAAATAGTGCTCAATATTTAATTTGAATTGTTGTTCTAATCGTACCAGTCGTAATAGGTTACTGACGAGTTCAAATCATAACTCAAAAACTTTAAAATAAAAGTAAAATTAATTTTGTTTTATAAACCCCCGCCTATAAAGTAAAAACAGGAATATTATTTTAAACTTTTTAGGGGTTACTTTTTTTCAAGGGTTTTTTAAATCCTTTACTGGCTGATCTTTTATGACTGCATATAAATTGCAATACACGTTATCACTGTTGGGTGTGTGTGATAGTGGCCGCGCTACATTCGAAGATAATTCAGAATAGCCCTGCCCTTATACGGATTAATTGAACGTGTGATTATGTTGGACTAGAGCATGAAATAAAACATGAGTTAGGTTCCTACCTATCTCCAACTACTATTTATGGATTAGTGCTTATTAATTTAATGTTTATTTTAGAAATAACTATTTCTAAACTTTAAAATAACCCGCAACTCCAAGTGAATTTTGTTTAGTAACGCAAGCGTTAATATTTCAATAGAAGTTTCTAGGTACTAGATCTTTTTCTTCAAAGCTTTTACTCTCACGCCGCAGATCCGTGTGCGGCACACGGATGTACCGTGAATTCACATCCTACAGCTCGTTCCTAGATTTTACGGAATCTATGTACGGATTTCTAGGTACCATTTGCTTGGCCGTGAGGAAAAACTTCACGAGGAAACCTGCACATTAAAATAACACTGGATGTATATCTATAAGTACTTGGGCCACACTAAAAGTTTTGCACTTCTAGCTAATCGGAACTATTTGAATTTCGACTGTTATATTTTTTAAATCGTTGCAACCTTCTTAGTAATAAAAAAAAAACAATTGGCGGGAAATGATTTTTCAATTGTTTTTTATCACACATCAAAGTTCTACGTACGCAACGAAAATGGAAAGTACAAGTTTTACTTGGATGGATTCCGTACTAAAGGGTAAAAACGGGACCCTATTACTAAGACTCCACTGTCCATCTATCTGTCTATCTGTTTGTCACCAGGCTGTATCTCATGAACCGTGATAGCTAGAAAGTCGAAAAGATTTTAGAGCGATGATTTTTCATGAATTTAAAAGTTCTCTCTCTCCGTAAGACTGTGCCGCTCGTTTTCAAAATGCTTTTGGGAGAGAAGCACCTTGTTTGAGCACCGTGAGGCGATGGTATGCTGAATTTGAGAGAGGTCGAGTTTCATTACATGACGAATTTCGTGAAGGGCGGCCTTCAACTGCCGTCAACGAAAATAATTTGGCTACTGTTAAGCGGCTAATTAAGGAAAACCCGCGGATTACCTATGAGACAATTCGAGGACTGTTGGGGATTGGTATGAGCCAAATTCAGAAAATTTTACACGAAGAATTGAAAATTCGGAAACTTTGCTGTCGTTGGATCCCTCATGAACTGACAGCGAAGCAGAAGCGGGCTCGCGTGGAATGCTGCTCACAGATGCTACTGAAGTACGACCACGGACATTCTAATGCTGTTTATGACATTGTCACAGGAGACGAAACGTGGATTTATTGTTTTGAACCCAAAAAAAAACAGCAATCTTGTGAATGAGTGTTTGAAAATGAGAACAGGCCAACAAAAGTGAGGCAGGCGAGAAACGTTGGTAAAAAAATGATCGCGTATTTTTTCTCAGCTACGGGTCCCATCTGTACAATTCCACTGGAAGATCAAAAGAGTGTTAATGCCGAGTGGTATTCTACCATTTGTTTACCCAGGGTGTTAGAAAAAGTTCGCGAAAGACGACCCAAAAGCCGCGTTTCCTACATCATGACAACGCTTCTTCACACACAGCCAACAAAACAAAGTCATTTTTAGCTTCCGAAAAAGTACAACTCGTCACCCATCCTGCCCATAGCCCCGTATTGTGCAACAATGCTGTTCGATCGGATCTTTTTGATTTTATCCGATACAGTTATCGTAAGTTAAAGAGGTCTGCGCTATTGCATCGTGCGACAAAATAGTATCATCGTCATTTTTGTGGAATTTTGTGTTGCCTTTATTTAATAAGTTAGATAAGAAAAGAATACATAAAGAAGGAAATGTTTTAGTTTATACAGAATACCTACAAAATACGTACACGAGCAAGCATGGTTTATGGATAGCTACAAATAAGTCTTATTTTAGTAAAAAGTACTAGGCTTAGAAAAAAAAAGATTATAGGATAGGGAAATAAATTTTACACAAATTTGACATACTTTACTCTACTTTATTAGAAGAATTCTCACTGAATCAGAAGGTAAATGCTGCTGTTAAATAACGTATAAAAATGATGTGGCATGATTTAAAATTCTTGTGGTAAATTAACTCAGAAACTTTAATAGAGAACGCAACAAATATATGAAATTGAATTGAATTAAAACGATAAATATAATAAAATATAATTTAAGAAAGTGAGGCTATACCTACTGATGGCACCAATGACGAGTCCTGTTGCGGTGCTTTCCTCTAAACCATGGATGGGTGATTTTCCCAGCACCAAATCGTAAACGGCATGGCTGAAACTGCTAGTGCAGAATGGCACTTATAACTTGTAATATTTTTTTTTAGATGAAAAATGTTGTCTCCTACAGCAGCCTACAAATATTTTTCCATTATGATTGTCGCTAATAAGGAAAAAAATATATAAACACCTAAGTTTTTCATACCGGTGAAGCGGCACAATTTGTTTTTCAGTATACTTTTAATCATATAATAAAAACAGTTGATTTTTTAGGGATTTCCTTTTTTTTATTTAAATCCTAAATAGTGGCAGTACTTTATTGCGGAAACTTCATTACAAAATCTGTTGTATTTAATGAATGGTAAGTACAAATTCACGTGTCCAAATTAGATTTTTCACCGCGGTGAATTTTCGTTGTACGCGAATATCTAGGCATCCAACAACACTAGCTTCTCGCTACTGCGCAGTAAACTTGCGCACCAGGGACGCCTAAGCGCTTGATGTGAGAGGACGCGTGTTGCTTGTCTGGTGTTCCCACCAAAAACGTAAGTAGTGGGTTCCGGTGACTTGGGACCGTTTTTTTTTTCATTCACGTGAGTGGATAAAAGTTGTGATCCAATGATTCGACATGTTTACTAAATATATGTACTTTTACTTAATGTCGCCCGATCAAGTAGGTAGTATCAATTTATTTCTATCATAAATACTGTGCTTGTAGTGTTAACTTCTATTGGCTGTTTTTCATGACGGTGATCTCATTCCGGTGAATTCGGTGACCTAAATTGACACCGAAATGAGAAAAAATATCATTTCGGTGATTTTTTTTCATTTCGGTGAGAAGTTGTTCATTTCGATGATTTTTATCTTCATCTCGGTGTTTTTTTTTTCCATTCCGGTGACAAATTATTTCACTTCGGTGAAAAACAGACCATGATTTCTTTTGTTACATTTTAGTTGCACAAGGAATATATTTGTTTTGGGGACTAAAATGTAGCTACTAGTTAAAAGAATAATCTCAGTTGTTGCTCGCGTGGGCAATAGGCTATTTGACTAAATTATGATAATTAGTCCACTTTAAACGTAATTCAAAAATATTGAACACGTGCTTTTTTTAGGTTCCGTACCAAAATGGTACAAAAGGAACCCTTATACTTTCGCCATGTCCGTCTGTCAGTCCACGGCCTAGCACAGATACTGTTTGTACTAGGAAGCTGTAATTTTGCACGAGTATAAACATTAAACACGCCGACAGAATGGTACAATAATATCTTGAAAACAAAAATTCTAGGGTATCTCCCCTACACGTAAAGAAGGGATGAATTATTTATTTTTAGTCTACCCCATCGTTTGGGGTATCGTTGGATGGGTCTTTTAAATATATTGCGAGGTTGTGAAGACCATTTTTCTACTAGCCCCGACCTTGCACCCTGTGATTTCTGTATTTTCCCCAAAATCAAAGATTTGATGAGAGGTTTTACTTTTACCAACTCCGAAGAGGCAGTGATAGCGTTCAATCAGCACGTAGAAAAGATGCCTTCAGATCTGTGGTCCTCCTGTTTTAAAAAATGGTTCGATCGGTGAAAAAATGTTTAAAATGTAAAGGAGAGTATTTTGAAAAGCAATAAACATAATATTTTGGTTATATATATATTTTTTTAAGTTACGCAAAACTTAAACGTACCTAGTAATTCTCAAAATTGTTCCGGTTTGCCGGTCTAAGGTTAATTACGGAGGTTTAATAAAGCTAATAAGAATAATAAGTAAGTAAAAGTACCAAAATATATATAATTCGAAGAAATTCAACATAAACCGTAAATCAAATATATAGTGAGTATCTGCACTAGGCAGATACTAAAAAATTTAGAAAATCTATTTTAAATATCAATTTGCCTTCATAATTGAAACCGCATTTTCATTAAAAACTCGTTCCCGTATTTTTTATTTTTATTTAAGTAATTTAAAAATTATGCACCAAAATTTTAAAATGACGTGGTCTTATACAGGGTTATTTGTAAAACATCAACAACGTCTTAGGGGCTGATTCTGGTGCTCAAATCAAATACAACAAATCTGAAATCGCAAAAAAAGAACACTTCCCCATACTAAGCCGCCGACCAGCCGACACGAGTTTGTATGGAGCAGTAAACATTTTTTTTTAGATTTCAATGCTGGTCCCATAGAAAAAGTTGTTGTATTTGAGCACCACAATCTGCCCCTATGAGGTTGTTGATGTTTTACAAATAACCCTGTATAATATAGTTTTGTCTTTCGCGAAGGACTATAAGTTGGGCAGTCTTTCGACTTTCTTTCTTTCTTTGTCGAACACAACAAAAAAAATGGCTAAATAAGTGCAGCTGAAGTGATGCGCTTACATACATTCGACAATTTATTTATATAGTTAAATAGATAGTAAAGACCCTCTTCCAGGCACTTATACCTACATCGACGGTCTCGAGCGCGTTAAGTATTAAATTTAACGCTCATGTATTTTTATGAAACAGATTTTTTGACATTTTTAAAAGTTTGTAGACGCTCCCCCTAGCGGTGCTAGTGCATAAACATATTTTTGTTCTACCCTGATCTTCAATATCGACTTTTGAGTAAATCAACATTTAGTAGTTTATACTTACTTATAGAACATTGATTCGTACTCCCCTACTATTATACTAATATTGAATGTATAAAAATAACTTTTCTATAAATGTCTCGGGTCTGGGTGTGGTGGTTCCGTCGTTGTTTCATTTCTGTAACACAAGATTATATAATCTGTGACACAAGTGCTTTGGCTACTTACCACAGGATTAGAGCAGTGTATGTAATGTTTTACAATATTTATTTATCTATTTAAAAAATGGTTAAGTTAATAATACTTATTGAAAGTTTAGTGGACTATACACTTGAATGTGCTTGAACTGTAGTTAGGTACAAGAGTTTGTAGAAAATAGCTTTTTAACGCCATCTACGATCGTACAATTGTATTACTTCCAGTTACATTACATTCTTTCTTTGATCAAACCTGTCCATTTTCCCATTCTGATGGGAAAAATAACTAACTTTACATAATTTAAATAAAGGTAAGGTGATTTTGCAGCTATCAACAATTTTGTTTCTTTTAAATGATGACACGAGAAAGAATTTGGTTAACCCATGGAGCACATACCCTAAAGAGTAGAAATGTCATATGATTTGTTCGACTAAATTTTTCGCCATTTTTTTATCTGGATCTGTGCTGTTTTTATATGGGCGAGCGTTGACAGGAGTTGTCATTTCATACTAAATGTAAGTGGAAAATTGGGCATTGGGCACAAGTTCACAAAAAAACTATTTATGTACGGTTTACCTTTGTGGCTATTTTTGATTAATTTGATTGGTAATACGACTTGCTATAACCTAGCTACCTTCCTGCCCACATCCGATTTATTAATCAACTGCGATTAAATGCAATTTATTTACTTTTCGTGACACCTCTTTGTATAAAGGGCAGTGTGGGGCAGGGTAAAGGAGCAATAATTATATAGCAACACTGACCATTTCTGTACGAAATAGCCGTAAAACCCAAATAAAAAAAATAAAAAAACTGTACGAAATGGAAACGTCACTTTTCTTTTCCATTATTGTGTAAAATTCAACAAATAAACAACAAAGTGTTAAAGGTGTTTTTAATCGTAATTGTTTATTAATTAGTTAGTAAATAAGTAAAATGGCAGATTTTGATGCAATTTACCCAGATGAGACTGAGAGTGAGGAGAATATAGAGGAGACACATGTGACGTTAGTGCCTGATCCTATTGTCGTCCGAGGAGCTGGTAACATGACAGTGTAAGGTTTCTTTTTACTGTAATGTACTCATAGCATCAGCTGTACACCATAAAATACTCTTGTAACTCGTATCACGGTCTACCGAAGGCATTAGACGTGCATGAGCGAAATCTATTCTCGTTCTTTGTCGTCTACGTTCAATGGCATTGAGGTGATTTCTTGAGTCGAACGGATATTGACCTGGCGCCAATTTCAATTTTCTTGAGATCAGGAACAACATGATCGAACACACAAATGTATTTAAACAAGTAGTAGTAGGTACATTTAAAGGTCATTGGTTTGGAAAACCTTGATTTTTTTGGTAAATGCTAAATGTTAGTTAACATTCTGCCTAACTTTAATACAGATCTTGATAACATAGTAAACCTTTCTAACTGGATTACTATATTAGAGTTGAGCAGTCCTGCACCATGAATGCTAAAGAGTAAATATATACGCTGTGTTGTTTTTACATCAAACTCAATACAGAAAAACCAGACAAAATAAGGTTCAAGTAATAACAGTAAGCTTCTAGTATGTATTTTTGTATGTGGCTATTTGTATTTTACATGTGGTAAAATACAAGTTTTTAAACATGACTCATTTTTATTGCAATTTAGATGAATCAGTTGGTGCAAATAAATAATTATCTCCACAATGATCTTTACTTCATGACATAAATCCAGTCTTCCACAATATTGTTTTGCAAGACATTATTCTCACATTTATTGTTGTTTCTTATCAGATGAGAGTATGACCAATCTTTATTTATTAATTACTATCTAAGAAATATCCTCAAACACTATGCATACTGAGCTGTAGTTTAATTTATTAATTGTTTTTTCTCTGTAGTACTTACCTATAATGTTGAATTTTAATTGACTTTATCTTTGTATGGCTGTTTATATTTTAGAGTAGCCCAAAATTTTAATATCTACCATAACAATGCTTTGTGAATATACAATTTTGATTTCATAGTCTGAGGATGTGTTATGTCAATGCAAAAAAATCTACTCTTAAGTAAAAATTATAAGTAATCATCAAAACCCGGAGGTTCATCAAACAAACCATTCTAAATGGCGTCGTCCCCGAGGCACTCACTAATGCTTCCATACAGGCTATTCTTAAATCTTTGGATGGATGTGATGGCTGGTCTGAAAACCTTGTTTCCTATGCATTGACACTGGCTCCATTTCACTGTCCACAAACCATATCAGAGGCTGGCATTAATTATTATTATTTTTTTTTTTTACAGGCCAAAATTATTATTATTATTATTGGCAGGCAAGCAGTTGAAACAACTGATAACAGCCTGCATTGTACAACAACAACAATCATACTGTTGAGCAGTAGGTAATTAATTTATCTTATAATTTTTCAGTTTTGGCTTGAGCAACCGCTTTAATACAGAATTCCCATCTGGGCTGCAATCCCGGGTAGCCCCAGAGGAGTACCAAGCTACAGTGGCCCGCATCAATAGTGTTTTGAAAAAGACCCTGCCCGTCAATGTCAAATGGCTTTTTTGTGGCTGCGTATGCTGTTGTTGTACATTAGGATGCTCTCTTTGGCCCGTCATATGTCTTAGTAAAAGGGTAAGTAAAGTTAAAACCACATTTGTAACATTGTTTCATGACCATGTCTGAGATTGAGTTATGTGGATAGTAATAGGCTAGTTGACACTTTTTTTAATAGGTCTTATATTGCTAATAAGTGTTCCATTAGACCGAAAAAAAAAAAAGAATTTTTTTAAGACTTTCATTTTATAATAATATTTTCATAAACAGACAAAAACGCTGTCAGCCATTTTAGTCTATAGATTATTTGTGCCATGACGTAGTCCCTCTAGTAAACAAACTAACAACTTAGACGTCTTTACGAATACAACCTCTCTGAATTAAACAAACATGATTTCTAATAGTTTACAGAAAAAATATAGTAATTGTCAATACCTGTATCGTTCGAGAATGCAAAAATACATCAAAGACTCAAATGACATTTGATCGTTTACAATAAGAGTGACATCACTCACGTCGCGATCATGGCGGGTAGCGTTTTCAGAGTTTCAAATTATAGTCTTTTTTTATTTTTTATTTGATTTTACAGCCATCTTGTACTTTTCAGTATTGAAATCGATATATTTAGGTTCCTAAAGTCGAATACTATTTTAAATAATTATTTGCTTAATTAATTTTGATATGATTCAAGTAGCCTATTATCATGCGTTACTGATACAGACACAGAACAACTTATTTAAAAACCTTGGTGAACTTCGAAATAAGAAGTCTATATTAGCAGGTTATCTGTCCAATGTATCACATATGATTAAAAAAAAATGGTTTTGTCTACAATATTGTCTTTTGCTCTTGCTCTTAAACAAGGAACCGATTTAGTATTGTATGTGCACATATTTTCTCACAGTCAATACTATTGCATCCATAATGTAAATTTGGGTACATTAAATAGTCATAGGAATACTCAGGGTATTTTTTTATAATAAGAAGGATATTTTGGAAATAATTAAATTGATTTTAGCAGTGATTTACACCTTAAATCACTGCTTTAATAACATCATATTTACGATGTGTAATATGGCTTATTACTTATTAAATTATCAGGCATAATAGGTATTCATTACAATATTTTTTTTGTGTTATTTTTTTTCTTGTGATACTTATTAACAAACATGTATACTTAGGAGGATATTTGTAACACTATTTTATGCCAATAAACATTTCATTTCATTTCATTTCCCCTTCCTTTTCCTTTGACTATCAGTAAGTAGGAAAACATAAATAAGTTTATTTATCTATTATATAAAAATGAATCTCTATTTCCCTTGGTCATCGCATCACGCGTCAACGGATAGACCAATTTTGCTAATTCATTTTTTGTTGTGTTAATTATTGTCAGGAGAAGGTTCTTATGAAATAAAAAATTAAGAAAATTGTGCAGAAAAAAAACAACGCGGACGAAGTCGCGGGCAACAGCTAGTTAACAATAAACTGCCAGATAACTATTGTTAGAATACAACTGAGCTGTGTGGTCCAATGTGTGGACATGTAATTATTTATTTAAGATTTTTAAGTTTATTAAAATATGTAAAATATTATCCGTTACTTATACTTATGATTGGAGATGCTTGTAGTTCAGTGGCGGCAGCGCTTTCGTAGTGATTACT
Source organism: Anania hortulata (assembly GCA_963576865.1). NCBI lineage: Eukaryota > Metazoa > Arthropoda > Insecta > Lepidoptera > Crambidae > Anania > Anania hortulata. The sequence continues at coordinate 9,379,847 of OY756408.1, read as the reverse complement.
GGTCCGGCCTATTATTGCTTAATACTAGTCGTGAAGGCCTTCGTTATCATTTCAGCCATAGGACGTCCACTGCTGAATAATTACCTTCCCCAGTGACTTCTAGATTAGCCAGTTGGAAGCGGCTTGCATCCAGCGGCTTCCTGCAACCTTTACTAGGTCGTCTGTGACCTTGTGGGTGGACGTCCTACGTTATGCTTGCCGGTACGTAGCCTCCATTCTAGAACCTTTCTGCCCCATCGGTCGTCAGTTCTACGTGCTATGTGCCCCACCCACTGCCACTTCAGCTTGATAATCCGTTGGACTAAGTCAGCGACTTTTGTTCGTTTACGAATCTCCTCATTCGTGGTCCATCTCGCAAAGAAACACCGCGCATAGTCCTTTTCATAGCACGCTGTGCAACCGTTATAGTTATAGCAATAGTTATACAAATAGCGAGAGGCTATGTTTCAGTTCCATGTCAACACTGGTAACAATCAGAGGCCTTAAGGCGGCTTAATAACATTAGTCACTTGCTGGTCTTACAACATCCTTTCACCAATCCGCATAGGGCCCGCGTGGTGGAGGGCGTGCATCCCATATAGGCTATTATGCAGAGCCTACCTTCATAAAAAACCGACAGAACAGCTAACCATAATTATTATTAATTACGTATTCAACAATAAACAAAAATATTCTGTAACCATTTTGTCGTCTACCTGTACTTATTCCTTACTAAAGCGCGCAACTTAGATCGTTACTATGCAATTTAACCAATGTTAGGCTGCCGCGAGATCGCCTACTGTTTCACGCAAACTTACTCAATTTTCACTCACAGCCTACCCCCATCTGAACCAATGCACGCCCCTGGGTGGAGTATAGGTCAAACCACCTCATAGTTGAGCTGAGACCTGTGCCCTGCAGTGGGACGTATTTAGGCGTACTTTACTTTACTTTTACACTTATTTCTAAGTAACATGTCTCCTGTGCAATCGAAGCTTTATTTAACAAAAAATTTTACCAGTAGCAAATAATATAAAAGATTTAAAACAAATTTAATCTTTCAGACTCAACACTCATTGAACAAATTGTTGGAGTGGGAGAACAGTCGACTTTACAATAAGCTGGGACTGCGCTGGCGCTTGACAAAGCAGCATTGTGACTCCTCATCCATGATGGAATATGTACTTCTTATAGAATTCATACCCAGAATACCCATATATAGGCCCGACTAAATTGCTCAGAAGGTTTTCCGGTGGACTACCTAAATGATCTGTAAATATAAAAATCTAATCATAAACAATTGTATCATCGCATCTAGCATTATGTACCTATGTTACAAGTGACCACAACAAGTGATTTGTGCACATAAATTTCGGCCCAGGGTAAAATAAATTATTATCTACTAATTAATTATTATAAGAATACTAAACTAAATCATGCTACACATTTACAAACTGCAATAACAAACTAATACGACATGTACCTATCAAAGATATTTAATGTTCTTTAAATGTCTTTGTAACTAAAAACCTCAACCATACAGGATGTTACTTTACAGTGGGACACAAAGGGAAAGTACTCACAAAGTTTGAAAATACGAAGTTTTACGGAATGGAGACTTAATTTGGTTTTTACTGTGTTCATAGAGTCTAGAAAAGTCACTTGTCTGAAGCAGAAATCGACCTGCTCCATATGCAAAAACCTGTATACTATGGTCTCACTTTAAATCTGTAATCAAAATTTTATCACTTTTTATGTTAGCTATTTTAAGTATGAACAATATATCAACTGTCATCTCGAAGTAAGGAATTAACATCCCTGTGTTACAAGGCAACAGAAACCTTATTTTGCGTTTTTCAGCACACCCAGACTCGATTTAGAAGATTTTTTTCTGAATTGACCTAAACCGGGAATCGAACCCGGAACCCTTGTATGCAACGCGAATTACCGAGCCACTACACCAATTGGGTCGTCGAATATCGTTAAGAAAGGTAGGACATTTAAAAGTCTGTTTTCTTTCAAATGTCAAAAATATGTTTCTTTTTTATTGACTCGACCAAGAACTCATCCTTAAAACATATTGTTGACTTGTATCAACTGGCATCCTGCCCCCCTAGCATGACTACCCAAATACGATATGATATGATATTATGATATAGCGATTCATCGACACAATCGGTATTTTTTTTTACAAATTTGATAGATATAGCGGCCATGTTGATTATATTTCGAAAGAGCGATTATAAAAAATCTGGATTGGGGGCTGGAGCCATAAACACAATGTTCCCTAATTTCAAAAATAGTATGTATATTTGTTTCGGTATAATGTTCTACCTCCAACCCAAAGTATTTTCCCTTCATTACCCATTGAAATGAGCAATTCTGTATAGCAAAAACAACTCACAAATGTAGATACAAGGGCCAATAAATTGTGCAACTACTCATTGTGCGCAGTACACAAGAGTGAACCTACTACACTTCCTTGTTAACGGACAAATACATTTTAATGCTATAGTTACTTGCTTTTTGTGTATAGATGTCACATTGCAAGCTTTTATTTGCTTGAACGCAAAATGTTAACTTAATGTGTATGTTATTGAATAATAATTCTTAAGGGGTCTATTAAAATGATGTTGAATTTGCATTGTTGAGAAGTTGTTTCATGGGGTTCCGAAACTGTCCTCTTTTAAAATGAGGCTGCTATGTATTTAGGGACTCTATTTACAGATTAATCTATAAGTCGAATCTTATACAATGCGACTTATATATTACTTACCTAACTTACAAGCTTGTGCTGCAGTTAGAACTAGTTATAACTTGCGCTTGTGGGCTATGTACCACGTGTAAACGAATGCTGAAAAGTAAAAATATGTTATGCACGGTCCATATCAAGCGGTTGTGGATCGCGCGTTTCCGCCAGTCTGCCTGAACTAGCTCTTATTATTTTTTTTCGAACTGTAAACATTACTTCAGATAATTATATATCTGGCAGTTTATGTTAACGTGTTTGTAACTAATATTTATATTAATTTTTGTTATGAAATTAGTAACTTGTATAAAGATAGCGTAGTTATAGAAATAAATGGCTCGGTAAACAAACTGATATAGTTTTACAGCTGTTATTCAGCTGTGCACACGTCATTATACATATTCTGTAACAGATTAAGTGAGGAACCATTGTAATCACTTTGAACTGCAATATAGTCAACTCTATCTTTATTCACGTTTAAAGGGATGCTGTTTAATTGATAACTCGTTAATTACTGTCAATAGGCTAGTTTCCTGAGTCAAAAAAAGATTATTCTATTTAGTCCGTCAGTTAGATTATCAAAAAATATTGGACCCATATTTTGTCTTTTGTCGATCAAAAAAAAAATGACGAAGATAAAGCGCATAAAAAAGTTTGGGTATGACGTCATGTCTTGCTACAAACGGTCGCAAGGCGTGACGTTACGCAAAACTTTAACGGGTTATATCTTTATAATTTTTTGTTTGATTGAGAAAAGAAAAAATACGTGTCCAATATTTTCTGTTAATCCAACTGACGGACTAATTAGATTTTTGTTGGAAACTAGCCCATTTGTTATAATTACCACTATTGGTTACAACATTTTAAAAGTGTAGACAAGGTTTTTAGATTACTATGTCCATTGTGAAGCCACGCTTTTAACTTTCTGATACTTTATAAAATGTATGTTTTGTACCTGAATGTCAATGTTAGTTTCTACAGATATGCGGATTTAGGAATAAGTCAAGGCCATAGCGAGAATATACGAGAAGCTAATTCTTTAAATACGCTAGGGAAATGTTGGGGACTGTGTTATTAGACAATTAGTTATTATTAAAGTATGATACGTATTCTATATTAGAAAAAAATCCCGCCCTTTTTTCCCTTTTCAACATGTTGTGAATGTGCCGGATTATTGTTTAATATTGTAGTCGCTATTTCGCAATAAAATCTCACAGCATTCATAACTACTGGGAGAACACTAATAGGGAGAGTTGTCTTGCCATCAAACACGTCTCATATTGTTTTTGTCGGCAACGGTTGAAAAGTGAACAGGGTATGTTGACATTAAGTTGTAATAATAAGGAATTGTAAATATTTTAAGTACCTATAGATTATTTTTGTTCAAATAAACCTCACTGAATGTGATGTCAGCAGACATGTTTTATTTTTCATCTCTATCGCAATTTACTTTCTCAATTGCGTAGGTATTAGTGTTTTGTAACTACCACTAAATTACGGCTTGTTGGAGCAGTGGAACTTGCACATGCATCAGGTTTGTCGACTCAACGAAGCCAGTCTTGATCGGTTTGAATCTTGAGTAGAGGCAAGTATTTCTTTAACATCATGACAAATTCGTGACCACTTTGAAGTCTAGTTTATTACATTTCCATTTTGTTGTTGCTTATAATTATTGAGTAGGTAATGTTAAAAGATGAGAAGTAAAAAAACTGAAAAATAATTGACTTTAGATTTTATTTCATTATACGTAAATAAATTCATTGTTATATACACAAAAATACTTAAGGCACTTAACATTATGGTCCCTTGAAACAATAATTAAATGACACAAACGGACAGAACCTAACAAAAATATACAAAATTGATTGCATAAAAAATCTATTGCGTAACAAAAATTGGATTTAAGTAGATCCGATAATTAAAATTTATCATCTAACATTGGAAAAGAAAATATTTAGCTTACAGCTCATATAATACATGACATTAATAAATATTTATACATACGTCGCGTCGTGCGATTAAAATCATCTATAAAGTTAAACTTACTGAGTAACCCACACTTTGCTTGACAAAGTATATGGGTACTGCATTGTAATATTTGGTTCATAAGATATAACATACAAATTAAAGCGACATGACGTGAGTAGCTGCTGTAGCTGGACTGCGTGTAAGCGTCCTGTCTGCAGAACGCGGAGGGAGGTGCCGTCTCCAACTAAAGCGTAACACACAAAGAAGGCGTGAGCGGGACGGCGACGGGTCGGGTCGAGAGTACGGCGCATGCCGGCTGTCTGTGAGCGCCTATTTAAACGTATGATAACTGACCCGCCGTACTCCCGATCCGACACGTCGCCGTCCCGCTCACGCGTTCTGTGTGTTGCGCTTCAAAGAGTTGGCTGTTCGTGCCTAGCCGCATCCCGCAGACCATCACATCACGATTGTCAAGCTAACTCGGCCACAATATCATATTATGAAATATGTAACAAAACTATATACTATAACTAAAAGTTCAGATCAAATCAGTACTATTTTACAATACAAATTAATATATTACACAACCTTTACCAAATAAGATAGTTAATTAATACTCTATCAAAAAGGGCGTTTAGTTAAATAAAAGCACTAATATTTACAATCAGTCATTAATAGCTAATCTTGCAATGTTATACAGGCCACTTTATTAATTCGTTTACTATCTCTAAAAACTACCTGTACAACTGCTTACTTACTTTTATTATGGCAACAAGAGTGAAAAACTCATTTTAGTAATTGTACATGTTAAATGGCTTGAAATATTGTCTCATTTTTGTATAAAAATGGTGCTCTCTAAACGAAGTCATAGTTAAAATTGAAAACATTTTGCACTACCTATTTTGCCCGCCACAATATATGGTTAGTTCGAAATTCGAATGCAAAACAGGAGTTTGATATGATAGACAGTCAGTCTTCAGGCAATTTAGTTATCAGTTATCACATAGTTAAGAAGGCTCGGGGCTTGCGTTTAGCTTAATTGCACGTAATTCACGGGGAACTGTCCCTTTACGCCGTTGCACTCGCCATAGTACCACTCGTCGCTGATTTTTTGTAGGAGTGTGATGGTGTTACCGGCGCGGAAGGGAAGGTCGCCAGGCTGCGCGGGCGCAAAGTCGTAGAGCGCGGTGGCGCAGGGGGCCGCCGGCGTCGGGGCCGCTTCCCCCGGGAACGGAACGCGCACCTCCACGTAGCTGCACGGGAACAGGCCCTCGGCGCCACTGCGGACGCTCCCGTAGAGCCACTCGTTGTCCACTCTACGGATTAGGTTGATTCTCATGTTAGCCTGAAAAAAGAAATTTAAACATTGTAAATAAACAGAAAATTTACCCGTTTCTTTTCGCTAAAGTACTGTTTGAACATCAAGGTTAGACTTTAACAGCACCATCAACATATTGGTATTAGGAGCAGGGGCGTGCATCCCATATAGGCTATTATGCAGAGCCTACCTTCATAAAGAACCGACAGAACAGCTAACCATAATAATTATTAATTACGTATTCAACAATAAACAATAAATATTCTGTAACCATTTTGTCGTCTACCTATACTTATTCCTTACTAAAGCGCGCAACTTAGATCGTTCCTGTGCAATTTAACCAATGTTAGGCTGCCGCGAGATTGCCTACTGTTTCACGCAAATTTACTCAATTTTCACTCACAGCCTACCCCCATCTGAAACCAATGCGCGCCCCTGATTAGGAGATCAAGGAAGACCGTTTATGCGATATAACATAATCGTGAAAATCCTTATTCAACTTATTTTTACCTTAGTTTAGTGGTCATCATCATCAATCATCATAAGGCCTTGTACATCTTACAGGTATTTAAGCATACCATATATCATCCATCAGATAGTAGGTACTTTAAAAGGAGTTTCAATTTCCAGCTTTAAAATATTCACATGTATGTATAGTGCTAATTTTATTTCCTAGACCTTCATCTTTGATAAAAATTTAAAAAGAACGCCTTCAAAAAACTAAAACGCTAAAATTTATCTTAACACTAAGTACCTTATCAGTTACTTTTGAAGTCGGTTTTAATCGAAATCGGTCAACGTAGTAACGAATGATCGCTGAACATACAAAAATAATTTTTAAAAAATCCGACGAATTGAGAACCTCCTCCTTTTTTGAAGTCGGTTAAAAATGAAAACAAAAAAGAATCGAGTAACCTAACGTAAGCTACCTATCAGTCAACGGCGTGTGTATCGTCAGAGCAATGATTCCGTTTCTCGATAAACGGAATCATTGCTATATAGCGTAGTAGAACCGACGAGTATAATTAATGGCGAATCAAGGTTCCAACGGCTCCTTATGAAGTATAATGACCCTTCTCATGCAATCAACAACGGCGATTGTTATTATTACCATTTTTCAAGTAATTGACTTCTGACCTAGTCTTATGTATTAAAACAAGTACCTAGTGCATTTTAAAATTGACAAAAATTACAGCATGTATAAGTTTGATAGTGACGTAGTGTTATATAATTCATTACTTTTAGCGTGACGCAATAATTCACCTCGAACGCAAAGGTTTAAATTAATTAAAAATAAATAAAATCACTCGGGTTTAGGTGTGTTGGGACTAGTTGGGAGACACCGCGCCCATGGCAAAATAATTTACTGAAAATAATGTAATTCATTCGAAACAAAACATGTTAATACCATAAAAGATAAAAATCATGTGTAATTTACTTGTATGGTGTGCAATAAAAAGTATAGTATCTATCTATAAATAAAACAACATAATTTAAGAACTTAATTTAAAAACTGAGCTATGGTGCACAGACTTGGTCATTGACCGAAAGTCAGAGGTCCAGACTTGGGGTATGCCAAAGAGCTATGGAGAGGAATATCCTGGGTATAAGAAGGACAGATCGGATCCGCAACTCTATCATCCGCTCAAGAACTGGAATCACAGACGTGGGAGAAAAGGCTGCAGGGTTGAAGTGGGAGTGGGCGGGTCATGTCCGTAGGATGGACTCTAAAAGGTGGACAAAAGTCGTCACGCACTGGCTGCCTACTGATGGACATCGTTCGAGAGGTAGACCTCGAAAGCGATGGCGCGATGACTTGGACAATTTTCTCCAAGATTGGCAGGCCCTAACCACCGACAGGGATAAGTGGAGAGGTTTGGGGGAGGTCTATGCCCAGCAGTGGGACAGAAACGGCTAATTAAAAATAATAATAATAATTTAAAAACTTAAAAAAGACCAAAGGAAGTCAAAAGAAATTAATTGCTGTAGTTACAATGTAAATAAAAAATAAAACCATTATTCATTAATTATTCACCAGAGAAATAAACTCTGGCCAACTAACCTACTGAATTTAAGTGAGAAATTTTCATAAAACGGTTTTTTCTCGAAATTTGCATTCGACGACGAAGAAAAGAAGAATATTATAAAGAAGAGTTACTTTGTTTGATTTGTTTCGACGTAGATTATTCAGAACCACTTACCGATTTCAATTTGAATAACTATTTGACCAATGTCTATAATAACCTACCATATTATGTGTCCTGTCTCACCTGTCTGTCTGTCATCATGTCCATCCGACATAGGCTATTGTTTTCTATCACATTGCCCGAGGGATGCAAGGTTGAATGTAAAAACAATATTAATATTTACTTCAGTAATTATTGGATACAATAAAAACTATGCAGTTGGGTTTCGAATCTCTGTGTTAACCAAATAAGTACCAGGCGGACGAAGCCGCTGGAAAAAGCTAGTTAAGAATAAATTAATAAACTACAAATGATGCCCACTTCATTTTTCACAAAAAATATAACTACTGGAAGATTTCGCGTTTACCGTAAGACCGACTATTGTACGTGCATCCCATAATGAATCATTTTTAATTAGGAGGTAGGTAGGTAGGTATCTAATCTAATGTGTCCGATTATGATAAAATAATATGAGGCAACACGCAAAACGAAACTATAATTTTTAATGCGAAATACACAAATAGGGCAAATTAGCAAATGCTTTCATTGCCTACGCGTCGCCGACATCGCATTTAATTATTCCAACGTCCTCGAATTCATTTAGGTGATTAACTGACAAAAAGCAGCCGAATAACACCATAATTCTATCACTGTAAACATAGGAATTGTAATGTAATATGATGTTGATGTCTGAATTAATAAGAATAAATAAATAAAATATATAAATAAATATTATTCCGGGATAAACCTACGAAAAATATCTCTACTTAAAATAATAAACCTGATAAAAATTTGATTGACTACTTCCTAGAATAAGGTAAAGAAGTTTGATAAATAGTAGGATAGATATCATGTCTAGATTATCTAAATTTGATACGGAATGCTATGTGACAAAGCATAAAAACGCATTTCTGCGAAGATATTAATAAGAACTAGGATTATATTGTGATTTTTCCCACATAAAAGTAATACAACCTGATTACAATATGCGACTGATCTTTTAGTACCTACTTCTAAACAACAATAAAATCAACACATTGTGAATGGACGTTCACTTTGTGATAACGATAGCAAGTTCCTGTTGGCGTTATAAAACATGTTAACACCTACTCAATGGCACTTAGTTATGTATTTCGTCCAATGTGCGAAAGGCGACTCATTGCGAAAAGTATACAATCATTTTAAACGCATATTTTTTAATCAGCACATAACACGGCGTTTACGCCCCAAACAAAACCATTCCTATAACGTCATACAATCCAACAGGTGGCCCAAAACATATTGACGTAACGCAGCAGACGTCATCTGATCACGCATACTGTGAGCAAGACCATTGATTATGTTTGTTTAACTTTAAACAGCTTTGAAACGCTCAATTGACTGTCTACTTAGTGCTGGTTACCGATTTACAGAACAACTGAATTGAAGTGAAAAACAAAAGTTTGCGATACTTAACAATCGAACCCAGGAACACTACATTATAACTAACGGCGGGTATGCTTTAGAAACGTTATACAGACACTTACATTGGATTAGGATTAGGTCTATCTTGTTATGACGTGAACAGGTAAACTGCCGTCTTTTGTCAATCGTGAAGTCAATTTGGAGAATTAACTCGTGTTAAAACCTATTGTAGATGGAGCAGTCCTAAGTAGCACTCTCTGCACACTGCACCTTCATTGCCAAATTTTGGCGAAAATTAAAACCAAAACTTGCTAAATTTATTCGACATCGAATAAGTCGGATTGCCGGTCAAGTTAATAACAAATATAACAATAGGGATTCTTGGTAAAACACAATGTAATTTTGATTTCACTGAAATCAGACAACACACCGAACAAAGGAAAACAATGGAAATTATGTCTTATAATAACGTGTACTACTGAAAAATCGACACGAGTTTTTGCGTTCTCTGGATAATAATGAGAATCTTGGAAAACTAAGAGAACAGTAAGTAGGTATTCTAACTAACAACAAAGCTAAGGATGAATTATTTACGTATTGAATAACTTAGCAGTAATTGCAATAGTTTGCAATTTCTCATAAAGCCCCATCATATTTTAATTTCCCATTAATTTAATTAAATCAATAGCAAGTTTAGGCAAAGAATTGCGTTTTATTTGAAAATAAAAGGTAAAATTTAGGTCGATCTTCTCTTCTTCCGACAACAACCACGCTTTTTGGATATTATGTAAATATTATTCAAATATTTTTCAGAATTAATTAGAACGTCCAATAATGCGGGCGATGAGAGCCTCGAATCAGTATTACAACTGAGAAAACTTACTCCTACATAATGCCTACTATTTATAGCAGATACTTGGCTTCAAGCCACAGCGAGGTCTAAAACAAAGCAATTCATACCATCGCTAATAAATTTAATCTACCGAAGGAATGCAAACCATATTTGCTTATTTTGTAAATCTAATTTCGAGACATTTTTAAAACGCTTTACGGAAAATTGCCTATTTCGCAGAAAGAGGTAAAGAAAAATTTAACAAGTCTTACTTTCGTATTTCTTTTATATTTTTTATAAAATTTTGATATTCTTCCATGATTTCATGACGTGAAATAAACAAAATTTCTTTAACTAAATGTCATAAATTAGATTTGGCAACATTTATAAACAGACTTTCAGACTTTGTTGGTAGATGTAATATCTACAAATATACGTATTTTAGTCAAAACATGATGAGTAGATTTCGAAAGTATTTAATAACTTGTAAGGGTGGGAAAACTTCATAAATATTGGACAACATCACATACATTGCTCTGATCTTAAGGTGGGTGCTTTAGCACTTGTAATATAGAAATCAAAAACGACGGTACCCCAACACTCAGGACCCGACCTAACATAGAAAATATCGTTTTCTACATTGACCTAACCGAAAATCGAACCCGGGACCTCAGAGATGGCGACTCCAAGTCCGGCGTGCTCCCCTCTTGGCTACGGAGGTCGTCAAAACGACCGAACGTCGTCGAACCCGGGAACCTTTGCCGGGAACCCGGGAACCCAGGCGAATCATTAATTAAATCGTCAAAGTTATGCAATTTCTGTTGCCGGTGTAAGGTTGAAATGAAAATGAAAACAAAAGATACCTAACAATAACTAAATAGGCGCCAGACAACGCATTAGCCGACATGGTCTTGAAGTAAGGAATTACCACCCTAGGAGGATCTAACACTTGTGCACCAGATAATTATTTATTCCAGGGGCGCCACAGCACACACAGACTCGAGTTTATCTAAAACTCGAATACAGCAATCCATACTAATATCATAAATGTAAAAGTAACTGTCTGTCTGTTACGTTTTCACGCCTAAGCCGCTGAACAAATTCTAATTTCAAGGTTCAATTTATTATTATTTACCAAAAATCATCATTTTTGGTAAATATTAATAAATTGGACCTTGACATATAGGCCAATTTTTGTCAAAAAAACCGAACCGATTTTGATGAAATTTGAAAATACCTTGAACCCGAAGAAAGGACATAGGCTACTATTTTTAAACAACCTCCTAAAATAGTATATGCTGACATGTATTCCACTCGGGCAAAGCCGCGGGCACGAATAATAACTTATTTTTCCACACACCCGCCGCGCTTTTTACTTATTCATTTTATGTTCAGAATTTGGTGCACCAGTTAACTCATCTCTAATTGGGCTTATCATTTACCACCACGCACAGTCGTGTCTCGCAAAGTCAAGCCTCAACACACAAGTAAACATAATACATACCGAAAAACAGAGGTCATCCGGATGATCCGTGAAATAGTCGAACAGAGCTATGGCGTAGGGTTTCTCGGTTTCAGCTGCATCGAAATTCGAGTCAGAGCTGAAGTCAGTGACCTCTTCGGGCCACTCGACGGGCAGGTCCTCGTCCGCTCCCGGGGGCGGCGGTGGCGGTGGGACTGACGGCATGGGCGGGGATGACTCTCGCTCGGGAGAACTGTCCCAGCTTAGTGGCTTTGAATCCTGTATCAAAATAAATTAAACTATTAAAGATAGTCTTTCCCGCGACTTTATAATCTCTAATTCGAAATAAGTTGCTCTGACTGACCACACTTACAAGTTCTACAGTAAAATTTAACTTTGTCAATCTCTTAGGGGCGCCGACTTATCTCAGGGGCGAACAGAAAAAAGTAATTAAAGGAGAGCTTATTAATGCTACTGAACGTTATTAGGAGTCCACAGATTATAGTTATTTGGCAAAAAAGGTCCATTCTTGGAAAAGGTTGAGAGATGCTGGTTTATGTTATCTTTTGTTCAGTTAACAAACATTTTATACTTACAATACCTTGGAGTAGTATAATTTAATACAATAAAAAACCAGCCTAGTCATTTTATTAAATACTGCTAAGGAACAGCCAAATCATTAAATTGAATGGCTGATACAACCATTTCGCTGTGACATAGCTATGACACACATATTTAATACCTGAACATAAAATATGTTTTGAATCAAACAAAAAAAAAGATTCTCATTGTATAAATGTAAAATCATACTACTGTAACCAATTAACAATTTATAAAAACGCACCTGCTTTATTAATCAAGAACATATGCTGAACTACTAATTAGAATCATGCAATTGCTAACCAAAGTAGAGGTCATCATAACCGTGACTATAGACTATAGTGTTTTGATTATTTTAGAGTTTACATGCAGTTATACATATGTACATAATTGTATTACCTTATTCAGTATCTTAATATAATGGTTGGAATTATCATCATACATTCAAAACTAATATAATATACATATTGACAATTAATTTATATAGTAATAAATAATTTTAAAAAATGTGTTTAACAACAAGATATCTTAAATATTAAATATAAAAATATAAATAATAATAAAAATATTAATTACAATATGATATGATATGATACTAATTCTAAGGCAGTTTTCCAACCACTTTTTCCAAAAAGACAGGAATCATACAAAATAATATTTATGTTTATAAGATCCTGTTATCCACCTAAAGTTTGTAAAAAAGTTAAATACACAATATAGTCAATTCTTTTTAGAACAGATTGACATTTTATCACAAAAACATGATAACAAATTGCGTAGTTAAATCTTAATGGCCACAAAACCAAGAGCTTAGGAAAATTACATAATTTATATCTCTTGAAATAGATTGTAAATTATATCAGAAAAAGAATACTTACAAAATTATCTCCAAAGCCATTGTTGATTTTCTGTATAGGAGTAGTCGTGTTAATAGTCATAGAAGTTATTGGAAAATTGGTTCCGAAAGTGGTCTTCAATAGAGCTGAGTTTTCTGGAGGCTTGGGCCTGGCTGGCTTGGCCCTGATTATTGTAGGCCCTTTTAAAATTTTTGTTGGCTGGTTACTTGTTTGGATCTCAAACAATTCTTTATTTATTACAGGTTTCTTCATAATAGGTGGCTTATTTACAAATGACTGGGGTAAAAAAGGATCAATAGTAGCCAAATCATCAAATGTATCATCTTTAGTGACATGTTTTCTAGTATTTAAAAACAGATCAAAGTCATCTTCAAATCCACTTTCAGCCTGGGATGCATTTCCACCATTGTTTGCATTATGGTTATTCGTAGAAGTGGTAGCATCTGATCCAAAGCTGTCTACACTGAGACCATCACTACTGGACCTAGTCGTAAATGTTGGTGAACTAGGCGGGGAGGAGAAGTCTATAAGAGTGCCGGTCTGAATATTCTTAGGTTCACATTTTGGGAATACTTTACTTGTATCTACTTCATTGCTTAGGTCAGAAAGGAGAGTTTGTTGATTCAAATGATTATTTCCACTATTTTTCTTTCGAGACAAGAGGGAAGTCAGAACTGTTGGCCTTCTTACAAAATGGGATGGTTTCACAGGTACATCGGGTTGTTTGTTATTGACTTTAGGAGGTGGTGGACGTGGAGGAGGCATTTTCTTCTGCACATATGGTGCTGGTTCAAACAAGTCTGCCCCAAAAGGGTCATCATTCCAATTGGTTACAGGAGAATATCTATTGACTGCTGGCTTGGGCACACCTGGGGCTGGTCTAGAGGGGCCTTTCATTCCTGTGGACAATCAAATGTTAATTTGAATTGTGCAACAAACACTAAATTAAGTGTACACAAGTGTGTCTTGCATCTGTAAACACATTATCAGGTATTCTAGGCAAAAGCTAGTTCTAATAAGAATGACTCACTCTCAGTCCAAACCTAATTTAACTGCATCAAAACGAGTCAACTTCCTAAACCCTGTAGGTGGTTCTTATATCAGAATTTCACTTCACTGTTGATTGTAACAACGTTGTACACGTCTGCGTAACGAACTCAGCAAATCGATGCAATAAACTCGACAATAATTGCGGACAACAAACGCGCTGCGTAAGTCGCCTACGTCGTGTGACTGGCTGGAACGGAGGCTCACAAAATACACGGTATCGATAAGTGTTATTTTGATATCGATATCCACCCACCGACAACAAGCGTCAACTAAACGCGCGCCTCTCGTTCATAGCAGTGGTTCGTAGTATCAGCGAGTGCCAGGCACAGCGCAGCACGGCCTTGAATAAGTTCGTCGTAAAAATAATGGGTTAAAAAACTGACGATATTGTATTTTTTGAGAAGACGAACTGCATTTTTGTAAGACTACAGTAGATCGTAATCGTTTAAGAAATTAGTGTAAATTAATTCAAGATGTAGGTATTCTACCTTGTTTCAATAAATCCATTATTAACCTATTTCCCAGTCACTAAAGGTAATTCACTGTTTCAAAATTTAAGCCACTAAGGAAATATTTTGTACAACTTGGGAATATATAAATAAAAAGGGATAGGAGAACCACTGCTAAATTGATCAAATCAGATTTCTATTAAACACTGGAAAAACACTGACTGACTGATCAGCACAGATTAATATATGCACAGATTAATAAATGTCTAAAGAAGTGAGTTCCCCAAGTATTATGCTACTCTTTGGTGATGAGACTTACATTAACTTTTTATTATCTGTAATCTGTGCTGTGCTATCTTTTTCCATTTTCCATTCAATATAGATTAGGCATGGAAAAAACATGCTGAAACATGCGCATTTTATTTCATTTATTGATGAATGCATGTAGCTAATTTATTACATATTCTTATCTATGTGTAAGAATGATTTGCACTAGGTGCCACCTAGGTGCGTGTAAAACGTAGTATTACTTGTTCAGTGGGTGCGTGTTAGAAAAAGACAAACATATGATAGCGCTCCTAAATGACGAACGACACACTGACTGGGCACTAGTGGGCACCATCCTGACGAACGAAACTCCTCCTGACACTGACAGATGCTAAAGAACGACTCCTATGACGTCATGACAGTTTTTTTTACTTTTGTGGCTTGCACAGCATATCCAGAGGCATCTTTGATACGAACTGTCATCCGACTGAATGAATAAAATCTTAAGATGTGAACGAAAAGAATAAGTACCTATTCACTAGATAGTTTTTGGTGAGAACGGTAACGCGGATTTTTAAGGAAAATGGTTTCTTTTATTTAATTACTTTTAGATAAAAATACCTTGTTTATAAAACACACTAGTCGATTTCTTATCCACACGGATGGTCTAGTGACCACCCATGCTATGGGCGACGGTAGGTATTTACCTAATTGGGTTACCTAAAAGAAAGGTAGGACTTATTTCAGATTGCTATTTCTCTTTTTAATTTTCTTTTTTGTTATTATTGTAGGAGCAGCAGCAGCAAAATAAAAACACTTGATAATTTAAATTAATTTATAATACTTTTAAAAGAAAGAAAGAACAAACGTAATAATTATTTTACAAAGCAGATTGCTTTTTATCGACTTATTGCACACAAATACTAGGGAGGGCACGACTGTACCGTTCGACGAATGCCAAACAGAATGAGCTCCGCCAGCTAAAGTTGTTTTTTTTTTCTTTTTTTTTTCTTGGCTTAGCACGGCTTGTGCATTAGCCACGGCGAAGGAAGAATAAAAGGTAAGGAAACGAGAATACAATGTGAAAGGAAAAAAAAAACGGAACGGAAAGATAAAAGGATGAAAAAAGGATCAGAAAAGTATGAATTATTTAGAATATACTTATTTATACACATATTTACAAATTAATGTTATTTTTATTTATATAAAATGAAATAATATTATAAATATCAGTGTTGCACATATTTAGAAGAGTGTTAATGGACGTTGGAAGTGGAATACGGAGGGATAAGAGGGATGAAAAGAAAGAGGACCGGTCGTAGGAAGGACAAGTAAAGAAAATATGGTTCAAGTCACCAACGTCAGTGCCACACTCACACAAATCACTGTCTACAATCCCCAGCCTAGCAAGATGAGCAGGAGAGACAACATGGCCTAATCTCATACGAATTATGCAAGATGTTGCTAGCTTCCCAAGTTTTAATCTGAAAAACCATGGTTTATTAGGAATCGTTGGTTGGACAGTTCTATAATTTTTTCCCTTGCTGCTATAAAAATTCCAGACCTCCTCCCAAGAGGACCGAAGGAATTGTTTAGGAAGAGCAGCCAGATCACAGCAAAAGTTTTTATATGGATGGACATCTCCAGATGTCACAGCATCGTTGGCCAGCCGGTCTGCCTTATCGTTACCAATTATGCCGCAATGACTAGGAATCCACGCGAAGTGGACTACGAGGCCTTCAATATGAATTTTGTAAAGTAAATTTCTACACATTAAAATAACATTGTTGTTGGAGTTACATTTGAAGGGAAACTTATTAAGTGCATCT
Source organism: Anania hortulata (assembly GCA_963576865.1). Classification (NCBI taxonomy): domain Eukaryota; kingdom Metazoa; phylum Arthropoda; class Insecta; order Lepidoptera; family Crambidae; genus Anania; species Anania hortulata. The sequence goes on along the minus strand of OY756408.1, from coordinate 9,362,897 downwards.
AGAGCACTTTTAGAGTCTGAAAAGATAACTGTTTTGTTCAATTTCATTAATAAAATATACTCTAGAGATTTGAGAAGACCATAGCATTCTCCAGTAAATATTGAAGATTCCGGGGGTAATTTAACTTTTTGTACTATCTTGTATTGATGATGATAAACTCCTATCCCTAGTGGCATATTAGAGGAATGTTTGGAGGAGTCACAATAAATATGGTGCCAATCATGCCAGTCCCTATCCAGAATAAAATTATTAGTATTAGCGTTTTTGTCGTTTTTTGAAATATTTAAGTCCATGTGAATATTGGGGGAAAAAACTAAAGATTCAAACCTATTGCAAAAAATAGGGAGATACTGAGACCTATGCGTAGGAGCTTGAAGGGACATAAATTTTCTAAAGCTGATAACTAAATCCTAAAACTGATAAAAAGTTTCCAATATGGGGAAGTTTCAGTTAAATGCGATAGTGATTGTAATTTAGAATATAAAGGATGAGTGGAAAATTGTAAAGAGCGAAACAAAAATTTGTCACTTAAAAATTGTCTTCGTAATGATAAAGGGGGGTCACAGCACTCCACCTGAAGGGCATTAATGGGTCTAGATTTCATAGCTCCAGTTACAATTCTTAGAGCTTTGGACTGAATGTTATCAAATTTAACTAAGGCCACTGCACTACAAGGTTCCATTAAAAAGCTAGCATAATCCAAATGACTTCTGATAATAGCATTGTACAATAATTTCTGCGAGAATGGGTGAGCTCCCCACCAGACACCTGATAAACATCGTAAAATATTTACTAGCTTTTCACATTTGCCAATGACATAATAACAATGAGAGAGAAAAGTTAATTTGGTATCTAAGATAACACCTAAGAACTTGGCCTCATTGCTAATAGAATTAGAAGACTTGTTATGTTTCCTACGCTTTTTGTTGCAATGTTTGCATATTTTTCTTGTTGAAGACCGCTTTCGTTTTACATTAGTTTCGGATGCATCAGTATCTACTACTGATCCCTCCGTATCCATAGCTGGGTGATTATTGTACGACAGAGTTACAAAGTGAGAAACCTGAGGGATCCCTCCACCGGGATCCTCCGGCTCTTCCATATCGAGTAAGATTTAAATGAACTCACCAGAAATCTGCTGTTTATACACAAATACAAATATTAATATATTAATGTAATGAGGTAAACTACTTTTATTTTACTTATCTGATCCAATACTAGAAAAAACGTATTTTATCAAAAGAGCTAAGAAAAATTCAACCGTCTCACACGACGTTTCCCGCGCTTTTTTTCAATCTGTCGCCAAAGTTGTTTCCCACGGACCTCGCTTGACTCGGTGTTGCCCGTTAAGAAATCCGTTTAGAAATCAAAGTTAGAATCAGTAAGTAATAATTTAAAATAACAAAACCTTACATTATCATAGAAGAAATGCTATCAATTTTGCCTTCCATGTAACATACATACATCATGCGTGTAACGTCAAGGAAAGCAATATGTGGACTGCATTGTCCAATCATGTGGACTGCATCGTCTAAATTGGTCATCGAGTACATATCATATATATATGCTCGATACATAGTGGATATATGCTCGATGATATTGGTATGTCCCCAAGTCGATATTCGTGACGTTTATCGATCTTCATTATTTATTAAGGGTACAGTGTCACTGTGGGTGGTTGCCTAGAATAATATATCCGAAATTTTCTGTTACAGTAAAACTTATAATAGCACATACAAACGGCGACGGACGCGGCTCCGGACTCGTCTTGACATTGTAAGGTCAAACGCTGCCATTGGTCGATCCTTGGGCTGGTGGAAGTTGACTGAAGGATGGACCAATGGTAGCGCTTGACCTCACAATGTCAAGACGAGTCCGGAGCCGCGTCCGTCGACATCTGTCACCGGCTTTAATATTAAATATACAGGGTCAAAGCAGTGTCAAGCCGCGTCCGTCGCCGTGTATCACCAGTTTTGGACTTGATTCTGAACCACAGTCGTAAGCCTAGTTTATGTGTGTGTGAACGAAAGTTTGTTCGAAAATTGTTGATAAAACTTTAATTGTACTTAATTAAGATTTCTCGCCCCATAGAATATTGTTACTAGAAGAAAAAAACTTAAATCGTTATAAAATTAACAATGAAATATATCTACATATATCTAATGTCGTATCAAAACATCAAAGTATCACAGCAGTGTGTAGTTACGAAAAATGTATACTTTTAGAAAATATAATATATTATTATAGTAGCAAAATCCGATATTAAATATCGATGTACTTATAGTAAAGCGATATGACCTACCCTACCGCTACATACGTCATAATTAGTTGTGGGGTCAAATACTAGTGGCGCTTTATACCGGTGACAGATGGCGGCGGACGCGGCTCCGGACTCGTCTTGACATTGTAAGGTCAAACGCTGCCATTGGTCGATCCTTGGGCTGGCGGAAGTTGTCTGAAGGATAGACTAATGGCAGCGCTTGACCTCACAATGTCAAGACGTGTCCGGAGCTGTGTCCGCCGCAGTTTGTCACCAGCTTTAAAAATAAAAATTTTGCTGTCATTTGTACGGGACAGGATAGCCAGTTGCGAGTTAATTTTTATGTCAATGCATACAAGTCAGTGGAAAGTTAATTGCTCTGTGTCAGTGGAAGGAAAAACATCAAACAGCTGATTGTCATTTTGGTTTTGCTTGCCTTGTCAGTTTTCTTGTTGTTTTTGTACTTCGTGGTTGATTCATGATTGAATAATTAATTATATAAAATTGATGTGTGCCAGGACTCGGATGACGGTCGGTTTAAGTAGTGATAACTTGTGCAGTTGGTGTTGTTTATGTTTAAATGTGGATTTTCTTGGTTATTTTACAAAATGATGTAGCATACTTGTAGTGATGCAAAATGTCTTTATTAGATTTACCAGTTGAAATTTTAATAAACATTTTTAAAAGTTTAGATTTGGCAGATCTTCGTAATGTTATGCTTACATGCAAAACTATTAAGTATATAATTTTAACTAATAACTCCATTTGGAGGACAGCATGTCGAAATAGAATGAGTATAAATAACAGTACAGACAAAAGGTAAGTCTAAAATCATAAAAAGTTCTTATTGCAATTCTTAATAAGAGATAAAATGATACTAGTGGAATACAAATAATAAAGACTTGATTATATATTTTTCAGCAAACTCACTACACTATCCTGCTACAACCAATTTAGGATCTCAAATAACTGGTGCAGTGGAATATACAACAGTAAGGTAAATTCAAGCATTTAATTTTTATTGATTATATGTAGGTAACCTATCTTCAGGATTATTATCACTATATTTTTTACAGATAATTGTCTATCATCACACAAAGTACTTGCCATGGTTGAATTTTCATAATTCTGAATTGCTAATATTCACTGTGGCGTCAGAATTACGTTGTTATTCAACAGACAGAAAAGGGATACCACTTTGTAAAAATGCTGTTTGGAAATTTGAAGTACCAAAAGTTAAAAGGAATGATGTACGCACAAATGATATATCTAAATTTATTATGTCAGGAAATCTTATAGTTTGTGGAAATAGGTATGAAATTCTTTCCACTCAAGATAACATTAAATGTTTACTGGTTTTGGAACAATGGTCTACTGATTTGGTTAGAGAAGTCCAGATTGTTAATTTATATAATCTTGATAAAAGCTAGAGACAAATAATCAAGATCAAAGCCTACTTAAAATTAAAGGGATGAATGGTAAATTAAATCTGTTTTTTAAATAAATTATATTAGCTTTATTATTCTAATGAGTCAGTGTGTTTCAATTATAGAGATGGCAGTGTTTCTGTGTCTGTGTCAGAGGAAATGAAACAAAAACCGAGGCTTGTATATCACATTAAGGACTGTCATGAAAATGGAGAAGTAGAAGTATCAGATGTTGAGTTGATCACTAACTCGGAGAAGACTTGTGTCATAACTGGCTCCAATCACAGTTCAAATCTGCTGTTTTGGCACTTTAAAACTGAAGCATATGCTGATGTGAAAGCTGAAAGGGATCCATCCGAGTTTCGTAAGCATGATATCTACTGCTATGTAGTTTTTAGGGTTCCGTAGCCAAATGGCAAAAAACGGAACCCTTATGGATTCGTCATGTCTGTCTGTCTGTCTGTCCGTGAGTATGGCACAGCCACTTTTTTCCGAAACTATAAGAACTAAACTGTTGAAACTTGGTAAGTAGATGTATTCTGTAAACCGCATTAAGATTTTCACACAAAAATAGAAAAAAAAACAATAGGGCTTAGAACTGAAACTCAAAAATTTTCATAATTTTTTTTTCATAAATTTTTTTCACTCAATTTTTCATCAAGCTCATACGTGTGAGGTATCTAAGGATAGGTCTTCAAAAATGATATTGAGGTTTCTAATATCATTTTTCCCTAAACTGAATAGTTTGCGCGAGAGACACGTCCAAAGTGGTAAAATGTGTGACCCCCCCCCCCGTCCTTCCCCCTGTAACTTCTAAAATAAGAGAATGATAAAACTAAAAAAAAAATATATGATGTACCATTACCACGCAAACTTCCAATGAAAATTGGTTTGAACGAGATCTAGTTAGTAGTTTTATTAATACGTCATAAATCGTAAACTACAATTTACCTTTCATAATGTTATAGATTTCATTTTGAAATAAAAATACCATAACTATGACTCGATTGTCGTGATGGGTAAACTTTTACTTATACAGGGTGTAACAAAAAGGCGAAATAAAATTTAAAGGAAGTGTAGAGTAGTAAATGTGTAGTTCCTATGCAAAACCACAAACTCGTGCGAGTATAAATTACTAAGTAAATTGGTGCTAAAGTTTTAACAAAAACTTATCGGTGACAACCTTAAATATCAGCTGTTAGGTGTAAACAAACTCATAAATCGAGATTAAGTAGGAAACAGATGTGAAACTTTCATAAAATGTGCTGTGATCCTCTCAATGATCATTGAATTAATTAAATGAACAATAAATTAGTCGTTTTAGGTGTTTCGGTTTCTCACTGTGTTGCAACGCTAAGATGTTATTACTGGTGAAGAATTGATTATTGAACATTACCTAATAAAACAACTTTAAGACGATATTTGAGATTATGAGATATCAATGATGAGACGTATATACTGGAACAGGTTTCAAGACTAGGTTTCCGTCTGGACGTCTAAAAACTTAGTATCAAATCAGCGTCCAAACGCGTCTCGAGTATTTAGAAGTATCTAAGACTCGTACGTCAATGTTACTCACACAAACTTACTTGTACTCGAATACTCATTGGAAATAGGGTCGATCTTATTACTATGTTGTGAAAGCCGCTTATTGAATGCATTTTGAGGCCCACGTACCTCGCATCGGACTGGGATGGAAGGTTTTCTGTTTCGCTTATTCCCGCTGTTGCACTGTACAATGCTGTATGGCATTAGCAATAAGGTGCACATTTCATTAAAAATAAGCTTTTAGGCGTTGGTTTTTATTCATATCAGTTGTTTCCGCGTGTTATTGTTGTCAAAAACTGCGGTTAAAAACTTATGTGAAAGTAAGTGAAATACAGTGCGGTAAATACTAGATTTACATAAATAGGTGGAAATAAGTTGGACTTTAGGTACGTACGTACAATAATAATAATGTTAACATAAATTTGCACTTCGGACTAATGACATTAAATGCAACAATTCAATGATGGATTAAAATCAAGTTATCAAAGCTTTGAACAATAAAAATTTGTGAATTAAAAAGTTTTATAAATTTTCTAATCATTTTTCACATTCATAAATGCTATTTCACACCACAATAATATAACAAAACAAAACACCCACGTAAGCAAGCTCAACTAAAACTACCTTAAACCTTATCTTACATTTAAACTTAGTATACTTAAAAACGTATACTTCTTAATACTCTTGGAGTCTTAATAGTACATAAAAACGCATACTTCTAAATACTTGTGGAACTAGTCTTTGGAACAAGTATTTAGGCGTACTCATACTCGCAAGACTCAGTACGTATTTTGCCTAGTACGTCTCACCTCTAGATATCATGAAGCGTTTAAAGTCCAGATTGTTAATGTAATTGTAGATGGGCTTTATTCGATCCTTACTGATTTCGTTCATTTGCTCTACCGTTACCACCACCAATATGACAAAATTACCGCGACTACTTGACCTACCGGGTGATATCGGACACTACCGCGAACTAATGGCGCATAACGCCATCTAGCAGCAGATACTTCGTTTGTTACTTCGTCTGAATAAATCTGCTACGCTATTGTTTTGGGTTCGTTATTTTATTCGTTCAGACTTAGAAATAATAATTAAGAAATAAAAATGTTAAGTTAGAGAGACAAATAAAATTAATAATACAATTTCACAACAGCAGTAACTCGGCAAATACATTCTACCAATAGTTTAAACTCAGTGGCTCCTCTGCACTTATTTTATCATTGACCAAACAATGCAGTCCACGTGGACTGCGGCGCCTTTAAGTCAAAAAAAGTCAAAGTGCGCCGAACCAATCAGTAATCGTTCCGAAAAAAATTGCAACGATGCGTTTAGCCAATAATATCCTGTCACGTGACTATCACCTACGCCTTAGCCCCGCCCCCCGGAAATAATTAAAAATATTACGGGATCCGCATATTCGAAAAGATAAAATTTAAGACATTTACGAAAATGTTTTAATAAAAAAAAATGTATTTGATAACTTTAGTTTGTTTGTTTAACTTAAAATAAGTTTTGATATTCCTACTTTCTTTAAAATAGTAGTGAAACTTTAATTTAGGTTAAGTGTTTTTCCATTACTTACATCGAAACCTGTGAAATGTCCCTACTTTTTTTCTACAATTTTCAAATTTTTTTTTAGTTGCTCGTATTCGTTCTCGTTGCGCAGTCGCTATCTAAATTTTCCGAATTTTGATCTCCGATTTCGATCAGTATGTCTCGTGAAGAACATTCTTCGTATTCAAATAGTGAATACTATGAAATGATTTTATGCGTGGGCGCTTCTTTCGGGAGCATCAATGGTGCTCGCGAGTTGTATCGTCAGCGGTTCATCGACGGCAGGCCCCTCGCGGAGCAGCGGCGTTTACCTTCGTACACCTGCTTCAGGAACCTGTGTCTCCGGCTGCAGAGCACTGGCTCGTTTAGACCGCCTGCAAGTGAAGGTCGTCCAAGCACACGGGAGCGGTCAGACCTGGAGACCCAGATTTTGTCGCATTTCGAACGTGATCCACGAACAAGCACACGTCTAGCTGCGGCAGCGTTCAATGTGAATCACATGATAGTCTGGCGCACGCTGCGGTCTGATGGATTACATCCGTACCATTTCTCCCGAGTTCAGGAGTTGACCCCAGCGGACTTCGGTCCAAGGGTCACATTTTGTGAGTGGTACCGAAGCCGGATGGAAGAAGACGCCAGTTTCGGTGAAAATGTACTGTGGACGGAGGCGTCATTCACCCGGGGCGGCATCTCAAATTTACATAATGAGCACTTATGGGCTCATGTGAACCCTCACGCCGCGAGTGAAAGTAACTTTCAGCACCAATGGCGGATCAACGTTTGGGCTGGGATCCTTGGGGATTGTATCCTCGGACCGAAGTTTTGACCGAGCAGCCTAAATGCTGATAGGTACTTGGAGCTATTGACCGACGACGTCGAGGATTACTTAGAATATTTGCCGCTGTCAGTGTACCGGAATATTGTTTACCAGCACGACGGTGCACCAGCGCACTACGCGCGCCGCGTCCGGGAATATCTCGATGGACGACATGGTGCTCAGTGGATTGGCAGAGGGGGTCCAGTGCAGTGGCCTGCCCGTTCGCCCGACCTTACCTTACCGCTATAGACTTCTTTTGTGGGGCTACGTGAAAAACCAAGTGTACTCAGTGGAGTGCAATAGTGCTGACGAAATGCGAAATAAAATACACCTAGCGTTTCAAGCCATTACGCCGCAAGTCGCTGCTTGCATTGAGCACGGTGGCAGACATTTTGAGCCATTTTTGTAAAAAAATAATAATATGAAGGCTTTTTTAAAGTGATAATAAGGCGAACTTCCTAAAAGTCATTACGTTTGTAGTGAAGCTATGTGCACAAAGTGTTGGTAGTATGTAACACAAAACAGATCATACAAAGAAATAAATTTGATGTTTGTTTATAACAATAAAAATATTACTAGTTAGCAAATTATGTCGTAGTTATGTTGTGTAGATTTTTACAGTGAGTACTAGTTATTTACCATCAAATAATTACCTACTTCATACCTATTAGTTACATTGTATGAACTTATCATTAGAGAATTTGCTCCCGTTTTAATTATTTGCTGGGTAAAATTATGAGGTACAGCAAATTAATGTGTTGTTCTTTGTAAATGTAAGTAAAAGTCATAGTTGGTGTTATTGTCCTAAACATTAATTACTGTTTTCTGTACATAGTTTTAAAAAAGAAATGTACCTTACCTACCTGATTATTTTTTATTGTCTCTAAATAATTTTGCAAACAAATGCATTAATCTCATTATCGTTGTTATCATTCAGTCCCATTCCCATCAAAGCTAAAATAGGTAGGTACTTAGGTAGTTTTGGGTGGGCGGGCTGTAAGAAAGCAGCGCGTCGCGGCGCGCAGCGTCCGCGCATCAGCTGATCGTGCGGCGGGCGAGGGTTGCGGGCGGGGGTTCGCTAACGAATGACCGCAGATTCAGGGTTGTCAACACTTTCGGTAAAAAAACAATTTATTTACTTAGTATGGAAAAAAAAAGTTGTTTATTTTTAACTAAAACTTTTACTACTTAATGTTCACATTACATACATACATACCCTTAAATATTATTTCGCCTTTTTGTTACACCCTGTATATATATATAGGTACCTACATACAGGTTTGTACGGAACCCTCGGTGCGCGAGTCCGACTCCCACTTGGCCGGTTTCTTAGAGTATGTGATAATTAAAATTGTCAACATTGTTTTCAGACGTGAAAGACCTGAAATTCTCTAATGAGGTAGGAATACGATGCTTGAGCCTAGATCACAGCAAAAATAAACTAGCTGTTGGTCTCAGAGGAAGCAATAAGCCTCTGTTGGTTGATATCAATACGTAAGTTAATCTTTTGAACTTAATTTAGTTCAACTCATGATTTTTACTGCCTTTGCTGCATTGCACTGCACTGCATTAAATGGCCTTGTAAAATAACCAGCAAAGCTGTTATTTGTATTTCAAAATCAGATTCAAAATTTAAAATCCTATGTTTTTATTTACAGGAGTCAATTGCTGATGACCGCCGGTATGTCAGTAAATTCTAGGCAGCTAACTCGTGACATTAGGTGGCATGATCCAAATACAATTATGCTGGTAACACACTCTGGGAGGCTCCAACTTACCGATGTGAGGACACATGAAGTGGTGAGATATAGATGTCAATATTCACATAAGTTCATGACATAGGTTGAAATTACCGTCAAACAGGTGGAAGAAATGACCTTAAGCCCTAATTAAAAAGTAGGTACTCATAATTTAGTTTTGAAAAAGGTTTATGTATTTGAAGTACCTAGTAAAATCACCATCACAACTTAAAGTTCTAAGCCTTTATGAAAGAAGCGTTGAGACGCTTCTTTCATAAAGGCGGCAATCGTCGGGATTCGGAGATCGCGGTGTAAATTCAAGCTGCGCATTAGCGGATGGGCGTCCGCGGAAGAACGTAAGAATTTGTTTTGGAGGGTTTGGAGTCTATTAAGCTGGTATTTAGAGGCGTGAGCGAACACTGGACTAGCGTATGTCATCACGGGACGGATACAGGACTTGTAAATTGTCAACTTATTTCTAAGTGACATTTTACTCTTCCTGCCTACAAGGAAATAAAGCCTACTAGTGTAGAAGGCTGCGGTCTTACGGACGCGTTGGATGTGCTGTGCAAACGACATTCGCCGGTCTAGGGTGACACCTAGGTATTTGACCGTCTTCTTCCAGGGGATCGGACGATTAATATCTCGGTTTCATCTTTAACAGGTATATGACATGATGGACCCATTCCAGTCAACCTTGTACTGCGTCAAATCAGACGGTGAGCGAGCTATACTCGTTGGCTCTTCAGAATACTCGCGCTGTGTATTATTTGATACCAGATATGCATGGCATGTCCAAGTAAGTAGACCATTTAAATAGCTACAAGAATTTAGCTGTTATTTAAGGGCAGGGCACAGGGCAGGTGCCCTCCCCTATAGACATAAAAAAATCTAAAGCCCGTAGAGCGTTACACATTGGACTTTCTACCGTTCTAATTATCGACTGGCGACGACTTGCAATCACATAATATAATATTAAAGCCTTTATTCAGACATTTTAGTGTACAATTTTTCTTACTAAAATAAAACTAGTCTTGCCTTCTCTGTGTGTTTGTTTTGACAAAGGCCTCGTCCAACTGTGACCATGCACTTATCTCTATCACCAGCCACTTTTGTCCATTGGCTACCTGCTATAACCTTTATCTCATCAACCCATCTTCTGGATGGCCTGCCTCGTTTCCTTTCTTTATTACTTGTAAACCAGTACATGATGGTTTTAGACCATTTTTCTTTGCCTCTGATGGTGTGCCCTGGTCCATTTCCATTTAAGTTTTCTGATGGTTGGCGAATATCTTTAGTTTTGGTATGTTTCTTTATAGTTACAGTTCTCACTCTATCTGACAATCTTTTTCTCATCATACTTCTTTACATGGCGTTTTGGCACTTTGCAAGTTTTCTATAATTGTGGGCTTTAGTGACTGCTCAGGTTTGGCAACCATATGTAAGTACAGGTACAATGCTGCAATGGTCATGCTCATTTCTCGGTTTTTCATTACCTCTTTTAAACTCCAAAATTGTTTCCATGCGTTTGCTATGCGTCTTTTGATTTCTTTCGACATTGAATCTATGGGTGAGATTATTTGACCTAGGTAGATGTACTTATTTTCATAGTCAATTATATTGTTGTTGACGCAGATAGGTTCTATATTCCCGTTTGTCATGGCTTTGGTTTTTTGGGTATTCATGACTTAACCTACTTTACGGCTTTCTCTGTCTAGGTCATTAAGCATTGTCTGAACTCACATACAAAATGAATAAACTGTTGTTAATTTTAGTTGATACCTATGTCAATAGTTTTATTGAATTTTAAAAGACCTGTACGTCTCATAATTCTACATGACTTTTATTTGCAAGACTTCGTCCTTAATAAAAACTATCTGAGGCAGGTAGGATGATATACAGGTGTCAATATTTTTGTAAAATCTCAGTTCGTTTGAAATGATGAAAATAATTTAAAAATAATGTAATATACTTATACAGTTTTAATGTTGCCCGCAATCATGCTCCAGAGTCCGTTTTTCTCTAAACTTGGTAGTAACGGATTTGGCCATCTATGATCTATCCACCAAAAATAATCACGAGTATATTTGTTGCAGATGTATTACACACAGAAAAATTCTTCTCCAGTTTACAGTTTAGATTTCGATTCTACCAAGCTGATTGCTGCCGCAGATCGCAGCTTGGTAGTTCTGGACTTCAATATTAATTCCTACAAGAAAAAACGACAAGATTATTCTGAAATATTTGAATTTGTGAATAGATGAATATGTTATATAGGTAACAATAATTATTGTGTTAATCCACTTCCTCCGGCCTAACCCCTAAGAGTCAACTGTCTAATACATGTTACCTTTTACTTACAATGTTTTCAATTTATTCGCAACCTTAATTATTTTTATTCCTTCAAATACTTATCGTTAACAATAAATAACATATTTACAAAGACATTAATTAGGAACTGTTCAAACTAACGCGGCCGCGGCTGCAAGCTCCACCCACTTCCACAAGCTTCGCCCACCTCGCGGCCGACCGCGAGACCCGCGAGCGGACAGTTGCCATTTGTTACAACTCGATACAGCTCTCGATAGTGCATCACAGCATCAGATTTTAGTGAGTGAGCTGTGCAAAGAAGTCGATGAACTGCGTGATGCGGTAATTAGGACACCCGATGACGCTTCAAACATGGACATGCAACGCCCGGCGAGTCTCGATAAAACGGGGTCAAGCGTCGAATCAGCAGTTTTGACGTCGCCGCTGCCTACCGTGAGTCATGTGAGCCAGCCGAGCACACCGCCTGTCACTGTCATCGTGCCTGCCCCCCGCACCCCTGCACCTTCTTCAATGTGCGTTCATCAAACAGGCGCAAAGAAAAATAGCTTTGCAGATATCGTCGCTAGCAAGCGACCTACTGCCGCCCTGCAGCCGACGTTACCATGCAAACCACTAGAAAGCGATCATCCTCGAAACCGAGCTGAAGATGACTTCGTCGAAGTTAAGAAAAGGACACGACGACCGCGTATCAGTCAGAATCGTTGCGGTACCGCACCTATAGCTACGGGACCCAACTTTCTGTTACGCGCTGCCACACCTGTCACGGCCCTGTACCTGTCTCGCCTGCACTATACCACCCAGTCGCAGGACATCGTGGAGCACATTAAGCTCAAGACTCATCTTGAATTTAGAGTTGCTCCTTTGGAGTCAAGACACAACGCGAGTTTTAAAGCTTTCGTTGTGTTAGTACCGACATACAAGCTAGACATCTTCCTGAAGAAGGAATTCTGGCCGAAGGGTGTGGTTTCTCGTCGCTTCCGAGGAAGATTACCGGCTGACACCACCAGAACGGCCGTACGTACGAAGCCATAAAAACAAATAAATTAATCTTTACTTGTAATATTGTATGTATGCTAGTCTATAAGGTATTTATTATATGGGCCTATTATTATAATGTCATCTGTAATAATTAAGATGCCTGAAATAAATGATATTATTATTATTATTATAGTACTACTTAGGTACAATGCTCATGCTCATCTCACAAACATTTACCCCTTGCGAGATTCGAACCCGCAACCGCTCGGCTTTGTAGTCTAGAGCGCGAACCACTACACCAGACGGTTGTCAAATAAAATCATGGAGCACATACCCTATAGAGGAGAAATGTCATGATTTGTTCGACAAAATTTTCCGCCATTTTATAATATATGTATATCTGCACTGTTTTTGTAAGGGCGAGGGTTGACAGTAGTTGTCATTTTATACTAAATGTAAGTGAAAAATCACTTACTAGTATCGGAGGAAGAATCAGGGGCTTAAAATCATTTGCCTAATCACCCTAAGGCTCGGACTACCTACAAGCACCCGGAATTTTTCAGAACCCATACAAATCGGATTGAATCCGGGCTTGTCCGGCGGAGCTGTTAATCGTAGTCACAGAAAACAATTACTGTCGTAGTTGTCGGGCGATTAACTGGCCGGTTTTTTCATTTTAATTCGACATTTTGAAAATAATAGGCTATTTGCCTTGTACCAAAATGTACTTAACTAATTATTTAGTTTAATAGATTGCACCATATGGAACCCGAACATATTAATAGTTTTTAAAAATAATACATGATTACTGTAAAAAATACATTTTCGAATGTTATATTTATAACGGTATTTTACATTGTTAAAAACGCCAGCAACAATGACAGGCACGTCACCATTGACTAACTTTGTACTAGAACTGACATCCCAAAGCTAGATTATGCGCTACGCTCGCACATTGTATGAGTAGTGTGACCGTCGACGAAGGTTTTTAACATGCCTGTTCTAGTACTTAATAACTCAATGGGTATGTAAAGGCTCGTGACGTCACGAACAAGTACATCGACAAACGACGGCGTTTTCGCTGGCTTTTAAAAACATAAAGAATGAAATACAATTTTTTATTATTTTCAAAGGTTTAAAAATTAAAATAAAATTGTTGACGCTTTAAATATTACCAACAATAATAACTCTATTCCAGAAAATAGTCAAATAGCCTATTGGTTAGTCTGTCCTGTTGACAATAATTGACATTGACAGTTGACTTTACATGACTGATCACTCACATCTGTCATAATAATAATCTGTGATAATAATGGACTGAAAATTTAACCTGTTTTTGTGACAAAAATAAAACTGTGATTTATAGAAGATGGAGTGAAATTACTAAATATATATTTTTTGCTACTAGTTCAATAGTCTAATCGTACATCTCACAGATATGTTTAGAAATAGACTATTTAATATTTTCAAAATAGCCTGTTCGCACGTAAATAGAAGGGCAGTTTTATGTACAGTCCGTAACGTTTCACCTATTACGTTGGGGTTCCTCACTAAAGCGTCGTGTGAAGAGCCTCAAAAGGAATACGAAGTATCTTGGGATGTCGATAGATTGGAACACGAGTTTTTGATTCGCCAGGCGACAACTGTCAATGTGAATGCAGCTACCCAACTCCTCACTGTGACTCTAGTTGCTATTCAAGATACCAGTGAAAGGTAAGAAGCTATGTAACCTATAGTCATGTCGTATTTGGAAGTCACTGGGGGAGGCCTATGTTCAGCAGTGGAGGCCTATGTCCTATGGCTGAAATGATAATTTCTAATTTTAAAAACTGTGACCCAATTTATAAGAATTATGTAGCATTTTTCCTTCAGATTCAATTCTTTGTTCATCTAGATTACGAGAAGCTCTGACAAAGGAGATATGCCTCGTGAAGCAAGCACTTGAGTGGGGAGAGACTGGCACCCCTCCACATCACTGGGATCAGTTAGTTGCAATAAGGGGGTCTTTGTCTGACCTGAAGCACAATCTTAGGACATTGCTGAGTATGAAACTTCTAGTTATGGCTGTGGACAACATTTAACTATGGAAATCACTACCGTGATCCTTCCTTTATTATGAAGGCAACTATTTTACTTTTAATTTTTACAGGTTATATGGATTATGCAGAAAAATTAGCTACTGTTGCTGCTGAAATATCATATTTGTCAGGCAACATTGCTGCTTCTGATGCCATATGCGAAAGGATTGATCACGCTTGCAGGTACAAAACGAAACAAACAAAAAATGACTCAAAAAAACATTTATTAAAGCATAATGTAATAATTATTAAATCTAACATTTTAAAAGACAGTTTTCCATTTTTTCTCACTTCATACTTTTATGTTGGATTAAAATTATTAACAAACTGATTTTATAAAATTAGGCATGTTTTCCTTTATAATCCATACACATAATATAATCTTAATAATTAATTAAAAATCAACAAATAGTCACTTCTTTTGACCTTAACATTGTAATAAGTATATTAATATGTAACAAAATTCTAATTAGAAAGTAAACAAAATATATTTAATTATTATGTTTAAAGGTTTATGTACATTGTATTGGCAGTAATGTCTTCAATCTCTCTGTAGGACGTGCAACACTCAGAAGCAGATGACGCACGAGCTCCAGCAAGAGAGTTTGGAGTTGCAACAACAGGCAATCGTCAGCTCGCCTGAACTCGAGCATAAACTAAAAGAAGAGGTGGAAAATGAAAAAAAGGCTAAAAAGAAGAAATTATAATACAACAAAAATTTATTAGTTTCAATTACAATTTAGGCTACAAATTGAAAAGATATTTTTCAAAAATTACAGTTGTACATAGAAATATTAGTAATGGCAATAATATCAAATTAATTAAATATTATCATTTTGATCATATACCCTAGTGATACATTAATTTAAATATAAGTTTTTAGTTAATTCAATATTTTTTAATCCACAAATATTTTTAAAATTATAATTTTTTTTTATTGGTTAGGACTACTAAAGGGTTTTTCAAATTTCAACTCCAAAAGGACTAAATACCCAGAAATTTTAACTTATATATCACTCTTCACCAAGGATCGAAACCGGTTAATATTCATTTCAGAATGTATAAGACCCATTTCTAATATTTGATAATAGTTTTAAAGATTTGACCATAAAAATAAATTTGCCATAGTTTTTAAGTAGGTAGTTGGAGTATATGGTAATTAATTTAGCGAAAACCTTTATTATTCCGGTTAAGGTTCCATAGTAAAATAACCGGTTTCCGATCCTTGCTCTTCACTGTTATGAGTATTATTTTAGTAGTGGGTCAATGCCTCTTTACCTCAATGGTTGTCACAGAAAACCAGCGTCATGGCGTCTTTGCCATGGCAAAATAGCTGAGTGGCAACCCTTTTGGTTTCACATCACATTACCTTTTTGCCATTATTAACTTATTGTAAGTAATTAAGTACTTAATTGTGATAATATGAACCAAATAAATAATTTTCTTTCTTTCATTCTTTCTTTCTTTCTTTCACTCCTTGTGATTTTTTAAAATATTATCTAGTTGGGCAATACAATTACCTGTATAGTACAAGTGGCTAAAAGGTAGCATCCTTGTTCAAATGTGTCTCGATGTCCACGCGGCAGATGGGGCAGTGCTTGTTGGTGCTCAGCCACTGGTCCACGCACTCCATGTGAAATAGGTGCATACAAGGAAGTCTCCTGGAATGATGAAAATTTAAAATTACACGTTCGTTCCGATCAGAGAACTAAAGAATGCCCTGAAACGTTGTCCAATTCCTCGGCGAACACAAAGATTACGTACGAGTAAGTCATCACTGTGACGGCCTTCAAACCTTTCAAGTCCAAAATCTTGATTATACAAGTATACCACTACATTTACGGAGTCGATCAAGCATCGGCCGACAAGTGAGCGAACGAGTTCTCAGTCGAGGCCACTGACCTGCAGTCGGAGTGCACCTCGAAGACGGAGAGGCAGATGGTGCACTTCTCGTCCTGGTGGTGCGGCGCGGGCGCGGCGTAGGCGTGGCGGTAGGTGGTGCGCTCGATGACGGCGCGCGAGGCGCCCCGCGCGGCGCGCCGCTCCGCCGCCTCCGCCGCCTCCGCCGCGCGCACCATCGCCGCCACGTGCGCCGCCGACAGCGCGCCGTGCGACCCGTGCGACCCCTGCGCACACACAATGCAACAAGCATACATCAGGGGACCACATTCGCATATTACGCAACATACGATCGGATCGCTTTGCGCATGTTACGAGACGATCGTCGTATCAGAGTCGCGTGTGCGCGGAGCCGACGATCGATCCCCGCCGGCAGTGCGAGCGCGGAGCGCGTCTAGCCGATCACGTAATCGTGATTGTCTTCTGCGCATCTTTTGCCCGGCGCTCAACATCCGTGCCGCTAGTGTACTCACATTCTATTCGATAGGTGTGTCGACTAACTTTTTTTTCTTCGTCTATCACAGTCTTTCTCAGTGGGCCTAGAAGAAAATGCGGTAAGGGGCCCAGAATAAAATAGGGATGTTGTAGTCGTTGCATTTAAAAAATAAATGATTTACAAATAGAGCGGTACACAAAATAAGTTTGAGAACCGCTGATCTATCAGGTAGATGTCATAAAGTATTGTACATTTTTTCATCTATTCAACAGAGATTTACATTGATCTGAAATAACGCATGACGTCACGCTTAGGTACAATTTCTACTTAGAAGTAACGTCACGAGCTCCCACTTCCGAACTTTGAAGCGCTTTATCTGTAATTTTTTGGTTGATTGACAAAAGAAAAAATAAGAGTCTATTGTTTTTTGATAATCTAACTGACGGACTAAATAAAGTTTCATTCTCTTTACCCAGTCGTCATCACTATTGACGAATTTAAAACAAACAGAACCCTAATAAATAAGTGTGGATCGATGCATGGTTAAAAAAAAAAGTAATATTTTTGGAATGATTATTGTCATTTTACTAATCACATATTTTTATATTGAACGGTATTCATTTAATTGGCTGAAGAATTTGGATTATTTAGGTATTCTAAATTATTTTCCATATGTATGCCAATTGCATACTCGTTGTTAAGTAGCTTAATGCACTATTTCCATTAATATCACATTGTCAATGTTACCATAAGTATTAGCAAATAAAATATTTGTAATTTCAATTAGGGTTCCTAACTTTTTTTACGAGAAATAAAGTATAATAAGATCGAAAAACTAAAATGAACAGTGTTTTAGGAAAGTAAACACAATTGTTATTTTGACGTTTTACTTTTTTAGGTTTTAGGGCCCCAAATATCAGCGGTCAACAAACTGTATTTTTTTCCACAATTATTGTAGACTTAGATGTCTCAAATTATGGCAACTGGATGGTTTGAGAATGAGTTTCGGATTGTTTTTCTTCGAAATTAGATGAAAATATCTAATAAGTTTGTGCATATTGTAATAAGGGATTTTCTTACTAGAACTAATATATAAATGTTATAATATGTACGGGATTTGAATTGATCAACATGATATAACTTTCAAACCTCAAACAGTGCAAAAAGGGAAAAAAAATGTATTAGCACAGCATGTGAGACATTGAAGAGCTTAGAACCAACGGACAAAGCTACTTAATAAGAACTATGATCATAAGACAAACGTCTGTGACACCTCCCTACAAACTTTTTTCTTTTCACAGCAGCTATGCATTTATTTCTTTGCTCCAATTTCCATCTTGATGTTGGAAACGAATAAAACATGCACGAACTGTTTTTCCCATTGTTTCTACACTTTACAACATAACACAACACGTACGGTGACCCATATCGCGAGTTTTAACGTTTTTACTGTGCGATTGATTGCTTTGCGTAAAAAAAACAGTATTTCGTACGCTCATCGCTTGCTGATTTGAGTTAGTGTTGGAAGTTTGAAACCAAATAAACGTCACGTCAGATTTTTTTAATGAAAGGATAATGGGTCAAATGGGCCCACCTCAATAATTCGACGCCCTCCATAGTCCATAGAAGGG
Organism: Anania hortulata; assembly: GCA_963576865.1. Classification (NCBI taxonomy): domain Eukaryota; kingdom Metazoa; phylum Arthropoda; class Insecta; order Lepidoptera; family Crambidae; genus Anania; species Anania hortulata. The sequence continues at coordinate 9,344,196 of OY756408.1, read as the reverse complement.
CTACCACGCTAGAATTGGCGTCGCCATTTTTGAGGTCCCGGGTTTGATTCAATTTGAGCTGTTAGATCGCAATTAGTGATGGACCGACTATAGTATTTGCCGACTAATCGGCCGATAAATCGGCAATGCCGATCATCCTTTGACCTAATTGTCGGAGGTGTTCGGGCTTTTTCGTCATCACTTGGCTTTGTCATCGCGCGGCCGCTGAGCGTGTTGTGACGTGTTTGTTTTCAATTTCTTATTATTTTTTCGTTTCTCTACACTTTACAGTTAAATATACTAATTTTTACAAACAGCACTAAAACTAATGAAGTCTCCACTAATAGAAATAACATAGAACTGAGCAGCTAGCTGACTCGGTAAGGGGAATAATTTGTCCCCACGCATCTTCACTACTACCTTCACTTTAAACAAACAAGATACAAAATGAAAATTTCACAATAATTAATTAAACCAAATTTAAGCAGCAATGTATCTGCACCTCTGACATATTTTTTATAAGAGATAAGTAAAGTGTTAAAATTTTAAAAATCTCGAAACTGGTTATTTGTAAGATCTGCAGAAGCGACTTGTAAAGTCATTTTTAGCATAACTTGTCCATACCAGATTTTTTATTTTCTGTCTGTTTTGTGTATGCTGTGCCGGTATAAGTAAATCTATTTGAAATAAATAAAGAATACTATCTAAAAAGAAGTGTGGACATTTTTAGAGGATATTGAAGGTGAACCGTCAAAAGCGAAATGTCAAAACAGTGCCAGGGAAAAATTTCACGCGGCGGTCAAGATAGGTAAGCCAATACGACACGTATGACGAATCAGGTTCCTATAATGTAACTTTAGATACCTACATGAGTAGGTATCTAAAGTTACATTATAGGAACGCATGTCTAAATTAATGCAAATGTTATGTGCCGTAGTGTCTATATCTTTTAATGAAAAACACTTATACAATGTTTACTTTGTATAACGTCCATTACATACAGTAATTTTAAGGGAAACCTGTTATTAGCTTTCCTAGTTTTAAGTACTACATAGGTAATATTTGTATGTCACGCAGTTGGTTTTCTAAATTAAAAAAAAAAAAAAAAAAAAAAAAAATAGATGGTCCTTATGGAGTATGGATTATCCTTATTGGTGGTCTCGCTAGCATGACCACCAAAACATAATATGATATAGCGATTTATCGACACCAACTGTATATATATTTTTAAATATGTTAGATGGAGCCAGGGGCGTGCATTGCATATAGGCTATTAAGCTGTGCCTACCTCCCTTCAAATAAAACTAATCGTACTGTTAAAAAGATTTGTAATTTAAAAAAAGAAACATAATTAACAATTACGCCAATAAACAGAATCGTATAAAAATATCATATTCGCAAAAACCTACTTCTACTAAAACTCAAAAATGCGCTCGCTATAGAATTGACCAGTAGGCTCTGCAGAGAACGCCTACTTGCGCAGCGCGAAATTCATGCGATTTTCGCTCCCGTACAGCGACCAAAATACTGCCCGTAATACGGAAAAATAAAAAAGTCCGTTACTTTCATAGAATAAAACTTGACACTTGACATTCGCAATTTATCTGCTTGAAAAAGGTGGGACAAAGGTCGAGTAGGCAAGCCTAATGTAATCCGTCTAAATGCAAGACTCAGTGAGCGTATACAATAATACATTAACAATAGTATATTTGTCCATTGGCCGGGTAATTTGAGTTCCGAATTATGCCGAAATCGATCTTGGCGTGCTCGAACACATTTATATTAGCAGGGTTTAGATACGCCAAAGTTTATTTTGGCTCAATTCGGAACAAGTTTAGTGATCTGTGATTTACGATTTCAAATGTGACCTCAAATATAGCAGATTTTTAACAATATTGTTGATTAAATTTGTGTTAAGTGGTTAAAAGTTAGTTGTTGTGATAGTTGAAGCGTATTAAAATGCGGTGAACAAATAACAAAGTCATAAAACTAGATAACTATGTTAACTCGACAAAGCCGCCTATTTGTTGTTTGTTTACCTCTCGTGATAAGTAAAGTTTTTGTTACCAAAAATGAAGTTTCTTAAATAAAGTGCAGTTTAATAAGCTTATCGGTGCAAACATGATAAAAGTGATAACTAAGGAATGACTATGAATATTAATAAAATGACATGTTATGATAATTCATGCATTTTTTGGGATATTTGTGGTGCTCCATACAAATCTTCACTGCCTTAAACTATATATTCTCGCCTCGAAACGCTAAAATTGGTAAGTCTTATTTCAAATAATTGATTTTGATAGCAAGATTTTTTGTGATGATGTTACTGCCTAGTGCCTACCCAGCCCAAAATTCAATGGACGCCCCTGGATAGAGGCTCTCTTTGTTGAATTTTTATCGAAACAGCGATCATAACATGTGACGTCACTGGCACGGCGATTCAACATGGCGGTTATATCTATCATATTTTTTACAGTTGGTGTCGATAAATCGTTATATCATATCGTGTTTTGATGGTCATGCTAGAGGGGCTTGTCTATGTTGAGGATATGTGCCCAATGATATAAATGTATGTATACATAAATATATAATGTTATTCATACCGATGGCTGGATGGAGATGTGCAGATGCGGCGGGTGCATCTGCAGGTAGTGGTGCATGTGGTGGTGCACGTGCTGCCCGTCGCTGTACAAACACACGTGCAACAATTATTATCGTAGTACAGTCAACGACAGGTCAACCTACCCAAAAAGTTAAAGGTTATTGAACCTGTTTTTAGCTTTAGTCCTACACGTAGAGATCATTCAGATATCAATTGAAGAAATTTGAAGTTTTGTGGTAGGTTGACGAGATGTTGTCTGTACATTTATTCATTAATGTCCTTATTTATAACTTAACTTCCTTCTAGGAGGTGATTTTTCTGCTCAAATACAGCAACCTTTTTTTAAGAGACTAAAATCAGAATATATAAAAAATTGTCTATACAAATTGAATATGTCTGCTGGTCGATGGTTTAGTATAAGAATGAAGTAAAATCACATCCTTGAAGGAAGTTAACTAATAAAATAGGCCAATACCATTTTTGTTACGAAGACAAGTAAGTCTAATTATACTACGGGTACTTATCTAATCTTTTATTTACTCTAATGACATTTAAATTACTGCGAATTGGTCGTCATAATCTTATCACTTGCGCCTAAACATCGTCCATATCGATTGTATACAAACATCGACTTTACTAAAATAAACAAAATTGTCACGTGACCAATCAACGCAATCTGGCAATCGTCTTATTTAAATTGTTTTAAAAGTCATTAACTGATCTTTACTGATCTTTGTCTGTATCTATAAGTTCTTTTTGTGTTTCAAATTAGGGCTTATCAGATAAACTTTAATTTGAAACACAAAAAAAACTTATGATTTTTATAATCAACAGTATAAATACATTATCATATCAATAATCTTCTTAACATATAAATTTTACATTCCAAATATGAACCTAATCCTATTAAATGAGACGAATTTTATAGCTGTGTAATGTTTTCTTAAAGGATTCTATTCTTCCTCTAAATACTATCGATGATTAAAATTACGTAAGTAAAGCCACAGAGGCAAAATGGGGCAACCCTGTCCAAGGGTTGTAGAGGTCAGATAGCAATCACTCCAAATATAATAAGGAAACTTGCCGAATGTAGAATCAAGCATACCCAAATTTAGAAATACGACATAACCCATAAGGAAAATTGGAATTTGATTATGTTATTTTATGAATTGCGTTGGACACACAGCACATACCCTATAAAGCAGCAATACGGACTATCTTTCTCCGAAACTAGAAAGTGATTTTTTACTTACATTTAGTATGACAAGTCCTGTAAACTCTCGCCCATACTAAAAGTGCAGATACAGATTTCAAAATGGCGGAAAATTTTGACAAACAAAATAAATCACATTTCTACTCTATACGGTATATGCTCCATGGACAAAAACTACTACCAACAGTAAGTGCCCTACGAACGCACTGCTTACACCCGTCACAAAATGTCAAAAGAGCCCTAAGAGGAAAGAAGTATGCATAGAGTACACTTACAGGACCATAGACGCGGGCGCGGCGCCCGTGCCGATGCTTTGGTTGCTGCGGTTGGAGCGCAAGTCGCGGGGCTCGAATTCATCTGGGAACTGGAAAATAAACACCATTTAATCAAAATATGGACGTCAATTGTGTTCGATCTCAGTCAGGCAGGGTTGCTACGCACATAAGCGGGCCGGCATTGTCGGTTCGGCAGTATTTGTCGAACAACAAACCCGACGCGAAGCAATTACTGCATTTATTCGACTTCAATCGGCTTGTGCCGATCGGGTAGTTCACTGGGTTCGGCACATTACCCAAGTCGGCAGTATTTGTTAAACGAAAAAGTCAACCCGTAGCAACTACTACACTACGTTCGGCTTGTGCCGATCGGCTAGTTAGTATGTTAGTTATGTGCGGCAGCAGAGCGGTTTGTGATTTCCGAACATTCATCTGCATTATTCACTTTAATGCCGGCCCGCTTATGTGTGTTTGAGTGTTTAAATAAAATTTACGCTATCTTCCATTGTTTTATTGTAACTTCACTTATCCTTGATAGAGTCAATTTTGCTTTGTTTAGTTTGCTTAGTTTGGGCCTAGACAATTGGTATGTGGAAACAATTTATTATTATTATTATTTATTTATTTATTACATTGTGATTTCATAATTATGTCTGTTATAGCCATAATCGCAGCCTAACAGATACCTTTCTCCGCAAAATAATTTCGATATCCAAATCCAACTCACTTACCATTCTGGAAAGTTGGCAAGCGTAACAGAGGCTGATATATCAAAAATGTGTAGCAGGCTCCCAAGTTGTCTTTACGATTACACGATTAGTAAATGCGGCAATCGATAGCTTCGTTTAGAACTGACGTCGTTTAAAATTTGTTTTAAAAGAGAATAAACAAAAGTAAAAATAATATAAATAAAGCATTATTTACCGTGGTAGGGGGAGGTGGCATGGCGTAGGTGGGCGGGAAATGTCCGAACCCTCCGCCCATGTCGCCCATGGTACTACGCCGTTGCAGCTCCTGGAGTTTATACTTAGTTAATGACATTTGTATGTAGTTCCTATCTTAAAAGTCGTAAATAAAAATACCAAAGACTGTGCACGACGCTTAGGGTCTTATCAGAGATAATGTTTCACAGTTTAACTGAAAATAAAAATTCAACTGGGATTTGAACCCACGAGTTCAGCCTAGCTAAAAGGCTTATGAGTTCCCCGAAGAAAACTTCTGATCAGGATGATAAGTCAAAATTTAGACGACGATGTTTTGCAAAATAAATGCATTGATACCGGGAGTTAGGCCTTAGCAATTCACACAATAACTTTAATTCAATTCAAGATGTTAGAAGCAAGCATAGAGAAAAGTACAATCGTACATACATACAAGAACTCTGAAAATAATTCACAACACAACACAATTACAACAGTACTTTCGTTACAGGAATAAGGTACGATTTGTAAAATTATATATTTTTAGGATTATTACTTAAAGGATCGCGTGACATTTGCTTCGTTTAACCCGATTAATGAGAAATGGATTTCAATCACCTTATTTATCAGTATTTTTACAAAGATAGCCAATAAACCACAGTACCTATACCTCAATTTTTTTTACAATCAACATAACATAAACACATTATTCAGAAAATCCACTATAATGTATATCAACATTGTGAAACGGACAAAGCCTGTTATCTCTCCGCACTGATAACTAGTTAAAAAGGATATACATTCAGACGACACACATATTGTTTGTTTATTCTTTGTTAATAATATCTCATATTAATAGGTTTAAAAGTCACACTAGCCTATGTTATCAATATGAGGTGTAGTGTGTCTTATGGCCAAAATGAAACAAAGCAAAGTCTGTTATGTAGTTTGTCATCGCAACATACTTGTACATCAAATTTTTATGGTCTTGTTTGACTCTATCATCGACCTAACATAATGGTCAATTTGATGTTGTCATGATAGCTGGTAACACGCGTACCGTCTTAACTTCAAGTATTGTTTTAGTGTTGATGTTGTTACAATACTTGAAAATCAAATAACATCAAGCAGGGAGTAATAGGAAACATCCTAACTAATATCTTTCTTCTTACTAATCTTATATCCTTTATACTTATATTATTATTATTATAAATGCGAAAGTTTGTAAGGATGTATGGATCTTTGTTACTCTTTTACGAAAAAAATACTGAATGAATTTGGATGAAATTAGGTATACCGATAGACCATGGCCTGGATTAACACATATAAATACTTTTATCCGGGTATAAGGTCAACGCAGACGAAGTCGCGGGCAAAAGCTAGTGTAATATAAAATAGGAAGTCAGTGTTAGGTAATTGCAATAAATTGACAAATCTTACGAGCATGTGATGTTGTCGATGCCACAACCGCTCGTGCACGATGTACGGCGGGGCGATAGACATGACGTCCCGCCGCCGGTCACCCACTGTAAGTTATCATTACATTAGTCATAGCAGGTGCAAGGTTACTTTACCTTATTGTATTAATAAAATATTGCTATCATGCGCGCTATTATTGAAGGGCTAAAGGGCACAGGCGAAGAACAAGAAATATCACATATTTACTATTATTTAATTAACAGGCAAAGGCTTTGGTAAGTTAATGGAACAAAACGTCTAAAGAATTGTTAAAAAACATGTATTGTCACGGAGTAATGACCCTTTAATATTATCGACAAAACATAACTATACATTTTTGGGAAGATAATAATCCTTATTTACCATTTTCTCTGTTCATTGTGACATTATTTATTCTCCGTCTGTGCCCTTTAGCTGTTCACAACGAAATCGAATTAGAAACTGAGATCCGTAGAATTTGCCACCGATACTGCCAGGCGCCGGGCGATTACTACACTAAATAAAAAGGCTGCAAAGGTTCTTGAAAAGAGCATTAATAACAAAGAGCTTTTGGACACAGGCCGCTTTAAGAGACTAACGGAAAATTGATAATAACGTGACTCACTGTGCGCAGGCGGCGCCGGGGTGTGGTGGTACATGTGGTAGACGGGCGGCGCGGGCGCGTGCGGCGCGTGCGCGGCGTGGGGCGCGTGGGGCGCGTGGGGGGCGTGGGGCGCGTGGGGCGCGTGGGGCGCGTGGGGGGCGTGCGCGGCTGCGCCCCCCGCCGCCACCGCCGCGTGCGTGCAGCAGCACCCGCGGCACGACACCAGGCAATTACTGCGCCCTCTAGAGACACAAAAACCAAACATTTTGCTTTCGGCGAACACTAGTCATTTATTAGCAAAAAACAAAGTACATAATTATGCTTATAAGACAGTTAAAATTATCAGTTCTGTATTCACGGATCGACTTCCAGTGCATACTGGCCAGTTTATTTGTTGATACATGAGGAAAAGATATCAAATTAAGATAGCTAGAACTCATTAAGATAGCTAGAAGAAAATAATAAATGTGTCATCCAATTATGAGTTGGATTACACATACTTATAAACTACACTTAAGCTCGCGACGACCAGCTTCTAGCTAGACGAACGACTTGATACAGGTCGCTACAGTTCGCTCCTTCCGGAGAGCAATGGGAAAGGATTCAGTAGTAAAAGCCTATGATGATAAGGGTAGTTCACACAACAGACCTACTGTTTATAAAATATTCAAAAGCAACAACATTTCTTAGGATTTAGAAGGATCACAAAAATTATAAACACAAATTTTACTAATTGAAAAAGATAAATCAAATAAGTACGATCTTAAATAAATAATTGTGAATGGTGTCAATGTCGTAGCCAGGTCATAAAATTGACCAATTCATGATATGACTGATCATTTCATAAAATAACAAATGCTGACCATATCGCTTACACATTCAATAAAATGTCAATCTATGTTTGGCCATATCATTAAAATAAAAATATGTTAACAAGTTACGTAAATTTGTTTAAAATTTGTAATCTTGATCGATAAATAAATTAAACATTTTAAATAGTTATTATTTTTAAACAAAATTAATAAATAGAAACACTTGAATAGCTAAACAACCTAACTAAACTGTCAAATTAAGTTCCGACTCCTTGATTTTTAAAAAAGGAAGAAAGAAGAAAGGTTCTTAATTCTTATTTTAATATTGATGATTCTTTTTTTATTGAATAGCTTATACTTTACAGATAGCATATAAAAAAATTCGAATAGCATAACAGTATTCCATTTGACATTATACTGTGAAAATAACTTAGATACACTAATATTGCCGTTTCAATACAGTCAATTGTCTTATCTTTCTCACAGCAAAGGCGGCCGAACTAACAATCCTTGACAAAGCCTCAATATGAGCACCCCATTGCAAACGGGAATTTAAAGTTATTCCTAAGAACGTAGTGGAATTTGTCGTATCTAGTTGTTCATCTTTTACAATAATATGGTTGATACCTCCCTTCGTCGTCAAAGGATTCTTGACCCGATTTAATTTTGACAATTAACGATGTATCATCCGCAAATAACACCACCTCACATAGGTCTTTTGTAAAGTAAGGAAGGTCATGTATATATATTCATTAAAATTCTGTGACCAGTTTATATAGGATTTCTGTGGGACCCAAGAAGCTCTGCTCCTGTGCACTGTACTGCACCCACCTGCGGACGAGGTGCGCGTGCGGCGGCTGCTGCGGCATGTAGGGCGGCGAGTCGGCCGGGCAGAAGAACGAGCGTAGGTGCGGCGCGCGGTCGTCACCCAGCGGCCCGCTCGAGTACTCGGTCAAAGTTCGGTCCGGAGACGCCGTTAGATCTATCACTGCGCGCTAGGGGGGGAAGTATTCATGTAGAAGAAAGTAATAAAAATGGAGTAATCGAGACGGCCGAAATGCAAGTGGTGACGTAGGACGCGGGAGTGTGCCTCGTCGCCGAGGCACAGAATAAATACCGAGGTATCAATAAATTTAAACTGTAGACCAGGTCAATAGACGTTTGTGGGTCGTTGAAACACAACCAGCCTAGTCTAACTTATTTCGACCAGTTTGGAGACTGTCGTATTATCTTAAGACTCGAATGGGTTATCAAGTAATCAATATACAGGTATGTAGTTTTGAACACTTGCCAAAGGACATGTACTACTTTTGTATGAAGGCTGGGTTTTAATTCGAACCTGCTTTGAACAGAGACAATGTTACATTTCTATGAAAGTTCATAAATAATGTAGTCTTTGTATAAATAAAATGATTTTTTTAAATGCCCCCTTTTAATGTAATTAATTTTTGAAATTATTATAACATTCTAAATAAAGTTGCAACCCACTGAAGTTTTTGGCTATAGCAACACTGCTCCATTTTATGTCAATAATGTCACTGTCAACGTCAGTCAAATATAGTTTATAGTATCAAATTGGTTTAAAGCTGTGCCCACACTCAAATCTAAAATTGTGTGAAATCAACGACTGGCAATTATAGGCCAATTTCAAATGTAATTTTTATTTAATTTTGAAGTATGACATCCTCTACTATATTGCCAATAACAATTACTTTTTAAACAAACGACGATGATTAATGTTGGAAAAAGTCTGCTTAATCATGTCTTATACTTAATTTTTATTGTTGTGATTTATCATAAAACAAAACATAATACATTCGTTTTTCTTTTTTATTATTAAATGTTAAGTGACTTCGAGAAAATCGATATTCTTTTTTCTTCTTCTTTCCTTTTTGTTCCGAAACTAGATAAAATCGATATTAGTGTTTTTAAACTTGGTCTGATTTTATATTCACCTACACCACTCGAGTTTAATAAACTAAAATCGATGTATGCTTAATCCAGAACAAGAAGTAAAGAAGCGATTGTTAAAGTAATGTCAAGCAGCGTCTGTTCTCCGTTTATGCCATGTAATTTACACTCCTAAGTTGCTCTCAGGGTTATTTGAGTTACAGTTTCTTTAAGTATATGTATTTTTATATCACGTTTAGCTACACATTACTACTAATTTAAATTTTACTAATTTAAATGTAATAGACATTTATCTGTAAAAAGGTCGTTGAAATTGGCACTTACGTTGAATATAATAATCGTTTGTGCTACGATTTGCTATACATATCATAGTCTTTGAAATTAGCCAATTTGTCCATCGATTTCCAGCGGCAGATTTGTTTTAGGTGTGGCCACTGCTTAATATTTCAATTCGTAAACGATTGACAGTGACAAGTGACAGAACACTGACAGTTAGGTAATGGTTTGTCTATTCCATTAGCCGAGCAAAGGAATCAATGCCATACATCCATTTTATGTAATTATTTCGTTAATTTTATTATAAAATCATTTAATATTGCTCTAAAATAATTGTTTATTATTAAGTTTTAAAATTATTATATTTAAAATGATTTTTGGAAGTTATTTCTTATTAGCTCTTAGCTAGAGCAAAAAAAGGTAACGGAATATAAAACATCTGGATTTTAAATATTTTTTTAAAATAAAACTGTGCTTTTAATTTTTCTCTATTAGAAAAACCACTTAAGATAGTTGTTCAAAAATGCAATGATTTTAGGCCCGTAAAAATAGCATCTCCTTTAAGGAGGAGGATAATGTATTTATTAGTACCAACAATTTCTTCTATGAGGTCAACATCAAAGTAGTTTTTTTCTCTATACAAACTAACGCTCTACCTCGATGATAATGTATGGAGCAGCAAAAAAATATTAAAATTTCATGAGCAACATATACATTTAAATTGTATCTTACAGGATTGGTGTCTTCTCCTAGAACTTGAACATCATCATCTGAACTGGAATCAGACACCCAGTCCAATTGTAGATCAGGGGCTGACAGCACTCCTACTGTTGGTACTGGATTGGTCTGGACCTCCTATGGAAAGATCAGCCTCGTTAATTAAAGAACATAAATAATTAATATTTTTTAATTTCTATTCTCGTTAATTTACCTGATTGCAATTATTACTTGTTGTTGCGTCTTTTTGCGTAGTCCTCCCCATACTTGTGCCAGGTTGGGGTGACTTTTCTTTCACTCTCCTGTCTCCACCAGCATTTACATCACAACACCTACCATCTTCCCTCTCAGATTTTACAGTGACATTCTGAGCACCTTCTGCACTTTCGTTTGATTGATCATTGGATGTACCAGGTTCAACCTTTACTCGAGTCTGCTCTGTTGCTTCTATTTTGACTATCCCACTAGATATAGGTACCGATACACTCTCATCTAAATTTTGTGCTGGTTCAGATTCTTGCTTGATACTCAGACCTTGTGTTCCTGGCTCCTCTTTTACTTGCGACAATGATGCATTTGATGTGCTAGCTACATTATGTTGTGAACACTGTCTATAAGTTCTGTGATGGTGGTGATGGTGATGATGGTGAGATCCATTTTGATGATTAAAGTGGTTAGGACTATGCCTCTGACATTCACTTACAATTGAGTGGTTGTGAGCATAAGTACTGCCATGATTTGTTCTACACCCACAGTTAGATCTGTTTGCACAGTTACAACTGAAGTTTTCTTGTTTTATGTGAGTGTTAGGAAAACAGTTGTGATGAGTATGAGGCCTATGATTATTTTGATGCCTTCTAACACAATGGTGTTCAGGTGCCATAGTATTGGCATCTGTGTTGATATCCTCTGCTACCTGTGATGTGGCTTCACTATGGTCATGTGGCTCTCTTTTGATGTTGACTCTTGGAGAAGTTGGATTAGGATGACTACCATTACCCACAGTAACAGGTAAATCAACATTGGAGCTATTACCTTGGTGACCAGCACCATTGTCACATTGCTTTTTCCGTGGTACAGATATATTGTCTTCCTCTTCGGAGGAAACCTCTATTAGATTTGTATTGGTACCTTCATTTTCTTTAGACTGTCTTCTTCTCGGTGATATGTTTAACTTACGACTTGGTCTCTCCAATGCATGTGGTTGATTACTTCTTAAGTGATTTCTGCCTGATGTATTGATATGATTATTATGCACTGCATGGGGTTGCACAGGATCAAAATCCATTGCAGAAGAAGAGCTATTATCTTCACCCTGTGGCAGTGTGTAAGCCACAGGATGTGGCACATAGCTTCTGTCATCACTAAGAACTATTACATTGTTAGCATGGTATGGAGCAAAAACATATTCAAGACCAGGTCTAACACCAGTTCCATAGTGTTGATAATTAGGGTAGTAGTAGCCTCTCTGGTTAATAGGTTTAGGTTGGTATCTGATATTAACATCGGGAAATCTTTGACCATTTAGATTTCCACTTTCCAAGTTATTTCTGCCAAGAGCATAATCTAAAGAACTTGAACTGTCTGGTAGAGGTTGGTATTCCTCAGGAACAGGGGTGTGAGCTGAGCCTGGTGGGGCAACAGAGGTCATGTTCAGTTCATAAGGTTGGGTGGGTGTAGTTGAATTGACATAGTTAGAGGAAACAGGTTTGGACGTATCCTCGCCGGCAGCAGCGGAAGTAGCTTCTGAAGATGTCGGGAGCACTTCCACTTCATCATCACTCTCGGCAAAAAGAGCTTCACAATCCATTTCTTCTGTAAATGAAATAATAAATAATGTTTCTTTAAAAAAATCGGAATCAAACTTCCTTTATAAATTATAGTTACCATTTCTAGGAGGATTATCAGAAGCTGATGATGTATAAACAGTATCCAGAATAGCTGCTAGGGATGATGGACCGGGAATATCCCACGAAGATGATGATTGGTCACCTTCGTATCCCTTTTCGGTCATTGTAATTGTTAGTATTTTCTCGTCATAATGTTCAAAACAGTGGGAAATGCCACAGGGGAACTTCAACTTGTTTGCAGACAACAAACATGGAGTATTAAGTTTCACAATATTTACGCCATACTGAAAGTTAATGAATTACTATTTTACGCATTGCAAACACATAACTTAGTCCTATTTTATCCACAGAAGTAGATAAAAACACTGGAATTCCACATGCGAGCGAGAAAATGCGACATTCACGACCAAAATTTACAAAATAATGTTGCCATTTTAGAAAAAAAAAATACTATAGTGACACAGATTATACAGAGTACATCTAAAGCAGGTGACAAGCGGGGACGACAGACGTGTCTTTGGACGCGTCTGGACATTGTGAGGTCGAACGCTGCCATTGGTCGATCCTTTCGTCAACTTTCGCCAGCCCGCTAGCAAGGCTCCGTCCCTTCCTGTTCCGAAACTGGCTATAATTGATATTAGTGTTTTCAAACCTGGTCCGTTTCATTTCACTTCACCACTTTTTCAGTAAGCTAAAATCAATGTATGCTCAATCCGGAAAAAGAAGCGAAGAGTCGACTGTCAAAGCACCCCGTGTATCACCAGTTTTATAGTTATACCGGTGACAGATGGCGGCGGACGCGGCTCCGAACTCGTCTTGACATTTTAAGGTCAAACGCAGCCATTGGTCGATCCTTGGGCTGGCGGAAGTTGTTTGAAGGATAGACCAATGGCAGCGCTTCACCTCACAATGTCAAGACGAGTCCGAAGCCGCGTCCGTTGCAGTTTGTCACCAGCTTAAAAAGCAAAGATAACTCAGTCCGTTGTGTAGTAGAGTACAGGTCATGACTTTTAGTTTAGTCACTGATTTAATATTATACAGATGCCCCATCCCGTACAAAAAATCCTGACCGCTCTAACTCGTGCTATTCTTCGGACTATTTTGTTTTAGCCGCGTAGGCGCCAGAGGTCGCCTGCGCAGGCCAGACAAAAAAGTCGGCACTCAAATAACTCGAGATGTAACTGGCTACTTATTAGATCATACAATCAGTAGATGACGCTAGAGCCAATGCTTTACGTTACTGCGATATGATTTTAATAAACCACATTTAAGTAGTCTAGTAATTTCAAATTTCGGCCGCTACCTGCATGTACAGATAGCTAGTAGTTAAGCGATTGGGTTTAGTTCCTGGGGGATGCGAGTTCAAGCCTGGTCCACATATATAAATAAATAACTCTAATTTTTGTTTTATTTATAAATAACTCTGTTTTTGTTTTCTTCCAGGTTTGTTTTATTTGTTATTTATGTTTTTTTTTATTTTGTTAAATAATAATAAAAAGTTAAAGTATAGCGAAAATATTATCTTCAAAAATTACTTGTAGCAAAGATCAATATAAATTTTCTTTGCTTGTTTGTAGTCGTACTTTAACTTTTGCTTCGTTTTTCTTCTTCTTATTTTCACTTTACTAGACTAATTATTTATTAACTTACCACTTACTTGATTCCCGAATTAACAAGGAAACTTTTAATTAAGTATATAAATACTTAAAAATGCAAATCTGGAAAAAGCAGAAACAATAGTTTAAAATATAAAATCCGTGGTTAATCTGTCATTCCTTAAGCTGGTGACAAGCTGCGACGGACGCCTCTCTGGACGCATTTTGCCATTGGTCTATCCTTCAGTCAACTTCCGCCTGCCCAAGGATCGACCAATGGCAACGTTTGACCTTACAATGTCAAGACGCGTCCGGAGCCGCGTCCGTCGCCGTTTGTAAGTGCTTTTAGATTTCAAATCTGTCCACCCATCCATTCGGTTAACTATATTAAATATAGATAAATTTTATCTGTTAGACATGAAATTTCTAAAAGCTTTTTACTCGTAGCGATGCAGACAGATCAGATGGCACAAATTCACAATAACTACATTACGGTCAAATTATTTTACGAACAGCTAACTACATTATTTTTTATATTGCAGCATTGATGGGATGTTTGGATCGATGGTCGGTCCATGATTCTCGTGGTTTCGAGTAAAAAACCTGGTTGACAACATACTTATTCTCGGATTTTAAATCTTTTTATTACAGTTAAGAATATTCTTGTAAATATAGGTTTCAATATTGAAAAAAAATATATTGAAATAAGGTCCAGAAGGGAAAATAAAAAGTTGTTGGTTAATAAATAATAAAGTCTAGTAAATTGGAAACAAGAAGAAGGAATGTAACGAAATGTAACAATTGCGATAAAATTCAGATCTTTATTTCGTATTCTTTGCACTCTCAGAAGTTATAACACCTTATTCTTTGCACTGACTAAGAAAAATTACGTACTCCGACATTATGACAGTATGCTATTCTGACCGTCTTCGTTGTCGTTTCCATACTGACTGCCGGCCAGACTCGAGTCGGCCGACCCCGCCGCCGCGCGTATCAGGGTAGGGACAGTACGGCGGCGGGAGTGGACGGCGCGAGTCAATACACTAACTTTTAAATAATTTTACATTTTATAACTTTTTTAATAGAATATATTTGCAAAAATGAAGGTAGATATATAAAAGATCGTTACAATTAGAATATCGGCTTAATGTAGCTAACAACTCGGCCATCCTAAAATGTGGTACGTCCTCGGACCATTACTAATATAACAAAGAGGAAGTACAATCGAATTATTTCTTAAGAATAATAATACATAAAAAAAACATCACAAATCGTTAGGGTTAGTTAGTCTATTTAATAATTAGAAACATATTTATGTGATATGATTATTTTTCTTGTTTCACAATAACAAGATTACAAAAATCCTTAACATACATCTTAGATAATTTGTTTTCAAATACTTACAATAAAATATTAAACGTAATAAAATAAGTTATTTATATAATTAAAAATAATAATTAAGGAATTTACTAGTTTTCTAAACATGCAACAATCAATTATCTTGAAATCGTATAACTACTATATTATTAATCAATCGGTCTCTTCATTATTATCATTCATAGATTCATTATTTTCGTCTGAACTAGTCTCGAATAAATTGGTGTTGAAATTTAACCAAGATCGTAATTTGTCTCCGGCCACGACGGCTTCATAACCACGATTATTTTTGCGAGTTAATGGTGTGTCTCTCACGACAAATCTATCGTTTGGCAATATCTTAACTATTCTATACGGACCTTGGTATTTCGCCACCAATTTCTTCGACTTTCCATCATTCTTATTTATTTCCCTTTCTACCCGAACTAACTCACCCTCTCTGTATACATGGCTTGGTTTTCTTTTTTTATCAAATCTAGTTTTATCTTTTTCTTGTTGTATTTTTATTAGATTGCCTGAGTTTTGTCTCAATTCATTAAGTTTTTCTAGTGGTATAACCTCGGTTGTATCTTCTATAATTTCACTCATAATAACCTCACCTGTACCTGACAATTTACACCCAAACAACAATTCACAGGGACTTTTTTTTGTTGTGCTGTGGACTGATGTATTAAGTCCCAACTGAATATCTGGAATTTGCTCATCCCAAGTTCTATCGTCTTTGGCATGGGTTTTAGTCGACAAAGCATCTAATATTGTGCGATTGAATCTCTCTACCTGGCCGTTTGCCCGAGGAGTAGCGACAGCATTCAATATGTGTTTTATTACTATACTTTTAATAAACTCTTTGAAAACATGACTCGTAAAGCAAGATCCCCGGTCAGTTATTAGGCGCGTTGGTGTCCCGAAATAACTTATATGATCTCTTAGAACGCGAATGGTAGTATTAGGTTTGGTATTTCGTACAGGTGATAAGTTTGCAAATTTAGTAAATCCGTCAATGATAACTAACAAGTAGGAGTTTCCTCGTTTGCTACGCACAAAGGGTCCTAAATGGTCGGCATGAATGGTGTGAAAGGGGATTGCTGTTTTGGGAATGGGATGCAGTCCTCCTGTTTTGGGTCCACCTTGCGCTTTATGATGAGCACACTCGAGACATGCATTGACATACTTTTTTATAAATCTTCTCATCTTGGGAAACCAGTACGACTCTCTTATACGAGAGAGTGTTTTATCGAATCCGAAGTGTCCAACATTGTCATGGTTCATCTTAAGGATTTGCCACCGAACGCCTTTAGGGACTAGCCATTTTAGGGAATTGTCAACTTTTCTATACACTCTTCCATTCTTCAAACTATAGTTTTTACAGATATCTGTGTGTTTCTCGATGTCGGGTTTACTAAGTACTTCTTTAATTGATTTTATTTCATCGTCGGCCATTTGAACTGTAATAAGCCAGTTGTCTTTATCAACGGAAAGAACATCTAATACGTGATAGTCCTGGGTATGAGATTCAATTGGGTTTCTACTAAGTGCATCGACGTGAGACATTTGTGACCCGGGCCTATATTCAACACTGAAATCGAATTCTTGCATTTGAATCCACCAACGGGCTATACGGGGTATTAAGTCGCGTTTGGTTAGGGTGCTTCTTAACGCGTTACAGTCAGTATATATTTTAAAGGGAATACCGACTAAATAGACGCGAAATCTGTTGAGGGAAGCTATTACTGCGAGAGTCTCCAGTTCGAAGGAATGGAGTTTTTTCTCATCATCAGTAGTTTTTCGGCTATAATATGAAACAGCGCGTAATTTACCGTTGGTGTCTTTTTGTAAAAGGATACCGGCCAGGCCATTTTTACTGGCATCCGTATGCAATTCGGTTTGAGCAAAGGGGTCGTACAGGGCAAGTACGGGGCGTTCCGTGAGCACTCTCTTTAATGTGGTAAAGGCATTGTCATGTTCGTCTGTCCATTTCCAAACTGAATTTTTACTCAAAAGATCGGTTAACGGGCGAGCTATGACCGCAAAATCTCTTACAAACCTTCTAAAAAAACTAGCTAATCCGATGAATTGCCGTATTTCGTGCTGTGCCTTAGGGACTGGGAATTTTGATACCGCCTCAGTCTTTCGGTTGCCTGGTCGTATGCCATCACTGCTTACCTCGAATCCAAGAAAATCTATTTTATCATAAAAGAAGTTACATTTCAAAAGTTTAAGGGTAAGCCCTCCTTTTCGTAGAAGATCTAAGACCTCCCTAAGCCTAGACATACCTTGATCAAAATCTTTGGCTGGAATCAAAATGTCATCCATATAAACAATGGCAAATTTAACTTTTGCAGCAGCTAAAATTTTATTTATTATACGCTGGAAAACGGACGGTGCATTTACGAGACCAAAAGGCATCCTCAGGTACTCAAATTGACCATCAGGAGTAACAAAAGCAGTCAAATGTGTGGATTCCTCAGCAATAGGTATTTGGTAATAACCTGAAGCAAGGTCTAGTTATAAAAAGGGTATTGCCTGATAATGAGTCAAGTTGATCCTCCACACGTGGGATGGGGTAATGATCTTTAATTGTTTTCATATTTAGTGCTCTAAAATCAACACATAATCTCTTTTCGCCTGTTTTCTTTTTTACTAAGACTATGGGGCTAGCATAAGGAGACGAAGACTCACGTATTATATCTGCATCTAACATCTCCTGTACCATATCCTGAACTTGTGACCTCTCAGCGTGCGACATACGATATGGACGATACACTACAGGTTCTGAATCTTTTAACTTTATTACCATTTCAGTCTCCTGAGTAAATCCTAAATCTTTAAGATTATTTGAGAAACAATCAGCATATTCCGCCAAAAGATCGACTACATCTTGTTTCTCGTGATCACTCAAAGTATCGCCAAAGTTAAATGAACTGTCAATATCTTTGTTATTTACTTGCAACCTGCAAATGTGTCTTGTGTCACTGGGTTTATTAGTTCGAGTTATCAATGAATTTTTAGTAAAGGTAATATCATTGGCAGATAAGTTTTGCACCAATAAACTGCAAGACCCATTCAAAAGTTCGTATTCTCCGGGTAAAAGATAAAATTCATAACCTGGGTTTCCTCTAATAGAACCGTTTACATAGACACTACCAGTTAATAGAGAATCAGAAGTAACGGGTACTAATTTAAGTTCATTTTGTTTTATAAGGACTTCATTAACTACGAGCATCAGAAGCTTGTCAGAGCTATCTACTGTTTCAAATATCAATTAAGAGGGGGTTTTAGTAATAATAAGACTGGGATGTTCCGTAAAATTGTGTCCGAGCAATACAGAATGGTTCAAAACATCGTCATTAACAACGTACATGTCAATTTCTAACGAAATATCTTGAATTTCAGTGACTGCTCTGACTCTTGCTATTGCTGAAACTAAGGTAGGTCCTACACCCTTTAGCAACGGTAACTTATCACTGATAAATGTAAGACCTAAGAACTGGGCATCAGTTTGACGAATTAAAGAACATTCGCTACCTAGATCTACAAAACATGTCAAAGGTGAATTGTTTACATTAATAGTTGTCATATATTTGTCTTTGGAGTTAGAAGAGGATAGCGGGGTCTCATTAAGGGTAATTTTCAGAACTGTTTTTTCGGTATTATCTTTCTCTTTTTTGTTCTCGCTAGTGTTACGCTCTGAATGCGTATAGGGACAAGACATAACAGTATGTCCAATTCGTCGGCAATTACTACACTTAAGGAGAGGTTTGGGGCAGAGAAAACTAGGGTGTCCTTCAACATTGCAGTTAAAACATTTAATCGGGCCCTTGGAGCTTGATACAGATGTAGATTTTTGTGAGCTATTGGTATTAGTTGAAGGTCGTTTGTCAAACTTATTTTTATAATTATTAATATCCCTGTTAGATTGAGCTACCTTAACAGATTTGAAGTACTTAAGTACTTGTTCAGGTGAGTTAAATTGGACAGCTTGAGCCCCCAATTTAATTACACGATCTTCGATTCCGTGCAAAATGCAATCAACAGCTTTTTTTCCGGTAATTTGACACCTATTAATCAAATTTAATTTCGCATAAAAGTAATTCTCGAGTGGTTCACCATAACGCGCTTTCAAAGACAGCATTTCAGTAAGCAATTCAGCGAAATTTTCTCTACAAGGAAATGATTCGGCTAATTTGGTTTTCCATTCAGACCAAGTAAAACGGACACTAGGTAAACTTTGATACCAAGTCTTAGCTAAGCCAGTGAGTTTTGGAAGAGCATAATGAATAATTTCCCTTTCATCCCATCCATAAATCTCAGCACATTCCTCTACTTTCGTTAACCAGTTTAGAATTGTTTGACCCTTCGAAAGAGGATCAAATTCAGGCACAACATTATTTACAGCAGAAAGCTTATGAGAGCTAGCTTTTGAAATATCTTTAATGGCATTAATGAATTGAGACAATAGTAAATTATGTACTATGTGACGGGGGTGGTGAGGACTCTTCATGATATCTTGGCCTTTTGTGTGTTGCACGACGTATTTGCGAACTTTTCTGGCTGTAGTGTCTGCGATGTCTGTGAGTAGTATCCGAATCATCACTGCTGCTACTTTTCGATCGTCTTATTATCTGAAAATGGCACAAGGAAGTTAGAATATATAATTTTTATCAAATTACTGTCACTCAAATTCATTGCATGACCACTTGTATTAAAACCATCATAATACAAGTGGTATCGAATCCATTCTATTTGTTATCTACCGAGTCCTCATATCAGTCAATATCATTAAAATTAAAAAATATTTGCAGCTTGATTTCGTGTTACATAGACAAACATTGTCACAAAATAGGACACTATTTTTTACCCCACTACAAAACTGTCTTAGCTACTGATGACAGAAGCAAAAGATATCAAGAAATCCTCTTCTCAGTATTTGAATCATCCTTAAAGCTAAAACATCGGTTAAAGAAAAATAAAACTTACTACATTTCTCGATCCTGACACATTGGCTTCCTTTTTCTAATTGAATGTATCCTTGTTTGCAACACCTCTTCTCGACGGGAATGGAAGAGCAATTGGGTGGATTGGGATTTGCACATGTTGGTGCATTGTCGGTAGGTTTGTGGGTAGGTTAATAAATAATAGTCTAGTAAGTAAATTGGAAACACGAAGAAAAAGAAAAAGGAAAGATAAATAATTATTTAGTTCTTTTTCCGTATTTTAGTTTTATTCTTATTTTATTACGATTACACGAACGAACGTACCATAAATCGGAAACAGAAAATAAGAGTTATTATCAATAAACTATACAAAAATTATAATTGTAGAATTTATTCCAAAATTCACGAAAATGTTTCCAGTCTAGTACGATACCCAATCGGCTATCCATGCTTGTCGTAGACGTAGACGGTTCAGACGTCGCAAATTCACAAAACATTTAATTTACAGCTGTATGTCTACTACTTTAAGAGTTATTATTGATTTTGATACTGTTATGTTAGTGTAATGTAAAAGCATTGAATAAATAAAAGTTAATAAGAATGTTGTGTTTTAATAATTTCCGGTTAGGGTTCTGACGCGCTCGCGCGTTCTCAATGCCTTTTGTGCTTGCGCAACACTGGTTACGGCAGCACTGGTCATGTGATCATGTCTGCCTGCTGTCAGTCAGTTGTCTGTCACACAGCACAGAGATTAATTTATGTTTAAAGAACATTTTACATTGTAGATTTAAATAATCGAAATTAAAAGTTGCAGAAATAGCAAATTATTTATTTGTTCCAAGGATAATGAGGCACGTATCAAAACAAATATATTTTAATAATGCTGCTGACCGTAATAGCTCCTATCAATATATTTATGAGGTAAGTTATCAAAAGTTTTTGTTACAAACTTTACCATTTGTCTATTTGAATTTATACAACTTGAAACAACTGTCTTATCTTTGTTCTAGTGAAACTAATATTGTGTGTGTTTGATCAGAGGTCACGTTTCTGATACTTCGTAGCGACCAGTCGTGTTCATGCGCTTGTATAGAGTGCTGGTGAATAAAATTAAAACCATGTCTTCCAAACATTTACCTCTGTTTTTAGAAGGAGAAGTTGTCAAAGGCTTCGGAAGAGGCTCTAAAGATCTAGGGTGCCCTACAGGTAATTTAACTATTTTTGTTTCTAATCTAAAAATAACATAGTAATAAAACTAAACAAGACTTGGAAAATAACTATTAATTAATAAATTATATTCTATGCTATGTAATTTATTTATTACTTATTCGAGTTGTATTAATCTTAGGCCAACGCATTAGCTTAGCTATTCAGCATGGCAATGTGGCCTGCCTTTTGGGCACCTTTCCCCAAGAAAGCGTGCTCAATCAGTTATTTTATTTATATGGTTTCCTTTAAATAGAATTTCAGGTTTTTTTTAGGTTTAGCTTTTATAGAATAGAATTATACATTGTAAATATTTATACTAATTAATCTTATAATATGTACCATAAGTATGAACACTACTGATATTTACTTTTTCAATTTAAAATAAAGTTGGTAAGTACATATTTTCACAGAACATATTAACTATACTTTTTTGTGAATACAAACAATACAATACAATACAAAAATTAAAATATTGCATTTTTCATAGATTTACAAAATATAACTGTAACAACAACCTTTTTATTATAAGGTACTGTCTCAACTTATTTCCTAGCTCAAAAAATGCAGCAAATATGTTATTTTAAAGGCTTCCAATGCATTGCCAAAGCCCATAAATAAGTGCAAATAAAATTCTTTAGTGGATTAGGTCTTGGTAAAAGTATTAAGGACCAAAAGAAATATGGATTGAAATTTTGATTTGTGCACATTATCCAGGGATGTATATTGTCACACTTTAATCCTGTGCGACAGCCTGTATAGCCAAGAGATGAGAACACCAGACTTCATGTCTCTGAGGACCCGGGTTTGATTCCTGGTTGGATCAATGTAGAAATATAACTTTTCTATATTGTCTCAAGTCTGGGTGGTGTGGCACCATTGTTATTTCTGATTTCTACAAAGTCCTTTGGCAATTAGCCAGAGCCTCATGACTGGAGCAAAGTATGTGATTTGTCCAATTTATTGAAAAAAGTAAAAATAGGTGAACACTTGTGTTTAGAGTAGTAGTAGGTTAATTAATTCTTGGGATAAATAAGGATATACAATTGGATTTTCTTGCTAAAATGGTGGTAATAATCTATTACCAGATAAAACATACTATTAACCATGTCTTATGCTTGTGAGCCTGGATTATTGTCGTTAAATAAATTGGGTTAATAAAGAAACATTATCTTTACAACTGTATAATTTTTTAAACAGTTGTAAAGATAATGTTACTTTATGAATTTTGGTGATTAACTAACTAATTAGTCACAGTCGTGTACATAAGTGGTTTGTATCTAAGTTGTTGGATGCCTAACAGCACTTGTCTGCTATTAGCATTTAACCTTGACCAGAATTCTTACTTAATCAAATGATAATTTCGAATATGAATTAAATTGGTAAACCGGGCTTTGCCAGAAGGCACACATACCAGAGACATAATATCATAATAAAAACCCAATTCTTTATACAGTGTTTGGTAATTGGTATACAATCCAAAACAGGCTAGTTTCGGCTTTATTTATTTATACTATGTCTTTTCGGTTCGCGCTCTGGACTACAAAGCCCTGTGGTTTCGGGTTCGAATCTCGCAAGAGGTAAATATTAGTGTGATGAGCACGAGCATTTTTTACCTAAGTCGCCATAGTACAAGCTTTGCTAAGTCTGGGGCTAGATGATTGGTGTGATTGTTGGCTAGTCGTATTTGTATAAAAAGATTGAATTTAACTGTACTGTATAATCTGATGAAGAATCTTTTATATATATACTTAGTAAACAATTTCGTAGTACTCTTGAATAAGTATTTGTTTTAATGAACACTAATTGTTTGCTTTACTGACTGACTGATAACCCCATTAACACTGGCTTACCTGCTAGTCAGTATAAGCCTTGTGATAATAATTGCAAAAAACCATTTAAATTATTAGGAACCAAAAACCACCAAAATGATAACATACATAAGTAATCCTGGGGCTATAAATAATAATAAACTCTTCAAGTATTAATGATCGTAGTGTACTATCAATCACGTACTTACACACAACTGATAAAAAGGCTTACTCGTAAATTATATGCTTAAATAGAGCTAGCTGGGAAGTTTAAATACTATCTTTTCGTTCCAAGGAGTTTTTTTTGCAGTAAAATCACTTTAAAATATATTTTGCAAAATCCATTACAGTTGGATCTGCCTAATCCAGAATCGAACCTTATCCCAAAAGACAAACTTTACGAGTAAAAAGAAATGAAACGTGTAGGTATAGGAAATAAATTCCTAGTGCACTACTAGCGGCACATGCAACATACACATTTAGCCCAATGCAAGCCTGCGCGCTCGCGTCCTGTGTGTGACTATAAAGATGTAGTCGCCAAATATAAACTAGCATGTGGTTTCAAAAGCTAATAAACCCAAACTGTCAGAAAAATATTTAAAAATTTGTTATGAATTTGACAAAACCTCAACGATATTAAATTATCGTTGCAAAATCTCAATCAAAATCATTGAAAAACGAACAAAAAAAGGTTTTAATTCTCCTTTTTCTTTTTAACCTCTAGACCGATTTAATTTATTTAAACGTCGATTGATAGGCTAACTTGATAGCTACAATCTGAGCGTAGGGCTTTTTAATCGAACAATTGCATCCATGCGAAAAGTATAATTTCCAAGAGAAAGACGCAGAGATTGTCCTAACAGCCACATTTCATTACGTGCTGTTTTATGAACCGTATTTTAATAAGTTTTCGTGCGATTCATAGTAACACGCGTCGAGTTGCTAATTTAGGGGCACTACTCGCCTTAAACCTCCTTATGAATTACTAAAAGATTACAGACTTAGTTTTCTTGATTAATCCAATCGAATTTCGAAGCAGGGACCTACCGCTCTACTTAAGACTTTAAAATCTGCCATAGTGATTTATAAAACTCGATAGTAGTATAAAATTGTTTCATTATCCATGATTTGAGCGTTATTGTATTTCTGCGAAGATAGAACAATGGACTTTTGGGGTTTTAGAAAAATAGAGATTAGTAAAAGCGATAGAGGGCGGTACGAGAGTAGTTCCCGGAAGAAGTAGGGATCCCGGATCGTTACGTAAAGAAATGTTTATTAATATTTCGATTCGAGACACAACTTTTTTGAGAATTGCATTAAACTCCCGACTGCAATGGAGTCCCCATATTTATCATTGCCTGTCAGAAAGGCTTAGTTTAACGGCATATAATGCTTAAAGAAAAATGGTTAAGGCTTTTATATGATGTCGAAAGAAACTGCAAGACAGTTATTTTCAGTTAGTTGTAGGAAATAATAAATATACGAGACTTCCGAAATCGGATGTATGCTTTTGAAGCAGACAAACATATTTTGTATTGGATGTACATAATAATGCGAACTCTACTCTACTCCACGCGACAGAGCAAGGGAATGTTTTTTTTCACTAGACCCAAAATTCAACGAATATTGATTAATTCTGTTACAGCAAATTATCCTCTGAGTGTAGTTCAAGCACTTCCCTCGGGGCTTCTCCCTGGCGTGTATTACGGCTGGGCGCAAGTTGACAGGGGACCGATCCACAAGATGGTCGCCAACATTGGTTGGTGCCCAATGTACCAGAACAAGGAAATGTCAGTGGTCAGTATTCCCAAGATTATAAATAAATAATGATGACGATGAAACCAATATTGTTGACCTGATTGGCGTAGTGGCGCAATAATTCGCCTTGAACGCACGCAATAGGTCCCGGGTCGATTCGGGTCAATTTAGAAAATAGTAGTTTTTTCTATATTGGCTCAGGAGACGTATTTTTGAATCATGCTAATTCCAATCCGAATACGAAATCGCAAGATTCCCATGCGAATTCCTATTTTTGAAAACTCATTCCGTGAATTCTGCAACGACCACTCGTTTTTTTTTTTTTTAATTATGGCTCGCACGACATGCATTCGCCACAGACGGAGTTAAAAGTTAAGGAAACTATTAAGGAATACAAAGTTAAGAGGAACGGAAAAACAAAGCAGGATAGGATCAGGTTAGTAGGTAAATTAATATTTAAAGAATAACAATACACAAACTTATATTTTAATATTATTAGAGGAAATAAAAATGGATAGAATATTATAAATTACAGAACTATTCATACTTACTAAGGTTACCATGGATGTAGGGAGAGGAATACGAAGGGATACTAGAGAGGAAAATAAAGATTAGTTTTTGTTTTCTAATAATAGAAAGTACGGAAGAATTACATTGACAAGTAAACGTATGTTTGACAGAAACTTGACATAATAACTTTTTATTTAAGTTTGTTATTGAGTTTTTGCTTTATGGCTTACAATATTTTCTGCGTTAAACAAAAATAGTTACAAGATTTCAATTTAATAGTATCATCTATTTCGATTGATTCAAAAATGCGTAAAATCGGAAGCAATAGAAACCAGTTTCATACACGAATTGTTTTCGTGTTCGAATTCAAGATTCATTTCTAATGCTTCAAAAATACGTCTCCAGGTCTGGGGTGGGAGACGTCCATTGCATTTATTGTCTGGTACCGTAGCACAAATTAACTTCTCAGTTCAAGATCAGGACAACTAATTTGTAGCGGCCGCTTACCCATTAATTATTAACAGACGACCTCCGTAGCCGACAGGCGAGCATACCGGACTTCGTGTCGCTATCTTTGACGTCCCGGGTTCGATTCCCGGTCGGTCAATGTAGAAAAATAACTTTTCTATACTGGCTCGGTTCTGGGTTATTTATGGTTTCTGTAAAATAAATGCTTTGGCTACTTACCATAGGATCAGAGAAATGTATGTGATGTTGTCCAATATTTATTAATTAAGTATATTTTTGTTGTTTCAGGAAACACACATTTTTTCACACAAATTTGATGATGATTTTTATGGATCAAATCTTAAAGTAGGTATTCTCGGTTATTTAAGAGGAGAGATGAACTTCCCATCTCTGAATGATTTAAAACAACAAATAAAGCAAGATATAGCAGACGCTGAAGAATATTTAGAAAAACCAGATGCCCAGCAAATATTAAATCATAGTTTTTTTACATCATGATCATCTTCTGCTCAAATTTTTTTATGCTGGTACTTAACTGTTATTAGTAGCAATTTCTCTGAATGTTGAATTGCCTTTTATGAATGATAGAAAATCTGTTAACTTGTTTTATTTAAATGACAGTATATTTTTCTGTAAAGGAGTCTACACATCGAACCCGCTTTACCGGCGATACATTCTAAGTATTTTGATGTCGGCGCGGCGGCATGAATACTATCAGCAATTTCTAAAATGCCTATTTCGTTACTATAGCTCGCGTTGCCAGGTGACTGGGCCTAGTGTAAGTTTTATAAATATCTTCTATTTATACAGGGTGTACAAAAGAATATGACACTCCTTAAAACCACGCGACCAGCTGCTCATAAGCATCAACTTTTTCTATGGGAGTAACATCAAAATCATAAAAAAATTTAAGATGCTCTATACAAACTACTACGCTGTTTCGTTATCAATGTATGGGGCACCTGAAAAAAATCTCGATTTCGAGGTTGCTGTCATAGTAAAAGTTGTATATGAGCAGCTGATCACGTGGTTTTAAGGAGTGTCATATTCATTTGTACCCCCTGAATAAAACAAAGTCGTTAGTTACACCATTTATAAGTCAGGAAAGGCTGGGCCGATTTTTATGATTTTTTGATTTGTCTTCGCCCCGAATAGCAGAATAACTATTAAAACATCGAAAAATTCACGAAATAAAACGAGACGGTACGAAGTTCGCCGGGGCAGAGTTTCGTTGAGGGGCACCTCAAAGCCACGGGCCAGGCGGCTGAAGGCGTATTTCTGCGAAGCGATTACTTATAAAACTAGGCCTAGGTCCTCTGAGCGCGTAAGTCGCCACGGCGCGGCGGCCTGATACCGTACCGGTGGGGAGCAGCAAGTCGCCGACCATGAATCTTAAAGCGTAACACTACCGTCGCCGTCCCGCTCACGCCTTCTGTGTGTGTTGCGCTTAAATAAAACCGCCGACCCGCGGGGCTGTGTCAGCTGGTTCGGTATGTAGACTATAATAATTAAACTGAATTATGTTTATTATTGTTTTAAAATAGTTAATTATTATAATAATTACTTTATTATATCTTTCATAATATCTCTAATAAAATAATTTAAGAAAGTATTATTATTTATTATTATCAATTTAAAGTTGTGAATGTTCAATCGAAAAATTGAATCTATGATTAAAAAATTGACTATAATAGGCAGATACCTATTTGTTTTGAAAATAGATATACGCCAAGGTGTTAGCGTTAATAAAGTAGCGACAACGATGCGAACTTAGGTGGTACGTGGTTCAATTTAATTATTGAACTTCTATAGTAAGAAGCAATTTCGGAACTTCGAAAAGGCAGCTGCAGCCGGAATTGGTTCAGACTACGACTTGGTTTGTGCGTAGTTGTTGAGCAGATATCAAGAGCAAACTGTCGCATTATCTAGACAGCCAGATTCAAAAATGCCAGGTTCGAATCCGCGCAACTGCTGGCTCTATAAAAGTCCGGAGCGTGAAACAGTAGACTAGTGTTGTCGATCGATGTCATCGATAGTCGACTATCGATTAATCATCTATAATCAACCAATCGCAAGTCATCGATAGCTCAGAACGTGGCATTACAATCAATTGAGTGCATATAGATAGTGTTGTTGCTCATAAATAAATAAAAATATCGATTCTTTTAGACTATCGATAGATTTATCAATTTACATTAGTATTGTTTACAATATTCAATAGTCACAACAATAGGGATAATGGAATACTTCTAAAATTTAATAGTACTATCCTTGTATATCTAACTATCCTTCCAGTAAATTTATTCAAGTTTAAATATAATTTTATACAAGTGTATATAATTTACTTGTACATAAAAATAGTATGTAAAACTTAGTTGTAGTACTACACTGTACGGTTTTTTTTTGTAAATTGTTACAGAATTATTGTTATAATTACTATAGACTAAGTAACTTTCTCTATGTAATTCGTTTCATAAAATTTATATTTGCTGCACCCTAACAGGGTTTTGTACTGTATTCAATTGTATTGATAATGTACATTATTGCAATAAATAAATAAATAAATTATTTCAAAGAGTTATTAATAATCGGCCTCTAATGGTGCTCGATTAATTACATTACTGTTAAAACATACCCAAGACTGTTGCAAATTGGCAGACTATCGATAGTCTTACATAATCGATAGTCTTTATTTACGAGTAACGATACTATCGAGTTTATTATTCGCGAGCAAGTACTATCGGTATTATTGCCTCGTTCAGAGCTATAGTTGTATTACTTTGGCAGATAAAAATTATCGATAGTTGACAACATAGTATAGGCCAGGAGACGTATTTTAGAATCATGCGAATTCGAATCCGAATACGAAATCGTAAGATACACATGTGAATTCCTAAAAATCACTATTTTTGAAAATCCATTCCATGAATTCTGCAACTAGACGTTGCAGTTGTCGCTAGATAGGTTCTTCACTATCGATTGTTGGGCAAAAGCAAATAGTATCGATAGAACTATCGATACAGTCGATACTATCGATAGCCCCATAAGCGTAAATACTATCGATAGTATCGATACTATCTAAGCTCAATGTCAAATGCACTATCGATACTATTGCTACTGAATATTGCAACAACAATCGATACTATAAGCATTGACTTTTGAATTTTATTTTATTTTATATTACCAACTGTTTGGACAGGGAGAGCGGGCGCTGACTGGCGATTTAGGAACTCTTAGAGACTATTAAACAAAATGGCAACTACGCCCTAACCCATTCGAAAACTCTAGTCTTATCATTCCATCTCACCAACTGCCTGGCTAAAAAAAAACTCCAAGTAACCTTCTGCGGTGAAACAGTTCAAGCCTCATCTCGAAAATAATAATAATAAATTTTGACGACCTCTGTAGCCAAGAGGCGAACATACCGAATAGTGGCACTATCTCTGAGGTTCCGGGTTCGATTCCCGGTCAATAAATGTAGTAAAATATTGTTTCGGGTCTGAGGGTTGTTGTGGTACCGTCGTTGTTTCAGACTTCTGTAACACAAGTAAAGCAATGTAGGTATGTGATGTTATTTAATATTTATTTAATCGTTTAAAAAAAATAAAAACTTACAATCACACCAATTATCTAGCTAGCCCAAAGCTAAGCTTGTACTTTGGCGACTAGATAACGGATAAAAATACTTAAATACCTTATAAGCATCCATGACTTAGGTACATACAAATAGTCGTGCTCGTCACACAAACATTTTGCCCCTTGCGGGATTCGAACCCGTAACCGCTTGACATTTTGTAGTCCGGAGCGCGAGGCACTACACCAGACGGTCGTGAAAACGAGAATAAACGTCAAACGCTGGCTGGCAGGCACAAGCTGGAGGCTGTTGAGACTGTTTTTCGCACATCTACTTTGTTTGTCCCACCACCTAAGCTTCGAGCTGAAAGTATCAATTAGATTTACTTTGAAGAGCTATTGATTGTTCAGAGAAGAGAAGTGAATGGAGCAGAAGATATCATGCTCTCTAAAAACCTCTATCATCAGCTGTAGCAGCAGACTAAAATTAATTACTACAACTACTACATTTTTTAATATTACATAATTTATGTTACACATTGTGTGTACAAGCAGCAGAAGCGCAGCGCGCAGGACATTCTTAGAAATTAATCTTTTTTACGTTGAAAATGGAACCGACATTCCAAAAAGTTCGGTAATGACCCCCGCCGTGCACTTGATCCATACTCAGGGACCTGTATAACACCACATTTCTTATAGCAACATTAATCGGCTCTGGCATCAAGTAGCTTTCCACAACTTTGACTAGGTTGTTAGTCACCGGGTGGAAGGCATGCCCACATAGTGTCTCCAGTTCTTTATTTTAGTATTTCTTCATAAGTACTTAGGTACAATCAAAGACCACTTACATATCAAATTAAATCATTTTTATTGCACCTACAATTTGAAATTCTAAAATTGCCTTAGATAGAATAATTGTACTTGCAACTGTTACTAATGATTACAAGGCAATGGAAAAACTGTTCTAACCATACTTTTGAGCCTTATTAATTTGTCATACGCTTGTAAAGCCAATGGAAATTTTTAATATGCTATGTTTGATTCAAGTTTTTGACAAAATCTAGGAGTGCTAGTAACCCAAAAAGACTTGATGGAAACTAATGCAATGGGCTTTGGAAGTTAAATAAAACCCAAAATCCCTTTGAAAAAGCCTTTATTTGTAATGCTTTAATGGATCCATTAATTTAATGAATTTGTATAATATAACTCCTTCATACTCTTGGAAACAAATGCAAATCTTAAATTACGGTTAGGGCTCTCTCTCCAGGTTTAACTTAATGTTGTTTTCTCCTAAATGAACATCCTGGAAAAAATTATAACAAATTTGATTAATCCCATAATGTTATGGTGGCTCTGCTCTTACATGCTTAGCCATATTGACACTATTTGTATGATGACAATGCTAAATATGTGTTCTAAACAAATTAATAGATATTATTTAAATAATAAAAATGTACACCTGTACATCTCTGTCTGGGCCCCATGGCATGGCCGACTGGTAGAGAATGCTATTGGCATTTAGTTCACACCCAGTACTACTTTTTTGTCTGTGCAATTATATATGTATTAACATTAAATTAAATTCAATTCAATATATTTATTGCATTCTATAATGTTACACAGGTGTTATAATTAGATACATAAAATAGATCATTATAGACCCTGTAGGGCACAACAATAAGATAGGTATTGTGGGCAGAGAGGATGACGCCATAATTAGATCAATTTGTTTATTTTTAAGAAGTTGTAAAGAATTAAAATAATTAAGAAATCATATGATAATTATTGAATAATTTATTGAATAACATAATCAAATAAATAGTATTTTTAGGCATTTAAATATGTATTTATCTTTGGATTTCATTTATTGTTTTATATTGTTGTCATTTAAGTATTCGTTTATTGTGTAATAACATTTTTTTATTAACATTAATTTTAATTGTTTTATAAATTTTTAATCATTTACTTAATTTTTCATAAACTCCGGCAATCTGTTATAAATTCGTATGGACATAACATCAGGTTTGTATGATCTTGTTTGCAAAATACCTTACTTAGCTACCAATGTTGATGTCAACAATGAAAAATCACATTTGCACAACTTTAAATTTTAACTTAACTGTAAATAAGTAAATAATAAAAATTATTTCTTTGTTTAGTGTTTTCTAATTTAATTTTAAATATCTAGCCCTGGCAGAAAGACAATTGTCCTTACATTATGCAATGTTGATGTGTTGCAGTTGATGTGTTGCATTGCAAATTCACATTGTTGTGAAATAGTAATTAATTAGGTATTTAACCATATGAATAAATTATATAATCTTTAAAAGGCTCAGGCCAATATACATATAGCTGAGTGATGAACAACCTGTGGTCCTACCATCAACAGAACTAATATTTTTAAGTCAAAGCCTGCAATGTATGGCAAAAGGCACTGCCTGTGCATTGTGTAATGTTGTTGTGTTGAATTGCAAATGTTGTGAAATAGTATCATTAGGCCTACCTATTATGTCAATAAATTATAAGAACGAACTTATTAGGAGACACCCGAAATGAAATATTTTATGTATCTCCATGTTCATGAATGTTGTAAATACAACTCTAGTGTTGATAATAACTATGATGAAAAAAATGCGCACAATGATAATATATACTGGACTGCAGTGACTTACCTTCGGTTAATCTAGCACGACCTCCAGTGGGTTGGCAGAGGATTGTTGAGCATCCCGCGCATACGACCACCCTCTGTGCGTGACTGAATACCGTAGTGATTTTGTAGCAGCCTGGGCATTTTACATCCATGAAATATGAATTGGGATGTGGCACCAGTCTCTTGAGTTTATGTTTCCTCCTCTCCGACGCGGGGGATGGGTGCAGCAAGTCAATTGCGAGCTGAAAACAATGATGATAAGGTTATATTTTACCATCGGTGTGCAACTGCATTCGCTACCATCTTAT
Source organism: Anania hortulata (assembly GCA_963576865.1). Lineage (NCBI taxonomy): Eukaryota > Metazoa > Arthropoda > Insecta > Lepidoptera > Crambidae > Anania > Anania hortulata. The sequence goes on along the minus strand of OY756408.1, from coordinate 9,311,410 downwards.
CACGAGCTTCTTTATTAAACGTTTATTTTCATGATAAATAGTATCGTCAGTTGGGAATTCAGAATTGATAGCTCTCGTGGCTTGGGGATAACTTCTTCGACATGTCAAATTCTGCCATGTGTAGTGCCTGTGTATCGTCATGTTTGATGCGTAATTTTACAGTCAAAATAAATTATTATGTTTGGGCCATGCACATTGTATACTAGAAACACTTGGTAAACACGAATATTTAACACAGAAATGTAACACTGCTCGAATATTTCCGAAATTCAATAATAATACACACCGGCATGGTTACAGCTTTGATGCAGAACCGGAAAAGGATATTCGACGAATAATCCAAAGATAAGTAAATGTGACCATAAATAGTGAAAGTAAGAATGCGTTCTCTTAATTTTTTTTTTTTGGTAGCGTTCATTCCTTGCGAACAGAAAGATCTAGTCTTTTTGGTTTGGTTTTAAATTCGACAAGCAATCGTTAAAAACAAATCAAACAAGTGATACAAATGAGAACGCAACGCCTTTTGGAATTAGGCTTTAATCAACTTAATAATTATGCTACATTATTTATTTGAAAGACATATTGCAAAGAGATGACACATTGTCAGTTAACACTTCATAGGCACACCATAGATACTAATACACAGAGAAGGTTCATATCATTCTCCCCGGCTGTATTTTTAGCATAACTAATTACAAAACGTAATCTGTAAGATAGGCTGGTGTGCTGCAAGGCCTACTGGAGTGCCGGCTTTGGGATGCCTCAGGTTCGTTAGCAGTACCAGCTTCATGAGCAGATTCTGGCTGCTGAGCAAGTTCAGGTTCTTCATGTGTATCCAGTGGCGTGTCTTCTTGCCAAGTATCATTCCCACCGTCTGGTAAAGGAGCTAAATGTCTATTAGAAATGGTAGTTTCTCTACCATCTGGAAGTCTTACAAATGAATAAGATGGATTTGATTGTAAAAGCTCGACTTCTTCTACCAAAGGGTCATACTTTGAAGATCGAACATTTTTCTTCATAAGAACAGTCCCAGAAGATGTTAACCACGTTGGTATAGACTGTCCATTCATTGTTCGCCGTGGGTGACAAAATAGGCGTTCGTGAGGAGTGCTATTAGTGGCTGTGCATAGTAACGATCGTATTGAGTGCAAGGATTCATTTAACACTTGCTCCCACTGCGTCACATCCAAGCCCTTAGATTTTAAAAACAATTGTATGGTCCTCCATAATGTCCCGTTTAGGCGTTCAACTTGACCATTGCCTTGTGGATTGTATGGTGTAGTCCGGCTTGTCGCTACATTTAATGATATCAAGAATTTCTTTACTTGTTCTGACATAAAAGCGGATCCTCTGTCAGAATGAACGAAAAGAGGAGTGCCAAACATAAAAAAGAGATCTTTTAGGCATCTAATGACAGTTTCTGCAGATACATCTCGACACGTGTATGCGAATGGAAATCGCGAGTATTCGTCAATTATGGTCAAGATGTATTTATTGTTGCTGTTCGAGGGTATCGGACCTTTGAAATCAATGCTCAGTCGCTCAAATGGAGCCGTTGCCTTAATAAGCCTTCCATGAGAATTAAGGAATCGAGGTTTTAATTCAGCACAAATATTGCATGCGGAAGTTACATATTTTATATCATTAACAGAGTATGGTAAATTTTTAGTCCTAACCCAGTGTGTCATCCGTGTGACGCCAGGGTGTCCAAGAGCGTTGTGCAACTCAACTAAAGTATTGGTGTGAATCTGTGCACAAACACGGGACAGTGCATCAGCAGCCATGTTCTCCTTCCCCGGTCTATATATAACATCATATTTATAGGACGACAATTCAAGCCTCCAACGCTCTACTTTTTCATTTTTGATTTTGCTTGAGTGGTGGGCTTGAAGCATAAATGCTACGGACTGCTGATCGGTGATCAAAATAAAATGCCTTCCTATAAGAAAATGGCGCCATTTGCGAAGTGCTTCCACAATAGCACATGCCTCCTTTTCGATGGAAGAGTGACGCCTCTCAGGTCCAGATAATGAGCGCGAGAAATAAGCTACGGGACGTTCGTCCTGTAATAAAATCGCTCCAATTGCATATTCTGAAGCGTCCGTTTCGACAGTAAAGGTAGCATTAAGATCAATTGCGTATAGGCTAGAGCAGGCGAGTTCATTTTTCAGAATATTAATATGTGATACCGCTTCGTCAGAAAGTGGAAAATCGGTGATGTCAATCAATGGCCTTATTTTATGAGAAAAGTTTCTTACCCATGGGCTATAGTGCGCAAACAATCCTAAAATTATTTTAAGTGACTGTGAATCCTTTGGGACAGGAAGATCAAGCAAGGGTTGTATTCTAGTTTGGTCAGGTTTGATTGTCTGATTGCTGATCGTGTGACCTAGGAGATTAATGGTCTGTGAACAAAAAGTACATTTATCATTATTCAATGTTAGTCTGTATTTTTCAGCCGCTCGTAGAAATGCATTAAGGTTCTTGTCATGATCGTCCTTGGTAGCTCCACAGATGGTCACGTCATCAAGATATGCATAGGTTCCAGACAAATTTTCCTGTTCTATGATAAATTCTAGCGTTCTCTGGAAAGCCGCTACGCCGTTGGTAACACCAAAAGGGATCCGAGTAAATTCATACAGTTTTCCGCATGCTTCAAAGGCAGTAAATGTTTGTTCTTTTTTTAATATAGGAACTTGATGGTAAGCACTTCTCAAATCAATTTGACTAAAATAGTTGAATTTTGAAACTTTTGTGATGATTGATTCAATTTTTGGTAAAGGATAGGCATCCAATTCAGTGAAGTTATTAATTGTTCTTGAATAGTCGATGACAAGACGTTTTCGATGATTGTCCCCTCCAGTGACGAGAACTTGTGCCCTCCATGGGGAGATACTTGGCTGAATAACTCCATCCTCCAAGAGTTTGGTTACTTCTTGATTAATAAAAGCTTCGTCTTCCTCACTGTGTCTTCGAGATTTAATGGCAATAGGTTTGACAAAAGGAGAAAGGTTTGTGAAAATCGAAACCGGAGGCACCGAGGCTTCCATTACATTACAGATGCTAAGAGGCTCCTCTTCACCACCGAAGTCCAAGACAAGTGAAGAATGTGTTTTTAAAATGTCGTGCCCAATTATCACATCGGCACACAGGTTATTGACAATTAGCAAATTCCGTTTTTGGTAGGTATGTTTATTGATCTTGATAGTAGCAATACACGACCCTTCTACGATGGAAGTATGGTTTAGCGACGCAAGTGTTATGGACTGGCTACAATGTTTCTTTTTCAGACGTAGTACTTCAGCCAATCCTTTGTCGATGAAACTTACAGAGCTTCCTGTATCGATGAGTGCATCAGCAGTGTGATCATTTATGGTTATTGGGATAGTCGCTTTTCGGAGACTCCCCGGAGAAGCTGCAATCACAGATGCTGTCTCTGCAGAAGTATCTTGAATTACCGCATTCACTTTAGGACTACCTCTGCCACTGCTTCGACACACGTTAGCAAAATGACCTTTCTTTGAGCATAATTGGCACTGCGAATGAAACGCAGGACACTTTGTGCGTTGGTGAACATTTCCACCGCAAAAAAAACAACGACGTCTTCTTTGACCAAAATTGATAGCAGCTAATTCATTGTGAACCTCTTTTTCTTCATTTGCTTGAACAGATATCGCATTTAGCAAGGAGGTAGAATTATTTGGCATTGAAAAAGATTGCAAACTTTTTTCAGCGGTTTCAAGTGTTAGTGCCTGATTTTGTGCGTCATCGAATGACAACGTCAAGTTTTCTAAAAGTCTTTGACGGATTTTTTGAGAGTTGATGCCAGAAATGTATGCAGTACACATAAAATCATTTTGATTTTGTTCGGCTGTTACAGCTTGAAAATCACAATCTTGAGCTAATATTTTTAAGGCACGAACATAGTCAGATATTGATTCTTCTAGCTTTTGTTGCCTGGTCGATAGGATGTGACGTGCGAGAATGCGATTCCTCGGTTTTTTATATGATTTCTTAAGTGTTTGTATAGCTTGTTCATAGCTGGTACATCCTCTGACTAGAGTGAATACACCGGGAGCTAAATAGTTGATGAGAAGCTTTAGTTTTAAGTCAGGAGAAGCATCACTTATCTCTTCTGAAATGAAATTTTCAAATGTGTGGAACCAATGATTCCATTGTAGCTCTGCCCCCGACACACTAGGGTCGGTGCTAAACTTCTCAGGATTCAAGTACCGTGTCCCCCGTGTGGCCGTCGTTGGAATTGTCGACACAGTTTTGTTATCAGTCATTATATCGTCACTTTATTTAAGTTGATTAAATTGATACAAATGAGAACGCAACGCCTTTTGGAATTAGGCTTTAATCAACTTAATAATTATGCTACATTATTTATTTGAAAGACATATTGCAAAGAGATGACACATTGTCAGTTAACACTTCATAGGCACACCATAGATACTAATACACAGAGAAGGTTCATATCAACAAGTTTACGAACGACTGCAAATACGACGACCGAAGTTGAACCGACTGGACATACTCTGTCTAATCTGTGGAACTGACCGAAGTACGACCACTGATCAGGTAAAACTACGTGTACGACGACGAGGGCATCGATGCGGATAGCGTTGTTATTGTGTTAACTTGTTCAGTGGTTGCGGTGGTTCCTTGCAGGCTTATTTGGTCCAAGGAATTTAATTATTTATGAATTCCTTGGGTCCGAGAACGAACACACGATAATAGGGGCTTAACCCAGATGTTACTGAATCTTTTTTTTTCACATACTACCGTATTTTTTTATATTGTTACCTTGATGGATATATTGAACATAAAGAAAAAAACTTTTTTTTAAATCTTTTTAACGATCGGTCGCTATAAAGGGTTAAGCTGCGACGGACACGGCTCTAGACTCGTCTTGACATTGTGAGGTCAAGCACTGCCATTGGTCTATCCTTCAGACAACTTCCGCCAGCGTTGCCATCGACCAATGGCAGCGTTTGACCTTACAATGTCAAGACGAGTCCGGAGCCGCGTCCGCCGCCATCTGTCACCGGTATTAAGTAAAAGCACATACAAACGGTGACGGACACGGCTCCGGAAACGTCTTGACATTGTAAGGTCAAACGCTGCCATTGGTCTATCCTTCAGTCAACTTCCGCCAGCCCAAGGATCGACCAATGGCAGCGTTTCGGTCAACTATAGTAACTACTAGTTAATTTTATTTTTAGTATAGGGGCGCCGATGAGATGCTTGCCTACGGCGCTCTCAACGTTAAATCCGCCTCTGCTAAAAAGGTATGTGCAATATAAATGTCGTCGGCATATTGTATGATTCGTCATCTCACAAATGGCGTTTTTATACGGCCACCACCTCCGGCAACCATCGGCCGCGGTGATGTGATCTTGGTGGCGGTGGCTGGGGTTGCGGCTTGCGGTCAGCCGTCCGTCACTCACTGTCACCGCCGCGGCTTGCGATTAACCACCACAGTGGGCCGCGTCTGTAAGACGCTTATTATGACGACGCCATTATTTTGTGAGATGAGATGACCACTTTGGATAGATAGTCAAAGGATGATCATGACGAACAATATGCCGACGATATTCTACTTTGACTATCTCTAGTAATCTCTACATGTCTATCATGCTGCCTATGCTCTTGTGGCTGTATTTTCTTTGCTTGTTTGTCAAATCAGTCAGCACAGATTAATTAATAATGTCAGTCAGCTTGCTACATAATAATCTGTGGTCAGCTTGTTTTGATTTGAATTTTGTCTTCTTCTTGCGTGTTCATGACTTCATGTTCATGTTGTTTTGTTTCTCTCCGCAAAAATCGTAACATATGTATTAATTATTGATTAATTTGTGATAATAACGTTGAGTATTATCCGTTATTTTAATCGTAAAAGCCACAATGGCTGATGAAGAATACGAAGCTGAAGACGCAGGGGCAGACTATGATGACATTGCCGAAGAAGATGATAATATCGAGGAAACCGAGGAACAAGAGGAGGATGGCTATAATGCCCAGTGCCTGGCGCCTGGGCAGGCTGGAGGTGGTGTGGAGAAGTCCAAACGCATTACAACCCGGTACATGACGAAGTATGAAAGGGCCAGAGTTTTAGGTGAGGTTATGTCTATATTTTCATGAGAAAGTGATAGAAAACACCTAATTCTGGTTAAGTTTATCATTGCCAACTTGTTATGGAATTGATATATTAATTAAGCTTTTTCTACATATATGGGTTGACTAAATGAAGACAAAGTTTATAAGATTTGGATTCAGGAAACCATAAAATGTGTTGTCATAATATCAGTTTTTCGGTCATTTTCTTATTACTCTGATGTTTACTAGTTCTAAAATATAATATTTTTTTTTTATTACCTACCTTTCTTCTGGCAAAAAATGGTCTGCTAGACAACAATAGGTTTGCTTATTGCGTCTACTGCTCAACAGGAGAAGGATTGTTCACTTGTTTTTCATTGTTTAGAAGTTTCAGTAAAACTTGTCTAAAAGTGGCCTGCAAGAAAGAAACTTCCTAACGTGAAATATTCAAAGGAAATGTACTTACTAACTAAAATTTATACTTTTTAAGTAGGCTAACCCATTGAATACCATAGAAGGATAATTCGGTACCTATGGCGATTCAAAATTTGAAGCAACTTTACAGTTTGTTTACACAGAGACACACCCCCACCACTATAAAAGAGGGTTGCTCATAATAGTAGTTCTCCCCAAACTTGGGGAATATTAAATAAAAACAATGCCGACATCTAGATTGTCATGTGCACGACGTAATTTTTTTAAAAATATTTTACTGTTGTGGAATCCTTAAAACAAAATGATGTGAATGTTTTGATTTTAACAAGTGATGTTCATTTAAGCTTTTTAACTTTAAACTAATATATTTTCAAGTATGTATAATATTTTAATTACACTGCACCTAATTATGACAGACAAAAATATCAGTTAGTACTTTTAAAATTAATCAATAGGGACAATAATGTAAAAATAAAGTGGGAAAATAATTTCCTTAACTGGCAACACTAACCTCTTACATAATGTAAAATATAGTGATAAATTTTATTAGCTTTTATGGTTGAAATACTAAATAATATTGATAGCTTGTAAGTGAAAAGTGAAGTTATCACAGTTTTTATATTTATCCAATTTGACACCATTTCATAGCACATCTCAATCGTCAATTTTTTTTTCCAAGAGACGCATTCCGAGCGGATTGACATTTAACACTACGGAGTTGTCAGGCGTTTGGAGCCTGCTGCGGCTCAAATTTAGTTGCTTCAAATTTTGCGCGCGTATTGGGTATCTAGTGTCAATAGACACAGTGTCAAAAATCTTTGAGGCAAACCATTAAATGGAAATTAAGTCAGCAAAAATGCTTAAACTAAATAGATGTCATACTACTACAGTTGTAGTATGGTTATTGGAGAAGAATAATTTTGAATGTTCTTTTCTTTTCTTTTTATTTAATGATTTGTTATTATTAAAGACATTTGCACACCGGCACAATTCCCGGTAGAATGAAATTGAATCTGAATCTAATACTGAATACCTGTATTACTGCAACATATGTTCTGCAAATAAATGATTTGATTTGAAGAAGAAGATAGTTATAAAGTCATATTTTAACATTCTGACTATAATACCTTTTTTGTGTTTCCAGAACAATAAAAATAGTATTCTGAAAATTACTTTTATCATTAATTAGTTATTAGTATTTTTGAAGTGACCATAAATAAACTAACTTGTATCAACACTTTTGTAGGGACACGAGCATTGCAAATTGCGATGTGTGCTCCAGTGATGGTGGAATTGGAAGGAGAGACAGACCCCTTACAGATAGCCATGAAGGAGCTGAAGCAGCGTAAGATTCCCATCATCATCAGGCGATACCTCCCTGACCACTCGTATGAAGACTGGAGTATAGATGAGCTAATTATTATTGACCATTAAATGTAACTGAACTAGTTCTAGGTAACATTAAGATTAAATGTAATATTTTCATAAACCTAAGTATGTAAATTTGTATCATTTAAATATCCAAAAATTACAAAACATTTGTACGACGACCTCTGCAGCCGAGAGGCGAGCACGCCGGATTTGACGTCACCATCTCTGAGGTCCCGGGTTCGATACCAGGTTCCCGATTCAGAACACTTCGATAACAAATGGACAACCGGTTAATCACGTCATCACGTGACACAAATGTTAAATCATTAGTGTCACTTGGTTTTCCGACCCACATTTTGTTATCGAACGGTGCTAATTCGGGGACTGGTCGGGTCAATGTAGGAAACGAACTTTTCTATGTTGTCACGAGTCTGGGTGTACCATCCTTATTTCTGATTTCTATAACTCAAGTGCTTTAGCTACTTAGCTCAGGACCAGGGCAATGTATGTAATTTTGTCCAATATTTATTTGTAGATGTATAGGTCCCCACCGCCAACAGGAGGCGCGTCGTAAGAGGCGACTAATTCCTGTAGCATGAGACGGGCAGCAGCGTCTGAGTGCGAAATCTTATAAAAAACTGCGCTCGCCAACCCGCCTGCCAAGCGTGGCGAGTATTGGCAATCCCCCCAATGAAAGTCATTGGGGAAGGCCTATGTTCAGCAGTGGACGTCCTATGGCTTAAATGATGATGATGATGAGGTTAGTGGTTCTATAGAATTTACATAGTTTTTTGACTGGCTAGTAATCGCACATCTAGATAAAGAGTAGCACAACTCGAAATAATGCAATAGGCGAGTTATTGCGATTATCGGAATGTGCGTGGAATCTGCATTAACTCCAAAGACACCCATGTACTTGAGACACATTGATTTTGTGTTGTGCCATCGCGTATTTCGAGATGCTAGCTAGCTACTCTTTATCTAGGTGTGAGAATTGTTAATTGGTAGAGCAAAATATAGACCGAATCAGGTTCTTTAAAAGTACTCTTATTGCCCTGAAAAATAAAGCCTGCAAATATTATATTGAACGATGGATTATTAAGTCACGATTGTACACCTACGATACCGGGCAGCTGCAAATAGACGCGAATGTATACTATTTACGTAACGTTGGCTACGTGGGCCCGATCCGCTGCATGCGAGCATTCAGTTCCAAATAAACGCGGGTGCTGCAGTCTCAATAGCATGACAGGTTGAAATATCGGATCGAACGGTGAGATGGGCCTCTGCCGCTCGCCAAGACCGGACGTATTACAAAACTCTGATTGCGGACTGACGCTTGGCAATCGCTATCGAACTCGCAATGTTTCGTTTGCAATAAGAGTGAATGTCGTTTAGATTCAAAACGATAGTCGTCTAACTACACTCGTTTACTTTACCTAATTCAGGTGCGAGCAGATAGTAGATAGCCATAATAAATCAACGTTGGACGATCCAAGCAGTTTGTTGCCATATGCACATAATTGTTAATTGACACATCCATTTAATTCCAATGAAATTTATTGTTTTGGACTCTATTCGGGCGGGCTATCAGAGAAAGAAAATAACAAGGTTTATTGTGAAAGAAAAGCGATTTCTTGTTTCTTTCATACAAGTTCCGAATAATCCGAATAGATTCAGGAACACAACAAATAAGGCTGTACCTAGGTGCGAAAATGATGAAGTTATTTACCTATTATGGATTGGTGGAAGAGCGGCCCTGTACTTTGGGGCAGAGCGATTAAGGATTGCCCCTTAGTTCTTGATTTCAACATATTATACAGGCTGTAAAAAAATAGGAAACTCCTTAAAACCACGTAATCAGCTGCTCGGCCTCATAGTATACAACAACTTTAGGAGCAACATCGAAATCGTATTTTTTTAGATGCTTCATCCAAACGTAGATAATGTGATGTAATGTCGAAACGGCAAGACTAGTATACTTTGGTTATTTTCATAGTTTGTTGTCATATGGTTTACTGCTATGGGGTTCTGCTACTGACATTGAATCAATCTTTGTGTTGCAGAAAAGAGCCGTACGCGCCATATACTGTCTTAAACCTCGTGACTCACTGAGGGCGATTTTTAAAGATATTAATATATGGGATGGAAGTCTACAGTAGCCATAATATATTATTTGCTATCCGACTGTTAATATTAGTCGCCATGTCATTATTTTTAGTACCCCACCTATAATTTCAATCGCCATATGTAAAAAAATACTTCCAAGAAGTCGCAGCCGTTATTTAGTTTTTTATAATACTTTGCAATTGCTGGCTATCCAATATAATTGAAGCCAAATTATTTTTGCAAAACATTGCCCAGTTATTTTTGTAGATGCCAATAGGTTATACCCCATAAATTTTTCATTTGCCTCAATAATAATAAGCTTTAATATATTAACAGTAGCCTCTCAATACATTTTTGAAAATATTATGTACGTTCGAAAAAATCTTAGTTTGTTTAGCCTAAAAAGTGATTTTCTTCAATATACCTAATATTCAAAATAAATATAAACTTGCCGTTCCGAGCTTCAGACTACATAAAGTTGGTTTATTCTTGGGGAAATGTATTAAATTTTTCAATAAAGTACCACAGACTCTTGTTGAATTACCTGTACATGAATTAAAAATTCACATTAAAAAAATCCTTATGAAAAAAGGATATTATAAAATAGACGATTATTTAAATGACAAGAGTGCATGGACTTAACCTGCTTAGCTCACACTTACTTCATGTCTTGTAACTGTATTTCCTGTAAAAAAGGCTGACAAAAGTGACTGAGTTTGTTGCGCCGTTTCTTCTCATCACCAGCCAATATGTAGTCCCGAAGCGGTGGTAGGACTAAGCTATATTTTGGGACGTGTATAAGTGCCTGGAAGAGGGCCTATGTAGAAAATAGATAGTATTATTGAGTATTATTGTAATAAGCACCTAAAAACACGACTTCGGTGTTGCTCCCGTAGTAAAAGTTCTTTTGTACACAATCCATTAATAATAATTCCGAACAAAGCGAGAACGAATGTTTTGAGATATACAGGGTTACATTGCAAGGGGGGTGTAATATGACTGTGAAGCGAACGCCAAATTTTTGAATGAACACTTGTTGAAATTCTGTGTTTTATATAGACTCCTATTTGGCTCATTGGCTCTACCTACACCATTAAAGTCACGAGTTATACCGGGCTACTCGGTTTTGGGAAAAATGTTTTTATGCATTAGACTGCATTAGCGAATTTAAATAATTTGAATACTTATAAGTAAGAAGGTAATATTATTAACTAAAATATGCACTAAGATATTCCTTTACATTTTTTATGACCTATAAATTAAAATATCGGTGTCGTTTATTTTCGCGCTATAAATGTCGCCTAAAACCGGACGAATTATTTGATGAACTTCAAATGGCATTTTTGATAAAGTCTATTTTAAGACAACCGTCTTACTGCTACTATAACGAATTTAAGCCAGCCGACTTACTTCGAGAGATGAAAAAAGGCAGAAGCGTTTATTTATTTAAACTTTATTGCACAAATAAAAATCGTAGAAACAGTGGACTTAGTGCCATGTGCCATGCCATTAAGCGTTCACAAAATTCTACACGAGCACCGTCGAGGAGGATATAAAGTTTCTTATTAGGTGCCGTAGACTGCACAATTAAACTTAACTCATGCTCCTATGCAACCTCCCGTGGAATGTGCCGTTACATTATTGCTAGTATCGGGCATCGGCTGGTTTACGACACTATAGTGATAAATAATCAACGTGTTCCAAAAACTCAAGCGCTATGCAGTCCCGGGGGTTCCTATCAAATTGAAATTTAGATCCCTAGTTTTTTCATTTAGACGAAGTTCCTGGTGTCGTTTCCTTTAAGAATTCAAAGAGGTACTAATAATAGAGGTAGGAAGGTATACGTAGGTCACACTATAAGTTTTGCGTAACTTAAAAAAACAACATGTTATAACCAAAATATTATGTTTATTGCTTTTCAAAATACTCTCCTTTACATTTTAAACATTTATTCATGCGATTGAACCATTTTTTAAAACAGGAGGACCACAGATCTGAAGGCATGTTTTCTACGTGCTGATTGAACGCTATCACTGCCTCTTCGGAGTTGGTTGGTTGGTAAAAGTAAAACCTCTCGTGAAATCTTTGATTTTGGGGAAAATACAGAAATCACAGGGTGCTAGGTCGGGGCTATGCGCAGGATGGGTGACGAGTTGTACTTTTTCGGAAGCTAAAAATGACTTTGTTTTGTTGGCCGTGTGTGAAGAAGCGTTGTCATGATGTAGGAGAACGCGGCTTTTGGGTCGTCTTTCGGGAACTTTTTCTAACACCCTGGGTAAACAAATGGTAGAATACGGCATTAACACTCTTTTGATCTTCAAGTGGAATTGTACAGATGGGACCCGTAGCTGAGAAAAAAAACGCGATCATTTTTTTACCAACGTTTCTCGCCTGCTTCACTTTTGTTGGCCTGTTCTCATTTTCAAACACCCATTCACAAGATTGCTGTTTTTTTTCGGGTTCAAAACAACAAATCTACGTTACGTCTCCTGTGGCAATTTCATAAACAGCATTAAAATGTTCATGGTCGTACTTCAGTAGCATCTGTGAGCACCATTCCACGCGAGCCCGCTTTTGCTCCGCTGTCAGTTCATGAGGGATCCAACGACAGCAAAGTTTCCGAACTTTCAATTCTTCATGTAAAATTTTCTGAATTTTGCTCATACCAATCCCCAATAGTCCTCGAATTGTCTCATAGGTAATCCGCGGGTTTTCTTCAATTAGCCGCTTAACAGTAGCCACACTATTTTCGTTGACGGCAGTTGGAGGCCGCCCTTCACGAAATTCGTCATGTAAAGAAACTCGACCTCTCTCAAATTCAGCAAACCATCACCTCACGGTGCTCAAACAAGGTGCTTCTCTCCCAAAAGCATTTTAAAGACGAGCGGCACAGTCTTGCGGAGAGAAAGAACTTTTAAAATCATAAAAAATCATCGCTCTAAAATCTTTTCGACTTAATTCCATTTTCGTTGCATACGTAGAACTTTGATGTGTGATAAAAAACAATTGACAAATCATTTCCCGCCAATTGTTTTTTTTTATTACTAAGAAGGTTGCAACGTTTAAAAAAATATAACATTCGAAATTCAAATAGTTCCGATTAGCTAGAAGTGCAAAACTTTAAGTGTGCCCCATGTACTACAAAATGCTTGCCAGAAGTATCCATTCACTGTTTTTAGCTTCAAGCGACCACGACCCGGGTACCTACTTGGAGTTCTAGGACAGCTATCTGATCAAACTTTAGATTTCCTCAACCTTAACTTACAGCCGTGATTTGGCATCATCGTAAAAAAGATGCGCTACAGCGCAGGTCATAGAAGAGGAGTCTGAACTTCTAAGGTAAAGTGGATTCGAGATTGATTTACCTACCTAGGTATAATAATAAAGACTGGATAGTCAAAAATCACTTCCCGCACTTTTCTGTAAATATCAACAATAACTCATTTGTTAGGTGTACAATAAAGAGTACTTATCCATCCATTCTATTATAAACTAGCTGTTGCCCGCGACTTCGTTCGCGTGGTCTTTAGTTTATTCATAAGCAGTCTCTGCTCAACTTTCTTATTTTTTTCTTTTATAGAACTTTCTCCTGACAATAATTAACACAATAAAAAAAGAATTAGCGAAATTGTTCCATCCGTTCACGCGTGATGCGATGACCAAGGGAATTAGAGATTCATTTTTATATATATAGAAGTATAGATATAGATTACAAAGGTTGAATGTTAGAACCACATTTAAATTGCGAAGAAATAAGGTAAAAAAAAAGTAACACTATTTGAATTCCATTATCAATTCCAATTTAAATGGTGATAGAAATATGATGTCATTATCAATACCAATTAAAACTATGTTTAACTATGACTTTGAACTTTCATTAATGTTACGGATGTTGCCTCGAATCGTAGTGGAAGTCAAAGGGAAGCAATGTAGCGCATCGTGCGGCGCCGACGCTGGCCACGGCCGCACAGTGCGCGCGCGCCGTGGGCCGCTTGGCACGCGCATCCGCCTGAACATCGCTGAAAGCGCCGGCGCGCCGAGAGCTTCACGCCGCGCCAGTACCCCTCCGACCAGCGATGCTGTGCTGTCTCCGGAAATAGAGTACGTCCGCGAACAGTGCCGCGTCTACCCACCTTCACGCCTCGATCACAACGCCATTAAATCGCGATTAACTTGAGAGCGCTTGTAAAATTTTCACATGTTTTCCCGGAGTTAAATTTATCGCCTCAGACGCTCTTAACGATCACGATTTAATGGTAATCGCTTAACTCGGGTTGCACTCCTCCGGGAGTGTGAGTCGTGTTGATGGGAGGTGGCGAATCTTTTACTCAGTGTGTGTGTTTCGAATCCCTAGATCGGTGGATCGGGTGCGCGAGTGTGAGTGCAAATGACTGATAGCCCGGCTTAACGGGCTTAACTTAACAAAATGTGGACCAAGAGGTTAAGGTTATGGAGGTTTATGTTGTGCATGTTTTTCGCCGTGTCGGCGCTCACGATCGCAGCGAGAGGTGAGTCGGTGCGCGCGCGCAGGCGCGGGAGTGCTTTGCGTCACCATATCGCTGCTATTTTCGGCGTAACTTGCGCTGAAATTATGTAAAAAGCTCGCGTATTAGCTCTATTTTTGGCAATAACCTTAGCCGATGTTTTGTGAGACACAATGATCCCGTAACCTAAATGCGTGCAGGAAGTCCGATTGTCTAGGGCAGTTGTTTTATTGCTCGGCCGGTCAGACCGCTCGTGAGGCGCTTACTGGCCGCAAAGCTTGATACGTAAATAGAAATACAGGGATTTGTCGTTGTGCGTCGCCATCTTGTGAAAAACGATAGGATCATGACGACATTATAAAAATGTGACAAGAATGTAGGTCACGAGAGTTTTTTATGAGAGCACTCTATTAATTTTATTCCTTAAACAACTTTCATGGTCAAAGTTAATAGTATGAAAGGGTATTAATATTACTGCATTAAATTTTTGAATATCGTATGTATAAATTATACCATCCCGTTTTTTTAATTAGGTAGGAGGTACCTACAGTTCGCTTAGAAAATATGGTTATTTTTTTCAGTACATTCACCCTTAGTAGAACTGTAATTTATAGAGAAGTCTTAAAAATCCTATTTTTACATTAAGTACAATCTTACTTACCAAAGGTAGTACTAGGATGTTTGTCTTTCTTGGAAATGCATGAATACTTGTGTAGATACTTAATAATAACACCGTAGTCAGTTGAAAAGCTTCACTTTTACATAAGGAATAACTTGTGAAAAAGCTTCAACACTATGTTGCTAGCTAGTAGCTTTAGAATGGTTCACCTTGTGGTATGAATTTACGTAAACAATCACCTTGGTGCAAGGCGGAATGCACGAAGGCCAAGTTTTTGAGTCGCAATATATTAACAGTATGATCACAGTTGTATTGTTTAAAACAGAAACGAAGAAATGACCCTAAATATGAGATCCCTATTTAAATGAAATTAAAGTAACCAGGTAAAAATATATACACATTAAATTTTACAAATGTAGTTTGCGTTTGAAGGAAACTCTTAAAATCATGCGCTTTCTTTCCCTTTATGTTTCGTCACTTTCGCCATGTCTGTCCATCTGTCTGTCTGTCCGAGGCTTAACTCAGATACTCTTAGTACTAGAACGCTGTAATTTGGCACGGATATACATATTAATCACGCCGACTAGCTGTGGTATAATAAAATCTTGAAATTTTTTTAGGGATCCTCCCCTGCACGAAAAGTGTTTTTTTTTCGTACATCCTATGGTGGGTGTGTTACAACTATTTTTCGATTTAAACGTAGAACCTACTGAGGTGGTAAGTGGTCCGGTAGACCTGCGGGAAGCGATTGTATGCTACTGTGAGCGGTCTGTGTGACATGTGCACAGCAACACGAATATTACATACACGTCATCAATATAATATGTTATTTTACCTATACCGATCAAAAAGGCCTTTTTAAGTCCGCACATTGTGACGGACAACCTCTCACGTGGCCCGAAAATTGACCTGATTTTTTAGGTTGCTAGCTAGACAAGGAATGACAAATATCATAAAATATATAGATAACAGCACAGAAATATGTCTTTGTTCCTTATTACGATAGAACTACTCGTATATATACTCGTATTATGTTCTCTAGTGGCCTGTTCTGGAATCCTTACAGCCATGTTAAGTCGAAATGGCATCGATGACTGTTCAAGTCCAAAATCACAAGACAAGACCTATCCAGCTGCTGATGGCGTGAGACAAGGAGATGTCATACATATCTCCGAAGTTGTTTGAATAACGAACGAACTGGAAGATGTCTTCAAGACTCTGGATTAGAAAGGAACATGGGCATCAATGTCAACGGCGAACACCACACGCACCTCCGCTTTGCCGATGTCATACTTAGTCATCATGGCAGAATCGCTCGAGGATTTGCAAGAAAATGCTGTATAGTCGTGTGAGCCTAGGAATAAACTTGGACAATACGTCATTCCCGGACCGGTTTCCACCGAAAGCGTGGCGCTCTAAGTTGTCAAGGAGTAATGTCTACCTCGGACAAGTGCTGCACTTAGGAAGAGACAGCTTTGAGCGGTAAATCGCCAGGAGAGGGCAGCTTGGCTGGGCAGCATTTGGGAAGCTGCGTCATATCTTCTCGTCACCACTGCCACAATGCCTGAAAAGCAAGGTATTCGACCAGTGCGTCCTACGAGTGATGACCTACAGAGCCACTGGCTTCACGTCACTCAGCGAGCTATGGTAAGGTCGATGCTTGGGATTTCGCTAAGAAATAAAATCTAGAACGAGGTTATCCGACAATAAACCAAAGTAATTGACATAGTCCTAAAATTTAATAAACTAAAGTGGCAGTGGGCCGGCCACATCTGTCGCAGAACCGATGAAAGGTGGAGTATACGGGTTCCCGAGTGGAGACCACGTCTTGGCAAACGTAGTGTAGGACGCCCCCTACCTCGATAGACCGACGTCCTTAGGCGACGACGATGGCTGGCAGTGGATGGATGAAACGGGAGATCATGCTTTTGGCGCTCCTTGCTTACTTATCCTATTATATATTCTGTGCTTTTCAGCAGTGGACTGCAGTAGGCTGACATAAGTGTATATTTATTTAATTAATAGGTTGGTATATGCTTGTGTACGGTCTGTTGCTAACATACAACTTTCTTGCTATGCTGATGATGATGATGAAGTGTAAATCCAAAACTCCTTGTTGAGCGTAGATTATTTATTAATTCACGTAAATTACACAAAACTGATAGGTTAATAAATTGATGTGAGCCGCAGCCGTCTTGCTAGGCATGTAATTGCGAACTAATTATAAAATTAATAAAAGTATTGAATTTGGGTCAGCCGCGCATAGTAACGTTATTGCTGATGTAAGAAAATGTACGGTGACGGACCGTACAGCATGTAAGTTTAATAAAATAGCTCCTAAATACCGTAAAAGAAAACAAGACAACTCTGTTTTTTGTCTGCCTAACGTAAAACCAAACCTTTTTATTCATTTTAAAATGTTTGTTTTAGCTGCGCATCTATAATATGGGTTATGTGAACACTGCACAGTGCACACTGTGCAGGGTAAATGTTTGAAATAAGAGTGGATGTGTCTTTTGTGGAAGTGCGTGCGTTGCGAAGTGAAGAAACATGCGTCGTGCCACCGATTTAGAAAACCCTTCGATACCTAGCTGACAATAGGTCAATTACATTACACTGCTAATTCATATAGTCACTGATGGTGGATGTTGAATGACTACTGAGGGCCAGTTTCACCACTTGCTGATAAGTTCCGGATTTAAGGCACTTGTTTTGACAGATAAACCATACAATTAGCTGTCAAAGAAGTGCCAGATAGGTTATCTGGAACTTATCAGCAAGCGGTGAAACTGGCCCTGAATCTTGTAATTACAAAGATTACCTTGTCAAAGTAGGTAGGTAACTGTATTAAATTGCGCCATTCGGTACAGATGTGATGATGTGACAAAAATCGTTTTAATCAATACCATAGATTCAATCAATCATATTAAAGGGCAATCTATGTTACTTAATGGTAGAGTAATATTTACCGTTAATTACCTACACAATGTGTAACTCCAAATACGCAAATTCTCTTAGGGGCTGATTCTGGTGCTTTAATACAACAACTTTTCCAAATGGTACCAACGTCGATAAAAAAGGCATCGAACCTCATTGGCATTACTTAAAGTGGCAAGTAAATGATTATACCTACTTTGTTCAGAATTTCAGTTTGAATATCTAATTTTTAATATTATTTTCATATTTCAAATGAAATTCTGCACAAAGTATATCATTTACGACATTTTGTCGAAAAGTATTTGTTGTTTGTAATTATTTTCTTTGTCGATTGGCGTATGTTTCACAGGTGTACACCAAAATAACGGAACGTTTAAGTACTTGCAATTTTAGGTACGCCAAGCTTCATACAAAAAAGTTCGAAGTCTTTTAAAAAACATGTTATATTATTTAAAAACATGACATCATTTGTAAAAAGAATTAAATAATATATTTGCTGATTTCATTTAAAAAAGTGAAAGTGTATTTGAGCAGCTGAATCACGGTTTTGCGCATTTGAAATTACACTTTGTCAAGCTTATGAGCTACGACTACGACCTTGAGCTACGAGCCTACGATTCGTAGCCTACATACTTTTCATAAACCTCACGTTCTTTTAAGTATGTAGGTACTTCGCGCGTCGTGAAATTTTCTTAGGAATACATTTTTATTTATTTTCAGACAACATTTTCCTGTTGTTCGAAGTAGCAAAAGAAAAAAAAAATGCGCGAAGTGCGCGGCGCTGCATCTGACGTTAATTTTGTTAGGTATTTTTTAATACGATCGAATACGCATAATAAGACATTTTTATTTAAGTTTATAATGACCGATTTTTGTTTATCCTAAGGTAGCTAAAGCACTTGTGTTATAGAAATCAGAAACAACGACGGTACCACAACATCCAGACCCGTGAAAATATAGAAAAGTTTGATTTCTACAATATATCAACAATATAACGTAAAATCGTAGTAGAACACAATAATTATTGTCGGATAAAAAGCCGATGATTATTGCCAACTTGAATGAAAACTTGGTCTGGCGTAGGTACCTAAGGTTGCAAGTTGCTGGTAACCTAAAATAACGTTATTTTGGTGTACACCTATGAAACATACGTTTATAAAAAGAAAAAAGAACTTACAATTTTGTTTTTAGCAATTACATGCTTTGTTATATCTATGATAATATATCCCACAAAATTATATTATCACAAAAAAGAACTTTGTTCAGAATTTCAATTCCACCATATAACGTAATTTTAGGTACTTGCAACTTTAGGTATGCCAATTAGGTTCGATGCCTTTTACTGACTAGTTCATTTACATAAATATTATTACTTTGTAAGGACAGGGCGAAGGAATGCATGTTACACTGTCGTCACTAACGTGATCCTAACATGGCCCTCTTTAGACCGAAGAGACGTAGTCGGCTGTCAGCCGTCGTCGGGAGTGAAGGTAAATCAAGGTTCGTTAAATATAGGAAAATGACAAGTTTTGTCGTGAAGGGCTGTGTAAACTACGACAGAAGCACAACAAAAGTTGACGACACGCGAATGTGTAGGTATGTGTAGGGTGATTTGTTCTGTCGGGCGTATTTTTACTATTTAAATCAACGGACTTGATAAATTATATTATAGTTTGTTACATCTCTGGCGATGTTGTTTATACAACAATCAGATTCTACTGTTGCCTGATAGCATGCCATGCCGTGAATGCCGTGTGCCATTGATGCGTGCCACAACAGGTAATATTTTATGGCACTGAGATAAAGATTATCTTTTTTATTGATTCACAGGAGTTTAAAGTCGTTGACACATTTATCATTGCAATGAGATGAAGCAGTGAATAATTAATAAAATCCGGGAATAATTCTACACGTTTTGTATATTGGCACAGTTAATACTAAAGGAAGTAGTACCTAATGGTATTTAAGCAAAGAACAAATTCACCCTTAAATTCACCAATAGAACATAGTAAGTAGTGATAGTATGGTTGCGTCACTTGCGTCATCTAAAACTTTTAAATTCCTGGGTCTTATTCCTAGACACTAACTTAAAATAGCAAAGTCACATAGAGTATGTTTGTAAGAGACTTTCTTAATCTTCATATAATCTTTACCATCTACCTAAAAAAGTGAGTCTCCCAGCGCTGCTTACATCTTATAATGGTTTTGTGGCTTCCAGGTTGAGGTATGCAATTAGGTATTTTTAGGGTAATTGGGACAAACTGTTCCAGGGCCAGAAAAAGAGCATACGTGCAATGTGCGGCTTAAAAACAACAGATGGCTCCAGAACTTATTTCCAAAAAATAAAAATTCTTACTATGCCTTGTTTATAGATATTTGAGTTAGCTTTGTTCATTATACAAACCCAAAATATCTGTTTGAAATTATCTATGGTGTCCGTAACCGATTTATGCTGTGTGCTTTAGATCGTAATCCATGCAAGACAGCTCTTTAAGGAGGGCTTTTGCTATGGCGCCAAGACTACACAATAAAATCCCAAACATCAAAGAATGCAATGACTTTTTTTATTTTAAGCAAAGATTTTACTTAGGTAATGAATTTTTACATTCAAATATTAATAACATTCTGATATCTGCCGTATATTTTAATTTAAATCATTTTTTATCTTTGACATTTCATTAATACACTTTATACTTTAAGACATTTGTATGCTGTCAAGGCAATGCTGCTGCTCTTTGCTTGCTGTGATCAGCAAGCAAATTATTTTTTACTATGTACAACATCAATTTTCACCTGTATAAATCACTAATAAATGATTTGATTTAATTTGATAACTTGAAGTGTCCAAATAAACATTAAAAAATCCTAAATATATTAAGGGTGAGGGCTGTGCTGCGGGTGTAGTTACCTTTTTTCAGGTTTTTGCTCAAACACCAAATACTTATCTTTGTGAAATAGCATTATGATTATAAATAAATAATAAATATTGGACATCACATATGGTTTTATAGTGACTGCGACACAACCTCAGCAATTTATAGGATAGGCAAAATGTCAATTGTTAAGCTTTTTGAGAAACAACAATAGGATATATATGTAGTAGCAGATATTTTCTATGACCCAACATCAACATCAAAATCAGGAGAAGACGGTACATTGTCAAAAATCTCTTTCGTGAAGTTGGTGGCCAGTTTTTCGTGGTTTACTTTAAGTAAACCGACTTCAAAAAACTGAAAAGCTAAAAATAATTTATAAACGTATATTATAAGTACCTAATGTTTTTAAAAAATATTATTAGCTTTTTAGTTTTTTGAAGTCGGTTTTCTTTTTTTAAATAAAATTTACTTATTTCCTCTATTTTTTTGTGGAATCATATGAGTGCAAACAAAAGTTAACTGCTGAAAACCGAATTTTCATCCCTTATTTTTCAGAGCTTAGGGTTGGTATTTAAAAAAAAAAACAATATACCATCTTTGAAGTACAAGCTATTTAATAAAGAAAGAATAATCAAAATCGGTTCACAAATGCCGAAGATATTGGGTAATATAGATACAAAAACCGGCCAAGTGAGAGTCAGACTCGCGCACCGAGGGTCCCGTACAAACCTGTACCTATATAAGTAAAAGTTCACCCATCACGACAATCGTGTCATAGTTATGGTATTTTTATTGCAAAATGAAATCCAAAACATTACGAAAGGTAAATTGCAGTTTACGATTTATGACGTAGGTAGGTCTTTAAAAAAAATCTACTAACTAAATCTTGTTCAAACTAATTTTCGGTGGAAGTTTGCATGGTAATGTACCTACATCATATATTTTTTTAAGTTTTATTATTCTCTTATTTTAGAAGTTACAGGGGGGGGGACACATTTTACCACTTTGGAAGTGTCACTCGCGCAAACTATTCAGTTTAGAAAAAATATATATTAGAAACCTCAATATCATTTTTCAGTTTCAGTTCTAAGTATGGGGAGCCCCCAGAATACATCTACTTACAAAGTTTATACAGTATAGTTCTTATAGTTTCGGAAAAAAGTGGCAGTGACATACGGACGGACAGACAGACAGACAGACATGACGAATCCATAAGGGTTCCGTTTTTTGCCATTTGGCTACGTAACCCTAAAAATCAGTTGGCGCGGTATGGCGGTAATATGGCGGTAAACTCCATAGAGTTTATGCAATGTTTGATGATTTTCTTATAGATTCCATCATCAGAACTTGATCAAATTTATATGTTACCATTCCAAAAGTATTCCCTTTCAATTTTTTTTTTAATCGAAATCGGTTAACGTGTAACGAATGATTGCTGAAGATACATAGAAAAAAAGATCCCGATGAATTGAGAACCTCCTCCTTTTTTTAAGTCGGTTAAACAGCAAATGAACAAGCATTACGGTGTACTTGTAGATTTTCTAGATAGAGAAGATATCGATGTGCAATGTGATGAGTAACAATAATAAAAACAGGATTATTTATTTTTTCTAATTTCTAAACCGACCATTATTTATCTTTCTGTTAATTTACACAACTAGCTCCTAACGTTATTGATCGTAAAGTACCTAAACATGAATTCAACCATATGTAGGAACTGTTATGTAAAACTTTTGTGAGAAGTAAGTAGGTAGTTAATTCACTAATTATAAAGCAGTATAATTTTGCTATATTTAATAAACCAATAAAACCAATAAAACCAATTTATTTCTGTAAATAGGCCTAAATTAAGCTCTTTTACACGTCCCAATATATTTTTTTACCCTACCACTGCTTCGGGACAATATTGTGGGCTAGTGCCGAGAAGAAGCAGCGCAAGAAACTCGGTTACTATTGTCAGCCTCTTTTAATAAAATTAAACCTGAAGAAAGGATTTTTATCCCCCTCAAACTTACACCCTCAGCAGCACAGACCCCACCCCTGATAACTTTATGTTTTAAATCTGGTCTCCTGAAGGTTTTACGGTATCAATTTACAAAACTACACGAATTTTTTCTCCTGATTACCCATACCCGGCTTAATTTGATGTGGTTGTGGGTTTTCCATTTTGCCAAGAGCTGGCAATATACTTACAATATTGAAAAAAAGAAAACGTTTTTATTAGATTCTGTTTCAAAAGATTTAAAATAATAATAATATAGGTAATATAATCTATGATAGGGTATAGAAATATTATCTTCTCTAATTTTGGAAAGTCGATCTTAATGTGATTCATAATTATTGGTTGACATTGATGCCAATCCAGTGTCTTGAAGACGTCTTCCAGTACATTTGTAAACAATTTCGGGGATATGACATATCCTTGTCTCACGCCTCTCAGCGACTGGATGGGTCATGTCTGCTCATTTTAGACTTATTACTTTATTTTACTTCCTTGCTCTATATATTTATTTACTTACATAATACGTAATTCGCATTTTTTTCTGTTGCAGCCGATGACGACGTACCTTCAGAGTCACAATGCCGTCCATACATCGAAAAGGCTCTCAAAGAGCTCGAATCAGGGGATGCGGAGCCAGGTAAATTGGTGATTATTTAGTTTCCTTACTCTCATCAAACACTTCAAACAGAGATATGATTTAAGTATGCCTATATAAGTACGTCTCACTGCAGGACTGCAGATGCCTCACCTCATCTATGAGGTGGTTTGGCTCATTTATCACCACGCGGGCCAATTGCAGATTGGAAGAGGAGTGTTGCAAGGACAGTGACTAAACCTTACTGTCAAATGTTATTAAGCCGCCCTAAGGCCTCTGACTAGGCTTCACGACTAGTATCAAGCGATATTAGCCAGGACCAAATTATAACGTGCCTTTCGAAGCACGGAGAAGCTTGTGATAAAATTCGGTAAATATGGTTGGAATGGTCACCCATCCAATCACATTCATCTGCCGCCACTGTGCTACAAGAACCCCTAACACTAACACATACCCTTAACCCCTTAACATTATCTACTTTGTAGTAGGTATCTAAGAGTAAGTAACTTCTTACTATTGCGACCCATAAAGTACCTAATAAGTGTCGCAACGTCGCAAGTCAATCAGATCTAATATTTTAAAACAACACAATGACAAAAAATATATTGTTGTAGCAGGCAGGTAACGCGTTGAACTCTTTTTAAGGAACTTAAAAAATGATATTATTTATTTAGATAAAACTTTAATACTTAGGTTAAATTCTGCATGCTAAATAAAGTTAATAAGTATTTTGAAAAAAAAAACATAAAGGGACTCTATACTTGACACTGAAGCTAAAACTGTATTTTTTTTTAAATCTTCCGTCTGTATCTTGACCACGCATCACTCCTCTACTGAATGGATTCAAATGAAACTTAGCATAATTTGAGTTCATACCACGAGATAGGACATGGGATACTTTTTATCCCGAAATTAAACACTTTTCTCTTGGGACAGAGGATAAAAGTCAAAGTAAAGTACTTAGTTGCAATTCAGGAGCGCGTAATAAGATTTCATTTATTCTTTTTTTCGTTAAAAAGGAGGTAAGATAAAGTAAGGACTAATAATTATTTTTAATCAAGTGCATAGTTTTCTGTAGAAATATTTTACAAAGCTTACTCTTACATTATTTGATACATCTATTCCCTAAAAGAGGGTGACAAAAACAAGTTTATAGAAAAATTTGCAAACAATTCAATAGGTCATGTAGTGTTAAATAAATTACATTATTAGGATGACAAAATATTGTGTCTGTTCGTCATATGGAGCGCTTCAATGATGTTAGCTTCCTAAGTGTTTATTGTTAACAAACGCTACGCTGTTTATTATTGCTTGATTGGCACAATCCAGTATTTTTTTTCCTCCCGTGAAAAATCAATTTCTAGACATTGTGAAAAAAAAGAACAGATAACGGCTGTTATAATTTTTTAAAGGTTCACTGCATTTAAATCCAAGTTAATTTTACGAACCGAGTGGGGCAGGTTAAATGTGACTATAGTGTTCAAATATCACAGAACGTGAGACACTTCCGTGGTGTATCCACCACAATAACTGTCCTACCTTTTACCTGTCAAAGGATGACCTACACCCAAGGAATACATTTCTTGCTTACACCACAGTATATTATACTGTGCCTAAGCTATGGTTTATTGACGTTAGTGTCATCGACTCTACGAGGACATCGTTTTGACCCAATGCTATTATATCCTTAAAAGCGAACAAAGTTGCGGAAAACATACTTAATCATAATTATTTCTTGTTGTTTTATTTGGTTTTTGATAAGTAAAGCTTTTTTGTCCTTAAAATTATGATACATTTTGATTGAAACTTTAGATAACTTATGAATGAATGAATAATGTGACTACAAACTAAAATGACTGCCCCAAAACGAATTGAGGTAAAGGTTGTGAAAATGTTTACGCGTTCTCATGTTCGCAATTATTCCGGCATTCTAACTGAAATACAGGTTGTTCTCGTTTTATGGTTTACGTAGTTACTACTCGTAAAATCGACGTTGGTGTTGACCTCACACATCCAGAATAACCGAGATTGACACGAGTTCCCGCGGGAAAGCGCGCTCGAGCTGTTGATCTATTTTAACAGCGACAGAGACCGCGGCGCGTCACTGTTATATCCCGCTCAATAATAGACACCTACCACTGAGCCATTTAAAGAATGAATCATTAACAAAGATTTATATTCACACTGAAAGATGGATAACACAACCGCAAACTAAAATGAAAATTATTGGGCACGTGTAAATAACCGAATGAAACATCACAGTTTCTCTAATAAAGCTTTTCAACACCTAATAGCGATTTTCACCAGGTTATTTATTTTCCTAGTTATCATAAGCTACTGTGAGCTCGTTTAAAACAGAAACACAGTACAGTTGGCAGAAACTATAGATCGTTTACCTACATGGAAAACAACGCCAAACATTTAAGTAAAATCAAATATTTTTGTATTAATCAAAAACCTCCGAAATACTGTAGTTTTCACTATAATTATTATTCGCAACTTCGTTCACGTGGACTACAAGATGTTTAGTATGAATCATAACAAAAAAGGAGCAAAAGTTTCTTTACTTTGAATTTGAAACTCTCTTCGTTTTTATCAGACGACAACTCAGGCAGAGAGTTCTTATTCGCAGTGCTCACAAAAATGTCGAAGCAAAGTGCCTCGTGCGAGTTTTTGGAATTTTGACTGTAAAAGTAACTTTTCGCTGAGGCTCTCCTCGTTTGGTGATGCAACGAATATCTGTTGGAATATGCAGTTTCATTGCAGTGCCCGAAATGTATCCAGCAAAAACCGACGAATTGAAAACCTCCTTCTTTTTTGAAGTCGGTCAAAAACACATCTTCAAAAAAAGACATCAAAAAACTAAGTTAGACAGACTGATTGCGGCGATGTTGCAGGTTCTAGATTTAAAGTTTTATCTTAGCAAAGCCAGCTTTGCCCTTTTGAGACTCTTGCCTTGTTGCCTTTCAGTCGAATCCATAGTCTTTAGCTGGTTTTTAACGTAGAAATCCCAAAGTAATCCAATTTGACAGTTCCGCGGCATTGACGTTCAAGTGGGTATGCTTCACCGAAAGGCGGTCATGCTCGCTTTCTCCACTCCTGTCCTGCTGACGAGTAAGTTTAGAATAGAAGGAAAAGGATTATCGAAGGAGTGTGTAGGACTTTATTGGATGGATGCTACTTACATAGCCAAGAGGCGAGCATACCCGACTTGGTGTCGCTATCTCTGAGGTCCCGGGTTCGATTGCCGGTCAGTCAATGTAGAAAAAAAAAGTTTACATCGTCTATATTGTCTCAGGTCTGGGTGTTGTGGTACAGTCGTTTTTCTGATTTCTGTAACACAAGTGCTTTGGCTACTTACCCCTATGGTATCAGAGCAATGTATGCGATGTTGGCCAATATTTATTTATATTTTGGAAAATGTCTTTTGGCAATACTGTCTCTTTTGGAGTTTTTTTGATTTACGAGACAACCTTTTAAGTGCCTTCTTTCTAACATAAAAAGAATAAATATAATCGGAGTACGCGTTAATGATTGACAACTAAGTACACATTGTGACTTTTATCCCCTCTTCCAAGGGAATCGTGATCAATTTTGGAATAAAATGTAGGATACATTCTATTCCAAAAATGTTTTACTACCTCGTAGTATAAACTAAAATCATGCCGTTTCATTTAAATTCATTAAGTAATTACTGTTTTCGGCTTAAGTATCAAAACCTATATTTGATGCTTAAGCCGAAAACAGTTTTTTTTTTCATTTTTGTCTGTCTGTCTGTATCTTGGCCGCATATCACACCGTAATTACAAAACCTAAAGGTTTAAAGATGATTTATTCTCATAAGAAACAAAAATACATTTCACTCACATGAGAACATAAATTAAACAATATTAACATTACAAATTTCAACGCCCGAGCGAACAATACTCGTACACGTTAAATTAAAATCCTAAAGTGAGTTGTTTGTTTGTATCATTCATAACAAGACGAACACTGCAATCAGTTATATAAAAATAATAAAATAAATATATAAAAAAAAGTTACATATAAATATAGAGTACCCTCCAAAAAAAAATGTATCTTTAATGTACATAATTATGGTTTTATTATAAGTAAGTATAGATAGTACAGAAAAGGCCCATAATTTATTCTTTTTAATGTATATTATTTTATGAGGAATAACCATAATGTGTGTGTTTAGATAGTTCCAGGTATTATTTATTTATTTATAAATCATTAGTCAGGTACAGCAATTTTATGTAAAAAATCTTATTTACATACAAACACTGGATAAAATTAAATACAATACAATTACTTAATCAAAATTATTGGAGCAGGTCACACCAATCATATTATTATTATAATATACCTAGTTTCGTAGTTTGACTAGCGGTTCTCTGCGATTTCATCGCCCTAAAACTTATATTCCCCGTTTCACTCCCAATCACTGTCAATCATCAATCAGGAGATTCAGGAGTCTTCTCTTTTTAGGAAACCGTATAGATAATCATACAGTTTCAAGCAATCAGTATTAGTTGTAGGTAGTATACTAAATTAAGAAATACATTTCACAACAAAGTTCTAAGTGTTTTTACACATTTTTTTTTTCAGAATCCGCAGAAAAAAACGACAGTAGTGAAGTAAGTATACATGACGATACGACTGAAGCGCAATCAGCAGAAGAAGGAGGCGAAGTAAGCGATGCGGGAGACAGTAAAGAAGATAAAGCACTATCAGTGGAGGTCGCAGACGAGCCCTACGTACCTCAAGCGTCGATTGAGAACTTAGAAGCAGGGACCGTCGCTGATGATTCCAAAGAAGACACGACGATAGAAGAGAAAGGAGACAGCGGCGAACAACAAGACAATGACAGCAAACAGGACGACGGAGACAGCAAAGAAGATGCATCCGCTGATGAACAAGCAGCCGAACAAGGTATGTCTAGAATTTTAATAGCGTATAAATTCAATGACGTTCTTTGTGAAATTGTTTTTATTGTTAATTTAGTACTTATACTAATTAATTATATTTTGTGTTGTAGTAACAATTTGTGAATTACAATTATTAGCTATTAAATGTAAAGCTGACACATAAACAGTACTGTGCAAAAGCATTATTAACATTTTAAAATATAACATTATTACAGAAAGTGGCGAAGACAAGGAAGACAAAGACGAAACCAAAGAAGATGAGGCAAATGAAAGTGAAGAGGTAAAGGAAGGAGAAGAAGAGGATGAGGACAGCAAAGAACAAGTTAGTGATAAAGATAACGACGATGTTAGCAAAGAAGCGGAACAGGAAACTGCTGAAGACGATCAATCCGATGAAGCTTCAGACGCAGAGGTGGAAGCTAAAGACGAAGATGATGATAAGATAAAAGAAGATGACGATGGATCTCAAGAAAAGGCTGAATCTCAAGAAGACATAGAAACTGCTGAGGATAGTGCTGACTCTCAAGAAGTGAAGGAGTCCCAATCTAAAGAAGATGAAGAAAAACAAGAATCTACTGAGGAAAACGAAGTGTCTAAGGAACAGGAAGAAGAAGAACAGTCCACTGAAGCTGCTAGTGAAGGAGAGGTAGATGGAAAATCTGATGAGGATACGGAGGAAGAGGCCAAAGAAGAGGACAAGGAAGATGACAAGGAAGAGGAAGGTAGTAAATCTGAAGAGGAGCCTGTAAAAGAAGAGGAGTCTGAAGCAGAAGAAGCTGCAAGCGCTGAAGCCACTGAAGAACAAGAAGAGGCGGAAGCCGAAGAAGAGGCGGAAGCTACGGATGAAAAATCTGTTGAAGAAACTGAAGAAGAAGAAACACCTGAAGATGACTTACTAAAAGTAAGTCAATTTCTATGTTTTTCGATCGACTTCAAAAATCCATTTATGTTTTTATCTTTGCCAAATGTGAAGCATTTTTTAAGGTTTTAGGGTTGAAAAAAAGTGGAATTAAATGGAATTAAAATAAAAAATGGATCCCATAAAGGATCATCATCATCATTTTTTGTTCGTCTGTCTCCCGTCCATGTCTGTGTATGTCTGTCAAGACTCTTTATCTCGAACGCTTGCAGGTTTCGAGTTGAAATTATAACCATATAATCAGATCTACAGCCCCGTGAAGCTCTAAAAAGTTAAAATTTCTAAGTTTACGTGAAAAAAAGTTACGGCCGTTTATGCCGCAAAAAAATCGAATAATATTTCCATACTCTCAAGGGAATCAAAATTTAATAGCGTACTTTCCGGTGACCTAGAACTATGAAATTTGGCGAGTATCGACTTATACTAAATACAGGTAAAAATCTGAAAACTATTACATTAGTAATTTAATGTTATAATTAATTAAATTAAACTGCAAGACTCGATTTCTGAACTTTTTCATTTATTTTATTTTATTTTATGGAACTCTCGGTGGGCAAGTGCAATAATACACAAACATTTATAAATAAAATACATAGTTTTGTTTTATTTAGGCGTGATCTTATTTTGTCAGGAATGTTTAGAACTAGTTGAACTCTGTTATATTTCTCTATAAAAAAACAATTCGACTTTCAAAATATGTAACTACAGAGTGAGTACTTATATTTTATTATGTCTACTAATCTTACAAAATAATTTGTCTTTCCAGACTGGAGAAATACCCGAAAACCTAAGATCTCGACAGCATATTAACCAAATCCTCAGGTTAGATGAGGAAGCTAGCGAGGCAGAAATAATCGTGGAAAAGGCAGCTGACATTGTCCTTAGAGATTTAAAGAAACTCTACGAAAACTCAATCAAGCCATTAGAAGCACTGTACAAGTACAGAGATTTGAGTAACAGGCACTTTGGGGATCCCGAAATATTCTCAAAACCTTTAGTGCTCTTTATGGGACCGTGGAGTGGAGGAAAATCTAGTATTCTCAATTACTTAACTGGACTAGAGTTCACTGAATGGTCACTGAGAACAGGTTAATAATCAATCTATCTATCTATAAAAAACATAATTCCGATATAAAACTATAAAATGTTCGCTAATTTGGATTTCAGTAAGAATACATTAATATTTGTTAACCTCTGTAACAGGCGCAGAGCCATCCCCAGCCTATTTCAACATTTTGATGCATGGCAAAAATCCCGAAGTTTTGGATGGCACACAGCTGGCGGCCGACTGGACTTTTTCGGGGTTGCAAAAGTTCGGACAAGGTCTGGAAGAGCGTCTTCGGGGATTGAGGCATCCCAGCAAGATTTTAGAAAAGGTAAATTGCTACTATTTTTATTAGTATTTTTAAAAGTCATTTAAGGTATTTACTGACTGAAGATGTAATTTGCAGGTGAACATTGTTGAAATTCCCGGAATACTGGAAGTGAGGAAGCAAGTGTCTCGAGTGTTCCCCTTCAACGACGCCTGTCAGTGGTTCATTGACCGTGCTGATATAATTTTCCTTGTTTACGACCCCTCTAAACTAGACGTCGGCCCTGAAACTGAAGCTATTCTCGACCAACTAAAGGGCAGAGAGTCTCAGGTAAGCAATCATACAATTTTAGCACATACGAAGATTAATAAAACTGTTTTCTTGTTTTTACTATGTTAGTACTCCCACTAACGTGAAAGTTATGAGTACTCGTATAGTTGGGTCGGGGTAGTAACCTCATTAATAACAGTCACAACCACTGGTCTCGTCGAACAATGTTCGTATTTATGATTTCGTTATATGCCTAGAAAGACTAAGAAAGAAACAATTTAAGAGGCTGAATGTAGCCAAACTGTGCTAACAAAAAAGAAGGTTTTGTGTAAAATCTAATATCATTTTAAAAGATTGCTGACCTAAGACTCATTTCCAAAACACGATTCCACAAACTTCACTCGATGGAGAACATAAATAAATTTGCCTCCGAAAATACCTGCATTTACATTTTTCTTACTTATACTTAAAGGTAAACTAATGTTGATGATCTGAGGCTAAATTATGAATTTTGATTTTCAATAAAGTGGTTATTTCATTTAAATCGTGTATTTTGTGATTTGGCACTTAAGCCCTTTTATTCAAAGCAACACCTTCTCTGTTACTCTTACTGTGACAGTGATCGCTGAGGATCGCGCTGCTTGACGGACCCGTGTCTATTGCTCATGGTCATTCGCTCTAGTCGCATCTTAAGCGTCCACAAAATGTCCCCAGACACGCATCGTTCTGAACAAAGCGGACACCGTGAAGCCTGAAGAGTTGATGCGCGTGCAAAGTGCGCTCATCTGGAACATATCCCCGCTGATGAGCTCGGCGCAGCCGCCGGTGATGTACACGGTGTCGCTGTGGTCGCTGCCGTACGAGGCGGGCGCGCCGCAGCGCCTGCTCCAGGCCCAGGAGCGCGAGCTGCTGCGGGACCTGCGGCAGGCCATCGACAAGCGCATCGAGAACAAGATAGCCAGCGCTAGGCGCTTTGCGGTGAGATTCTTAGGAGTTAGGACAACGCACAAATGGTCGCTTTTAAATTTAGATTTATTATTATTTGACTATAATATTACTTGAACTTGAAGTAAATCGATCGACCCGGGTAGAATTGAATGAACCCACCACGTCTCTTCGCTATCCGGGCGCTCTTCCCCTTTTTAGAATTCCCACATGAGGCGGTTGAATTTTTCCAAGTGTAATAATTAATATTATATATATCTACCTAATCGTTTTGACTATAAAATTTATCTCAACTTCGATAGAAGTTGCGATATCTCGCAACTTATCGAAGAAAATAGTTATTTAGGGCGCCAACTAGCGCTCTTTTAACATCAAATCTTGCCACAAAGATATTAGGGCAACCATACACACTGAATTTTGTGACGGGAATCCGTTCCGTCCGGGAAAATCGATTGGAAAATCAAATCCATGAAAATTGGTCATCCAACAAAAAAATTACGTTCGTATGAGATAGCTATTACATCTAAAGGAAGTGTAACGCTTTGTAGGAATAAATGCATCCAGATTTACTCGTACCGTACTCGTTGCCCTACCTAGACTAACTGCCGTAGGTAAGTACATAAATATGAGTGTACGATTGCTCTTTTCTGTATTTGCAATGGAGATGCTGCTAGACCTTTAGCGCCACGCAATTTAGCATAACTAATGGACCTTGAGTTTAGTTAGAGCGAAGAACACCAACAGATGATTAATAAGATCTAATTGTTGTGTTACACGAGGTACCTACCAAATAGATAAAGACACTCAGACGTGAGCCAAATTAGATCATGGATCAAAGACAGTTTAATACAAAATACCCTTTGTAAAACTAACATCATTGCATTATTTCTTTAGGTGCGAGTCCGGAATCATGCAAAGATGGTGGACTGCTACCTAACCACGTACTTTAACCACAAGACTATATTCGGCAACAAGAAGCTTATCGCCGATGCTATCATAGAGAATCCGCAGAACTATCACATCTATGAAGGTCTGAGTACCCTCACCAACATTTCGAGGTAAGTTACGTATTTTTTACTTAAAGAAGACTACAAATCCGACCTCGATCAAGAACATATTTTATTTGTTTTTTCGGGTAGATATTTATTAGCAATTTTCTGTCAATATTGCGATTGTAACAAAAAAAATGGTAGCCCCATTTGATAGTATGTAAATAAACAAGACAGGGACATTACAGTAAAGTAATGAACTACTATGCCTATATGGTTTACTTAAACTCTAAAATATGAACACGCTTTACGCCGGGATCGGCAAAAGCTTTTCTCTGCTGTAACAGCACCCCGATGAAAACTTTTGTCAGCAGAACCCTTACAAGATCCGTCTGTCCGTCTGTCTGTCTGTCAAGACAGAACGCGTGGAGGTATCAATTTTAAGCTGTGAAAAAATCAAACTTCTGAATTAACGTAAAAAAGATACGGCCGGGTTTATGCCGACTTGATTTCAGTTATAGACGAACTATTTACATAGCTAAGTTGGTAGGAAACCCTCGGTGCGCGATTTCGACTCGCAATTGACCTGTTTTTTTTCTTCTATGTGGCTTGCATGAGCTAATGTCAAGTTAAAAAGAAACCTTCGTTAATGAATTGACAACCGACAAATCACGTGACACTAATGATTAGTCATTTAGAGTTACGCGATCTTCAATTAAATAATATCACAGCTCTGATCGCTAAGTTAGGTTCCTTCCGCCTTCCAAAGAAACAAAGCTGTTAGATTCTGATTTTATAATACTTTGTTGCAGGTACGACTTACCAGACCCGGAGACATACCGAGACTTCTTCCGTCTCAACGCTCTGTACGAGTTCCAGCAGCTGTCGGCGACGTGCACCTATTTCCGCGGCTGCCCCATCACGCGGCTAGACGTGGCCATCGCCTACGACCTGCCCGAGCTCGTCGGCAAGTACAAGAAGATGGTGGAGACCGCCACGCCCCAGGGCATGCCCAAGAGTTGATGCTCACGCGAACGAACGAAACCTGCGCCACACTTAACACCCGCTTTTTAATTCTATTGGATACAATTCTTTTGGGCACATTTTGCATTTCTTAAATCGGGCATCCAAACACACTTTTTTGTTACAACGCATTTTGTATTTATTTGTATTAATTTGCTTAAATATTTGCTTGTTCCTATTTTGCGGTGAGCGATGCTGTATGAATACTCGTATGTGATTTTCTTCGTGCGTTTACTATAGTGGTGATAGACGGTAAAATGCAAGACATCTTCCAGTTTCCTATTAACACTTTTTATACAACTCAAAAATACGATTTAATCTAGTCATTATGTTAAAGTTTGTTAGTGAATTTGTTACTTTATTTATTGAAGTTGAGGAGTTCCTACAACATTAGGACTAATCCTGTACCTATAATGCGGTCTCTACCTTACTTCTTTGTTAGTTTATAATAAGACAATGTGACTATTTAAGTAAATATAAAATAGAATTGTTGTTTTTATTTATCAATACCACCACAATATCCTACTACTTAGGTATCGTAGAACACTGGGAAAAAAAATCGTAAGAAAATATGAATATTACATAGCGATTCTCACCCCGGACAGTCAAAAAATGCGTTTGGGATATTCACCAAAATGCGAAAGTTTGTGAGTACCTATGGATGTATGGATCTTTGTTACCTTTCACACAAAAACTACTGAATGGATTTTGATTAAGCTTGTCATACTGATAGACCATGGACTGGATTCAGGCGCGGATCCAGAGTTGTGGGCAGGGTGGGCTTGCCCACAACCCTAATAGATTTGAGACGTCACACTTTCACGGTCTATTGAGATCTAGGGTCTAGGTCTAGTAGGTCTTAATAATAATGATAAGGAGTATAAAATGGCTGAATATGTTGTTTAAAATTATGCTGATGCGACAAGAATCACCATGAAGATATGTGCGCAGAAAAATTAACTCACGCTGTTATCAGCATAAGCTCCAAACAAGCATATTTTTTAAAGTCCGACCAACGACCAGCCAGTTGGCCAGCCATGCAGTAGCGATCATAAGCTTCCTATACTTTTTAAAGACTTTCTGGCAAGCAATTAAGATATTCATCATCATCATCTCAGCCTGTTGCAGTCCACTTCTGGACGTAAGCCTTCCCTAAAGAGCCCGATCTCCCACTTTTTTCATCCAGCCACTACCAGCCATCTTCTTAAGGTCGTCGGGCCATCGAGCCGGGGGGCGTCCTACACTACGTTTGTCAAGGCGCGGTCTCCACTCGAGAACCCGTTTACTCCACCTTACATCGGTTCTGCGACTGATGTGGGGCCGGCCCATTGCCACTTCCTGGAGCTGGAGCTTGCAAATTTGCTACTTCCTGGATTCAAAATTCGACAGGAACAGGCTGGTTTTGTTACAAACATGTGAACAAATTCTTCAATATTAGACAAATAATTGAAAGCAGCCACGAATTTTCCAATCCAATAATTTTGTTTTGTTGGCTAAGACCTTGCCACGCAGTTAAAGGAAGGCTTTTGACTGCGTGGTAAGGAACAGACTATAGCAAGATTTAACTGAAATGGGAGTGCTTCTTTACCAGACAGTAAACAGACGCAGCTAAAAAAGATCTAGAAGAATAGCAACATCAAACGCAAAACAAAAATGTCGCTAGTGTGTACACTAATCTTCTTAATCTTCTTGTTCGGTAGAGACGTGGACGTTGAAGCTGCGGACATGGACAGAATAAACACTTTTGAAATATGGTGTTATCCTCAGATACTCACCTATCGTTCTCAGGCGATATCTACGATTCTTTGGCCACTTGGACGGAAACCACCTGATTACCTGAAGAAGGCTATTCTCATCGAGTAAAGACAGGGCACAAAACTTGTAAAGACCCTGGAAGTAACGTTCCACGAGACATTCAGAAGGGCATTCGTAATGACTGGAGACGACTATCATCGACTGAGTAGACGAGGTCACGATATTCAGCCGCTGAGGTACAGACTATGAAGTAGTACACCTTTGGAGTAGTAAAAAAAATCATCAAAATCGGTTCAGTAGTTTATAGTCTAAATATGACATTGTGATATGAAAACAAACACACTACTTACTCTTGTAACTGTTGTGGGCGAACCAACTAACATTTTTCATGTTTATTAATTTACTATTGTTAGCCCCCCGGTTTGCCCACGTAGAACTGTATTACACTACAAAATCTTGGTCAGGGCGTCATTTAGTTTGTTAACATCTCCTTTGTACATCGATCATGAGCGAGTTCGTAGTCCGACTCACAGCTGTGACCACAACCTTTTTTGAGGGCTGGATCCGCGCCGGACTGGATTAACATATGGGATGCGTTTTATCCGGGACAGGTCAATGCAGATGAAGTCGTAGGCAGGCTAGTTATTTTAGCTCTACTGGTCTTGCGAGCATGAGATATATAGTCGGTATCTGCAGCAATCCTTCTTGACGAAACGACTTCCGAGTGTGAAAGTGTTTCGATCGATTCATACAATTGACTTATTGACTATGTCAACACCATGAATAAAAATCAGCCACGTTTAAAAATCTTATTGGCTGATGCTATGAGCAAATGCAACAGATTTTATCTATGAAATTGATGCAAGCGTTTGGTAGGTACAGGTGAAGGTGAAGTGCACTTTTCACCATCATCATCATTTTAGCCATAGGAAGTCCACTGCTAAACATAGGCCTCCCTCAGTGACTTCCAGATTGGCCAGTTGGAAGCGGCCCGCATCCAGTGGCTTCCTGCAACCTGTACCAGGTCTTCTGTCCACCTTGTAGGTGGACGTCCTACGCTGCGCTTGCCGGTACGTTGCCTCCATTCCAGAACCATTTTGCCTTAACGGCCGTTAGTTCTACGTGCTATGTGCCCCGCCCACTGCCACTTCAGCTTGCTAATCCGTTGGGCTAAGTCAGCGACATTTGTTCGTCTTACTTTGTGTGCACTTTTAAAGTAAAACGTATAACAGTAAGAGGAATCGTTATTAAGGCGCTTTACATACAAATTAATGAAAGAGAATCAATCACCAATAGGCTAGTTTCGATGGGTTAAAAAAAAAATCTATTTAGTCCGGGGGGTTGTAGCAGCGCGCAGCGAGCGCGAATTTTTTTGCGCTTTTAAAATTTTAAGTAGAACTCTTAAGGGTGAAAACTACTATTAGAATGTACATCATCATCGCCCATAATATCGTTTTATACAGATATTGAGTAGGTTCAAAAGGTACGTAAATATTACACATTACACATGAGAGGCTAAAAAGGTACGTCAAATGTGTAAAATGTACCGCGTGTATGCGTGCCTTATTACCGCGTTTCGGCCGTCCCGCGCGCTGCGTACTATCGCGAAAATATGAAGGGAATGTCAACAACGTAGTTTGCGTGCCGTGTCCATACATATACTCTGTATTTGTTTAGACAATTTTCAGGTGCTTTATCTCAACATTTTTGTACTGGGCGATACCAAAAGATAAAACACGTGTATTGTTTTTTTCCTCATAGATTATTATATTTAAATTTGGATGGTGATAAAAAAGTCTTCCTGTATAGCTACAGTCACATGGCAGTTATCTAGCCCCAAACTAACTATGGCGACTAGTTAACCAATAAACATACATATACATATTTATGAAATACTCATACACAGATGAGCATGCGCGAGCATTTATTTTGCTTAATACTCAATAATTTATTGCTAAACCATAATGTACATGTAGACGTTACAAAATAACGAGCTCGCGCTCATCACACAAACATTTGGCCTTAGTAGGATCCGAACCCGCAATCGTCTAGACGATTGCGGGTTCGAATCATAATACAAAGCCAGCTGGCTTTGTAGTCCGGAGCGCGAACCACTACACCATGCACCAGATGGCCGTCAAAAGATATCTTTTCATAAATCTTCTTTGCTACTAGGTAGAGTATGTTAATTACTTAGGTTTTTTAACAAGAACCTTACGAACGAAAAAACCGGCCAAGTGCGAGTCGGACTCGCGCACCGAGGGTTCCGTACAAACCTGTAGGTACCTATATAAGGTCTAACAAAATCAACTACATTCCTTTTAATGGGGGTATCTGTACATCGAGCTGAGCAGGCTCACCAAATTTGAGCCAAAAATTCAGGCTAGTTACGGAGATATTGATCATAACATTCCGTAACTACGAAAATCTACACCCTTTACAGCTGTTTACTACTACATTGACACACTACCCACGCACAAAAGCAAAAGTGACCCACACAAGCACACACTCAAGATAACCACAGAATACCTAATAGTACTACCGGCGGTGCGGCGACGGTAACTCAGAAATACCAACATGAAAGAATTACCCTGATTTTAGGGTAAAATAAAGTTTGTGGGTTTTCTTTTATAAGGATTTTTTTCACTACGGATTGGAGTAGAATTATGTGTTTCGCAATTAGAGAACTAGGGGTTTTAATTGGTTGTTGATTTTTGCGGTCACGTAACCGAACCGACGTCGAGAGAATCAAAAGTTGGCGGTACTTCATAATCGATCAAGATACTACGAACAGCTGAACGCAGGGTGCGTTGTTCGCGGACTGACCGGAGAGTGTGACTGTGTTGTTGTGACCTAATTTACGTAACAAAACTTCAACGACTCACTAGTTTTCGTAGTAACCAAAGCCGTATTCACATATCATTTTGAAAGAACAAAGATACCGCGGAGACAACGACAATTTCGATCAATGCTCTCTCTCTCTCTCTCTATTCAGCTTCAATAAAAATGGCTGTACGACGTTACGTCTAACCGTTCCCAACTTCCCACCACGGCTGTAAACTCGTCGTGTAATGTGCTATTAAATTAAATTTTACAAACAAAACTACAATCGAGTTGTTTAAACTGAAAATAACAAGGTCATTAAAGTCTAATTTCTCGCCTTCTTTAATTCTACTTTATTTTTTAATTAATTTTGGGGGTAAAATTATTTTGGAGTTAGCAAGACCAAGTTTCAAAGGTGGCCCCGACAAAAGTACCCCGCCGTGTTTGTCGGTATCTTGGATAGGGTGACAAGCATTTTGTTTAGCTAAGATAAGATCGTAGGTATTCGTAAGGAAATAAAACATTTTGCTATTTTAGGAACTGAAATACATTTTACTTATTATTTAAGTTTCAACATTTGAGATATTATTTATACTTTATAAGGAAAATTGTTGGAATAAAAAGGTTTTGCTATTTTGTAATTAATTCTTGACTAGTCGTCTAGATCAGCGGTTCTCAATCTTTTTTGGTGACGGAACCCTTTTGGATAGCAAAATACTTGATGGAACCCTACAATAAAACAATGGTTTTTAAGTGTATTTTTTATTAATAAGCATAATTAGAGTACCATGTAACAGTTACTTATTAGTTATTACTTACTTACATAACAAGTATAATAATAAATATAACATTGAAAAAGAAAAAAAATCTAACTAATGGGATGTATGAAACTGTTTTTTATTTTTCATCAATTGGTTGATATCAGGTTTCATAGAGGACAGTTGAAGTCTCATATCAGGTTCGGCGTCCAGTCTATTGCGGTATTTTGTTTTCGTGGCTGCATAGGTTGAGAATCCTGTTTCGCACAAATATGTTGTTGGAAACGGGAGAAGAATATTCAAAGCCATTTTGGCAAGCATTGGATATTCATTTCGGATTCTGCACCAAAAATCGTTGAGAGGCGTCGTTTTGAACAGTGACTCCATACTTGTGTCAGATGACATTTCTAAAAGAGATTCATATATCTCGTTTGACATACTTTCGGGCTTTTGTAAGTTGGGTAAAAAAGGATTCAAAAATTCAATCCATGAATTCAGTTTCATTTTTGTATTCTGTTCTTCAGGAAAATACTGCTCAAAAGATGCGCGCATCGAAGTGAGATATTGGACCAATTCTTCAAATACATCATCTTGAAATATTTCTGAGTTGTTATCGCCAAGAAACTCACTGAGTGACGTAAAGCTTTCTATTTCTCTATTTCCAACGCAAATAATCCAAAAATCTAATTTTCTTTTGAAGGCAGTTATTTTGTTACAGGCCTGGAACACTGTTGTCTGTTTACCTTGCAATGATAAATTTAATTCGTTCAGTTTCTGAAAGATATCCGCCATAAAAGACAGTCGGAACAACCAAGTTTTATCATACAAACGGTCTTTCAAATTAAAAGAAGTATCTGAAAGAAACATTTGTAACTCGGCTCTAAGTTCAAATAGCCTTGTTAAAGTTTTACCCCGAGACAGCCATCGCACTTCTGTATGGAGCAGCAGTGTTTTATGTGTGCTGCCATAATCTTCACACAATAATGAGAACAATCGGGATTGTAGTGGTCGTGATTTGATAAAATTAATTATTTTTACCGCTTCATCCATAACTAATTTTAGATTGGACGGCATTTGCTTCATCGCAAGTGCTTGTCTATGCAGGATACAATGGCTGGAACTACAATTAGGCGCTTTATTTTTTATTCGTGACACTACTCCTGCTGTTTTACCCGTCATCGCCTTGGCCCCATCTGTACAAATGTCAATGCAATCGTTCCAACTGAGATTATTTTCCTCAAAAAATATATTTATTTTATTAAAAATTTCCTCTCCGGTAGTGTTTGTGGGTAGAGGTGAACACATAAGCATGTCTTCTTCAAAAGAACTTTCACATGGATATCTCACGATAACCAGCAAGATAGCCAGACCAGCGACATCAGTCGACTCATCCATTTGCAAGACGAATTGTGTTTTTTGTAGACGTGTAACTAGTTCTTGTTTGACGTAGCTTGCTAGATCATGAATTCGCCGTGAAACAGTATCGTTAGATAGCGGCACAGTAGAAAGATGCTTTGCAGATTTTTCATCGAGCATGCATTTTGTTATGTCTAATACACATGGTTTTATTAAATTCTCAGCGATAGTGTGCGCTTCTCCTGCTTGTGCAATGCGATAGCTAACTAAATATGATGCCTCCGTGGCCTTTTCATTGATAGTTTGGGTTACATGCATCATTGTTTTTTGACTTTCCAATAACTGTTCTTTTTTACGTACAAAAAATTCTTTATTCTTGTCTTTAGACTCGGGGTGTACAGTTTCTAAATGTCGGCGCAACTTGGCAGGTGCCATGGAACTATTAGGAAGCAGTTTACTACATAACATGCAGAGAGGTGAGCCGTTGGAATCAACAAATCCAAAACTGATATATGATTCATCATACTTCCTTTTTTTCGCCTTTGAAACCGTGGAACTTGACGTCGTTGCATCATCGTCTGGATCGGTAATTGCTGTATACTCCACGCGGACTGCTTTTGAACATTCGGCTTCGTTGGAAGATGTTGTTGCGACACGTTTAACGCCTTTAAGCCAACGTTCCATTCTTTCAGGATGGTGAGGTTAAAATAATGCACGGTCGTTACTGCGTAGAAGAGTTTAGCACTTTAGTCCAAAGAAGAAATGTACAAAACTGATACAATAAGAAAACAGCAGTAGAACAATACACAATTTTTTTCTAGCAGGTAGGTACTTATCGCTCCGAACGCTAATCGTCGACTGACTAGTGTCAAGGCTTGATCATCGCTTTTATAGTCCTAGCCTCAATCTCGAACATTCTCAAAAATACTCGAGTCGGCGTCTTTGATAAATAAAAAGCCGATATAAAAATAGAAATTCAAAAAATGTGGTGTAAGCAATCTCGACTTTACGTTTTGAAGTTAGAGCCGAAAGTCGCTTGTTCACAATTATAGCGTCTAATTTCAAAGGCGGCTTTTATCAAAGGGATTGCGCGGTCACAAGTAGGTATCGGCGGTGGCGGCATAGTAAAATTGTTCGTGAATCGTGATACGCCGCGACAGAACGGTCGACCAGAGAGAGGTGTTTTGATTTTTTTTTCTAACTTCTTGCGGAACCCCGACAGGGGTATCGCGGAACCCTAGGGTTCCGCGGAACACACTTAGAGTATGGCTGGTCTAGATAATGAAATCGACACCGTAAAAGTTGATATTAACTTGACAAACCACGGGACAAACTCATTTCAAAAAATGCTTTAAAAGTTACCTAGAATTTAACTCTTAACCGGTCGCAATATTACAATAAGAAAAGTATTAAAATGTGATATTTGGTTCAATTAAACACGATTATAATTGTTGCTAAAAATAATTAAATAAAAAATGATATGGATTGTTTTAATAAACCTACTCAAACATTCGTGTAAAATCGTAATCCTAGTCCTAGATATTTATTTAACGTGGAAGCCCTACCGTACTCGCAAACTGCTGACTATGCCGCTCGAGCCGAAAGGCCGGTGTCGGGCACGTGTCGGGCGGGGTCAATCAAAGTGTGCATGCGGATAGATAGGGATGTGCCACATTTGTTCTGATTTCTAGGCTCACAGTTTTTTACGAGATCAGATCATTAATTCATTACATTACTAATTAA
Organism: Anania hortulata; assembly: GCA_963576865.1. NCBI lineage: Eukaryota > Metazoa > Arthropoda > Insecta > Lepidoptera > Crambidae > Anania > Anania hortulata. The sequence goes on along the minus strand of OY756408.1, from coordinate 9,269,055 downwards.
GATTTTATTTTTGTTTAAACTAAAATTTGATTTTATTTGATTTTAACTAAGTTATTGAGACAATAACAATGTTTTATGAGTTTCGAAAAATAGTCTTATCAGCGCATATTTCATATTAAGTGGTAAGTAAAACATGTTATTAGTGTTTTGATTTCTCTCGAAGTTGTTTCCTTTTTGCTACTTACAGTAACTCAAGTAAGTAGTTATGTGAATAAGCATTTTAAAAATACATATTGGTAATTTTGCGACTGTCAGTTAAGAAATAACTGCTAGATAAAGTACGATATGTCCCAGTTTAAATGATATGGCCTAGTTAGTTCGTTCAAAATAATTCTTAGTGACTATTTAAATTCAGTCGTTGTATGTTTTATCAGTCTTTGTCTGTCTTAAACTGACACTTTAGAACATTTATTACCGATTTGGACAAAATAATTTTACTCTAAAAACAAGAGTTACACTTAACTAGATTGGCGAGTTGAAAGCTAAGGTACAAAAAAAACTTGTGTCGCACTCACGATTTCGTTTAAGTAGTAGGTTACCTCGCCATAATACTTAATTAAATGCGAGGTGTCAGTTCCCAATTCACGATCAGTTATCCGGTATGTTTTAGTTTTTAGTATCCTTTAAATTATGATCCCATCTTAGGCGCATCCCTAGCTTGAGCCTTTTCGGCTTTTGCAGGACGACCGCCCGGGCGCCCGCGCCGCGCAGTCTCTAATTCGCTTCCATGCGGCGTCCGTGTGCGACGCCGCAACGGTGTCAGTCCAGGGTTATGTGCTACCAGGATCGCAACTTTAATTTGTGCTAAAGCAGCGCGCCTTTACGCTGATATTAAGGGCGTTTTCGTGAGCGGTTCAGGGACTGGAGTGAGATTGTTTATGCCCGTCGGGGACCAGGGAAGGCCACGCCAGCCTGTTCAATAAGAAGACAGTGTGATGCAGATTTTTGATCGGCAACCCAATCGCAAGCGCGACTGATGCAGCGTCCGTCTTCGCCAAGCGCTCATGGGCGCAGGCGTCATTATTGCGAATTCTGCGGCGAGACGCAAGACGAGGGGCAGGCGCCTGTATCATTTTACACTAGTTCAAGAGCTGAAGCCGCATGACTTCACACTACGAGTCCAGTTTTGCAGAAGTCGCAGAAGCAGCAACATTCTCTGGACGGACGGCGCCTACTATTGGGCTGAACAGAACCCCCACCTAGTTCGGCCCGATCATTTTCAGACTAGATGTAGCAGTAGCCTGAACATTTGGGCTTCCATGTGTGGGGCTAAGTGTAGGACTTAGTGTATTGTGAAGGTGATTATAACATTGAAAGTGCGACACAACTACGACAGCGAATTTTATTGCAAACCGTGTGAACGCTTTAAAACATAAAAAGTGACAGAGACTGTTATTTCGCGTAAATGTGCACGTCGCATTGCTGTGCAATGTTTTTTTGTAATGTGAAAGATCAATGTAATTTGTTGTAAAGATTGAAGAAACCTCTTAATGAACTTAAACACGCCAAGTAAGCGTAGATTGAGAGTAAGTGGTACCTACTTGATTGATTTGTTTGTTTAATTTTTTTGTTAGTCAGATAAATTATTTACTACGCTAACCTACTTGTTAGTCCAAAGCCTGTGAAAGTGTGAAAGAGTCAGTCAGAGTCAGAATTAAATTAATAAATGTTTTAAAACCGCTTTATTTTCCTTTATTTCTATCCACCTTGCCATTCTGCTAGGAGTGATTCTAAAGAGCTTCGAGAGGTAAATAACGAATTACGTACAACAACAATTACAAGAAAGTAAGTAAATACCTACCTAGTTCCTACAACTAAGATTTAATCTAACTCATAAAACATAGAAATTATCTTTCCTTAGAGCCTTGAAGTAACAAAAAAACGATGTAGGTTATTAATTTAGTTGGCATTGTTTGTCTTGTTTGTTATCAAAAACATTATTAGCATAAAAGTGCATTCTACACACACTAGTGCGTTTAGGCGCGATTGGGCCAATTCGCGATTGGTCCAATCGTGAAAAAATTACAAATTCGCGATTAGTCCAATTCGCGATTGGTCCAATTCGCTATTGGACCAATTCGCGATTGGTCCAATTCGCTATTAGTCCAATTCGCTATTGGGCCAATTCGCTATTGGACCAATTCGCTATTGGTCCAATTCGTAATTGGTCCAAAATAAAAGGATATCCAAAATGAAACAAATGGGGTCATTTATTTGTATGGATTTTAATGATTATGCATTATTATAAGTATCTTGAAGCTATTAACAACTAGTTTTATAATTTAACCAAAAAACTAAAGTTATTGGCACAACAACAAAATCAACTATGTAACTAAATAGAAAGTAATCAACAAACGAACTTTTACTACTACTATATGTAGAAAATAACATAGTCATATTTTTCAGTTTTACTTATTTCAATAATAATCACATTTGGAAATAGAGCAAGATATAAATATAAAAAAATACAAACATTTGTTCCACTAACTTTTAAATAACGATAATCGTGTCTATAATTTTGTAAAAAAATATTTTTGTTGTCAATGTTCCATTTTCATATTGGTTTAGTAACTGTTCATATTTTTTATCAAATAAAATGTCGCGTTCTCTCCTTTTATTATTTGTATTTTTATCGTTATTTAAAAATTATAGAAACAAATGTTTGTATTTTTTATATTTATATTTCGCTCTATTTCCAAAAGTGATTATTATTGAAATAAGTAAAACAGAACAATATGGCTTTGTTATTTTCTACATATAGCAGTAGTAAAAGTTGATTATTTACTATTTAGTTACATAGTTGATTTTGTTGTTGTACCAATAGTTTTTAGTTTTTTTGTTAAATTATGAAACTAGTTGTTAATAGCTTCAAGATACTTATAATAATGCATAATCATTAAAATCCATACAAATAAATGACCCCATTTGTTTCATTTTGGATATCCTTTTATTTTGGACCAATTACGAATTGGACCAATAGCGAATTGGTCCAATAGCGAATTGGCCCAATAGCGAATTGGACTAATAGCGAATTGGACCAATCGCGAATTGGTCCAATAGCGAATAGGATCAATCGCGAATTGGACTAATCGCGAATTTGTAATTTTTTCACGATTGGACCAATCGCGAATTGGCCCAATCGCGCCTAAACGACACTAGTGTACTAACATGTGTGTATGAAGCTATTCTTCGTTGCAATTGATCTGTGATTGGTCGAAAAAGCCTAGCTGTGCCACTCGACCAATCGCAGATCAGCTGGTTTGACAAGGGTGATGCACACAACGATCTTTGGTAATAAAATGCTGGTGTGCGCTGTGTACATACACACCATCTGTGAACTACAGTTTGCATGAGTAAGAAAAGATACAGTGTGTTTCATTTTTGACTGCGTTTTAATTTATTTATTTTGTTAGAAAACATAACTTTTAAAAATGACTATAAAACAATACCTTATTTTTTGTCATCGCATTCAGTATGATGTATAGATACCCCCCTTTAAAGGAACGCAGTTGATTTTGTTAGACCTTGTATAAGTAAAAGTTCACCCATCACGATAATCGAGTCATAGTTATGGTATTTTTATTGCAAAATAAAATCCATAACATTACGAAAGGTAAATTGCGGTTTACGATTTATGACGTATTAAAAAAAAACTACTTACTAGATCTCGTTCAAACCAATTTTCGGTGGAAGTTTGCATGGTGATTAATGTATGTACAACAACGGCAGATCAACCTACCCAAAAAGTTATAGGTCATTGAATTGATTTTCAACTTTATGTCCAACACTTAGAGATCAATATCAATCGAGAAAATTAGACGTTTTGTAGTAGGTTGACGTGCTGTTGTCTGTAAATCGTACCTATATTTTTTTTAGTTTTATCATTCTCTTATTTTAGAAGTTAGGGGGACCACATTTTACCACTTTGGAAGTGTCTCTCGCCCAAACTATTTAGTTTAGGAATAAATTATATTAGAAATCTCAATATCATTTTTAAAGACATTTCGAAACCACACGTATGGGTTTGATGAAAAAAAATGTTTTGAGTTTCAGTTCTAAATATGAGGAACCCCCAAAATTTATTGTTTTTTTAAATTTTTGTGTAAAAATCCTAATGCGGTTCACAGAATACATCTACTTACCAAGTTTCAACAGTCAGTATAGTTCTTATTGTTTCGGAAGTGGTTGTGACATACGGACGGACAGACAAACAGACAGACAGACATGACGAATCCATAAGGGTTCCGTTTATTGCCATTTGGCTACGGAACCCTAAAAATAACGATCGGGCTGTATAGCTTTGTACCATTGCATTTTCCGTAGTGGATAAAATTATCTACTGTCTAATCTGATGACAGTGACAGAAAAGATAAATAGGTAGGTCTAGGTACTAAGTTTGAAGTTTGTCACTTTGGCTCCATAGCACAGAGTACATTTGATTGCACGCAATTATTTATTTGCGTCTTACTTAATTATTCAGCTCCCTAAAGAATTAAGTTATGCACACAGATTTGGCACCTCATTTACATACTGAAGAATGCAATGTTTTGATTAAAATTTTACAAGATTGTCATGCAGAGGTTTGTATGAAAGTTGCATAATTTTGTCTTTTTTATCTTATCTCGTTTTATAAAAGTTAAGATAGGTATTAGTATGCTGTAAAATATACGGTACGTATACATAATTCTTTACATTACATTATTTTAATATGTACCGTAGACACATAACCTTAAAACCCATGATCATCAATATTACCCATCCCTGTTGCTAAGTGCTATCTTTTCATTTCCAGCATCCCTTCAGAAAGTTCATGGGCTACTGTAACGATTATGATCGGGATATGAGAAAGTGCTTGAAAGGGGAACGTCTTCGGCGCCAGAAAGCAAACCTTGAGGACTCTCGGCGAAGACACGCTGAAATCCGCGCCAGAATACTAGCACAAGAACAGGTCAAGCTTTCACAGTAGAATAGCATTTAAAACAACAATGGATTTCAAAATCCTAGATTCTATACCAGATTTGACTAACTACAAATCTTTTATAGACAGATATTTCACCAAAAGATATGTAATAAATTATGGTGGAATAGAGAACAATGATATAATGTTAATGTTTCACTCTAACAGAATAATGCTTTTAAGCTTGGCACCAAGCCATTTTTTTTTCAAGAAAAATGTAGGATACCGCATTGATTTCTGTATAGGTAATGTGGATAGACTAACTAATGCCGTTAAAGGCAAAGGCAAGAAGGGAGGCCAGTATTTGGAAACTAACTCAACTGTGTGCCGAATATTACTTGATGATGACACACATTTTAATGTACCGTCTTGTGTTAAAGGTGTATTGATTGAGATCAATGAAAACTTGGTGAAACACCCAGAGCTACTCAAGGAAATGCCTGACTCGGATGGGTTCATTGCCATCATTATGTCTAGTATTACCATTTCTGAAACAACTAAAAATGAATTGCTGACACATGAAGATTATATTGCATTATTAAAAAACTAAGTGAGTTATTATATATTTTGTGTGTATGTACATGTTTTATTTTAGAACACTATTATCAATCATCATTGATCATCCAATGTTCTTTCTATACAATGATGGTAATTCCTTAAATACAAAAGATCAATAAATAGCATGTAAATGCTTCATTAAATTCATTATGCAGTAAATATTCTCAACTTAACAGTTACTGCCTAAACTACAATAAGATAAGATAAGATGTGATGAGAGTTTAAAGAAAATGTATAGGTTTATTTGTAGTTAAACAAATGTATTGCATGATTTAAGAGCACATATAAATAACGATGAGACCTAATTCGAGTTTCCTTACAAATCATAGCAACTGATGTCAGTCGGGAAAAGTGACTTTTCATGTTGGTCTGTTCAAGTTCAAGTTCAAGAATGTTTAAAATATATTTTTGCTCCTCTTCATTCACCTTCACCTACTGGAGGTATAAAGATGGAGACTTTATAAAGGAAATCAATCATATTGATTTAATTAGTTAAATCTCAATATGAAAAAGATCCTAAAGAGAAATTATAAATAAGTGATTATTAGGATTTTTTTTTAAATGTTTACACTATAATTACCCCACATCATTACGTTATCGCCTGTTGCTACTATTTTCGCCTGACCCTCTTGACTTATGAGATACTGATAATACCAAATAGTCCACCAAACAAAGTTGTTCAGTTACCATTATGTTGTATCACGTAACGCGTCAATCGGTGAATATGACTACTAAAAGTCTACAACGGGTATTAGTTTCTTCTTTCCTAATAAACTCCAAACGTAATAATTTCACGTTACGCTTTTTCAGTGACAGTGGTAAACCGGCGATAAAGACACCCTTGTATGATTTACATAATAAATATGGTGGAAAGTTAGTAGATTTCGCCGGCTTTATGTTACCCGTCCAGTATTCGGACATGAGTGTGTCCGCGTCTCATTTGTTTACTCGGAAGAGTGCCTCGATTTTTGACGTGTCCCACATGCTGCAGACTAACGTCTACGGTAAGGATTGCATCGATTGGTTTGAGTCCATCACGCCTGTAGATCTAAAAGGAATGGCGCACGGCTCTAGTTCTCTTACCGTTTTTTTAAACGATAACGGAGGAATCATCGATGATTTGATCGTCACAAAAGTGAATGACGAAACTCTTTACATAGTATCAAACGCAGGCAGACTGGATGTTGACAAAAGCCATATGAGAAATACTTCGGAAATGTTCCGAAAAAAGGGCAAAGATGTCACTGTTGAATTTTGGGATGTCAATCAAAGGGCCCTTATAGCTGTTCAAGGCCCAAAAGCAGCCGCAGCGGTGCAAACTCTCACTAAAATCTCACTGGATGACCTTACATTCATGACTTCTGCTGTTGGTTCTGTGGCAGGCGTAGAATGCCGCGTTACTCGGTGTGGATACACAGGAGAAGACGGGGTAGAAATAACTATACCGGCGGACAAAGCAGAAATAGTGACCGAGTCGTTGCTGAAATGCAACGACGTCAAGCTAGCTGGTCTGGGTGCGCGCGATTCCCTACGCCTCGAAGCGGGGTTGTGTCTATACGGCAACGATATCGATGAGGGCATTACCCCTGTAGAGGCCAGTTTGACCTGGCTTATTTCTAAGCGAAGGAGGATCGAGGGCAACTTCCCTGGAGCAAATATCATATTGCATCAAATAAAAGAAGGTGTTAACAAAAGGAGGGTTGGTTTAAGAATGGAATCGGGTGCTCCTGCAAGAAAAGACGCGTTGCTGAAAGATCCAAAAACTTCCGAGGTGATGGGCAAAGTGACAAGTGGTTGCCCGAGCCCTTCTCTCGGCGGCAACGTTGCTATGGGTTACGTTACAGAAACACTCAAGAAAAATGGTACCGAATTGTTAGTTAACATTAGAGGAAAGGATATACCGTGTGTAGTTGCAAAAATGCCTTTTGTACCTTCGAAATACTACATAAAGAAATAAAATAACTATTACAATGTAAAATACATAATACTTTTATTTATATTTGTTTTACAAACATAATAACCGCCACAATCATCTAATTAACTAATTACTTTCAATAATCTAATGAAATATAATGTTTAAATTGATAAAAATCGAAACATTTAACAATGTATTTTCGTTTGAGCAACATCTTATTACAAAACAATTACCTAGATACACAGAACACTGACGACATAGTTTAGGCAAGGTAAGATTTCATGGAATCGAAAGGAATGTAGTGATATGTAGACAAATAAAATTGTTGTCCTTTGCACTTTTTGCTAATAATACTGTTAACTAAATTCATATAATAACTATTTACACCGTGTACTAAATTATCACAGATATATTTAAGGTTTGATCTATGGAATGATCACTAGGAAATATTTCTTATCAGTCAACACCACATAGTAAAATTATTGTACTGGGACTATAAAATCCGTAAATGGGACAAAAGCGAATTAAAACAGTTACTATAATACAGTCTTTACGAGTAGAAAGGGGCATTTTGAGCAGTTTTTCTGTCATCACATTACTTGAAATGCATCGACACTATTCCCGATATAATAATTATTAACGAAAATAATACAAATAGTAAGTACACATTTAATGGCCATTAGGTAATTTGCTTCAACAGCAAAATAGCAATAGGTCCCTACAAAATAAACTTATTGTCCAAGAGTATAGGGGACGGAGATCGGTTAGTTTACCACAATGTTTTAAGGACACAGTATTTTGTCACTGATTCATGTCTGGAGTGTCCGTTGTGAAACGAGATTGTGCGAGACGAGCAAAATCTTCATTCAATTTCTTCAGCTTTTCCGAATACTGCAAATTAAAAATGTTTTACGTCTTTGAATTATCGTGTACGCAAACGGTATCAGAAAAGCATTGAAACATCATTTTTTATAAATGATAAAGAAAACAGATGTTCATACCAATGTATGAAACCACTAAGCGTGGTGTAAGCTGTGTTAAATTATTCATGTTTGTAAGCAGATCACTGTCACGGCATACGATTTTTTTCACCTGTATACAAATACTCACATCGCACTGTTGGTACTGCTGCGCTTGTGCCTGCTTGCCTTTGCTCCGCTCCTCCTGAATCCGACAGTTCACGTGATAGTTGATCTGAGTCTGCAGTTTAATGAAAATCTTTCTGTATTCATCCTGTATCCTGTTCATTTCATTGCTAACGTGAGCGTCTTTTTTCGCCATGTAATCCTGTGGAAGGACAGCCAAATAAGATAAGCACATTTACTCTATTTCTTCTTAACGGTCGACCTAATTTTACATCGATTGTCGATCGTTGTATTTTTGAGTCATTGCTCAAAAATATGATGTCGATTGTCCGTTGCACACACATTTACACGACTTTTGACGATCAATACGTGTGTGTGTCTGTGTGAGAGAGATAATTATGAAGAGTCCGAGCCACCGTTGGCTATCGACAAGCAGTTTACATGATTTTTCATACATTTCGTAAGGACTCGCCGCGTGCAGCGTGTAGGTAGCGGCCAACCGCCTTTTAAAATTATGTTTCTGCCTTAACCTTAATAATTTCAGGCAGGGCTTAGTAACGTTACCAAATTCACACTATGAAGTATCGTTAAGTAACGATATTTTCATAATGTTGAAATTTTAACGATAACACAGGTAATGGTAATTTAGTATCGATTCCAATGTGATAATCAGTGATCGGAGTAGGTAGATTGATTTGGGGTTAATGATCTCAAACATTGATCATCATTTGTATCAGTTTTTGAAAAAAAAGGTATGTATATCCATATAATGCTTGCATTCTGATTACTGGTGATAATGTTAAAAATTTACGTTATAATTTAGTATCGATATTTTTTCCGTTACCTAATGCGTCTTTGCGAACCCATGCGGTTAGTTTTACAACAAATTAGAGTAGTAGGCTTCTTTCGTAATCTTGATTACCTTGGCTGTGTTTTCTTTACATAATATATAGTATAAATATCGAAAAAGGTGAAAACTAATGACGTTAATTAACGGTATTATTAGTATTCATTTGGTAACGTTTCCCATTTACCGGTAAAATCATAAATAACGTTAAGTCAGTTTACCGGTAAAAGGCCGGCCAAGTATCGCTACCTTTGCTATTAACGTTATCTTGGTATGATGAAGGCATCGAGTACATATCCAATGGATATATGCTCGATGGATGAAGGTAAGGATACCTTTTTAACGTTATTCAAAGCCCTGATTTCAGGTCATTTCCAAAGATGTACTAGGTACGTATAACTGAGTCAGTCGACATTATAAAACCAAATCTATCAGACGATTATGTCTCTTTGAAATGTATTGGGGTCTATCATTTCTTAGTGCCTATTTAATGTATCTTACCTTGTACGTAAAAACAGTTTTCTTAACATTTTTGTATTTCTCCTGAAGAGTGACATGTTCGGATTGAAGTTTCTCATATTTACGCTCGAGTTGCGCGTATTTTGACTGCAACTCGGATAGTTTCGACTTCACCGCCTGACATTCCTTAGCGCACGACGAGTTTCGTTGTTTCCATTCTTCTCTCTCATGTTTCAACATGTCTTCAACTGAGCCGAGTCGCGATATCCTTTCTTTGTACCTCTCAGCTTTTAAACGCCATTCAACAACACTGTCGTTGGCCTTCTGACATTCAGCTTGCAGCTCATTATGCTCCTTTATAAGCACCGATATTTCGTTCTCTTTCGCCTCTAATATTTGCGTCACTTTCCCTCTTTCGGACAGAATAAATTCTTTTAGAGTTTCAACTTCTTGCGCTTTTCTTTCTAGAAGCTCTTTAAGTTTGGTAACTGCCCCAAGGTGATCGTTCTCCATTTCTTTAATCCGTCTGGCGCAGTTCATTTCCATCGTTTTCATTTCTAAAGTGAACTTTTCGGCGATTTGGTCTCTGATAGCTTTCTCCTTCATCATGAGAGCGGTCTGTAAAGGATATGATTATTAATAATTTAATACCGAACCGTTTTCTAAATCAAGTTATTATGTGTAGTTAAATTAGGTTGGTAGTATTGGGATAAATGTGCAGTGTGGTTACCCATTACGTATCTACATTGTTATTCGTTTTTAAAAAGTGACATGATTATTATGATTTATTAGCTGGCAGTATAAAAGCGCACATTGTCGCGTTGTCGGTAAATATAAATGACGAATTAAAAAATATTTTGTCAACATGACATACATTGCTCTGATCCTATGACATGTAGCCAAAGCACGTTTGTGTTACAGAAATAAAAAAAACAACGACGGTACTATAACACCCAGATCCGAGACAATATACAAAAGTTTTTTTCTACATTGACCGACCGGAAATCGAACCCGGGACCTCAGAGATAGCGACACTACGCGCGGTATGCTCGCCTCTCGGCTCGGAGGCCGACTCGACAAAAAGTCACTGTTTAAAAATTGTCGGAAATCAAAAAGAACATTTTATTATCACCGCTAAAGGGCTAGTGATCTGCGACAGGTCCGGCATTAACTTCAATTAAACGGTAAAGGTTAGTAAAATGCCAAAAAAGGCTTGTCAAACATTGCAGTATACCTCTTATTTAAAATAGGTAACTTAAATAAAATCGATGAAACTTTCTAAAAAACTTTCTCTTTTTAAAAAAGTAATCGATTGGACTTCGTTAGGGCACATTACTATACCTGACAACAGTGAAATGTCACAAAAGCCTTCTTATCTTAAAATAACTATAGTGGTACTTGGCACCTGAAACTTAGCCTCTCACTATGGGCTCATAAGAAAGCTCAAGGTGCACAGCGTGCTATTGAAAGGGCTATACTCGGTGTTTCTTTGCGACATCGAATCAGGAATGAGGAGATTCGTAAACGAACAAAAGTCGCTGACGTAGCCCGACGGATTAGCAAGCTGAAGTGGTCACGTAGAACCGACGGCCGATGGAAAGGTTCTAGAACGGAGGCCACGTACCGGCAAGCGCAGCGTAGGACGTCCACCTACAAGGTGGACAGACGACCTGGTAAGGGTTGCAGGAAGGCGCTGGATGCAGCCCGCTTCCAACCGGCCAATCTGGTAGTCACGGGGGGATGCCTATGTTCAGCAGTGGACGTCCTACGGCTGAAATGATGATGATGATGGCTCGTCACTCGTCACCTTGGCGGCGATGGCGTCGTCGCAGTTCTGCACGAGGCTCTCGATGCTGGAGGCGAGCTGGTCGCTCTCCAGCTCGTGGGTGTTGGTGCCCACGGAGCGCTGCGAGCGCAGCTTGCGGAACCGCTCCACTATGTACTGCTGGAAGAACTCCGCTTTGCCTTTCAGTTCTTGCATCAGTTCCTCGTTGCTTTCTTGGGACGCTGGTGACAAACAAAACCTTTGTTAGGTCACTTAAAATAGACAGAAACCTTTCCCCTAGCATGAGCACCAAAACACGGTATGATATAGCAATATAAAGGGTGGCCAGAAAAATGACGTCCAAAAATTTTTTTTAGGTGCCCTGTGTCGAGAGGTATCTGAATCACCCCTATGTATGTTCTACGATTTTTCGTTGTTTTAAAGTAACGATTTTTTTAATGAATTTTTGCAACCGGATTAGTTTTTTTTAAGTAGGTTTTAAAAAAAAACAAAATTGCATCTAAATCTCTATGAACTGTGCATTTATGCATAAAATAAAGTCTAATAACTTTAATGGAAGTTACTACAAAATTTACCTAAAGTTGAGAATTTATGTTAAAGCGTAACACACACAGAAGACGTGAGCGGAACGGGTCGTTTCTCCGACGTGAGTTGCGCGGTTCGTCGTCTTCAAACAGAGAACGGGTCGTGCGCGGAGCGGTTCGGCGGCGGTTTTGGAGCAATTCGAAGGCGCGGCTCGGGTTTGTGCTATGGTCAATACCGCATATAAAATATGAAGCTCCTTAACACGATAACTTTTACATTTAGTCACTAAATGTTGATTTGCCACCCATTCAATGGTCAGGTCAAAACCACGGTCCCATCACTCCCACCCTAGTGTCCATAATACTTAAGGTTCTTTAACCACGGTCCACTTTTATGACACTGATATTTTGGGTGACGATTGTTAAGCAACCTCAAATTTGGACACTAAATGGATGGGTGACCGTGAATAATCAACCTCAAGTTTGGTCAATAAATGGATGGGTGTCCCTGGTTAAGCAACCTCAAGTTTGGCCACCAAATGGATGGGTGACCGTGGTTAAGCAACCTCAAGTTTGGCCTTTAAATGGATGGGTGACCGTGGTTAAGCAACCTCAAGTGTGGACACTAAATGGATGGGTGACCGTGGCTAAGCAGCCTCAGGTATAACCCTAAAATGAATGGGTGATCGTAGTTAAGCAACCTCAAGCTTGGACACTAAATGGATGGGTGACCGTAGTTAAGCAACCATAAGCTTAGACACAAAATGGATGGGTTACCGTGGTTAAGCAACCTCAAGTTTGGTCCCAAAATGGATGGGTGACCGTGGTTAAGCAACCTCAAGTTTGGTCCCAAAATGGATGGATGACTGAGGTTAATCAACCTCAAGTTTGGCCACGTAACCTCAATTTTTAACACTTAATGGATGGGTGACCGTGAATAAGCAACGTCAAGTTTAGTCAATAAATGGATGGATGACTGTGGTTAATCAACCTCAAGTTTGGCCACTAAATGGATGGGTGACCGTGGTTAAGCAACCTCAAGTTTTGAAATTAAATGGATGGGTGACCGTGGTTAAGCAACCTCAAGTGTGGACACTAAATGGATGGGTGACCGTAGTACAGCAACCTTGAGTTTAGTAGATTATTACCTAGTTCGTACAAACATTTTATTTCCTCACATATTTAATTACTTTTTTCATTCAAATCCATAGCGAAAAATGATAATGTTTTGTAAAATAACACAACAGTCGTAGTATACGCGCGGCACCCGTTCCGCGCACGCTCTCTGTGTGAGCGCTTTGGTCTGAATGCGTGTATCACGACGAATGTAACGAACGCCGCACCCGCGCACCACCCGTCCGCCCGCCGCCTATCTGTGACGGCGGAAGGGCCGCACGGGACCCGTTCCGCGCAAGACCCGCTGCCGTTCCGCGCACGCTCGCTGTCTGTGGGCGCCCATTTAAACCTATGTTAATAGACCCGCCGTACTGCCGTCGTGACCCGTCGCCGTCCCGCGCACGCTCTCTGTGTGTTACGCTTTAGTGAGTTGTCATTTTCAACTTAAAATTAAAAATCTAAACTGATAAATTCTTAGTTCCTAAGTAGCTTCAGAGAATGCGCTAGACTCTAAGCTTTCATAATAATGATAAAAAATAGTACTTCATAGGCTATTTAAAAAAACATACATAAGGGTGATTCAGAAACCTCCTAACACGAGGCACCTAATAAAAAAATTTTGGACGTAACTTTTCTGGCCACCCTGTATAGACACCAACTGTAAAAATATGATGAATATAGCCGCCATGTTGAATCGCCGTGCCGGTGACGTCACATATTATGATCGCTGTTTCAAAACAAATTCAACTTGTCATGCTAGGGGGACAGAGATAAAAATCTATACATTGACTGTTTAACAATATTTTGTCGTTTGTCAGTTAAGGGGCCACGACGTTTTTTTATCGCAATGTCAGTTTTTATGTTTATGTATGTTTCAGCATTTGGCCTTTATTGTAATTAAATAATATAAGTATGTATAATAATCATATTATAAAATACTCTCATCAAATCTTAAATAACTAACTTTGCATTAAAAATCCAAATTAATTCCAGTTCAATCAGACACCAGCGAGTAGATGAAAAATCGATTACATTCTCTTAACGGAAAGACTAACATTCAATCATTGTTGGTTTAATTAACTCAATGATAAAAATATTTTTGTAGTTTTTGTTTATTTATCATAATTTGTTAAATTTATAAATGACAACCTAAGCAAAATTAAACAAGTACAAGGCGCGCAACCCTGTTTGTGCACTGACCGAGCCGACGCAAACCGGTTATTCGACATCGCGGCGCGTAAGTGACGGGAAGCCAGTGCTCACGCACACAGACCCCGCGCGCTTGTAGTAGTGTACCTATCCTACCTATATGAAGCTTTGTCTCTGTTCCTTGCTTTACTCATGTGCTATAACTATGAAGCTGTGTGCTATAAAAAATTGAAAAGAACCGGGAAAAGTCACTACCGCCTCGAAATAACGTACTTAACGTGCTTCGCTTTCAGTGTCGCCTGCGCTTAACTCTTACTAAGGATCGGCCTTATAACTCACCTAATTTAACACTGCATTTGTTGAGCTGCTCATCTAAGAATCGAATACGCTTGATGTGTTTTTCGCAATGCGCGCACGGTTCCATATCTTTTCTCATTGATTTTTTTTCATCTGGAATAAATCAATACATACAATATTAAACAATACTCGGCTAAAGTTTTCTAATAATTCCAAGTTTCACCACAGGTTTATGTACGAAGTACAGACAACAGCTCGTCAACTTGCCACACAATGTCAAATTATTTCAATTGATATTCGTCTCTACATGTCGGACTTAAAAATTAAAATCGGTTCAATGATCTTTAACAATTTGGTAGGTTGACTTGTCGTTGACTGTACAATAATGCATTAATAGATTTTATCTTCTATTTTTTTTTTTTTTTAAAAACGCACATTTAGGGTCTAATTTACAAATATAAAATCCACACGCAGAAGAAGCTTTTTTCTACTACATACAAGTACTAAACATAAAAGGAAAATCCCAATGTACTTGTTACATACATAGTAAATGTAATATAGAATTTGAATGACCATGAGATGATGAGGAGAGATTGACCACTCTTCCTCAAAACTCATTTGTCTATTACGGTTAGCCTACATCGGTCATTGTGCCAGTTTAGAAAAGCCACTAAATTAAAGTAAATAAATATCCCAAGTTACCTTCCAAGTATTTGTTGAGTTTATCAGTGAACTCTTTCTGTTTGTCCGTAAAGTCTTTCTGCAGTTCAGATATCCTCTTGTTCGCTCTTTCCAAGTCTTCCCTAGTACTTTTAAGGTCTGAAGTTAACTTCTCTATTTGCTGTTTCTCTTTCTCTATCCGTTCGACGTATTCCTTCTCTTGATTCTTGTAAAGCTCTCTTTCTTTCTGGATTCTAAGTTGTATATCTTTCAATTCTCTAGTTGCCGTGTCTCTTGAACTGCACGCCTAGAATTAATAAAATATGTGTTTGGTCTCATCATACATCACATGTAATGATACGCTGTATGCGCTATATGTTATGATACGTTATAAGCTCTGTTTCGAAAATAAAAACAAAATGGCGGCTGTATCAATCATATTAAAAAAAAATTGGTGTTGATAAATTGGTATATCATATCGTATTTTATAAACCTTCTGCCCTTCTGCCTAGTATGGCCACTCATGATAGGGGGGGGCAGAAGGTGTTTTAGTTTTTCTTCGCACCTATTCTTCTATGTCCTTTAGCTAGTGTGTGGAGTAGTTACCTGCAAGTAGAGCGTCTTGAGCTCAATGTTCTCCTTGAGCGTGTCCTTGAGTTGCGCGCTGTAGCGCTCAAGCTCGCGCAACAGGTCTGCGTTCGCCTCCTGCACTATGGACGCGCGGCTGCCTTTCTCTGCCTTCAACTTGTCATACTCCATTTCAAGCTCTGTGTACTTTAGTTCTAACTGTAGACAATAGTTTTTTTTTTGAATAAATTAGATGGGGCAAGTATTGATGAATAGAAACATAGATAGATACTCTTCAGGTGAGCATAGAGGTGGTGTGCAGTGGGGAAGTTATTCATTTATTTATTGCCAAACATATGTAGGTACATTGTATTCAATAAGGTTTCATATTAAATTATTGTTTTCGCTTCACAATAGGAAACTTACTCAAAGGTCATTAGGTTAATAATTAAACTAAGGTGCGATAGAATGGTGCCAAAAAAAGATTCTCCGAAGGATACTTATAGCAGTTTTTTTTAAGTTAGGAGTTACCACTAATACTGAATATTACAAACAAAACAATAATAACATATGAGGGTTGCAGAGTTTTGCAGATACCGTGTGTTGTGTGTGTTTGTGTATATGTGTGACATAGTCCAATCCCTTTTAGGTCTTATAAAAGCACGCACCTGCTTGCTAATACCTGAAATATGTGTATGCATGAGTATAGCACACGATTTTGACAGGCTAGCTGGCTGCCGAGTGCCGAAGAAGCAAAATGTTTTTATATGAGTTTTTGGCTATAACTTACGCTTTTGTGTTTATTTCTGACTTCATCCAACTCTATTTGGAGTTTCTCATTTTGCTGCTTATAACTTTCTAGTAAATCGCTATCAGAGTTGCTTCCTAGCAGTTCTAGCTTGTTCTGCAACACGGCCAGTTTGGAATTCAGTTGCATCTCTATGCCTTTCTGCGCTTCTATTTTACTTCGCAAATCTGACTCCTGTTTGCGATGTTGTTCGAGTTTTTTGTCGCTAAAATATTGAAAATATAAATAAAATATTAAAATTAACTTTTTGACTGTACCTGAAGTCAAAAAACTTAAAATACCAATAAAGATTAAAAAAAATGGATTTTAATGTCATCCACATAAACAAAGTAGTCTTTATATGAAAAAATAATAAAGAGAAGCATTGTTTATAATGACATGGAAAATGGTCTTTATTTTATTGGCGCGTTTGAGTTAAAGACAATGTTCTGCGTGCCCAATATTTTATAGAACCTTATTTATTCCACCCGTTTTGGGATCATTACCGTTTAGATATTTCTTCTTGCAGGGTAGACATCTTTTGCATTTGCTGTTTATATCGACTCAGCACTTCTTTAAGTGTCGTCAATTTACCGGGCGAAGGAGGTTCACCTAAAAAGCATATTTTTTTAGTGGTTTTAATATCATTGGTTATTCTGTCCATTTCTAAGCTGACTTTTGCAGACTGATCTGATAACAATTTAATAACTTTAAAATACTTAAACTTGCCTAAGTAGGTGCTGTCAGGGAGAGCGTCCTGTAATATCTGGTGTAGAGTTGTGCGCCAATTCTCATGCTCCTTTTGACTCGAAGCAAGTTTATTCCGGCAGAGGACTAGCTCGTGCGCTGTGACTTCTAACTTGGACTGTATAAAAGGTATAAGTACATTAAATAATGCACAATTTATTTAATAATTACATATGGCTATAAAAATTGGCTGCTCAGTAAATTGCCAATATATACCATACAAGATCCTAGGACTAGCGATTCCCAAAATATGAATACATACTCAATAGAGAGTGCAATCTCGCTAGGTAATTTTCCATTTAAAATGTATTAAAATGTTAATCCTTCATTATTAACCATTTAAGACAGAAATAAAATATTACTTTATTTAAAAATCATGTTAATAATTTAAGTAAATTATTAACATGATTTTGTCAATAATAAATAAGTTTTTAAAGAAACAGAAATCAATGTAGCATAAATACATACAAAGCGCGGTATTGGTTCTTATCTGGTAATCTTGCGAGATCTCAAACGAAAAATATACGAGATTAAATCTGGCAAAATAACATTGCCTATAAGTAAACTAGCTTGGCTTTGTTGCTTCATAAACAAATTCAAGTGTCAAGTGACTTACGCCCAGCTCCTTGACCTGTTCCCTGGCGGTGTTCCGCTCGCTCGTGAGCTGAGAGACCTTCTCCTTGAGCCGCGCGCTCTCGCCGCTCACCAGCCGGCTCTGAGCCGCCTCCAGCTCGCTCGCTAAACGGTTTATTGTGCTCCCTTTCTCTATTAGTATCTCTTCCTTCTCCCTATCCCTCTCCATGCAACGGCGTTCTAAAACTTTCATTTCTTTTTCCTATAAAAAACAAGAATACACTGCCCGTCAATCTTAAGTCATAATATAACAAAACCACAGGTGTAGGCCGTGCAAGTTTGTGCGCGATACTCGTTTGAGGTGACTGAGCTAGCGACTCTCTAGCTCAGTGGCAGCAGTTATTTAGTAGTGATTGCCAAAGTTAATCCACCCAAGCCGCGGTTGTAAGTGGATAGGGTGACCGGTCGGACTATATTTAGTGACATTTATCACAAGCATCTCCGTGCTTCGGAAGGCACGTTAAAAGTTGGTCTCGGCTAATAACGCTTGATACTAGTCGTATTTTGTAAAGCCTAGTCATAGGCCTTAAGGCGGCTTGATTACATCTGTCAGTAAGGTCACTGGCCTTACTACACCTCGCCACCAATCCGCACTGGGCCTGTGAGGTGGAGTATGGCCTAAACCACCTCATAGTTGAGATTAGGCCTGTGCTCTGCAGTAGGACGTATACAAGCATACTTTACTTTTTCCACTCATTTAGAGCGACAGTCAGACAAACAGACACGAGGTGCGCTTGGTGTCAGCACCGGTAGTTGGTGCAATGTCACGAGTATCACGTAATTGTAAGTCTCAATTTACTAAGTATCATATCAGCCTCTCTCTTAGTTGATGAAAATTTAAAACAAAACTTATAATTACTACTACTTACTCTATCTTCCAGTCTATTCTTGGCTTTTACTAAGTCACTTTGCAATCTGTCTACTTCTTCTCTATGTCTGAAATATTTGTGGAGACCTTTGCATTAGACTGTTAAATGTTGTTTACAGAAGTAAATATGACAGTATGTCAACAAATTATTACCTGTCTTGTTGTTCTCTGAACAATGCGTCAGTATCATGGGTGTGGGCAACCTACGACATAAGACCATTTTAAATTAGAAATAAATTATAATTTACAAATAAAACCGATAAGCGAGACGTGTTCTTGCGTGGAGACCACAACTATGCAGTGTATAGAGCGCCCTCCGACCAGGTGGAGTGAAGATTAAGAGTTAGCAACCCTGCTGACAGTGGATGGGAAAGATTAGCCGTGGATCGGGCTCAGTGGCGTGCGTGAGAGAGGCCTATCGCCTCCGCAGTGGACTGATTATGATAAGAATATTTTTTCTCCGGGAGAACGCTACTTTTATAGGAAATATAAACCTGAAAGAAACACTGATGCAAAAAGAGGCGATAATCGGACGCAACTCGATCGATGATTTTATTTCTCTGCTCGGTCAGTGTCACAATTGGTGCGCGCACTAAAAACGTTGCTCTTGTTTGCAACATATATGAGTTCAGCACTGTGCTAACCTAACCTAACGATTATAGCCCTAGTAAAAATCATCATTTTTTGACCTTGAACTTTGCTTTTATTTGAAGCTTTGATTTGGTATTCACCTTTTAGTTCCACGAGGGTTAACTTCAGAGCAATTGACCCCAAGAAAAGTTGATCTCCTTCACCCCCCAACACCGGTGTAATAAAAAAGTAGTGTTATACAGGGTCGATACATTAGACAGATTTTTG
This sequence comes from Anania hortulata, assembly GCA_963576865.1. Taxonomy (NCBI): domain Eukaryota; kingdom Metazoa; phylum Arthropoda; class Insecta; order Lepidoptera; family Crambidae; genus Anania; species Anania hortulata. Next base: position 9,249,242 of record OY756408.1, on the reverse strand, counting down.
TTAAAGTCCTGCACACCCTCTCCTTGTTCTTCACCCCAGCCTTCTGCTCACCTGAAGAGTATGTAGCCTCTGCTGCACATCCTGCAGGCTGACGTTGGCAGATCGCAGTTCCAACTTCAGTTGCTCTTTCTCCTGGTCACTTTCTACCAGTTTTTCTGACAGAGCAGTCACCTGCTGCTCTAGCTCAATCAGTTTATGCTTACTTGAAGCTATAAAAATAATGTATATTACTAAAATCTTAGTTTATAAAAAAATTCTTAAAATTAAATATTACAGTAAATAAAATAAAACTTTATACTTGAACAACTTTTTTTCGATGAATATAAATTAGTGGAGGTAATTTTACAACAAAATTTAAATTTTTGTAACAAAAATATAGTTATAAGGGCTTTCTACTAGCAAAAACTACCATAACAAACGAGATTAAAATTCAGAAGAAGAAAAAAATGCTTGATGTACTTAAACATCTATATCTTACCAAGCAAATGATGAGCCTCTTGGAGAGAGAGCTCTGCCTTGTCTCTATCGTTGACAGCGGCCGTGAGTCGAGCTCGCAGGCTGTCTACTTCTGTGTCCAGTTTTTCCAACTGAGTTGCCAATTGTTGGCCTTCTTTAACACGCATCTGTTGTGGTAAATCCAATACACTGTGAATTTTCATTGGTTTTGGAACCCAAAACGTAAGGTTAGAGCTGTGTTTTTTAACGTGTGGGTTGCCCCTTGGAGGTCGCAAGAAGTCACAAGAGGTCTAACCGTTGAGAGAAATAATTTTGTTTTTATAATTATATGATTGAAGTTGATCCACAAAGTAAGAAAAAAAGTTTTAAAAGATTTTTTATAAACAGTAAAGTTCTTCTAAGCAAAGCGACGCGTTTTGAAACAGCTTACGAACGATAACTTTTCTTTCTTAATTATCACAGGTTTAGGACGGTCAAAAAGAAATTGCTACACCACCAGCCTGCCAGTGCATGATCAAGTGCTAATTATTGACTTTGATAAACCTGCATGCTACTAAGTAATCTCACATTTTTTCATGATATTATTTTAGCAGTATTTTTCATACCCATATTTTCTATTTTCATTTAATTGGCAAATCACTTGAAAATTCCGGATTAAGCACTTGCGGATTCAAAGTAGAAATTTTCCAATGCATCTCCAAAAACACCCAAACACAAAGAAGACTTTACTTTTCTAAATCGACTCAAATAGAATTCAAACCCTTGCGATCAAGGCGTAACACTGCTGCTGCTTCGCCAAGCAGCAATCGGGGTGTGAATATGTATTGACATATTGAAAGATGTATTAAGAGAGAAAACTTGGCAAAAGAAGGAATAAGAAAATAATATTAATATAAATAAATTTGAGATAGCCATTTGTGTTGTGATAAGGAGCTAGACTGACTAAAATTCGATTGACAAACAAATTTTAAAAAAAGCTAAGTAGGTACTATCTTTACTTATGGCAAACATTAATCTTACCTCATACAGAACTTTGAGTTGCTCATTATTCATGCATTCCTGTCTTGCATCAAAATTGCTGACACCATTATAATGACCTACAAGAATACATATTAACTCTTTTAACCTTTTTAATCAATGGCAAGTCTAATATTAGTGTAGAAATACCAGAACACTAACATAAATTCACTATAATGTTGACAACAATTCAAAAAGTTTATTTTACCACGAAATTCTTGTTGGAAGTAATGATTCTGACCATCACCAGCCCCGTATGGACTGAAAGTCAGTTTTATCGGTTCTTCCTGATGCCTTATGTGGTGCATGTGGCTCTTGGGAGTCTCTCGGTATGCTTTTGGAGTGTCCTGCTCCTTTAAATGGTTTAAAGACTCCACATACGTGGGGGGCAGGCCTGTCCTTGTTTGTTGATCTGTCAAAAAAGTACAGTTTTATAAATTCACTCTTACTTAAACTTACCACAAAATAAAAACCATATTTTAAAAAACACTCACTGCCATTAGTTTGAACTGCATCTATCGTGAAGTTTCCACTACTATTGACTGAACTTGCTTCATCGTCGTCTAAAAGATCGTCAAAGGCATTTGCAAGTTTGTGTTTCAACTAAAAAAACATTATTTTAAATGAATTTATTATTATTTAGGTTATCAAAACAACATTTTGTTCTCTTGTTTACCTCTTCATTTCGTCTTTTTTGATCCTCTAACTCTTCTTGTTCTTCAAGTCTGTCTTGAGCACTATTATTTATGTGGATACTTGCAGCCCCTTGGAATAAACTCATTCCTGGACCTTCCATTATCATTAAACAATATCCAATTAGAAGTTACCAATTTTCAGCATGCAAGATCTGAAACCTACATTATTGAAAGGTCGTTTGATTAAATATAATTTACTGAATTATCGTACCAAACAATAGAATTTATTAAAAAATTTCTAACGGTTTCAAATAAAATGATGAAATCCAATCACAAAATCAAACCACAACAATGGTGGTGGTGGATCCATAGATTATAGTTAAATCACTGAACAAGTAATCTATGAAATAAATAACACGTCGTAGACGTACCATGTCATGTTTAAAACACTGGCTGCTATGAGGTTGTGACCCTACAATCCTGCCTATTTGATTTTCGCCATTTTGGCGCTTTAGGCCGTAGTATCTGAACTTGGAACTAAATTAGTTATGTCCCCTGTCCCTACGTCGATTATCGTAACGTTTTTCGATCTTCATTATTTATTATGGTTACAGTGTAACTATAGGTGGTTGCCTAGAATAGCCGAAATTTCCTGTTACGGTAAAACTTAAGATTATATATTGTCTTGACACAAGATGGGTCCGTCGCAGTGTATCACCAGTTATGGACTCGATTCTGAGCTACAAGTGCCACAACCAAAAATTTTATAGTTCATTAATGCAGCCAGTCGTAAGCCTAGTTTAAGGGCTAGTTTCACCACTTGCTGATAAGTTCCGGATAACCTATCTGGCACTTGTTTTGACAGATAACCCATACAATTAGCTATCAAAAAAGTGCCAGATAGGTTAACTGGAACTTATCAGCAAGTGGTGAAACTGGCCCTAAGTGTGTATGAACGAAAGTTTGTTCAAAAATTACTGATAAAACTTCAATTGTACCTAGTTAAGATTTCACGTCTCCAATATTTTTATTGTTATTAGAAACTTAAACTGTTATAAAATTATACACAATTAAAAATATCATATTTATATCTAATGTCGTATCGAAACGTCAAACTATCACAGCATGTGTAGTTACGAAAAATATACAGTTTACAAAAAATATATATTAATATTGGCATCTATATAATGCGGCGACAAATTAATCTGAATATGGGATCAAAAAATAATTAAAGCCGATACCAAAAATAACAGGTTGGCAGCTACAGCGAAGGATAATTTTAAGTTGAAAGTAGCAGCTTATTAATCAGTTGTAGGCTTTGTTTTAACTTCAACTGGCATCGAGTTTTTGTTTTGGTAACTAAATGTATTGTTAAGCGAACACTTGATTTAAAGTAGAAAATGGGCATTCTTAAATTATTGGTGGTTTATAAAATTGACTGAGAAAAGTAAATATGAACAATGTCTTAATAAACATACATTGTGCGAAATTTTAGGGGCTCTTAATAAAGCAAACAATGACAACAATTTTTGCATGCCATTGTTTGCTTTACTATAGAAATATAACTAACTAATACAGAATAAAAATTTCTTTATTTATTTTTTTGAATTATTACTAGAGTAGCTATACCTAAGTATAGTCGAAACTAAGAGTAACAGTTAATAAAATTCTATAAACAAAAAAACAGACCTCCTAATAGGTAGGTACTTGTTTAAAGAGCGCATTTTCATTTTTATAGCTGCTTGCAAATCATAGCCCGAAAGTGTTTTTTTTTATATGGAAACCTTTATGTAGTTGCATAAAATATAATGTTTGCTATACCACTGCTAATATTAGTTACCAAGACATTATTTATAGTACCACGTCTATGATTTCAATTGGCCCTGTTTAATATGTTCGCTACCTACCTTATTGTAGCAGCCATTATTTAGTTGAGAAAATTCCTTGCACTTCAAAGCACAAAATTAATGTAATATAATTATTGCTCAAATAATTTTAATCGCTGCCAAGTTATTATTAATCTGTGGATTAATGGTGTTGGATGGTTGGTACCACTGATAAAGTAAAACTAAGGATGGTACAACGTAGTATTACTTGTTCAGTGGATGGTAATGTAGTAGCTGCTGCTGTCCAGTGTTGCCATATATACAGATTTATCTGTATCTATACAGATTTTTCATTACCAATACAGATTACAGATTTAGCATAACTTTTATACAGATTTTCGTCATTTTCGCTTCCTCACATAATCTATGACGAAATGATTGAAAATGTATCTCGTTTTAGTGTATAATAATTTAGTGTTTATTTATTGCCTTCAACATTTTTTTCCCTGTGTTCTGTGTAAATCGTTGTCCCTGGCAACATTTATAGCGTACTGACGGGATTCCCCGAAACTTATGTTTCATTTCAAACATAAGTTTCGAAGAATCCCTTCAGTACAAATGAGTGAACGGAATGAGCAGAATGAAACGATTTGTTTGGTTGGAGTTTCAACTTCTAGTTCTAGTCGAGTATCGCGAGTCGTATTTGCGCTAAGATTTCTTGACTTTCTTGTCGATTTTATGTTGTGACTTGTGTTTGCAGTGCTGCATTCTAAGAAAATTAAAATTGATCACTCTCAGTGTGTAGTAAATAACTTGTTAATATGCTCGCGAAAAAGTCACGGAATACGCAGCGTTTTAATCAGACTTGGCTGGAAGAAAGCAGTTTTAAATCGTGGTTAACAAAAAGTAAAAAGGGAGAAGATTACGCATACTGTAAATTTTGTTTATCAGACCTTGCAATCGGTGGTGGGGGGAAAAATGATCTTGTGCGACACATGAAAACAACTAAACACCTAAACTCAGTTCCTGGATCTTCTGCCATTCAAAAACCAGTCACAACTTTTTTTCAAAAAGGTACGATTGCTGATGATGTAAAAACAGGTGAAGTTCTATTGGCGTCTTTTGTAGCTGAGCATAACCTTTCAATGAATGTCATGGAACACCTCCCTCAACTCATAAAAACAATATGTAAGGATAGTCCCACTGCACAAGAACTTGCGTGTAGTCGCACCAAAACCACAGCTATTATTAAATCTGTTACAGGAGACACTGAAAAAGAAAACCTAATTGCCGATTTAAAAATTCGAAAATTCTCACTGCTTATTGATGAAAGTACGGACAGAGGATGTGTCAAGCTTTTATGCATTGTTGTTAGATATTATAGAAACAAAAAAAATAAAGATGCGTTCTTTGCACTAATACCCGTTCAAGATGCGACAGGCGAAAAACTTTACGAACATCTAGTAAAATTATTTACAGATAATGATATTCCATATAAAGACAATTTGGTTGGATTTGCTGCCGATGGAGCTAATGCTATGATGGGTCAGCATAATTCTGTAGCAAGCAGATTATTAGAAGATATTCCCCATTTGTATGTTGTAAAATGCATTTGCCACTCATTCGCATTATGCGCGTCCTATGCATGCACAAAATTACCGCGTGAACCTGAAGGCCTTGTAAGGGATGTATACAATTATATCAGTACGAGTCCGAAACGAAAAGGTTTACTAAAGGAATTTCAGGAGTTTCTTGCACTAAAGCCCCATAAAATCCTGCATCCATGCCAAACACGTTGGCTCTCACTTCGCAGTGCGGTAGTGCGGATTCTAGAGCAATATGAAGCACTCAAGTTGTTTTTTATTGATGCTGTGACGACAGATCGTTTAAACTCGGCGGATTCTATTTTACATATGCTGAACAACCCGTACAACAAAATGTACTTGCAGTTTCTTGAATTTTCTTTGGATTTTTTCACAAAATTTAATCAAGCAATGCAGTCCGAAAAGCCACAAATTCAATCGATTCATGAGCATTTGTGCCGCATATTTAAATCATTCCTGGATTGCTATATGAATAGCTCATATTTATTTGAGACTGAGCTCCACAATGTCCAGCATGATAACCCACGACACTACAAACCAATTGATGATCTTTATCTTGGCGCGAATGTTGCTGTATCGTTGTCTACTGCTCCTAATTTGAATCCAAATGATGTACATGTATTTAAACTACGATGTCTAGATTTTTATGTAGAAGGAGCTAAACAAATAAAATCCCGTTACAATTTTGGAAATAACACCACAAAAAGTTTAAACTTTCTCAATCCCATTATGGTTAAACGGCGCAGTATACCATCATTGACTCACATTGCACAGGCTTTTCCTAATATAATCGGACAAGAACATTTTCAAACATTGGACAATGAGTGGCGACAATTGAGAATGAATGACGACCTTCTAGAATCAAGCGCAGAAGATACAGAATTGTTTTGGCATCAAGTCAATTCTGCACAAGACTTAGATGGACAATCATTATATCCAACTCTTCTGCAATTTGTTACTGCTTTACTAAGTCTCCCTCATTCCAGTGCCGCAGTGGAAAGAATATTTTCTGCAGTAAATTTAATTAAAACAAAAACAAGAAACCATTTAGGCACTGAAACGATTGAGGGACTTCTTTTAACGAAACAACTTCTTTGTGATGAACCCTGTTATAAACTCCAAGTTGATAAAAAAATGATTGTTAAAATGAATAAAAATATGTACAAAAAATTATAATTATGTTGTTTTCTTGAACATATTTTGTACAGATTTTATTACAGTTTTACAGATTTTATACAGATTTTAGCGTTTTCTGTTCATACAGATTTTGTACAGATTTTTCGACCGTTCTATCCAGATTTCTCGATCTGGCGTGTGGCAACATTGCTGCTGTCTGTCTTTCTTTACATTTATTAATCTGTGGGTCTACCTACTGGTGGTTCGTGTTTACGAATTAAAATTTCAATTATTTAAAATTTGTTTTGTTAGTGGATTTGAGTGCTTAAAATGACTTGCGCAAAATTTAATCCTGTAACGCATGTACTTTTTGACATGGATGGTTTACTTCTCAGTAAGTAACATTGTACTACCTGCGGAAAATTGCATTTTATTGTTTTCGAAGTTTAAAGCAAAAACGTAAAAAAATATTGTTTGGGTCTAGTCAATGACGTTAAATTGTCTAGATAGAGCATACTGCTTGAGTCGTACTGGTCGTACTAAATATAACAGGCCAAGTTTCGTGCGTGACAGCTACGTCTACACACCCGCTCGCTCGTGTCATTCGATGTTTCTGTGTGCGTGTGTAATGATACCAGCCTCCCTAGCATGAGCGAGCAATAAAGCTGGTGACAAACTGCGGCGGACGCAGCTCCGGACTCGTCTTGACATTGTGAGGTCAAGTGCTGACATTGGTCTATCTTTCAGACAACTTCCGCCAGCCCAAGGATCAACCAATGGCAGCGTTTGACCTTACAATGTCAAGACGAGTCCGGAGCCGCGTCCGCCGCCATCTGTCACCGGTATAAAACACGATATGATAGGATATGATATTAAGCGATATATTGACACTAACTGTAAAAATATAATAGATATAGCAACCATGTTAAATCGCCGTGGCGGTGACGTCATGATGATCCCTGTTTCGATATAAATTCAAAATGGCGGCTATATCTATCATATTTTTACAGTTGGTGTCGATATATCGCTATATCATATCATATCGTGTTTAGTGGTCATGCTGGGGGCTGGTGTTGAACAATTCCGATTACATTGGGGAGAAATTATATGGATTTATTGTCTTGATGTCTTTATGATTAAAAATTAGTTCTGGCCTAGAATGACTAGAAAAGACTGATTAGACTAGCTAAACTAATTAAACTACCTAGACGGACTTGACTAAACTTAGAATAAACTGACTGAACTAAATTAAACTGACTGGATTGACTAAAGACAGAATAGACTGAAAAGACTGTCTAGACTAAACTGACTAAATTAGACTAAACTAACAAGCTAGACTGATTAGTCTGACTAGACTAAACTGACTTACCTAGACTAAACCAGGGGGGTGTCACTCGACAGTTTAGGTATATTCGGCCAGCGCGCCGCCCGAAGCGGCGTATGGCAGTGGGCTGTCGCTCGGCTCGCACAACAGTCGCGGTCATGTCGCGCGAGCGCATACTTAATAATATTTTTTTTTGCTTTTGCAAATTGACCCGCAATGTCTTATACTTAGCCTAAACGTCAATATAATAATGCGTATAAAAGATGTTGTTGGTTTACCGGTTGTCTAATAAAACGAATAGTGAATCGGACCTAACATTTTGTAAATTTCACACCATATTGAAATATTTATTCTTCTTTAATTCTATGTCCATAATAAGTAGTAATAGTTAAAATAAAAATCCTTAATTAGTTATATTAGCCCAGAAACAATATTAAGAATAGGATAGGATAATGTTTACAAATGAATACCTACACCGGTAGGAATCAAACACACGACATTCAGATAGAATTTATATGTTTACAGAATCAACGTTTGTAATGCTTAATCTACTTATTTTAATCGTAAAACTAATAAATCAACTAGGCAAAAACTTCTCAAGTGACAACCCCGTGCCGTCCTTCGCAGCTCGGTCATAAAACTGGGGCGCGCAAAGAAAATTCGTGGTTCGCGCGCGGTTTTAAGTTTCAATTTTGCTTGCAGGCGGGTAGCTCTGGCGAGTCTAAGTATATTTTTATACCTAAACCTGACTTTTGTTAGGAAGTGAGTCTTCTGTATGGTAGTACTATTAGGTATTCTGTGACTAAACTAACAAAACTAAACTGACTTAACTATACTATCCTGACTAAATTAGACTAAACTGACGTACCTACACTAAACTAACTAGACCAAATTAGGCTAAACTGACTTACCTAGACTAAACTGACTAGACTAGACTAGTTTAGTCGGCCTAATCAGTCTAGCTTGTTAGTTTTGTCTAATTTAGTTAGTTTAGTCAGCCTAGTCTAGGTAAGTCAGTTTAGTATAATTTAGTCAGTTTAGTCGAATTTAAAAATTTCAATATCATATAGTAATTACTGGACCTTATTACGTCTTTAGGGACGAAAGAGGACTAAAATGACAAGACGAAAATGGCGGACCGCAATTTTATTTAATTGAGATGTAATTCAATTTGTTTTTTTACTAGAATTAATACGAAAATTAGGTCCTCCGCGTTGGTACGTTACTTTTTTATTTTTCTTAGGTCTTTCCTTAAAATTTCTTCACACTTTATTAAGACAAATCACCATTTCCGACACCTCAATTTTGCCTAGCGGCATGTACGTCTCCAGTGATGGCACAATTGACACTACGTGCTGGAAAGTGTGGAAAGAGATTTATCACCCAACGTCTGGTACAATTTTTGTTGAAGCTTTCGCTGCCTCGACAGTCTGTCTAGATAAAATATATTATACTTGGTCGAAAGGTCTATTTTACACTAAGGTCCTATAAAATAGTTAACTCCCTTTTAAAAGGGGTGATACTAAAGCTCAAACAACTTTTACAATGGAACCAACTAATTTCCTCTTGAATTTTCTATTTATTGTTTTCTAGATACAGAAGACTTGTATACTATAGCATTTCAAAACGTATTAACACCATATGGTAAAGAATACACATTTGATCTAAAATTAAAACTGATGGGCTTGCAATCACACGAAACTGCTAATACTATTATTTCTGAGCTAGAGCTGCCATTGACTCCTGAAGAATTCATGAACGAAACTAAAAAACAATTTGAACAACTATTTCCAGATACAAAAGTTCTTCCTGGTATGTAAAAAAAAACACTGATTTACTTAATTCATATATAATTTAATTCTTTTTTTAGTTACCCTCAAAGAGTTGATTATATATTTAATAACCTTTAATGTTTTTGTGCAATAAAGTGTCTATCTATCTTGATTCTAAATTCTTTTTTCTTCTTAAAAGGTATTGCAGCTCTTTTACACTTAGGCAATGTAAAATCTTAATCATTATTACATAAAAAAATCTGTGAAATTTTCAGGTGCAAAGCGGCTTATTGAACATTTGCATGAAAAAAACATTCCAATTGGACTAGCCACAAGTTCTAGTAAGGAAAGTTTTGAATTAAAAGTGAATAAACATCACCAAGAATTGTTTTCTCTGTTCCCTTACAAAACTATGGGTTCTTCTGACCCTGAAGTAAAAAGGGGTAAACCACACCCTGATATATTCTTGGTTGCTGCTAGTAGATTTCCTGACAAACCAAAGCCGGCGCAGGTATTTTTTGTTAGTTCTAAAAAATTTACCAAATTGTCTAAGTCTACTGCTAAAACTAGTGGCACCGCAATTCACCTTGTACGCAACGAGGTCCCGATTCGAAAACAAACGTTTTAGGGTTCCGTATCCAAAGGGTAAATACGGGACCCTATTACTAAGACGCTACTGTCCATCTGTCTGTCACCAGGCTGTATCTCATGAACCGAGATAGCTAAGACAGTTGAAATTTTCACAGATGATGTACTCTTGTTGCTGCTAAGTATAACAACAAATACTAAAACAATAAAATAAATATTTAAGGTGCCGTGTGTGGACACGGCCGTAAAGAATACACTTCCCCACCGCCAACAGGAGGCGTGTCGTAAGAGTCGACTAATTCCTGTAGCACGAGACGGGCAGCAGCGTCTTCGTGCGAAATCTTATAAAAAAACTGCGCTCGCCAACCCGCCTGCCAAGCGTGACGAGTATTCGCAATTCGCCCGATGATCAGTCATTGGGAGAGGCCTTTGTTCAGCAGTGGACCTATGGCTGAAATGATGATGATGATGATGAAATATTTAAAACCGTGTTTGAAAAGGGTTTTTTTTGCCGTTTTTTGCTCGATATTAATTACGGCAACAGGTAGCTTGAAATATTCACAGAATACTTAAGTTGTATATTAACTTTAAAAATAAATAATTAAATTAAAATAGAATACATATTTAATCCTATAAAACAAACATGTTTTTTTTTGCTTGATTTTAATAACGGCAACAGGTAGACGCTTAAAATATTTACAGAATATTAAGTTGTATTTTCACTTCAAAAATCAATGATTAATAAAAAAAAATATTAAGGGAACGTGATTTGTTTGCCGTATTTTATAACTTTATAGTTTATTTCTGTTGCCTCCTCCATTACAATATTCTAGTGTCTAATGTTGTATATATTAATGGTACGGAACCCTTCGTGCGCGAGTCCTACTCGCACTTGGCCGGTTTAAAAAAAATTGATATGGCAGTTCGGGTCTTAGTGTGCTTAAATTGCAAACTTCATTGATTGGTACCTCGTAACAAGAGTGATAAAAATGATTATTATTTACTTCAAGAATGTGTTGTCTGGCGCATATTTATTAAGTTAATCATGATTAATTTCAGTGTCTGGTGTTTGAAGATGCTATTAACGGCGTGAAGGCAGCCCGGGCTGCTGGTATGCAGGTGGTGATGGTTCCAGACCCAAGGATTGGCAAGGAGCAGACAAATGAAGCCACATTAGTGCTAAATAGCTTAGTAGACTTCAAACCAGAGTTATTTGGGCTGCCTCCATTTGAAGACTTATAAGGATTTGGATGAGTTTACAGATGAATTGTACAACTTTAATAGTTTTAGTCAGTGGCACTACCACTATTTAAAACATACCTACATTTTACGTATTTAGATATGAACGGAGGATGCTACTATGTTGCCTATATGTGTAGTTATCAAATGAGGTAGGTATTTATACTTTATACATATTTTAACTTATATTATGTAAGGTTTAAGTATACCATTTTTCAAAGAGAAAACCATTTCATTTATGTAAATAGACCTTATACTTATTAGGTTTTAGTAACATCCCCAATTTAAAAAAAATACTACTGTGGTAGGGTACCACATTTTAGGGACAATATTGTGGGCTAGCGCCAAGAAGAAGCAGCGCACGAAACTCCGTCACAATTGTCAGCCTATAATCAATACTAGAAACTATTGCATCCATAACGTATATTTGGGTGTTACGTTTTAGGTATAAGATCATTACGGACCCTGACGGGCACAGCAAAAGGTTACAAAAGAGGAAGCATTTTCTTTTTAATGAAAGTATTTAATAAATTACTTTTGGAAACAAAAAAATACTTGTTACAAGTACAAGAAAATCTGTACCGGTGCGAGAAGAGCATTTAATTCCACGCATTTTAAATTACAGCTTACTACATTTTTTTATCTACAGACTAGCTGTTGCCCGCGACTTTGTTTGCGTGATCTTTAGTTTATTCATAAAGGAATCTTTGCGCAATTTTCTTATTTTTTCTTTCAAAATAACTTTCTCCTGACAATAATTAACACAATAAAAAAGAATTTGCAAAATTGTTCCATCCGTTCACACGTGATGCGATGACCAAGGTAAATAGAGATTCATTTTATTATATACAGATTAAGGCGCTGCGCAAATGTAGACACTGTAGGTTTCCAGTTGCCGACACCGAATACTTTTTGATCGTCATGAGTATGTGTTAAGTGGAAGCAACGACACAAGAAATGTTTACGTATGCGCAGAGAGTGGATGATTTCATACTGGTTCTATAGAAATTAAATATTCGTCGGTAGCTTGTGTCTGACGGTTTACTAATGTTTGGCAAAAAAACGTTTCCCAAAATATCACATCGCAAACTATTTTACGCAAATTTTCATTTGGCAAAAAAACCTATTGCAAATTTTTTGTTAGCAAATCATTTTTTTGGCATACTTTTGTTTAACAAATTATTGTTTGGCAATGTTTCACTTAGCAAAATTTACTCTTCCCAAAATATTGCAAGGCATATGATTTACAAAAAAATGTGAGTGGTGCATAGAATACAAACTAGCTTAAGATTACAGAAGGAGGGACAGGAGCATAACTTGATCATTTCACCAAAAGTATGTATTAGATTTCTTTACTTTTCATGTTTAATTCTTTTTATCGAAATTTCCAAATGATTCATTAACAATAGAGGCGATATAGCGCTCGGCGGCCGCTGCCGCGGCACGCTCACTTCGCTCGCTCCGTTCGCTCGCCTTGGCGCGTTGATGGTCACTGTTCTAACCCAGATGATATAACTGAGATATACTTTTTGTTTCAGGAAAATTCAAGCCCAATGTGTTTGTTTTACTTATATTTAAAATTCCTGTATTAGCAAAAGAAAACATTGCATACTCTTTGATTTGAATACCTACATAAGTATGCGAAGTGATAATAAAAATATGACCAATTTAAAAAAAAAAAAAAAAATTTGCTATATTAACATTTTTACTAATAAAACTTGACTAAGTAATAGTTTGCCAAATGATAATTTAACCAAATGAATTATGTGCGAAACGTACAGTTGCTAAAGGTTCATTTGCGAAATTAAACTTAGGCGATAAGTTTTTTGCGAAGTGAAATTTGACGAAAAATAATTTGGCCAAACAAATCCCGCGTCTGACACATGACACAAAAGTGTCCACGTTTGCGCCCTCGCTGTGTTTTATCCGGTGAGATTGAACTTTATTAAAAAATTAAAAATGACTAAAATAGTTGCCTAAAACGAAAACAAACTTAAGAAAAAAAATTGGCAAGTATCGTGGATGTGTACTGAACCAACTAGAATCGATAACCTGGGAAAATAAAAAGATATAAGTATAGTATTGCAAATATGCTGTTAACTAAGGAGTTAATTAAACACACATATTGATAAAATAACTGATAGTAGATAACAGATGGGCTGACGGGTCAGCAGAGCAAAGAATTCGCTGGTTCCATCATAGATGAATTGGGCCTTCCCATGACCGTTGACCAGTTTCTAAGCGAAACAAGGGTTATTTTCGAAAAGTTGTTTCCCGACAGCAAAGTCATGCCTGGTAAGTGTCGAATGAAATAAATATAACTATGTACAGTCAACAGCTAATAACAGCTCATCAATATGCTACCCTCAAATTGCATTAATTGATATTGAACTCTACGTGTTGAACATTAAGTAACAAATTTAATTAAAAAATATAAGACCTTATTTGTTTATCATAATTTTGCCAGAGGCTCAAGCTTCTAGTAGTTACGACGGTGTTGTTTTTTTGTAACAATAACAGTCGGATAACCTTTAAATCACCTCTATTAGTTAATTAAGTACCCAATTACTGTAAAAAGGAATATACATTGAGACGCGGTTGCGGGGCGGTATGGATACCGCGCTGCGCAGTTGCGACGATTACATTGTTATGAACAATAACAGCAGACTATTTCTTGAGCGCGACCGATTCGCACACCGACGCACCGTGCAGTTACTGCCAAGGACTATACACGACACGATATGATATAATTATGTAGCTTTATATCGACACCAACTGGACAAATATGATATGTTGATATAGCCGCCATGTTGAATCGCTGTGGCTGTGACGTCACATGTTATCATCGCTGTTTCGATAAAGAACCATCATCATCATCATCTATACGGTCAATCCCGGTTGCGTCCAAAGCCATTGCTTTGGAGCCCAGGGTCCGCTTTCCTTGATTTGCTCCTCCACTTCGCGCGGTCTTGAGCATCTCTAGTTGTGAGATCATTGGCACGCATGTCAGCCCTCACAACGTCAAGCCAGCATTTCTTGGGTCTACCCCTTTTGCCAGGACCTGGCGGTGGCGGCATGGCCAGACATTTGTTTCCTACGTAGCTTGCCGGTTTTCGCAAAACATGGCCGTACCAGCGTAGGCGACTCTCCTGCAGTTTGTCTGCAATATCACGGACACGAAGGCTACCGCGGATGCGCGAGTTCCTCACGCGGTCCTTACGCGTGACTCCGCACATCCACCGCAGCATATTCATCTCCGTGACACGCAGCTCCTGCTTATGTCGCTCAAGTAGCGGCCATGCTTCGCTGCTATATAAAAGAACAGGCCTAATGATGGACTTATAGATCTGTCCTTTAAGCTTAACCAGCATTCTGGGGTCACAAATGACACCAGTCACCTCTCGCCACTTGGCCCACGCAGCAGCAATGAGTGCTTTGACGTCGCAATCGATGTCTCCGGACGCGTGAAGTACAGATCCAAGGTATCTAACTGTTTCGATAAAGAACCAACATGGGGGATATCTATCATATTTAAAAGAATGAATTACGATATGTAATATCGTGTTTTGGTGGTCATTTGGTTGGTTTCTGGTTACCCGAACGCGGAACACGTGCCGCATTGGAAACCGCAACCACACCTGGTGTATGCTGCTCCTAAAATATGCGGACATTGGTCTGCAACAATCATTTTTATTAGTTCGCAAAACCAGAAATGATTAATAAATGCTGAGCCTAAACTTCCATAGTTAAATACAAGTACATCCGCCGATGATTATGCTATTTCGTTACAAAGTACGACCTTGATGGTCAAGGTTTTCATGCGTCGATTTGTCCATCTCATCAACTTCCATCATCAACATCTACTACTCGAATGTTTTTTGTTATAGGAGTGAAAAAACTTATCCATCATTTGCATGCCAACCACATTCCGATCGGACTAGCAACGAGTAGCAGCAAAGAGACATATGATTTAAAAGTAGTTAAGCATCAAGAGTTGTTTGATTTGCTAACGTATAAAACGTGGGGTTCTTCAGATCCCCTAGTCAAAAGGGGGAAACCACATCCTGACATATTTCTCGTAGCCGCCTCAAAATTCCCCGACAATCCAGCACCAGAAAAGGTACATCACTCAACTAAACGCGATTTTATTTGATATTGACAGTTGGATGAGATTGTAATTAAAATAATCATCACGGATTTATAGGTGCCTTCCGAGGCACGGATATGAGAGATGAGAGGCCTAATTCCCGTAATTTAAACGGGTCAAAATCCAGTTTCGATCTAGTCTCGGTAACATTACTATCTAAAACAGTATTATATGTTTTCAAACGCCTTTCAAAACTAACTATAATGTGAATTTTTCAAGTTATCCTGAATACCGTTTTTGATCCTATATTACTGGGACGGAATCGAAACTCGACAAATACTTTCAAATTACGCGCGGAAATAGGCTTCTGATAAATGTCATACAAAATGCCCGGAATAATCACCCAGCGACACTCGAAACTGCACCAGCTTAATGTGCTAAGCAGGTAAGTAGGTACATACTTCGATTTTATTTAAATCTTAATAAAGTCGGGTTAGTTACACCATTTATAAGTCAAGAATAGCTAGACCGATTTTTATGATCTTTTATTTTTTGGATTTGCTCTGAATAGCAGAATAACGGTAAAAAGTATAATATGATCGGAAAATTCCAAAAAAAAAATTTTTTTTTTGTACTTACAAAGAGGCGAAGTTTGCCGAGACAGCTAATTTATATTAAAAACCATTTCCAGTGCCTCGTATTCGAAGACTCCCTGAACGGCGTGAAAGCTGCGCGCGCGGCCGGCATGCAGGCGGTGATGGTGCCGGACGTGCGGCTGGACCGCGCCCGCGCGGCTGAGGCTACGCTCGTACTCGACTCCGTTGAGGACTTCCGACCAGAGCTGTTTGGGTTACCGCCTTACAGTGAATAAAATTCAATAAAAACATATTATTTTTCATTCTAACAACCCAACTCAAATGAATTTTCATCTGTATTTTCCTAGGTCGATTAAAGTATTGGCTGTCTTTTAACTGCTTTGAATACTTTTCTTGGTACCAAGCGAACAGACTTTTGAATTTGAAAATAAATTAGTCTTTTTTTTTTCTGTAAAATTTTTTATCTGCAACTTTTAGGGCGATTTCAAATTAGTGGCTTGTCAAGAAGGGACACAGAACGTGCCAGAGTCCTGCCACTAACGCGGCAGACACGCACCTGCAACCGCGCGTCTGGTGCGCGTTGTGAGTTATGTGACGCAAAGAAGCGCCACATTCGCGCTCTAGACGCGATGATGATGATCATTGCGTGATGCCGAAGGCGCCTACTTTGAATATCCTCCAGTGCCCATTGAAATAGGATACCATGTATATGGTCCTTACATAGTTACATATGAAATTGCCGACACTCAATACTGGCAACTTTAACAACAAATACCTATCTTGCGTTTGATATGGGATTCCAAATTCAAATTTATTTCCACCGTGGCACCAGTGCTGGAAGAATTATCTACGTGTACGGACCAGGCACCGCTAAGGAACGAACGGTCCGTTTTTGGTTTCAACGTTTCCGTTCTTGAAAAAAAAGTTGTCATTTAACTTTTTTGATACTGAATGGCAATCTCATAATAATATTACGTAAGGACCTAATATTTTGCTGTAATGAAGTAAAATGCAAACACGTAAATTAGTTCTTATGCTTTTATTCTCCAACAATACATTGACTAGATGACAATAGCAGGTAGTTTAAAAAAATCACAGCAAAAACTTGTTTTAAGGTACTCCTTTACCACAAAATTGATTGTTTTACTTTCTATTACATTTTACATTATTTTCATGTAAGGTTGTTTGACACATACTTCAATGTAATTTATTCGAATATTTACTATAATTTAAATTACTAATTAATTAGACAAAATGCAACTTATTTAGCATATAAAATAAAGTAAAAAAGGATTAGAGATTCGCTAAACAGCTGCACAACATGTGTTGCATAAAGTTCTCTCTTTTTTTTTTATAGAGATTTATAAATAAATGTTTTTTTTTTCTATACATAAAATACTTGTTAAGTGTAAAATTAAGTAAGTACACTGTTTCAAAGAAAAATTTATAAATAATATAAAAAATACATACTTTGAAATGTATTTTGTTTGTAAAAAAATAATTTTAAACAGTACCTATTGAATACTGTACTCAAATTAATGAAAACACTATCTGCATACATTGTAGCTAGGTATAGGTTACCTTAAGTACTGTAAGAAGGCAGACCAAATAGCTCAGGCTGAAAATCTTCTAAAGACTTGAGGACTAATGTAGCATCTTTCAGTTGTTCAAGGTCTATTCGTGGGTCTGGGACAGCCACCACTTGCATATTTGCTGCTATAGCTGCTTTTACACCATTCACTGCATCTTCGAACACTAAGCACTGAAATGATAATTAGGTATTGATTTATTGTTGTAAAGTAAACTTTACATTGGTAATTTTATTACACAAATTAAATATTTTTAGTTTCCATTTCCTATTTATACAATGTATAACTCCATATTTGAAAGACCTCTAAGCAACAACTTTTTATATGGGATCAACAACGAAATAAAATTCCGCAAACAAATGTGGGATCAACAACGAAATAAAATTCCGCAAGCAAATGTGGGATCAACAACGAAATAAAATTCCACAAATAAATGAAAGTAACATCATGACCAAGATGTTAATACAAAAAAATAAATATTGAACAACATCACATACATCGCTCTGATCTTAAAGTAGTTAAAACACTTGTTTTAAAAATCAAAAACAACGACGGTACCACAACACCCAGACCCAATATAGATAAGTTCGTTTTTTACATTGACCCGACCGAGAATCAAACCCGGGACTTGAGAGATGGTGAAGCCAAGTCCGGTGTACTTTCCTCGTGACAATGGAGGTCAAAGTAGGAAGGAAAATCAAAGTAGGTGGGACATGAATTATTTGGGATTTTGATGTTTGTCACAAGGAAATGTTGTATTTTAGCAGGCCTATGACACTCCGCGTTTCGGTCGAGATAAATACCTACGCGACGCGCACCTTCGAAGAGGCTAAAATCAGTCGAGTGTCACGCGCGCGCTCTGTTACACGTTCTTACTATTAAAAGTAGTTTTTTGTACGCGTTACACTTCCGACTTTATTAAGAGTTTATTCACTATGAATAAGAAAATTAAAAGACACGCAACAGACAAATATTGCGCAGCATTTGGATGTACAAATTCCACCAGAAAAGATCCGAATTTGACACTTTTCACACTCCCTAAGGATCCTGAAAGGTAAGATTTTAAATTAATTTTATTTATGAAGTTATGAACATTATGCGTAAAACCTCTAAAGGTGTGTATATCTATTTAAAACGAATCTAAATAGTGTGTTTAAAAAGAGTTTAGTTATATCGATTTTAACTCATGATGTTTCATTTACTTCTAAATTACTTAATAAGTATGATTTAAATCAATGTAGGTATATGGTTAAAAATTAAAAAATAAGTATTTAAGTAAGTTTAAGTAAAAATAAGTTGTTCGCGTAGTATGTCATTCCAATTTGATACGCAGTTACCTAATTACCTACCTACAAGGTACACACTAATTTATGATGTATGACCATCTTCTTTAGTTAAAGTAGGTACCTATGCAGATTATTTAAAAAAAAATAGTTTTCTGATCTACCTCCATACTAGTTGTAAGACTTAGCCTAGGTTTATTTAAATCGTCATTTGCTTACAAAAGTAAAGTAATATTATCTAATTGGTAAAAAAATATTCAGATTAAATTATTCTTTAAAAGAAGACAACCCTGACGTCGTCAGAAAAGGTAAGAGTTACGCGATAGAAAGAGAGGCAACTTCTAGGTGAATATAACTGTAGGTGATTAGCGCTGTGCGATCTGAATTGCACTTAATTATATCGTAGCGTAGGTCCCTATTTCTTCAATTGGTTTTCCAAAGTGAATCTTCTGTACTTGTACTATTATATATTCTGTGATTTTAGCATGCAGCTAAATCATCCCTAGAATGCTTTGCATATTTAGACGTATAAATTTAACTCATAAAGCATACATAAACGAGATGAGACTTGAAGGGTTAATTTGAATTATACTTACATCTTCAGGGTTTGGTTTGTCAGGGAACCTTGATGCACAGACTTTGAAGATTATTGGGTCTGGTTTACCTTTTGTTACCTCTGGGTCTGATTGGCCCATGGTAAGGTGGTGGAATAACCCAAGTAATTCGTTATAGTTCTGCATTTTTACTGCCACACTCTCTTTGCTTGAGCTAGTAGCTAGTGCTATGGGTACACCATTTTTGTGAAGATGTTTCACTAACTTTTGTGCTCCTGGAAGAAAGTGCATAGTTTGAACTTTTCATAACTACTTGCATGTATGTTTAAATTTTCTCTTCTTAAATCTTAACCATTTTATGTTCATAAAGTTTAAAGTTAGGGCAGAAATTTTGTAAAGAAGATTCTGAAATAAAATTGTGGTAGTTTTTATGCAATATTTTGTTAGGTAGTACTATTACTGTGTGTGAATATCATAGTACAATTGTTGCATAGGATCTTAAGACATTTTTTTTACCTGGCATAAGCTGCACATTAGGGAACAGTACCTCATAGAGCTCGTTACATTCCTTCATGAACTCCTGTTTAGTCAGGGGCAGGTCCAAGGTCTTGATAATCTTTTCGGCACATTCGTGGCCTTGGAAGCCCAGTAAACTAGACTTTATTTCCCAAGTGAACTCTTTGCCATATTTTGCACATACTGTAGTAAATGCTTCAGTATATAATACCTCTGAATCTGCAACACAGTTTAATGCACTAATAATAATTATTTAATGATTACGCAATAAATACACGAACATCGTGCGTGAGTAGGTATTTTCATTTTAACTCCAAATAAAACTAACCTAGAAGTAAACCGTCAAGATCAAAAAGCACGTGAGTAACTTTTTTAAATTGCATATTGTCGTGTTCTCATAAATTGTAATGATTGGCAGTAATCATTTAGATAACACTGCAAGTGCACCGGCAGAAAAACAGCTGAGTGAATACATACAGTGGATTTGCAAATAAATGAATGACAGTGTCCGAACCGTCAGACACCCGTCAGACGTCAGTGAGTTTTATACATAGATAAAAATTTGAATATAGACTGGCTGCTTTTAAATTATATTCATGACTTTTTGATTGATTATCGCCATTGTAGCTAGTGCTGCCGCAAGTCGCAACTGAGTTCCCAACAAAAGGTACATATTATCCACCGCTAAAAAGGTTTATCATTTTGGGGAAAAAAGGTACACGAAGTATTTTTTTTATCAAGAAAATCGTATTTAAAAAACCTTTTTTCCCTTATTAATATTTTTAATCAAAATCGATGCGATCTTGCACGCGCCATTAATTAATTGGATTAATGATTTTGATAGATGTTGTTACTATAATAATTACAGTGGGTAGATAGACAATGGATTTTATCTGTTATTTTACCTAGTGGACTCGGTTCGGTTGGTTTTTTTATATTTTCTAGTTTCGATTCTAAACCACAACGAAAAATTTACTTTAAACGGAGACATGAAATAACTTTTTGGAAGTCATGTATTCATACCAATAGTATTTTATTTTATAATGTACTAGCCGTGACCGCGACTTCGTTCGCGTGGACTACAGGATGTTTGGTATGTCTCATACGCAACGCTTTATACCGGTGTCAGATGGCGGCGGACGCGACTCCGGACTCGTCTTGACATTGTAAGGTCACACGCTGCCATTGGTCGATCCTTGGGCTGGCGGCAGTTGTCTGAAGGATATACCAATGGCAGCGCTTGACCTCACAATGTCAAGACGAGTCCGGAGCCGCGTCCGTTGCAGTTTGTCACCAGCTTTAGTCTGTGGTCTTACACCTCTCGCCTCCGGGACCCAACTTCTCCATTCCAAAACATAACTTCATTATAAAAAAATTATAGTTGGTAATTATTAAGTGTACAATATCCCGGGATAGTACGTATTGCCGTGGCATTTTGATTTTCGTCGCAAAATAAGAAAACAGTCGGGAAAATTATGATTTTATACAATACTCCATAAATTACAGTTCAAATACAACCAAAATAACACGATTTTAGAATATACATATAAGTCCTAAATGCAGTGTCAAGTTTCAGAACTTGTCAATCGCAATCGCGCTGCTTTTGTATGGGGTTGGTTGTCGATAAGCGTAAGACGATAGTTTTTCATAAGGATTTCATGTCATACTGGTAAGTTTATTGAATCGAAACTTGTAAAATTAATGATTAACAGTTATCAACCGAAGATTTTGCAGTTATTATAAATCATATTTTTTTAAGAAATTGACTTTTTTCGATTCCCGCCATTATGTTCACAGATCTGGGGCACTGAACATAATCGCGTGTGTACTTACAACGGAATAAGGGAAAATCGGTTCGAAATGTTTTCGTCTTTTATTTATAAAGGAAGTTAAATTCTTTGATAAATTATATTTAAATAAGTTAAGTAATAACCGCAGATTAACTCTTTTAATCGAGTCTAAAATAATAAGTTTTATATCTTAACAAATTAAAGGAGTATGCCATCGAAATTAAACTAATGTTATCTTTAAATTAAATAAATAATACATACTATCGATGCTATGCTATGTGCTATGATTGTTATATTATCTTCTATTTAAATATGTATGTTATATTATAATCTAATAGTTGTATTTCGAAATTTTATTAAAAAGACTAGTTTTTTTACTCGTGCCCCTTATTCTAGTCATTGAAATAGAACGCCCAGAAGCCAAGTCCTCGTCCGTAAAGTGAGGCAATACAAACTAAGCCATAATGGCTTAGTTTATTACTCGGCCCGTTTAGTGCTCAAGATCGTGTCGCGTGACAAACAGCGCCCGAAATATTTAAAAAACATGACGGTTTACGAAGTGAACGGATGTCACAGTACATCAGGAAAACACAAGAAATATTGTAACATTACATTTCACGTGTAAGAATTGCGTTAAAACTTATATTTTTACGTAATACATTAATCAAAAATAAAAATTAATCACAATAAATTAGTCTTGACATTTTATGAAAATGTTGCCTGTATGTGGAAAAAATATGTCCCACATTTTGTTGTTTTTAAAAGAGAAACGTCTCAATTTATATTTTGTTTTGTGATCGAAATAATTGAGACGACTTTGAATTATTTAGGTCCTGGGTTCGATTCTTGGTCCGATCGGTCAGATTATAGGTAACAGGGCGCTATAACACATACAAAAATTCACAGATTTTATATGGAATTTAATTGTCAGCCGAATTTTCGTTCGATTTTTGTATGGAGCTGGGACTTGTAGTTTTTCTACACTTTTACTGAGAAAAAAAAAACAACTCGCACTTGACCGTTTTTAGAGGTCGACATATTATGGGCCCCGGTGCAATCTGGGGTTATTAAGGGGGTCAAATTTTATATTTTTTGAATCTGACGCACCGTTACCGAGATATTTGCAGATTTTATACGGGGATATTGTCAAAATTTTAGAACTTTTAATAATATTATTAAATTTTAGAATGATTATAATTATATTAATTTAAAATAAATAAATATGGAACAACATCACATACATACTCTGATCCTATGATAAGTAGCTTAAGCACTTGTGTTACAGAAATCAGAAACAACGACGGTACCACAACACCCAGTCTCGAGAAAATATAGAAAAGTTATTTTTCTACATTGACAGAACGGGAATTTCGAACCCGGGACCTCATAGATAGCGACACTAAGTCCGGTATGCTTGTCTTTCGGCTACGGAGGTCTTCGAATTAATTTCGTCAATTCATTTATAGTACATTGTTAACCTAGGGGTGAAAGTAACTTATTTAGTCCTAAGACGGAGTTCGAGGGACTAAATAAGTCTTTAACCCGAGGTAAATACTGTGCTTTTCATTACGAATACAAGGAAAGTAAAAATAGAAACATGAATTAACTGAAGAAAAAATTTGGGAATTTTAACCATAGACTTAGAATACGAAAACCATACCAAAGATTATGCGTCACTACGTTCTACAACTCGAAAAAACAAATGAAAATCGAATTGCTGCTTTCCCGACATATTTTTTTCTGAAGCCAGCCAGCTGTTCAGCCATTATTTTTCATTTTTATCATTGAAAAAATGGTAAATATTTTGTCCAAATCTGTTATTTTAAAGAAATAGTTGTAAGTGAACTTATGATTTTTTAAAATTAATACTTAACTTTATGTTACTTATTTCAATTTTACATCGCGCTTATTGAGTGGCTGTATAGAAAGTTGCAACATGGTTTAATAGAAATGTAAAAATAGAAGAACTAGTATTTTCTTTTTATAATTTGACATTTGTCAGTTGAAAACGAACGATTCTACTTAAGGGACTATTGAAGACACATATAATTATTAGCATGATAAATGGAATCATACAAAAGAAAGTGGACTTCTCAGTCCTAAACTTACTACCCAAGAATAACATTAATAACAGAATTGGCCGTATGGACTCAGTCCAAAGCCGTTAAACAAATATTTAAAAAAAAACTCCCTAGGGCTGAAAAGTATTACTTTCAACCCGCTCCACAGGCAACTTCAGACCTACTTTCCGAGTATGAGTAATGAAAAGTATATTCTAAACGGCAGTAAGGTACTTTATTTTATTTTAGATAAAAAACGTACCTATACCACGACGATAGCACGGAATTATGTACAATGCCGTGGCCTTTCGATGTGATACTAGTCTGCCCTGCACTAATGTAATATAAAAGCCGTAGCCTGCTGTAACGCTCACTTGCCTGCGTAGCTTCGGCTTTGGCTCAGCCGCTTTGGCTCACACGGGTGCCTGAGATTTGTACGCAAGGGCGAAAGGACAGCACTTCCCGCAGCGCCGGGGAAGAGCAAATCAAATACGTGTACTTGAGACGTGCAACTCTTTAATTTGATCTCGTACTAGAATAACTATTAAATACTTAATTTGTTAAATCAAACGAACCCAGACGCGATATGATAAACCTGTGTGTTTGGGTTCGTTTTATTTTTCTAAGTAACAAACACTATATAAACTTGTCTGCTGGTTGGTCTTAGGAACTCCTAATAAAATATACAGTCATGATAAACCCATCATATTATGGCTCTTTTAATTTGTCTTGACAAAACTAAACTTGTGTTTGTAGTAGGTACTTAGATGCTGGTAAAAACATAATTAGGTATGTTTGCTTGGGCGGCGACTGGGTCAATAGGGCTTGTCCGAAGCCATTTTTAAGGGGTCTGATAAATTCCGAATGCATATAGTCCGAGTCATTAAGATAAAGGAACAAATAGTGGTAGTTAAGTACTATTTATGAGACAGTCTTAAGAAATGACAACGCGTGGTACTAAGGTTTTGGCAAAACATTTAAAATTAATTTGGTGGCAGAAGATAATCTCCATTTATTCACAATACACCTCTTTTTTAAATGACGTGAACACTTGTTCTTTTTTCATTTCAATATGACGAAAACGTGTGATTGACTATTGTCGCAAGCACTTTGTCTCCTAAATCGAAAAAAATAAAAACAAACATACAAGCAAGAATTAAGTGTAGTTTTTTTCTTGTATGTTTGTTTTGATGACTTAACTACAGTAGCTACACTTTAAAACAAGATACATACAAAAATAGGTACCTTCACTCATAATAAATTATCTATACCTACCTACCCATCGATCACTTGCAAGTAGTTGCAAGCAGCGCAGCACCTAAAGAACACCTTTACTTAGGCTAGAAAAATTTAAAAGTTTAAAGCCTGAAAATAGATTACCTACAGTTTTAGGTACACAAATGTGTTTTAAACACAGATGGATACCTAAGTTTGACGACCGTCTGGTGTAGTGGTTCGCGTTCCGGGCTACAAAGCCAGCGGTAGCGGGTTCGAATCCCGCAAGGGGCAAATGTTTGTGTGATGAGCACGAGCATTTGTACCTAAGTCATGGACGTTTATAAATGAGTATGTTTATCCGTTATCTAGTCGCCATAGTACAAGCTTTGCTTAGTTTGGGGCTAGCTAATTGGTGTGGTTGTGGAAACAATTTATTTATTTATTTTATTTATTTAAGTTTTGTGAATGAGCTTTGATTACGTTCTATTGTAAGGTACGGCTCCTAAAAATGGCTGCCGTCACGAAATGTGGCACAATTGCACTTTATCATCATCATTATTTTAGCCATAGGACGTTGCGACCACTGCTAAACATAGGCCTCCCCCAGTGACTTCCAAATTGGCTGTTTGAAAGGGACCTGCATCCGTGGCTTCCTGCAACCTTTACCAGTTCGTCTGTCCACCTTGTGGGTGGACGTCCTACGCTGCGCCTTTTATACGAACGACTTTGTAGGTTTATGATTTTCATTTTCATGCCATTTAATGCGGTCTCCATCAAGTCAATACCAATTGCGTTGCGTGGAAGAAAGTCGGACAAAGTAATCTAGTCTCTTAAGTGAGTATGAATACTTACTGTTCGATATCCAAGATCCATAGTTATTAGAACTTGGATATAGAGCGTGAAACGTTCGGGCAAAGCAAGAAGTAGGTATATAGGAGCGCTGCGAGTCGGCGGCTTCAGTCGGTAGAACCGAGGCTCGCGCGCCGCCCGGCTGGTCGCCTCCCGCCGAACTTCACGGACCCGCCTATCGAAATAAAGAAATTCCTGTGTGATGTTAGTAAACAAAAAGTGTATAAATAAAAATTACGGCGTGATCCTCCGTCAGTCTTCTCCTGAACTTTAATTAGCAACCATGTCCCTTCCGGGAGTTTTCCTTTTTTCACATTACATGGAAAGCTTTTGGGTAAGTACGACAGAAACATTTTAAAAATAATAATAAGTATTACTATCGTCTTAAAAATTAAGAGCGTTTTATATAAATTTTGTAGTATTTTAAAGTTTTAATTGTGTTACATGTATTTCCTCTTAATGAGCACGTTTGCTTTAAATTACTATCTTGCCGGCGTTTTTAAAAACTTTTTTCATACATGGAAAAAGGTTATGCAATGCGTAACGATGAGTGGTAAAAAATATAAGTGTAGAATTTACTTGAAGACTTTTTAAAATGTAGATCCGCATACAAAAATGGAGCTAAAGCGTAAAGTGTCTGAAGTTACGGCTGCAAGTGGAAAATATACATTATTCAGACATTTTTCTTGTGAATTACGAAGCGCTACACTTGAGATTGCGTGTTTTGGAAGAGTTGTGTTTTAATTGTGATACTTACAAATACTTGTAAGTGGACATAAGCATAAACAAGTTTGCGCGTTTCAATCGATCACTGAGATTATGAAACTTTACTGGATGCTGGTGTTTTAGTTGTTAACAGTAGCAGTCGAATACAGAGTTGCACTAAATCGGCATCCACAATTAAGCAAACTTACTTATTCAGCCATGACTCTACGCTTGAACTGTTCCCTAAAGATCACCACTTCCTCGTGGTAATTGTTTAGCACATGACCTTTGTAGTAGCGGCATGCATAATTACACTAAAATACCAGGATTAGCCTACATTTTTGTTCCGTTGAATGAAGTCAATTAATGAACTGTAGACAAGATGCGTTTAATTTTGCTAGATCATTGCAAAACCTTTTATAGCATAGTTACTTGTTTTTTATTCAATGGCATAACGAAGATCATAATCATCATTTGTTTGTGAACCAAAAAGCTTCATTTTTGACTGCTCGTAAATACCTAGTTACTCGTAGAAGATTAATTATTTTTATTATTGGTTGTGTTCTATTGAAAGTCTTATCGGAAGTTTCAACATTACCATTGCCATGTAATTTTTTCCTGACCCGTCTTTTCCTTGTTCTCTTGTATTTTATTGTTGATTGGTAACTGACAGGCAAATATAGAAACCAGCCAATGACCTTAAATAGTGGTTTTTGTGAAAGTACGAGTGTTTACTACTATAAAATCTGTTCATAGCTACACCCTTACGCGAAATGTTCTTCTGATCGTAAAATTGTAGAGTCTTCGCTGATATGTCTTTTTTTTAGGGGTAAGTCGTCTTTTCTGTCAGGGTCCGCTTTCCTACTCTTTCACCGCCACTCCGCTTTATACTGGGCAAATTCTTAAAAAATCGCAACTCTCCATGTCTTTAATTACTTTTAAACTTTTGCGTTGCATGATTAATACACCCTAAAACGGGAATTAATGCGATCATAATTAGATACATAATATTTTCTCCATGACTTTATTGACAGTTTCGGCAGTTCTTTCCAATGTTTAAAAATGTACTACTTTACTACTTTTTGCCAGTAATAATTGTACAGAGCTTTTATCACTAAAAGTGCTTAAATTCTTAAGGCCAAATCAAAATAACTTTAGTTAGATAGGTACTTATATTTCTATTTGAATTTTGAGCGGAGCTAAACATAAATTCAAAGATATAATTGATAGTACTGCGCTACCTCGCCCTTTATTATAGAAGTTGTCTTTGAAATTCTTATGAAACTTACATTCGCCGCCAAGAATGAAAGATTACACACATAATATGAGGTACACATTAGAATAACAATTCAGGAACATAGAGTTTAGATCAGTCTTTCTCAAAATGGGCGATAACGCCCCCTTGTGGGCGCGGTAGTCGTTTAGGGGGCGTAAAATTGGGGGGCGTTGAAAAATAAATGATATTCAAAGTGGGCGGTAGACAAAATAAGTTTGAGAACCTCTGGTTTAGATAGTTGTGTACACACATTCATTTAAATTTGTCCAAAAAGTCAAATCACGCATGACGGTAGGCGTAGCGCTGCGTTTGCGGCGCGCGCTTAATTGCTAGCCCGCAACGTTGAATATTTAGTATTTGTTCACTCATCAAGATAATATGAATATTCAAATGGTCACTATTTTCTGCCTCTGATTCAAGGTAAATTTTTTGCTCAGTAATAAATAAGAATAATTGCGAACGACGTTTAAGCGATACTGTCTGGCGTAAAAAGACAGCTTCGGAAAATTATTGATGTATCTACGAGTAACTAATCCAATGCATACTAGTTCTCTACAATGTCCATGTAGTCGTAGTTTGTCGCCCGTAGAACCACAGTAGGTACCTATACTTACATTGAAATTACGAAAAAGTTTTGTGAAAATACTTTTAAATCCAAATATGAAAGATATCCATCAGCCGGAAGATTTAGCTGTTTTAAGTTGACAAGAAAAATACTTTTGCGTAAATTGAGGTGGCGAGATTGAATTTATCAATGAAATTACATTTGGTTTTAAAATCTTATCCAGCTACAGTAGGCCTTAACACATGTTTGCAAGTAAATAAATAAAAAATGCATTTAGTCATTACGGCTATGTTTCGTAAGTTATTTTTTTCCATTTAATATTAGAGCCATTTATTATAGCAGACTATTAATTTTTATAAAATGACGAAGGTTTCTGAAAAGATCAACCATGTGTTACGTAATTTAATTGTAACATTGGTAATACAGGAATTTGCGTTGGATGGAATACATATATATATTTTTTCGATACGAGTAAATTTATTTATTGTAGTCCTAACACGATCAAAATTCTCCTCTTTGCTTCGCGCAGTCGAGTAATTAGGCGAAATCGGTGCGTATCATTTATTAATGCGAAAGAGGGTGGCCGTGTTACCAAAGCAATAAAAACCAGTTCTCACGTGTAGGCAGCCGTGTTAAATATTTCTGAATGTAACCGGATGACTGTGGTCAGCAAGTACGCATATCGGATCATATTACTCAACAAAAATTTCGCTTTAGTTCCGCAGCCCCACAGCAAGTAGCAACTGTGTTTACTTTTTGTTACTTTCGTCGACCTACATCCGCGATATCAAATACATGCTGCCTCAGCAACCACAAGCGTTTGGCTCTATTAAACCAATATCAAAACTGATAGCGAAGCTACGTATAGTCCGTGACACGATAACATCTTGGAAAACGCAAATAAAGCTCGAGGTTCGTACCTACTGAAAGTCGGGATTAGAGCCTTTTATGGAAACGGTTTATGGAGCCTGACAGTTAAACTATAAATAGGAAAAAGTGTAAACAATATGCTAGTTATTGCTACACGTAACAAACAAAACAACTAAGCATAAAAGTCGAGATCTACAGAAATGGACGCGAGCGTTTTTAGGTATTAGACACTAAGTGGACATCAAAATTTCGTATGTCAACCGACAGGTTGTTTAAAACTACCCCATTTGTATGATAATTAATTGGCTAAGCCGGCTCGTAAACCTTCCTAGTGCTAAGCCGAACACGTATACTGCCATGGCGCGTTAGTTTTTTAAAAACATTTCGAAGGTCTTTTTACACTAATGGTGCGCCCGCGCATGTAAGACGTTCGCCTTGAACCTGAATCAAGGACAGACCTTTTTGTTACATTAAACAATAATAGATGCAAAGATAAATATTTTTTAGTTTATGACTAATGGAAGTTACGTGTTTATCGTTTCGTTTCGCTGAGGTAATCAAATCGTAATATTTATAAGTTGTGTTTGCTGATGTGTTGTGTTAGTACGCCAGTCGTAACATATCTGCTTATCGAAAGGTTTAAAAAGTAAGTAAGTAATGCTTCTTTCCACGCTTCAATGAAATCTGTTCTAGTTTGTGCTTTACGTAACCACATCGCGTGAGGTGTTTATAAAATTACTCGTACCTACCTACATTGTAATAGTAAATTTTTATAATTTTCGATATAAGAAAATAATTTCTTGAGAAAGAAATTTATGACCATCTACCTATAAAAAAGCTTGTAAGTGTGAGGAATGTTTAATATATTGCGCTCGCAATCAACGACGTACATCGTAACATCGGGTGAAACGATCGTGAGAGCAAGAAGAGCAGTTGAGTGCAGGTTGCTCTAGATTGGGCCCCGATTGATTCACACGAACCACATTAGATTATGCGCTTGCGTGCACGCATAATCTATTTATTTGAACTAAGTCTGAATTAATATGAGCGATGTAGATTAGAGACGTATTGCCATAATAATTGAAATATGAAATTATATGAGCTTTAATAGTTCATTCATCTCAATAAATTTTTTTTTCGTAGCAGCGTTAGGACTACGACATAAAAATCAATGTTTACGATCTACGAGACTACGATATGATGTAGATGATCAAAATTTAACGGAATTACTTTTGTAAAAATAAGAAACATTCAAAATATTTAATAAATATCATTTAGTACTAATGTTGTTATAAATATTTAAACTTTTAAACCACATCTAACATTAAAATATATTATTTAATCCATAAGTTGCCACGAAATCGCTACGCGGGAGATTTTCTAACACAGGTAGGTACTTTTTTACTTATCAACAAATCCTCAACGTAAAATGTAAAAACTCTGCTTAAAGAATTTGTATTTGAATTGCTGTTATTTTCCAAATCCTTGACTAGTCATTCAATGTAAGGATTACCGATTTACCCGAAGATGCAAGCCGCGAGATAATCTAATATACTTGTGTTAAGGGCGATGTATACATTATGTTATAGTGACACATATCCAAGGGCCGGACCGGGCGGCCTTCGCGATGAGCAAAAACGAATCGACCGTCTGAAGCACAGGGAACCCGCCTCGTCTGCTCAACATAATGATATAAACTAAGTACTAGCTGTTGCTACTAAAATAATTCTCGACTATAATGATGAAGATTTTTACGTAAAATATTGAGATAAATTACTGGACGAAATTGGACGAAGTATGATATTGTAGGTAGAGTACGGTTGTTGTAGAAGCCAACATTGTACATACTTTGTTGTAAAGCTTTCAATGTTCAAGTCTGTTTTGTGAGTCTGACAACACATGGTTTTAATAAGAGAACTGAAAGCACCTATGGAGTCGTCACGGCTCGACGATATTGCATAAAATATCTGATTTTTTAACATTATTTCGATGTAGCTTCCTACTTACATCAGCCGTTAAAAAATATTTTTAAGAAAGTACACGATTATTTCATTCTCACGTTTTAAAGGTTTGTTTATAGAAACTTACTAACAAATATTGTTTGATTAGATAAAGTTCGTTATTTTGTGAGAATTTTCAAACAACACCCACCCAAGACAAAAGGGGCTGCGAGTGCGACTGAGAGCCTCGGCTTTATTGATTATGTCTACGTATGACAGAGGGAAAATACATTAGTTAGTAGAAATAGGGAAAGACTTTGCAGGCTTACCCTAATGTAACAAACATCTAAACTAAAATTCAAATTCATTAATTCAATGTCAGGAATATATATAGACGTTTTTAGACACTCAGAAGTTTTACTGTAAACGTTATTAATAGCAATGATGCAACCGGCATACAACGATTAAGTAATTGCATAAAAACGACTGCCATTATAATGTTATCAATCAATATTATTAATGCGAGCTATACCTTTGGCGTCAGTAATTTGAGCTTCTAAGTTAAGTATCTTAAGTAGGTTAGGTTATAGGTACCATTATTTCCCATATCTTTTGTGGTTGCTTCCTAGTCATAAGGTACATAGTATGTTGTACATCTCCTTATGAATTATTATGTTATGTTATGAAAGGTTTGCCTGCGAATAGTAAAGAAGTTACGTTGATTTCCTTGGAAGAAGTCATTTCCTGACAATGTCATTAAGCAGCATAATTATGAAAGCATGACAAAAATGTTATACCTAAATGCGTGATTCTTAAATAATAAAAATATCTAAACACTACTTACTGTAATGACATTGTTTTCATGTTCGATTTCACCATTTTTAAATACAGTGATTATATCTGATCAGTGAATTCATAGTTTCGCAATGTACCTACCTGTGGTGATAGTCTGTGATAGGAACTTGGTTCCAAAGAAGCGTCTCATCTGTGGCGAAGAATATCATCCTATCACCTATTTCCTTATTTCTAATGTCACATTAACATTATTTCATACCCGTGTTGTTATATTTTGAAATTGTTTAATTTTACTTTTTTTTTCTTGATTGATTTCTGTTTCTGTAAATTGGTGGCTTTAATATGTTCTTGTGCTTCAGTTATTATGCCATAGATTAAATTGGACATAAAATGTATATTGTGAGGTCCCTGAGGCGATACTCCTTAAGGACAGCAAAGCAATCAAGCCGTTGAACTTCTTGAACTGACCTCGATAAACGCGGAAGAGCTGCACAAATTGCACACACGACGCTTACTGCATACTCACATATCGTTTCATTAACTCACACATTTCATTCAGAAAGCGTAAGACTTTTTTAGACTACGATTTCAGTAATTTGTAAGTAATAGTTATTGGTCAGATTGAGTCCCTTTCTTAAGCATGCATATGCATCCGTTTCATTGCATCATGCAGCAGCAGATTCGTGCATTGCATAGCAAATTCAGATTGTGATAGATCATATTACTTATTTTGCTTATTTTTTTCTCCAATTTATAGGTATTTGAGCTTTTTAGGGTTCGTAGGTACTCAAAAAGGTGCAAACGAACTCGTAGTGTGATTGTAAGTGCATTTCAAAATTAACACAAAAAACATGTGAGCCGGGCTCGCTACAGATTCCAAGCTGAATGAAAGAAAATACTTTGATACAGAATACTGTCCTCCTGTTCGCAATTTCGACTCGCACTTGGCCGGTATTTAAGTATGTTTTATTTTTACTTCAATCCTACTCAAAAAAATCCTAAATAAATATAATAAAACAGAGAAAACCCTAACTCTACTCATCTACATTAAAATCGTGATTTGCTAGAAATGCGATCGACCGAGCTACGCATTGAACTAATAGCGTCCATTTTTAAGCCAGTTAAAAAGGAATAAAGTGCAGTCTGCAGACGACCAAATTCATTGGCACGATCAAGGACGCGCTTGCGCCGGCGGCAGTAATCTTGCCGACCTTCACGTTTTGCGCTTTTTGTCAGATCGATTTCGCCAGCAGAGCCCTATCCACACTGTCACGTATTACCATTAAACGAGACGAATTAATTTGTGGTTGTAATTCTAACATGATGGGAGCAGCCGATATTATGTTACATACAAGTAGAGCAGAAGCTTGGAAATCTGTAGGTTCGTTACCTACTCAACGTTTTGTACATTTTATTTTAAAATACTCTCAGCTTAATGATAAGGCTCTAACTGGGCATTTCATTTGATGAACGGGGTGAATAAGAATAAGAGATAATAGAAGACATTTATCATCATCATGTTAGCCTATTACAGTCCAGGATGTAAGAGCGTCAAAAAGCACGATCTCCCGCTTTTTCCATACATCCACTGCCAGCACTCTTCCTAAAGTCGTCGGTCCATCGAGCTAGGTGGCCTCACATGCTACGTTTGCCAAGACATGACATTGGTAGCATAAATTAAAAAAAAAACATCATAGATTCACGTCTATATGAAGTACTAATAAATGGCAAATGTAACTCTATTGGTACTGTCGCTTCGATTTTCAAAGATGTTATTAGTTTTATACTACAAATATCATGTTAAAAAAATAACAAATTCATATGCAAATTTCTATAGTTACTCATCCTATTTAATACAGTTACTCATCAAGACCAATTATAAACAAATCTGTACTAACGGTGGACTATATTTTGAAATAGGTAAGTATCTCTTAGTAAACATTTGCGATAGCTGGCGAGGGCATCAGCTAGGAAAGTAGCAAGGACTTGTTTCTTATCCAATGTCAAGTGCTTATTTGCCTTCAATATTTAATAGTGCACTGCAAATATATGTATTAAAAGAATTTAAGAGACGCTTTGACTGACGTAATCAATATGTGAAACATACAGTGCAGAAGAAAATTACTTTTTTATTACGCTTTATAGTGCGAATTCCTTTTTCCCTGATATTGTAAAATGTGTTAAGATGTTTTACATCTTTAAATATTTTAATAGTTATTTTATTAAATAACTTAGTATAATAAATATACTTCTTTTAGTTTGTATTGCATAATAAAATCTGAATTACTGCGTACTGATCTAATTTGAAAATAAAAATAAGACTCACGATATGTGTATACTTATCTAAAAAAGAGAATGTTATTAAAAGTTGAAGGTTATCTTTAAGCAGTCTTATTTTATGATCGCGTAAATCTCTGTTGGTTTTAAGAACAAAGAAAACGTAGTGTCAAAAACCTCTTGAATTCGGCGTATTATCTTAATTATTCTTTGTATTCATAAAAAACTAACGTTTTTAATCGTTGTCTGGTTTTGAGATAAGTTTATCTTTTTATTAGCTAAGTACGCGACTGTTGCGTTGAAGTTTTTCGAATATCAACTCTATCAAAATAAGTTGGAATGTAAGTAGTTGCCCTTGTACTAGGTTTTTTTTATCAAACAAAGATTACGTACCTTTCTTTATGCAAGAACTTTAAATAGGATCCCCTCAACAAGTCGGGCGGCTATAGAACGTGTTAGGTATGTTAATTAGCATTTTAAAAGCC
Organism: Anania hortulata; assembly: GCA_963576865.1. NCBI lineage: Eukaryota > Metazoa > Arthropoda > Insecta > Lepidoptera > Crambidae > Anania > Anania hortulata. The sequence goes on along the minus strand of OY756408.1, from coordinate 9,214,210 downwards.
ATGCAATATGTATATCAAAAGCTCCAACCCAGACAGGCTTAAAAAGAATACAAAAGTAAGGGTTGCTTTTTATTAGTAGTAGATGTAATATCAAAATTAAACTTGACAGATTTAGTACTTCCTTTCTATTCGTTGAAAAGCCGTTTGCTTTACAATTTAAAATGCTAAGATGTTTAAAAGTATGTAAGCTTTGTTTCATATTAAATTAGATTTTTTTGTAAAGATTAATATAACTCGTAATATTATAACATTACACGATTCCGTCTGTTAAGTAGTACGCGAACCGGACAACAAAACCAGAGGATGCGAGTTCAAAATCCGCATGGTGCAAATGTTTTAATTGGATTTTAGTTTGTTTATCCGCTACCTAGTCGCCTTTGCTTAAAGCTTTGCTTAGACTTTAGGGCTCCATAATGTTGTGATAGTTGAAATAATTCTTTAAATTAGGGTTTTAGTGTAAGTTGTACCAAAACCATTTTTAGGTAGAAAACGTAATCAAAGAATGAAACGGCTTTTTATTTTAGGAATACTCCTACCTACTTTAGTAAAAACTTAAATTATTAATTGGCTTTAAATGAGCCATTTCACATTTTGATGTTTGGTTGCGCGCGCGCTTAAAAATGTTACGATGTTAAAGTCCTTCCAAAGAATTTTAGACTGTTAAAATACATGAAAAATATACTTCAGTCATTCATAACGGCTTTATTGGTTCATAAGCCTGAACCATGACGAAACTAAAGATAATAATACCTATGTGAAGTGTAGAAGCAGTCTCTAAACTAATCTTAGGTACTCATATGCTTTCGTAATTAATGAAAAAAGGAGACTAGGTATCAAAGATGTCCTTGAATATTATTTTGAATATAGACCATCGTTTGATCTAAACTTTCAACACAATTCAAGGGATGTTTATTTAAGCTCGCCTTATCTTATCTCACACTCGTCGTGTTAGACACCTAAATATACTTATCCTTAGGTAGAGTTTGTTGTATCTAATCGGCCTTCAACTTGCTTCAAGTTCATTTATATACGCAGATCATTAACGTTGCTGTCAGTTGCCTGATCAAAATCTAACTTTAATTTCCTACACCTACTTATGTCTATGGGTTGTATCACTGCGGCAGTATATTTCATCGAATTTCGAATAATTCGAGTAGATTCGTGTAAATACTGTGTTGGATCCGCGACGTCTTTAGCAACTAGGTACTAGATACTGTGAAGAAAAAAGTTCAGAAAATATATTTTTTAAAATAGACTCCGGTCTGGTTTGTGCTAGGACTGGAAGACGCTGTCAGTCAGTCAATACTTATTGTCTTCCTCATAACATCATAAAGCATAACACACGGATGTCTGAATTCTTTACCAAGATTATTGGTGTGTTGTCTGGTCACTTGTCTGTGCATATTTATTTGTACCTTCACCTTCACTGATATGATGCAAAATTTCCTTTTAATAAACGGGACAATAAAGCGCTAAAAAATATTTCTAGCGCTTTATTGTCCCGTTTTTAGATTGGTATGCTTGATCGTGATCCTAGTTGCGACATTCAGTCAGTGTTATCAGAAGGCCTACTATGAAAATGTTTCGTTAAGTTTATGTCCGAACGAACGAAACATTTTCGAAGTAGGCCTACTGAAACGTGCAACTTTCTTAACAACGTTTTTGTCACAAAACCGAGCAAGTATATACTTATAAGTTTGTATGTGATGAATCTGATCTGGCATGTGAGGCGAAACTTAAATTCGACCGTAAATCTACCACCTGTCTAAAATAAAATATACATAAAATAATAGGCAGGTAATGTGATGATCAAGTCAGTTTTGTCCTTTATATGTAGGATATAGATATTTTTTCTTACGAGCAGGTGTTAAATCTTTTCTGATTATAAGCTTTACCTAATAAAAAGTCTACGTAATATTTGATTTACCTATTAGCCAAAAGTAAATTAAAACTTAGTTCTCCTTCGATATTTTGGTACACAATGCAACAAAATCGATTCCCCTTTCCTTTCAGTTTTTTAGCGTTTTGTTTGGGGTAGGCTAAATTTAGAGCATGCCTGTAGCATACTGCTACGGATCGGTTAAAAAGCCAATTAAGAAAATCAATTGATGTCTGCGACTGTGCCTTAACGATGCAATAAACGAATATTCGTAAAGAAACATAATAGTCTAAGAAAAAAGTAGTAAGTATGTCATGTGTTTATGGGGGGAAGATTCCATTTAATTACGTCGAATAATTTGATCGGCCCTCTTAATCCGTCAATCTCATGAGGCGGTAAAAAAAAAATCCGAATAATAAACAAACAAAGCGAATTAATAAGAATTCACTAACTCGTACTACATAAAGTTATGCAAATTTTATAATAAGCTATCAAACGATATTTGCGCTCGTATGTAGCAAAATTCCTGTAGATAAAAGGACGTTCAGTTTTTCCCTAAGTTGACAATTTTCCGGGAAACTTTTCCAATTATTCTCTAAATTTACACCTTGTCCTGGAATTTTTTCGAACACAAGACTTTGCTTAAACGGTCGACCCGTGTTGATCTTTTATACATACTCGTATGGCATTTGATTTTCATTAATAGATAATACGTATATTAAAGAGATAAAGAGCTAATCAAATAGGTACGTTCATTTCATTACCTTAATCTCATCTGTTTTCGCTGAATTATGTAAACAGATTACCTTATCAGAGAGCCAGTGCCAGTTTACCATGATAGCATTTGACGAGTGCTTGGCAGAGCTTTTGATTTGTACCTATTTAGAGTGCCACGTTAAAACGTAACTCCTTTTTTATGCAAATCTGTGTTCGTACGCACCTCAAAAATTATCGAATAAGATGTGCACTAAGCCATCATTATTCGTAATTCGTAGATGTATCGCATCCGTCGCATCACTTCACTTTACTGTGGCTGCAACTTTACTGAGCAATTATTCTAATTGATATAAAAATTTAATTATGGCTATAATACGGACTACTCGCCCACGTTCGAGATTCTGAAGAATTGACACTGTCGGTATGTGTAATCTAGATACATATATAAAATATCACAGTTTCTATAGAAGGAGTAACTAGATAAACGAAGAACGCTTAACACTCTTACTTTTTTTAATTAATTGTGCTCTATCATTAACTAAGAAGGCAAAAAAACTATGCAACTGATGCCACAGACTACAGTTTAAAACTGCTGATGCTCAGTATTAAGTAGGTACCTATATTCCTTTAATAAAACGGTTCGATTATTACCTAGGTACTTAAAAAGATTTTATTTGTTTATTTTCAGTGCGGTTTTTGTTTGATAAATGGGCTAAAAGATTTTGTTTGTAATTAATTATGTTACATTATACATTTCAATAGTCTATAGGTACCTATTAGCTAGTGCTAGAAATTGAACTTTTCATTAAAGACGTAATAAGGACTTTGCTACTGCATAGATCTGGAATCTTATTTTTGGCATCAGCTAGATTATAGTGTTCGAAAGAATTCTAAATTATTTGGATACATCTTACCTAAGTCAAAATTCAACTGGTAGACAGTATTTAAATCATTAGGATTGTAGTAATTTTACCCAAACAAAATGCCCTAACAAAAGAGGTTACTTTTAAAGACTTTGACCTATCACGTCAGTGAATTTTTTGTTTCGCGCACCGGTCTATCTTTGCAATGCTTCACATACTTTAAAGACCTGCATTTTTTACATCAAATATATTTGCCTAATTACCTTTGTAGGAGTTGATTAGAACGTGCACGAGTAGAAAATTAATTTCTTTACTAAGTAATAGATGGTTAGATCAATAATCAAGCAAAATCTAGAAAACACTTTTGACCTTGATCCCAGTAATTTGTATGATTAGTAGCGTATAAACACATAACGTGTTATTGATGACGCAAAAACTCACGGAGCATAGTGGATGATTTGGATGTGAGATGACCGATTATTTTTTAAATATCCATGTCGGTGGTTGAGGCTTACAATCTTTGTCCATGACATCACGGCATCGTTTTGTTATCATCATGTACTGACATTCCTACACAGACAAACAAACGTCATGAGAAACAAAAAACATGAACCGCTAGACAAGACATAAACGCGGAGTACCTAAGTTAAAATCCCTCGCAAAGGGGTGGAAAGTAGATGAAGTTACGATTACGGGAATCGCTAGTGCATGTTAAAAATTATAATGTAGTTTAGCATCTTATTTATATAAAACAAAGTCGGGTTAGTTACACCATTTATAAGTCAAGAACGGCTGGACGGATTTTTATGACCTTTCGTTTGTTAAATTTCTCTCCGCCCCTAATAGCAGAATAATTATAAAAACACAAAAAAATTCACGAAAAAAAACGTCTGAAGGGGCGTTACGAAGTTTGCCGGGACAGCTAGTAAGTATTAAATAAATGCGAAAGCGATATATTTGAGATTTCAATGTTGTTTTTATAAATAGCTTTTTGCCCAAATTACCAGTAAATTATGTACTAGTTTAATTAATAAGGTTTATATGAATAATCAAATAAAGCTGTATAAGATAGGTATAGCATAGTTTTTGAATGAATAAGTACCTATCTATGACAGATTAATATGTTTTTCTTTTTTTATCTGAGGGTCGAATGTATTTATTCCTGGCTAATTAATTGCTGATAAAGTGAAAAAAAACAAGGCACATCTGAAGGCAATTAGTGTCTATCTTTAGATAGGTACCCAATTACTTATTTTATTAACTTATACTTAAATACATGTTTACGTAATGTATTTTCTTTGTTTTGAAAACAAATACTTAAAGTCTGGTTGCAATCGTCCCAGAGTACTGTGACTGAGTGACTGAGTTTGTTGCGCCGTTTCTTCTCACCCCAGCCGATATGTAGTCCCGAAGCGGTGGTAGGGTAAAGCTATTTTTTGGGACGTGTATAAGTGTCCGGAAGAGGGCCTATATACTGAATAAACGAGTATTAATGAGTATTAATGAGTACTAAAGAGTACCCTGAATATAGGAACGGGACTATTTAAGCGCTAGGAAGAAGACTAACCTGAATTATAGAAGGTACTGTCCGAATCCGAAGCCACGATATAAAGTATTGATCATATTTCGATATGAACTTATGGAAAATAAGAGTGTATAATGATAATGATAAATACTGGACAACATCAGGGGGCGTTCAAGTATTACGTAACGCAGTTTTTGAAGATTCTTGACCCTCCCTTCCCCCTATGTACGTTTTTCTTTAAATATTTATTAGGTTTTTGGTCGCTTAATTACAAATTCAACTTGCAAACGGTTTCTTTTTTTACAGTTTGAAGTATAGTCTCGTTTATCGTATCCTTTTCTTCTGATTACTTGTTAATTTGGGTCAATTTTAGCAACAACTGGTTTATCTGGAAGTGCATCAGGTCTAGCCTAGTTGTACTCTTGATTTATGAATGACGTGCCTAATTCGGTCATGTTCACTTTGCTGATACTTGATTGATATGCATTTAGTAACATGTCAGTTGCATTGACACTAATAAGTTTACGATGCGTACATATTAGTAAACAAAATAGTTAATAATTTTAAAAACCGAGTTCGTTTGATAAACGGAGATAAGGCAGTTTTGGCGTAATAACTTTAAGGTGGAAAACAAGTGTTTTCATGAGCTTTCAACATTGTTTTGTTTTTTCTGTATTCAAGGTGTAATCTTAACAACGCACATACAATTACAACAACTGTTTGTATGAGACCACAATCAAAATAAAAATTGAGAATATTTCAATTTAGATCTTTGACCCATACAAAAAGTTGTTGTATTTGAGCAACAAAATTAAGTTACACCTCGCAGAGTTTGATTGACGTAAAAACAGCACTGTTAAGTACTGTTAAGAGTTCATGGTTAGCACTGGAAGGTGTTAAGCCGGTGCCGTCCGTACCGGGGACTACTATAATCGATTGAACTCCAATGCATGTTCCGCACTTTGTCTTTGTTTTTGAGATTGGTTTTTTCCGTATTTTTTTTACAGAACTCACACGCAATTTTAGTGGCCTTACACGTATACGGCTGCCCCATTTCAAAACCTAGTAAGTCTCCAGAATGCGATTTTGATATTTTTGGCTAAATACCATTTTCTAGTAAGCCTCTAATTTATGCAAAAACACCCACATCGATAGCTCAAATAGATAAAAAGTTACGGTCTAGTAAGTGGATGTACCTTTTCGAATTGAGCCGACTTGACCATTTCAAAACATAGCAAGTCACAAAACCATTTCAAAAGCCTAGCAAGTGCAGTTCACTTGCTATATTTTGAAATGGTCATTTGACATACTAGGTTTTGGAGTAGTTACTACAGGTTTTTAATGATTTTTAAGTCTAGTAACTGGAAATATAATGCTAGTTACTTGGTTTTTTATATGAGTATTTCGTAGTTTAAAAGTTTAAAGCGCGCGAATCTGAAAACTTTTTGTGTTCTTGTAAGTGTTAAATATTTGCCTAATAAATGCCCTAAACTTACTTTAGGAACAGATTTATCTTTTGTAAAGTAAAATACGTACTTATTTAGTTTTTAATGATTTAGGGTTTTTTTTCCTTTTACCTAATACTAGTGATGTTCTGAATAGTTAAAAAATAATACCTTGTTTTTATTGTTTATTTCATAAAAACTTTTTGTTTGCGTATATGTGCAAAAGATTTGTTGCAAACATATAACTAGAACTTACCGACTTTAAGGGAGAGATTTCTATTTTGAATCTACTAGAAATTAATTAATCGAGGTATGAAATTGACAGATTTTATTGCTTATCTAACTTGTGCTTATACGATGTCGCTATTTTTATGCTGTTTTTTTATTATTTCTACCTTAAACCTACTAGTGATGGCATGTATAGCTGCATAGTAATACTTCTTTTATTTCATTGAAATATTGCTCGCATTAAAAGCGAGAAATATCTACCTAAATCTATTTTTTTTTTGTAATTAATAATTATTTTATTGTGAACGTGTTTGTCTATTAATTGTCAAACCGAAGCAAACAAACTACTGAATACTTTTTGACGAATACACGATTATTATATTTTGTTCTGAAATCAATGAGTAGTAGTAGTAGTAGTAAGTAATAAAATAGTAGCGTCCGGTCAATTGTAAACCACAAACCCGGACACGTTTTTCCAAAGAATTGTATGTTTTTCTATAGTAAAATTTTATTGTATTATTATTATAATGTATTTTAAAGTTGAAGTGCATCCGCTTCCCTCATCAATTCAATACAATAGGGAATACGCATAAGATAAATATCGATCACCGTATTTGATCGTAAGGTACTTGTATTAAAAAGAAGACAATAGTGAAAACAAATTAAAATTGCCCAAATATTTGCTGAGATACACACCGTTTAAAAAGTAATCTCTGATTGTCTCTATGAAAGTCGTAAACAAAATACATAATAATGTCAAGTCTATATCAGACATTTCTGTCTAACTAACCACTTTAAGATTTATAACTTTTAGACCGATTATTAATTATTATTTACCTGTTGTGGTATTATTTTTTCAAATTATTTTAGATTATTGTATGTGTGTTACTAGAAATTATAAATAAGAACGTGCATATTCGTTAAAAAAAAAGGTTACGGAAAAAAAACAATTGAAAAAAGTGGAAAAAAATATTGTTATTGTTTACAACTTTAATTAAACTTAATTTTTCTAATTCCAACTTTACTTATTTTTCTATTACCCACATGCCTGCGGGTATATTTCATAAATATTTTCTCATCTCTAGAGCTCTTACTAGGTTTTGGTCTGGATAAATGAGTACCTAAATGATCAATATAACCATATCAAAACCCAGTAAGTCCTTTCTAGCAGAGTTACTAGGTTTTGAAATGGTATTTTGGCTCCTCTTTTTTTAAGTTAGTCAATTTCAAAGTCAATAAGTCTTATAAAACTTGTACTATTCAAAGTAAAAATGTAATATACACTTCAAAAAAAAGCTAATTTTTTTCTCTATTTTTTAAATACAAACATGTTATTAAATTCTTTATACTTTTGGAAGGCTAGCTTGAAACACGTTTTGCGCTCTCCTGTAAAGTTGTGTCAAACACACTTACTAGGTTTTGAAATTGGGCAGCCGTATAGCATACTGTAACAGCTAATCGGTTGTTTAGTTAAGAAGGAGTTGTAATTTTGCGATTTTGATTTAGTGTGAAGACAATATTGTTGTAAGAAACGAAGTTAACGAAATAACAAAAAAAAACTTCTGTTATTTTGACACATTATGCTACAGACACTAGGTTAAACCTATTAAGAGAAGAAAAGTAAGTTACAAGTTAAGTACCTAAGTATCTATATATATATATATAACAAAGTCAGGTTAGTTACACCATTTATAAGTCAAGAACGGCTGGGCCGATTTAATAATCTTTCATTTGTTAAATTCGTCTCCGCTCCAAATAGCAGAATGACTATCAAAACATCGGATAACTTCCCAAAAAAATTAGGAGCCGGTACGAAATTCGCCGGGACAGCTAGTATTACTTACAATAAAATAAACATCAACAACTAGTACTAACTGGTGTCAAGTAAATCCCGTTTACTGCCGTTAAGGGCACCAACTGGTACGTAAAGGAGGTGTGTACTTATCTTACATCTTCGGTGTCCGGTACTGTAAACCGGAGACCGTTATTTTACAAACTAGGGTCGTATTTCAAGAAACTCGTTAAGGATTTCGGCTGCCCAATTTCAAAACCTAGTAAGTGTGTTTGACACAACTTTACAGGAGAGCGCAAAACGTGTTTCATGCTAGCCTTCCAAAAGTATAAAGAATTTGATAACATATTTGTATTTAAAAAATAGAGAAAAAAATTAGCTTTTTTTTGAAGTGTATATTACATATTTACTCTGAATAGTACAAGTTTTATAAGACTTTCTGATTTTGAAATTGATTATCTTAAAAAAAGAAGAGCAAAAATACCATTTCAAAACCTAGTAACTCTGCTAGAAAGGACTTACTGGGTTTTGATATGGTTAAATTGATCATTTAGGTACTAATTTATCCAGACCAAAACCTAGTAAGAGATCTAGAGATGAGAAAATATTTATGAAATATACCCGCAGGCATGTGGGTAATAGAGAAATAAGTAAAGTTGTAATTAGAAAAATAAGTTTAATTAAAGTTGTAAACAATAACAATGTTTTTCTTCCACTTTTTTCAATTCATTTTTTTTCCGTTACGTTTTTTTTTAACGAATATGCTCGTTCTTATTTATAATTTCTAGTAACCACATATACAATAACATAAAATAATTTGAAAAAATAATACCACAACAGGTAAATAATAATTAATAATCGGTGTAAAAGTTATAAATCTTAAAGTGGTTAGTTAGACAGAAATGTCTGATATAGACTTGACATTATTATTTTGTTTACGACTTTCATAGAGACTTTTTAAACGTTGTGTATCTCAGCAAATATTTGGGCAATTTTGATTTGTTTTCACTATTGTCTTCTTTTTAATACAAGTACCTTACGATCAAATACGGTGATCGATATTTATCTCATGCATATTCCCTATTGTATTGAATTGACGAGGGAAGCGGATGCACTTAAACTTTTAAATAGGTACTTTATAATAATAATACAATAACATTTTATTATAGAAAAACATACAATTCTTTGGAAAAACGTGTCCGGGTTTGTGGTTTACAATTGACCGGACGTTACTATTTTATTACTTACTACTACTACTCCTAACTAATTTCAGAAAAAAATATGATAATCATGTATTCGTCAAAAAGTATTCAGTAGTTTGTTTGCTTCGGTTTGTCAATTAATAGACAAACACGTTCACAATAAAATAATTAATAAAAAAAAATACATTATTATAAAATAATTATTAGATTTAGGTAGATATTTCTCGCTTTTAATGCGAGCTATATTTCAATGAAATAAAAGAAGTATTACTATGCAGCTATACATGCCATCACTAGTAGGTTTAAGGTAGAAATAATAAAAAAACAGCATAAAAATAGCAAAAATAGCGACATCGTATAAGCACAAGTTAGATATGCAATAAAATCTGTCAATTTCATACCTCAGATTAATTAATTTCTTGTAGATTCACAATAGAAATCTCTCCCTTAAAGTCGGTAAGTTCTAGGTATATGTTTGCAACAAAGCTTAAAAAGTTTTTATGAAATAAACAATAAAAATGAGGTATTATTATTTAACTATTCAGAACATCACTAGTATTAGGTAAAAGGAAAAAAATCCCTAAATCCCTAAAAACTAAATAAGTATGTATTTTACTTTACAAAAAATAAATCTGTTCCTAAAGTAAGTTTAGGGCATTTATTAAGCAAATATTTAACACTTACAAGAACACAAAAAGTTTTCAGATTCGCGCGCTTTAAACTTTCAAACTAAGAAATACTCATATTAAAAAACCAAGTAACTAGCGTTATATTTCCAGTTACTAGACTTAAAAATCATTAAAAACCTGTAGTAACTACTCCAAAACCTAGTATGTCAAATAACCATTTCAAAATATAGCAAGTGAACTGCACTTGCTAGGCTTTTGAAATGGTTTTGTGACTTGCTATGTTTTGAAATGGTCAAGTCGGCTCAAATCGAAAAGGTACATCCACTTACTAGACCGTAACTTTTTATCTATTTGAGCTATTGATGTGGGTGTTTTTGCATAAATTAGGGGCTTACTAGAAAATGGTATTTAGCCAAAAATATCAAAATCGCATCCTGGAGACTTACTAGGTTTTGAAATGGGGCAGCCGATTTGCAATGGGTTCGCCCAACTCGAAATCCCGTTAATAATTTAAAGTCGGCAAACGGGTCCGGTACGAAAAAAGTTGTATGTGTATCGGTGTTAATGCTCGTAGGTAGGTATGCAGAGTCGCTCGCACGCATGCACTCACTTCGTACGTTGACGTCGCGTGCGCAGTGGTGGCCGTTCACGTTTGTTACGCAAGCGCGACAGTTACGCAAAGCTAATGTCAAGAGCGCTGCGTCGACCATCATCAACACCCGTGTATCTCTGTCGCCAATCGGGGTCGACGACCGCGATTGCAAACAAAATTTTAACCGAAATCTGAACACATGTAGATTTGGCCGTTCGTTATCAATGAGTAATAAACATAAGACGACGCGAGAGTCCACTGAACCTCGACCACGCTTTTGGACTTGAATTTCGTGAGACGCCGTTATCTGTTTTCGTTTAGATATCATGTAGGTAAACATGAACAGGATGTATGAACATATTAGCAATATATATGTAGCATTGTACCTACGGCACAATCTAAATAAAAAAAGATTTTGTAAGCCTAAAGAATCAACACGCTAATTTGACATAGCATCAGATTTGGGAATTACCACATGATAGGTTAATCAAAAGTTATTGTTGCAGAACTTTTTACATTCTGGTCTATTCATTAAAGGAGATGGAAACGTTTCCATACAAATTTGGGCCCTGGATGTAATAAGATGAAAATTGTGTAAATGAATAGATTAATACTTGGCAAACCTTGACTGAAAATTCTGCGGTTTTTGTCAATCTCAGAGCAGATTAATTAAGGGTTTAGTAAAAGTAAGGTTATGTAATTAACAGCTGATTTCTGAAATACAAAAGATATTTTAACGTTACCTATACAGTTATTTACATTTAGGCCACAAACTAGACGACAATAACTGGTTAGATAAGGTATACTTACAGACCGAGGTGAAAACTATTGTTGAAATACATGCAAAGTAGTTTCATCGTTTAGGGGTCGTCTGCCTAGTGCGTACATTGACTAATCGCTGTTACACAGTTTACACAGAAATCCATTTTCTTCTGTATCCAGCCCATGCAGGTAGTAAAATCCAAATTAAAAAATCTAAGTCAGACGTATAAGCAAGATCTTCCGTGTCCAGAATGAAAGCATTGCAGGGTCGTTCAGGTTAGGCAGGGTCAGAATTAGTGAAACAAAGCCGTGGTCGATGAAAAAACCAAAAGATAATATGAAATCACACAAACAAAACGAACACACAGAAACGTAAAATACGAAACGTCGAGTGATCCAAATCTTCTTATTTATTTATTTGACAAGCCAGCTGTCAGTATCAGTGCACAGAATAAATATACAGTATCGGTTATATTTAGGTAATCGATTAATAATCGAAATCTTTTTTAGTTTTATTTGATTAATAATTGTTTTCTAAGCTATAACAGCCTAATATATTTATTTAAATGAAAATAAGTATTTTATTTGCGTTAATTGCCTAGTATAGACCAAAAGTATTTCTTTTTATCAATTGTGTAATATTATTTACATAAATCGATATTGTTTATATCGATTTTGTAGTGACTGCGTAAAAATCTTGTTTTTCTTATTGCTCAGTTTCCTGGAGAAGAAATGGGCAGATTTTTTGTGTATTAAGATGGAAAAATATGACCATTTTTTTAAACCATACTTCAACTACTTACATTAATGGCCCAGAAAACCCCGTCTCCTTTTCCTTTCCTTCGTGGTCTAGTACGACGTTCCTTCCGTTTGTGATCGTTCTAACAAGGATATCGTGTGGTATCAAGTGCCCTATCATTTTACATTTCCAATTCTCGATAGTTGGCATTATTATAAGATTATATACTTATGTATACTTAAATAGCTGGTACTGTGCTGGAATTATAAGACGAGAATTTAGGTCATGAATTTGCAGCCTACAGCAGTACCTCTGGATTTGTCGGAATCTACGGGTCTATGCTGGTCGGTGAAGGAATACATCGTACTCATTCAGATTCATATAATACTGAATGTGAAGCCATGGTCCATAAATGGTTTGGTTTCCAGCCGTCTAAGGGATATGAAGGTCTAATAGCAATGGTTCCAAATGTAATAACCCGCATCTATTCCAGCTGTCTAAAGGATTGTAAAAGTCTAATGGTAATCGCGCTCCGATTGTAATAACCCGCATCTCGGACTATGGTCATAGCGTTAGCGTACCCTAACTACGAACGGGACAAAACACTAATAAGAAGAATCCACTGAAATTAGGTTACTGAACAGTAATTACAGATGCATTTCAAGTATAGCTTAGATTTATCATCATCATCTTTATTTCAGCCACTATAGGATGACCACTGCTGAACATAGACCTTCAGCAGTAACTGCAGTGATAGCGACAGATTGGCCGGTTAGTAGCGGCCTGCATCCAGCGGCTTCCTGCAACCTTTACCAGAACGTCTGTTCTGTTCTGGACGTTCTACGCTGCGCTTGCCGGTACTTGGGTGGCCTCCATTCTAGAACCTTTCTGCCCCATTGGCCGTCAGCTCTACGTGCTATGTACCACGCCCACTGCCACTTCAGCTTGCTAATCCATTGGGCTATGTCGCGACTTTCGTTTATTTACGGATCTCCTCAAGTTTGATAAGATCTCGCAAACAAAACACCGAGCAAAGCCCTTTCCATAGCACTAGATTTCGCTTAGATTAGTAAAGCTTTAATATCATTGAACCAAATAAGTCACCAGCTGTCTCTCTGTAAACAGACGCACGCGTCGCCTCCCCTAGTGGACTGGTCAGGAGTGCCTACCTTGGTGCTTGTGGTGGCTGCAGTGGTGGTAGCAGCGACCGCGCTGGTCGCGCGTGCCGCCGACACTAAGCCGGTCGCCAGGCTGCCAGGCCCGCCAGCCCTGCCGTTCCTTGGCACAAGATGGCTGTTCTGGAGTCGTTACAAGATGAACAAACTTCACGAAGCCTATGAAGGTAAGACACTATTTTTGTAGAAGATAAAATTTTGCTTGGTAAGCTATAAAGAGATAGAACAAAGTATATCCATACAGCTGCATATATACCACTGGGTTCTGAATCTGAATTGACAATGGTTTTAAAAACTCTATTATTTACATATTTTGTTGACATAATATTTTACATAATCACACGACACTTATTAAACTTTTAAATTAGACTCATAACTCAACATAATAAAGACAATTTTATAATCCTGACATTCCTGACACTGTTCATGGATGTTAAGAAAAACAAATGTTTTAATAAGAGCTCATTGTCTAATCGGTGTGTTGTTGGTTTTAATTATAAATTTGATATCATAGTTACGAATTCATAGAGGCGAGTAGACCAGTTTAAATTGCAGCTCTCGTGCTTACTAAACAAAACTTGTTATTGAAGTGTTTGACAACCATTCGGTAAACCACCAACCTGTCAGTTGAATCATAAATGTATCCTGTTGTAAAACCGGTTATTGAAATTTTGTATGTATATAATTGTTTTTTGTATACAGTCACTGATATCGTTTTTTTCGATGGTTTAGACTGTTTTAATTTAGAACATAAGATTCTAAAAGCGTCACTGGGCCTGGGGAGTAGATTAATTTTTATTTCCTATTTGTTCCCCATTCTTCGATTATTTGTGTAGAGTCTAGAGGTGAAATGGAACTGACTAATCTATGTTAATAAATCATCTAAGTAAGTCAAGTTCTCGTAACAAGGCCAACACCGAGTCAACAATGCCCTTGACATTGCAATTACTGTTGGCTACAAGACTATTTGCGGTTATTTTTTGTACCTAACTAAGCATTTGTTAGATTTTTATATTTTACCTACTATCATCAGTCTCTTAAAAACTAAGTGTTCCAATGCTTATTCATGGTCGATTTAGACTTCGATTTCCTATATTTATTTTTCTGTAGATTTCATTTTCCAAATTTAATAGTTTAATTACTGAAGTCAATTTTACAATTTATTGCACCCGCTGTCACAATGAGAGATTTGCACGCAGACATGTTCAGGCGTTACGGGCCGGTGTTTGCGGAGACGACGCCAGGGGGAGCCATGGTTGTGTCCATAGCGGAGCGAGCTGCCTTGGATGCGGTGCTGCGGACCCCAGCCAGGAGGCCGTATCGACCCCCGACGGAGATTGTCCAAGTCTACCGGAGAAGCCGGCCAGACAGATACGCGTCTACTGGACTTGTCAATGAGTAAGTTTTAAGAGATATCTTTTTCCAGAAACAGACTCGCACGTCCCTTTATAGAGGTCCGCTTCACCAAAAAGATCCCTATTTATTTTCTGTGGCTTCACGCAGCAGAGACTTTTCTTAGGGTCACTAACGTCTCTAACGTACCTAAGTATAACTCGACATGAATTTGTCGAAGTTGGATATGTTCCTTAGTGATCCAGGGTGCGATCAACGTCATACCGAAATTGATTATTATGTGATTTGCCTCTTCGTATAAGAATTGGAGATTGAAAAAACAGCTTTCTATTGATCTCATTATCCCTTAAGTTCATTCCATTTTTAGTCAACAGTGTTCTTATTTTTTTTAATGCCCCTTAGACACAAACGCAAGAATCCGATACTCGATGACTTGAGTAGGTCTTGCAAAAAATATTGGAGTTCATCTACTTATTTGCGATGCGACTGCGAAAGTCTTGATTTAAAATACTCTAGCATGACATCGAGTTTTGGATACCTACTTGCGTTTGTGTACGAAGGGTCCTAGAATATTTTTTAGCTACTCATTATTAGTGGACAAACATATTTTAATGGACTAATTGAAATTCTACTTAATTTACTAACTATATCTAATTACCTTGTAAATACATGTCAATCAATCAAGCGTAATAAAACGTTTAAAGGAGACGGGGTTTTCTGGGCCATTAATGTAAGTAGTTGAAGTATGGTTTAAAAAAATGGTCATATTTTTCCATCTTAATACACAAAAAATCTGCCCATTTCTTCTCCAGGAAACTGAGCAATAAGAAAAACAAGATTTTTACGCAGTCACTACAAAATCGATATAAACAATATCGATTTATGTAAATAATATTACACAATTGATAAAAAGAAATACTTTTGGTCTATACTAGGCAATTAACGCAAATAAAATACTTATTTTCATTTAAATAAATATATTAGGCTGTTATAGCTTAGAAAACAATTATTAATCAAATAAAACTAAAAAAGATTTCGATTATTAATCGATTACCTAAATATAACCGATACTGTATATTTATTCTGTGCACTGATACTGACAGCTGGCTTGTCAAATAAATAAATAAGAAGATTTGGATCACTCGACGTTTCGTATTTTACGTTTCTGTGTGTTCGTTTTGTTTGTGTGATTTCATATTATCTTTTGGTTTTTTCATCGACCACGGCTTTGTTTCACTAATTCTGACCCTGCCTAACCTGAACGACCCTGCAATGCTTTCATTCTGGACACGGAAGATCTTGCTTATACGTCTGACTTAGATTTTTTAATTTGGATTTTACTACCTGCATGGGCTGGATACAGAAGAAAATGGATTTCTGTGTAAACTGTGTAACAGCGATTAGTCAATGTACGCACTAGGCAGACGACCCCTAAACGATGAAACTACTTTGCATGTATTTCAACAATAGTTTTCACCTCGGTCTGTAAGTATACCTTATCTAACCAGTTATTGTCGTCTAGTTTGTGGCCTAAATGTAAATAACTGTATAGGTAACGTTAAAATATCTTTTGTATTTCAGAAATCAGCTGTTAATTACATAACCTTACTTTTACTAAACCCTTAATTAATCTGCTCTGAGATTGACAAAAACCGCAGAATTTTCAGTCAAGGTTTGCCAAGTATTAATCTATTCATTTACACAATTTTCATCTTATTACATCCAGGGCCCAAATTTGTATGGAAACGTTTCCATCTCCTTTGGTTCGCATGCGGACTGTCATGGCCATAGGCAAAAAAAAATTGGCGGTAAAATCATCTAAAGTAATATATAATATAGTTACCTACGTTTATAATTTGGCATGATAGTTGGGCGTGATTTTATTTTAACTTTGTTATTGCAGCAATATTGTGGTCGTTATTATTAGGTATTATTATAATTATATTTCGTCGCTTCATTCTCGATATAAAACCATTTACAACGTAGTCCCTTTAGCCTACAAGGTAGCATCGCACGTTTTTTCAGAGTTAACTCGATTACACTTTTCGTTTTTAAATCGGTTAACCGGTTTGATCGTCTCGATAACGTCACCGCCATCTTAGTTCCTCATTCCTTTTTCGTGCGAGGTAGCGAACGGACGTCTTAGACAAAATACTAAATACGTACCGTTACTTTTCAAGTTTTTAAAATGCCTAAGCGTAAATCAGAACAAAAGTTAGCATATTATCGTGAAAAAATCAAAAAGATTCAAGAAAAGGAAAACCAAAAGTCGAAGCGTCGGGCACGAGTCATATTTTCGGATTCGTCAGATTCCGAGGAAAATGCAAGTAAGTGCTTATCATTTTTATTAGTGACGATAAATTATATGTGTATATGTTCCAAACATTCGTTCCCAAAATAGATATACAATTTTTACCGGGGGGTTGGCCGCGAGTCAACACGATGGCAAGAAAAAAATTTATATCTACCTACACATTATACAACGCCTGGGGGTTGGTCGAGAACCAACACGAAGGCACTAGTTTGAGTTTACATAATGATGTGGTGTTGGTCGAGAATCAACACGTATCGGTATACTCATTACTTTCATTAATTATATGCCCGAGGGTTGATCGAGAATCAACACGAAGGCCTAACTAAATTAATTAACGCCCGTGAGTTGGTCGAGAATCAACACAAAGGCATAACTATTATGTTTTATTAAAAAACTTACACCTGTGTGTTAATCGACATCGAAATACGACATAAAATATAAATTACATACATTTGGGAATCGATTGTGAAACGTATACGCTACTTTGAAAACTGGGAAGTACTTTACACAATGGTGTTTATCTATGACCCTATGAGTAGTACTAACAAGTCACGAATTAATGGTACACGGTATATAGCAATATATTTTGCTTGTAGGTATCGGAGCTTCACCGAGCAACGGCGAATTACATGAACCTACCGAAGAAGCAACGGTTGACGAGCAGGCGCCGTCAGTCGACACAGAAACGGTGCCGGAGACTCCAATCACCGCCCCGCATCCCGCCGACGTGCCTGGAGATGACGTGATGACTGCTCCAGTCTTGGATCCCGAAATTTTGCAAGCTCTAGGGGCCAAGACTGGCGATGAACCCGTTTACGGAGAAAAAATTCACGAAAATTTATCTCAGCTATGGTCGCCATTGTTAAAAAAGGGTATGTCTAAAGAAGACAGAGAAAATACCCTAAAACAGTATCTGATACCCCAGAACTGTACATTACTACAGGCTCCAAAGCTGAATCTAGAAATTTCGGCTGCAATAACTGACAGCGCACGTAACAAAGACAAAAAGTTGGTCGTACATCAGCAACAACTAGGTCATGGCATTACCGCCATCAACAGGGCAATGGATATTTTGCTGAATAAAGAGACTGATGGAAAATTAAATGCCATAAAACACCTTAGTAATGCATGTCGCATTCTCAGCGACCTCCATTACATTAATTCTCAAGTCCGAGTAAAATTAATTAGTCCTAACTTGGATAAGAGTTTTTTAAACGTTATCCAAGACTGTCATCGAGATGATTCATTATTCGGCGCAAAGTTGTCCGAAAAAATTAAATCATCCAAGACAATTGAAAAGCAAGGACTTCAAATAAAACTTGTTATTTTAATAGCATTATGCACGGCCCATAGGGTACAAACTCTTTCTCTGATCAAGGTTGAAAACATAAGTTTTGGTCCCAGTGGCGTTAAAATTTTAATTACTGACACAATTAAAACCTCTGGTCCAGGTCGAGAACAACCAGTTTTATTTCTTCCTTATTTCAAGAATGATACCAATATATGTCCAGTAACAACTCTTCATGCATATCTTGTTAGAACCCAGGAATGCAGGTATAATATTAAAAATCTTTTTCTGACGTCCAAACGTCCATACAAAGATGCCACGTCACAAACCATCAGCAGATGGATAAAAGCTGTGTTATTAGAGAGTGGCATAGATGTATCTACGTTCAAAGCGCACAGCACTCGCCACGCCTCTACGTCGGTGGCCAGTGTTGCGGGGGTTGGCATAGATGCTATTAGAAAAGCGGCAGGATGGTCCGCGTCATCTTGTACTTTTGCCAAATTTTACAACAGGCCAGTGATTGACGAAGGCCTATTTGCTAAATCCGTTTGCCTTCAATCAAACTTATAAAAATGTATACATTTTTTGTTTATGTGTTCAGTTGATTGTAAGCTTGAATTCATTTTGTTGCTAGATTACAAATCTTATTTCACTTTTCAAGTAAGTTGTTTTTATTTAACAGCAAACCATTCTACTCTAAACATCTACGTTGTAAATGGTTTTATATCGAGAATGAAGCGACGAAATATAATATATGATCAAACGAACTTCTCAAGTGAAGTTCGATCGATATTATATGAGTCGCTTCATTCGAAGATATAAAGACCCACCCACCCATAATCCCATAAGAATGGTTTGGTTAATTAACTACTCTGAAAAAATGAGGAACTAAGATGGCGGTGACGTTATCGAGACGATCAAACCGGTTAACCGATTTAAAAACGAAAAGTGTAATCGAGTTAACTCTGAAAAAACGTGCGATGCTACCTTGTAGGCTAAAGGGACTACGTTGTAAATGGTTTTATATCTTCGAATGAAGCGACTCATATAATATCGATCGAACTTCACTTGAGAAGTTCGTTTGATCATATATTACCTACTATGCGTTTATTGAAACATTCGCAGCTTAGTGTTTTTGTAAATTAGGTAAATTATGAAAAAATTGCAAGGAAAAGTTTTTATTTATTAAATAGGTAAATTGCACCTACCTAAAAACAGGATCCAAAAGGAACAAATAGAATGTAGTTAGATTATTTTATTTTTATTGGATTATTTATAACATGTTTGATGCAAATAAATTATTTTTAGATACTTGCATTTAATAATAAAATAAATTCAATAGTTAGATTAGGTTTAGTAAATTAGATTACTTTTAGAAAATTGATTGAATTGAAAATTAAATACTATAAAATAATTGAAAGCTTACTGAATGTTTCTTCTCATAATGATAAGTAAAATGAGATTACAACATAAGTACCACAATATTTTTATGCCACAAATACAGGTTACATTTCACGGTAGTGCCAATTTTTCAGGGACCACTCAGAATCAGTAACTAAATCGATCTACGTAAAAAACAAACTCTGTTTTTTTCATTTTTAATTCTTCCATTCTTTCGGAAATTTTTGAGTATATTTTACTCTAGAAATACGACTGAAATTAATTACGATAAATTATTTTGTATTGTTCTATACTTACACCTTATTTTTTAAATTTGGCACTACCTTAAAATGTAACTCTGTATTTTTAACTAGATATTTATTAGGTATTCGAGTGTTTATTTTTATGAGGTACATAATACTAGGTAGGTACCTTTTTCATATTTTTCCTTGTTATCGAGATTGTTATTCAATAGTAATCTTTTACGTCGTTGCTATACTAGGGAAGTTACCCAGAACTTATTAGTATGTTGAAGTAACCCATTACACCTACCTGTGGTTTTTAGTGGATAAAATTTAGTTGCTACGCTAGTCACGTAAGTTTAGGCAAACTGCGCGGTATTGGATCTAATCTAAGTTTTTATAACTATGCAAAGTTGTTTCCTGTATGACTCTACGTCTAGTCCGTTGGAAATTGTTATTTAGGGTTCTGTGTTAAATAGGCTAGTTTCCTGGGTCAGAAAAAGATTATTCTATTTAGTCCGTCAGTTAGATTGTCAATAAATATTGGACCCATATTTTGTATTTTGTCAATCAAACAAAAAATGACGAAGATAAAGTGTATCAAAGTCAGCAAGTGACGTCACGCCTTGCTAAAAAGTGTCGCAAGGCGTGACGTTACGCGGAACTTTAACGGGCTATATTTTCAACACTTTTTGTTTGCTTGAGAAAATAAAAAATACGTGTCCAATATTTTCAGTTAATCAAACTGACGGACTAATTAGATTTTTTTAGGAGACTAGCCCATTGTTTTGTTACATCTTGGAGTTTTTTAAGTTAACCTAGAACCTTCTTAATTCAGTAATGAACGCTTTCCGATTGAACCAATGGGAACTAAACCTAGGGGCTAGGACCCTTGCGCTAAAGGCAAATGACCGCACTATAGCGTTAATCGAGTTGACATTGAGATTTACCTATGCGTAGAGTTCAATCTCAACTCAATTAAGAAAATTTGACGCTTTGTGGTTTTACTAAGTTACCACAGAATATAATTAGGATAAATCGTACTACCCACAGAACAGAGATGACACGCTACGCTCTGGTATTACCTATTTATCTTTTTCTTTGAATCCAACTCTAACGAATTTTTCAAGGTTAATTATTAATTCGAAATTCTACGAATAGGACATCAAACAAAACTGAAGGTTTTTAACAATAGATTGTAAAAACTAATTAGTGTTTTTAGTTTTTATATTACCTTAATATAAGTAGGGTGAATATGAAAGTGCCGTGTGGGGACGGCCGTAAAAAATACACTTCCCCACCGCCAACAGGAGGCGTGTCGTAAGAGGTGACTAATTCCTGTAGCACGAGACGATCTGCAGTGTCTTCGTGCAAAATCTTATTTAAAAAACTGCGCTCGCCAACCCGCCTACCCAGCTTGGCGAGTATTGGCATTCCCCCCCGATGATAAGTAATTGGGGGCCTGTGTTCAGCAGTGGACGTCCTATGGAATGAAATGATGATGGTCCTCCTATGAAATGATGATGATGATGAATTTGAAAAATCGTTTCGCTGCTGACATGAGGCCTCTACAATGGCAGCAGAATGAAATCTTCGAAATAAAACATCAAGGTACCTACCTCGATGGTAATGTATGGAGCATCAGTATTTCATTTCTTTTTCGCGATTATGATGTTGTATAATAATAATAATAATAATGCTGACTTTTTGCCTAAAAATTAAACCCTAAAATCCTTATAAATGCGCTAGCAGCTTTTTGGTGAACTCAGCCAATACAGTGATTTTTTCTCCAATTTTATTACAGACAGGGTGAGAAGTGGCACCACCTCAGACGGCACCTGACAGCAGAATTGACCAGCCCACACACTATGCAGAACTTCTTGCCAGAGCTGAACAGCATCTGCGACGACTTTCTAGAAATACTGCACTCCTGCAGGGCAGCGAATGGCACCGTCTACGGCTTCGACCAGCTCACGAATAGGATGGGTTTGGAATGTAAGTTTTATCTTATTCGGTTACACAAGATATCATATTAGTTAATAGGTTACCACAATAGAGACGTGCAAACGTATTCAATGCGAGGCCAGAGCGCAGCCGTGAGTTCGCAGAGTGCATCGCAAGTATGCTGAAAAAACAAATTTTTATAAAAAAAATAACCGACTTCAAAACACTAAAAAGCAATTTTTTTTTTTCGTAAAATTTTTGTTTTATTTGTTTGTTTTTTTACATTCTAAATGGCGATCTGTGATGTAATTATAACTAAATTGCTTCTCATGACGATTCAAATAAGTCCAAACAAGGCTATGATACATTGTTTTATCACAGAGTTTCGGTGCTTACCGTCCGCCTTCTTCATCAGATCAGTTTGTATTATTCTCACCAGAATCATTTATTAAAATTTGATTTGTCGACTTTGGCAAGGCTTAACTGTCTTAATGAAAATATCTTATCACTACTCGTGGAAGACTATTGTGGCCAACTATGGTCTCCTTCATCAGTTCCACCTCAGCAAATGATACTTTCTGAATGCAAATGTTTGATTTGTTGTTAAATATACTAAAATCGCTATATGTATACCTATAATATTTTAGGAGTTCCTTCAATTCCTCATGGATCCCATCATCAGAATTGAATTTTGAAAAAATGGGACCAATCTGCAGGCATACCCTTTCAATTGAGAAAAAAAAATCAAATCGGTTCATTAATGGCGGAGTTCTGAGGTAACAAACATTTAAAAAAAAATTCAACCGAATTGAGAACCTCCTCCTTTTTTTGAAGTCTGTTAAAAATAGGAAGGTATCACCAAGGATATTAAAAATCCTAGACATACACTGTCAGCGTTAAAAAAAGAACCCGAAAAAGAAGAGCTTAAACTCTGCTTATGTACTTTTGCTCGCAGTCGCGCGCGGACCGTCGATGATTCAATATGCAAAAGTACTTCTTCTTCTTAAAAAAAAAACAAAAACAATACCTTCTAATCGACCTTTACTTTACCACTCTAAAAATGGATGGGATATCGTATTTCCCGTAATTATTCAATCAATGTTTGATAATTGAAAGCATAAATAAAACATGGTTGCATAATTGTCCCTTTTACACGCGCTGCGGTATTAAAGTGTCAGAAGAGTACGGCCATTACAAATAAGAGGTTAATTTGGATGGAGTCGCGTCGTCGTTGCAAACTTTATTGTCTTACTATTACTAATTGCAATTATGGAACTAATATACAGAGTAGAATTAATATCGAAGGCCACGGCGCTACTCACGGCGTTTTCGCTACGCTCTCGCCTCGTTTTGACCACGCTCGCAAATTGCTTGTGGGCTTTTTTTTCAAATACATCAGTATCTGAGCAGCAAAAATATCTATGGGAGAGACTTAAATTCAAAACACAAACAGTTAATTCTCCTTATTTAAATACGATATATTTAAAAAACAGCCAGTGTGTAGTTTTTGTGATTTCTGATTTTGCACCATTTTACAAAGTTTGCTTTCTTAGGGCCTAAAACTGGTGTGAATGTTGGAAGATTTGTTTTTTCTTACCGAGAGCCCATAATAAATGCACGAACTAATATAATAAATAGAGAGCGATGTGTTATGGACGACATAACTTCACCCTTAGACGAATAATGATGATACTAAGCTATCAGCGCTTAATTTTATCAATTATTATCTCCCACCTCTTTTTTCTGTCGTCCTATCTGTCTGGTCTGTATTCTTAGTACGTTTTCTGTAATTTGTGTTTGTTTCTGATAACGTAATACTGCCGACGGAATGTTTTTTGAGACGGGTCGTGTAACATTTTCCAAATATTTACTGTCAAGTTATCGCCAAGAGTTCAGTTTATCAGTTTCAAATACTTTTTACGCTTACTCTATTTTAAACAGATAAAGTTAGAGCACAAGCCATAGTTACACCTGTAGTTTGTATTATGAATATGAAATAATAAAAAATTAACAAGTCAAGTATAAAATCACACATCAGTGGAGACTTGAATATAATGACTTGAGTTCAATTCATAATAGTCAGTCAATTTAATGAATCTGACATAAATACTCTTAGCTTTAACTAAGAAATCAACGATTCCAATTTACCATTTAGTCTACCTCTAAAACTTTTAACGTAACTTTTTAGAGATACGGTTTAGTTCGATTCCAAAACTTTATCTCTTTTTTTCCTGCAATGTGTAAATTTTTGAAAAGGCCAACTAAACATTAGATTTAGAGCCATCGAAACCCAAAACCATGATTCGAATTAAAAAAGCGATGATTCGGCAAATGTCTAGCTACTAGACAATACTGACATTATTATATTACGTAAGTCTACTTTCCTCCCAGACTAAACATCATTTTACAAAAGTACCTCTCATGCAGCGGTTACTTTATTTATTACTGCATTAAAAAAGATTAACGAGTTCATCTGTTACAATAACAACTCTTAAATAAAATCGGTTCATTGAGGCGCAGCAATTATTTGGAACATCAGCAGATATTAGGTATTATTGCATATATTCTGTGGTATTGCGTAGTATTTTTCAATGTATTTTTTATTAGGTACGATTTAATATTTTAATCATCATCTATGCAGTTAGAGGAAGCATAAGTTATTGCTTGTCTAGATAAATATAATCAAAGTTAGATGATTCACGCTACGGTTGCGACATGTCACTGCGTTATTTTTGAAAGGGCGTCAACATGTGTGGTAATATATCTATGTGATGGGCCATGACGAGAAAATGACGTCTAGAGATAAGGTAGAATGTGGGTCAGATATCGTAGAAATAGCTCTGGCTGCTATCGCTATGCACCCGGTACCTAAAGAGTGCATCGTTAGAAATACATTATGAAGTCTCAGCTATGGGTCTCGGACAACTTTATCAGTGTAAGCAGAATTTAACTTTGGTCTATGGTCTATAAAAGGCATGGACATACGTACAGAATACGTATATATTTGTACACACATGCAATACATCGATCGGGAATGCTTTTGAGCTAGTCTATTAGTAGGTGAACCAGTTTTTTGTTTGTCTGTGACAGGAATTTTTATAGAGCCAAATAACTGGTAGGTGGTATACTTAGGGCCGGTTCTATTTTACTTCATAGTGTTTCGACACATTGCATCATGTTTGGTATGCAAGGTGTTTATTTATAAATCTAGGTAGGCTAGGTTTTACTATCGGGTAGCATTTCTTATCGCGGCAACATGTTATTTACTAATAAGATTTTTATTTTATTTTGACACCCAATCTACAATTTACTAGGTGGTAGTTAAAATTTGACATTAAGCTTTGAACGTACTAACCAACTTATTGACGGAATTAAAGGAGTAAAAATTACTATACATATTAGATAAATATTACGGGGAAAATAGCTATAAAAATTATTAGTACTTGAGGTTATACACGATAATGAAAGATGAAAAAGATGAGTTAGACGTTTGCGTTTATTAGAATAGGAACAAGAATTATAGTATACAATACTTATATTAATATGCACATCATCTATCAGGATTCAGGCAACATAGCACACTATGCACGTAATTGTTGGCAAAAAACACTGCACAAAATCTTTTTCAGTTGGGAAACACTTTAAGAGAAAGACGCTTCAGGTTGACATTTTAAGAAAGGTCTTTGGAAAGGAAACTATCAGGCAGCACTATTCAAATAGTAGTTTTTACTAGATAAGGGAATTTACATTCGGGACTAAGACCTAATCAACCTTCACTGGCAGCACCGTAATATAAGGCATCTGCCACTCCCTGCTCCCCCATGGTGACGCCCTTTGACAGGACTTGATATCTCATACTAAATATAAGTAAAAAATCACTGACTTATTTCGGAGATAGATGGTTCGTATTGCTGCTACATAGGATATGAGCTCGATGTTATAAGGTTATCCTTGATTAAGGGACACCCTGTATGTATATTTATTGAATGTTTATTGTATTCTCCAGCTGTATGTGGGCTGATGCTAGGCGCCCGGCTCGGCTTCCTCGAGCGCTCCATGTCGGGGCGCGCGGCGATCCTGGCCGCGGCTGTGAAGGCGCACTTCAGGGCCCAGAGGGACTCGTATTACGGCGCCCCCCTGTGGAAGTTTGCCCCTACCACCCTGTACAGAACATTCGCGAGGAGTGAGGAGACTATTCATACGTGAGTTATTTAACTTTTATTTTCTTCTAATTTTTAGGGTAAATCTTATTTATATCACTCTTAGACAGACCGTGGAAAAATATTTCGAACAAATAGTTTTAATCTTAACTTTAAATTTGATGAGAAGGGATGAAGATTGTATGTTTGTTAGAGGCATAACTGAGGAGAATGTGTCGAGCTGAGAGGAGTAAATTATGTCGTCCTATATCTATACGCTGATAGATAACGTATCTAAAACAGTATTATATCGTTTAGGGTGCTTTATCAAATACACATTCCACATTTTATTTGTTCCACTTCACCAAAATATGAAATCTCGGCAGGATAGTATCGGATCTAATGGAGGAGGCCAAGACGCGGTCCCGGGGCTCCGCTCACGACGACGGCATGCAGGAGATATTCCTCAAAATTTTGGAGAACCCCGCTCTAGATATGCGGGACAAGAAAGCGGCCGTCATCGACTTCATCACAGCTGGCATTGAAACGGTAAGTAATTATGTTAGTGGCTTGTGCTATTGCTCGTAGAATAAGCAAGCTGAAGTCAGTAGTGTGCATCCCTGAAGTGACAGTAAGCAGACTGGTTGTCGAAGAACCGGCAGCCGTTGGAGCAAACGAGCCTTTTAATGAAGACCGCGTTGGGAAAAAAGACGCTCACTATCGTTAATATAATACTTGAAAATCAAGTCAAGGGAATTATGTGATTCGTATTCAAGTATTACTTACCTACACATTGGTCATATCCATTTTTACTCCAAGTATCTAGTACGATCAAACTTTAGGAGCTACAACAGTGTTTATACTGTTCCAATTTATAAAACTACACGAAGTTTTAATTTGATGAGGTTATAATAATAGTGTCATTAAAATACAGATAGAAAGATTTATGAATGGGGAGACTGTTACCTAGGTATTTACTTGTACTAATCGAATAAAACAAAATGTTGTGTTTTTATTTGCAGTTAGCCAATAGCCTAGTGTTCCTGTTATACCTCCTCAGCGGTCGGCCTGACTGGCAGGAGAAAATTCGTTCAGAAGTGCCATGCAGTGGCGAGCTTCGCGCCGAAGAGATGGCTGCAGCGCCCTCTATTCGAGCAGCCATCAACGAAGCATTCAGACTGCTGCCCACCGCGCCCTTCTTGGCCAGACTTCTAGAAGCCCCTATGAATGTGGCTGGACACAAACTACCAGCTGGAGTGAGCAACTTCACTTGTTATTTTATTGGCTTTATAAATCATCTTATAAATAGAAAAGGGCAGACTCTTACTCTTACGTAAACGCTAACGATCATCAATTAATACACTATTAATTAAAATAAAATCTCTTAAACAAAGTTGGGTTAGTTTCAATAATAATTTACAAAATCGGACATTTGATTTGTTAGATTTGTCTTCGCCCCTAATAACTACCAAAACACCGGAAAAAATCACGAAAAAAAAGAAGTGATAGTACGAAGATTAGCATATCCGTTTAACTCGATAACTACGGTCATAATAATTATTTATTTTATTAAATACTAACAGCCTACATATTATTATGCAACAACGTGCATTTTTGT
The DNA here is from genome assembly GCA_963576865.1 of Anania hortulata. Classification (NCBI taxonomy): domain Eukaryota; kingdom Metazoa; phylum Arthropoda; class Insecta; order Lepidoptera; family Crambidae; genus Anania; species Anania hortulata. Next base: position 9,186,384 of record OY756408.1, on the reverse strand, counting down.
CAGAAAGAGTTACCTCGTATGACATTGCTGTGCGCGTCACGAAGGCGCTCAGTCAAAAACTAATCAAATTCAAATTCAAACGTTTATTGCATGTCACATTACAATTTTGCGGTGTTAGAAAAATAAAGGTATACATGTGACGCCCTGCAAGGGCATAGCAAACAAGAGAGTGACATATGTACATATTTTTAAATTTCATAAGTAATAAGTTATAATAAGTATAGTGTACATTTCAAGCATTATACAATTACAGATTTATAGATAATAAATTAAATTAAATTAAATTAAATTGTGCCACCGAAGAATATTATCAGTTAAATTTCATATTTATCATTGAAAAATTCTGCTAAGTTATAGTAACTTTTATTTATTAGGAATGTTTTTAACCGTTTATAAAAAATTGACGGTTTTTCTAAGTTTTTAATGTAATTTGGAATCTGATTGTAAATTTTGATCAACATAGTGTGGGGGCTAGATGAAACTATTTTTAATTTTATAAAAGGTACTCTTAGCTTATTTAGATTTCTATTATTGCGTTTTATACTTTTTATCGGGGAGTATAAGTCTGTGTGTTTTCTTACAAATTTGCAAGATTCAAGAATGTAAATAGATGTTAGAGTAAGAATTTGATGCTTGATAAAGTGCGGTCTACAGGACTCACGTTGGTCTATATTCGTTAATATTCTTACACATTTCTTTTGTAGTACAAAAACTTTGTCCACATCACAAGAATTTCCCCAAACAACAACACCATAGGAAAGACGCGAATACGCATATGCGTAATATGCAGGCAGGCAGTTTTAAAGTCCGTTACTCGTTTTAGGTGTTGTAGAGCATAAATAAAAGAAGACATTTTAGTTAATACTATTTGAATGTGCTCCTTCCAGTTTAGATGTGTGTCCAAGTATATACCCAACAAATTTGCAGAGTTAACGGATTCTAATTTTGTGTTTTTGTAGTTATATGATATTTGTAATGCTGTTTTTTGATAAGGTTTAAATTGAATAAGTTTAGTTTTATTAAGGTTAAGTTGTAAATTATGTGATTCAAGCCAACTCTGAATTTTTTCTAGTGCTAAATTTAATTTTAGTTTTAATTCAGTGGTGTTTGAGCAGGAGATTAAGACTGAGATATCGTCGGCAAAAAGAATACAATCCTCGTCCAATATGTCAGGTAGATTGTTTATGTAAATAAGAAATAAAAGACATCCCAGAACGCTGCCCTGGGGGATGGAACCAATAACAACTCTATCCGATCTAGAGTATGTTATTTCGCCTGTCTCGAAGTTATCTAGATAGGACTTAAACCAATCGTGGGCTGCTCCTCTAATTCCTGTTTAATATAATTTGTCCAAAAGAGTCTTGTAACAGACTCTATCGTAGGCCTTACTCATATCAAGTAAGAGACCTACAGCGAATTTTTTGTTGTTAATTGTGTCAAAAATATTTTTAACCAATTTATAAATTGCAAGGGTAGTAGAACGGTTTTTTCTAAAGCCCATTTGATTTTCATGTAAAACTTATTTTTTTTAATAAAAATTGTAAAGACGGTTTATCATAGCGGTCTCGAATATTTTAGATGACGTTGGTAACAATGCAATAGGTCGGTAATTATTCATGTCAGTTGTTTCGCCCTTTTTATGAATAGGCTTAATTAACGCTACTTTAAGGGCATCCGGAACAATTCCCTCTGAAAACGATTGGTTAACTAATTTAGTATATACCCATATACAATAAATCAATAGGTCAATAAATCAGCACATTTTTTAACCAAAATGGGAGGAATTTCATCAATGCCAAAAGACGTTTTGTTTTTAAGGTTACTTAGTATGGTATATATTTCTTTAGGGTCAACTGGGCGCAAGAAAAATGTATTTTCCACAGTATTACCTGATAAATTTTCAATTACATTAACAGAGTTTTTATGCAAGTTTCCAATCGAGGCGAAAAAATTATTAAATATATTTGCCACTAGTTCAAGTAATCAAGTCTATCAAGCCGTTTAATATATTTTCTTTGTCTGCAGACGTTTGTGCTAGCCCATACTGGGGCAGCTTGCCGTCGCGAAGAAAACTTCTGGCGTGCCCGGGAGTACATTCCAGAGCGGTGGCTACTAAACCGAGAGCCCCACGCTGCGTCACTAGTCGCACCCTTCGGCCGAGGGCGACGGATGTGTCCTGGCAAGAGATTCGTTGAGCTGGAGCTACATTTGCTGCTTGCAAAGGTAATATTTTTAAATAATATCATGTATATGTCGCAGCAAACTGGTTAAAATAGCCTTTTAATTGCACGGGTAGCCCTTTCATTGAACAACGTCATTCAACCACATGCCTAGATGTCAAATAGCCGAATGGCTGAACGCAACGTTTAACAGTACAGCTAGACGACACTCAGCTAGCTGGTTAAATGTCAATAAATTTTAATTCACTTAAAACGCTGGTAGGTAACTATTATTTGTACTTCTCTAAATAACATTGGGAACTTATTTTGGTTATTTATTCCACCACAAAACAACCCGCAACGATAAAAAAAAAACACCATCTGTTGCCACCATTTTGTAAACTACACGAAACAGCGCCGCGGTGGCAGAGAAATAAACTAATTCAATGTTATGGCGGCTTTTTAGTCAGCCGTGATGTTGAATGTTTTATATGTCATAGTGATTCAACTATAAAACTATGCGTGAGGTTGAATGGCGTTGTTCAATAAATCGGCTAGCCGTGCAATCAAACGGCTATTTTAACCAGTCGGCTGCGACATATATATAAGAAATTGGCACAGCAATCGGTCTCTATTCTCGGGCAGGCTTACTCAACTCATTGGAAGTCCGTTCATCTTTGCTTGGCGAATACTGTAAACAATCTTGTCATGTCTTTTTACAAAAATAACAGTTTATAAAATTAATAAACTGTCAAAAAGAATGTCAAGATTGTTTACAATATTGGACTAGCAAACAAAAATGGATAACCGGTTCATCGGCCTTCTTTGCTCAAGCTAGATGGGTCATTCATTCATGTATGACCTAAACTAGTGGCTTATCAAGCTGCATGAATTTCGTTGAATCTGTTGAAATTATTTACGCCATTGCTAATTTATCCACAGATTATGCAGCGGTGGAGAGTGGAATTCGACGGAGAGTTGGACGTCCAGTTCGACTTTCTCCTATCCCCCAAATCTCCGGTGTCACTGCGGCTTGTCGAGTGGTAGATAAAGAGGTTTTAATTACCATATATAATTAAGGAAAGAGATCGCTAGTTTTCAAGCAGACGTGCTTACTAAAATTAGACGCGTTTTAAGCGGAAAATGGCGTGTTTCAATATGTTAACGAAATATTTATGCTCATAACATAATGCTCAGTGTATTTGAATAGTTTTAAGTGTTTACTATTACTACTTATTTAGCTAGCTAGCTGTTATGGACTAAGTGTGTATATGACTGGATAACCCTAAAAGAATCACTTAGTTAGCTATTTTCAAGACGTTCAGACTTTAATACTTTGCTCACAAATATTGTTATAATAATAGCATTTCGTCTTTACCAAAGAAATATGAACGGTACTTCCGAAACACGCCTTATTAAATGTAAGTAGCATGTATTATTTCTATGTTTTTGGTCCTTCGAGCCGGATGTTTATAACTCGGTTGCCATGACGGAGCTCGCACGTGGAGAGTTGCAGGATATCCGGTATTGTCTGCTCAATCGATCACGTCTTTCTAGTTTGTAAGTGCTGTCCACAAATTATTAGATAAGTTACGTTTTTTATATTACATTTACAAAGTATCGCTAAAATAGTGTGTAACTTTACAATATTATAAAATATGGCTGTGTTAATATCAAAAAGTTGTATTTATATAAAATTATAATAAACCGAAAATACCTCTTGTTAATAAGACTGCGTACTGCCAGCATAGAAGCATTTTGTCAGCATTTATAAACGTGTATTACAAGAGTAAGTTAAGTCTTAAGTAAGAAAGCATTGCTTTATTAATCAAGACATTTTTGTAGTAGTTTATGTGACTATTATCATGTTTATTTAACAATTATCATTCCATGTAATATTAGGTGGCATAAATAGTCTTGGTATTTATGCTAGCCCAATGTAGTGGCCATTCATATTAGTTTGTATGTATGTTGACATGTGTGCGCTGTCAAGAGTTAACTATACCTTTTTGACGCATGTTTTGTATTAATCGTGATTATTGCACTGTATCTAGGTAACTACTTTACATAGATTCAAGTGTTTTTTTTTCATATAACTCGCGACAGTTTTTATTTTCTTGTATTTGTCTAAATAGCTTATGAAATACGCGTCGAGTTGAGAACTTCCTTGTGGGTTTCGCAAAGTCGATTAAAAAGGTAATCAAAACAATAATATCCAAATATCTGACTGACTTAATTGTTAATCACAGGATTTTTTTCTTCTTCTATGATTACGAAGTAAGAAAAAGTTGTTGCGATTTCGATCATCTATCACCTTTCCTGTAGGGAATACGTTGAATCACAAAATATCACCATGTATATAAAGCGAGTTACAAATGAGCAAAATCTTTTAAGGGATGATTTGGGTGCTTAAATACAACCACTTTTTCTATGAGACCAACATAAAAAAACGATGTGCCATACTAACTTCCTGGTCACGTGATATCATTTTGTATGCAAAATAATCTTTTTTTCGAAGTTGATCCCATTAATTAGGTTGTTGTTTTTAAGCAGCTGAATGATTACGTTTTATAAAATAAATTGTATACATCTGGTGTAAAAATAAAGTGAAGTACTTATGCCTATAAAGTACGTCATGATAGCCCAACTCCACCACGGCCACTCTACCAGCCCAGTGCGGTGCGGTAAAGGGGTGTTGTAAGGCCAGTGACGAAATCTTACTGACAGATGTTATTAAGCCGCCTTAAGGGCTCCGACTAGGCTTCACGGCTAGTTTAAGCGCTATTAGTCGGGACCTACTTTTAACGTGCCCTCCAAAGCACGGAGATGTTTGTGATAATTGTCACTTAATATAACTGCGGCGTAAGTTTAACTTTAGTAATCATAACCAAAGCGCTGCCGCCACTGAGCTACAAGCTTCTCGTTGTGGTGTTAAAAAGGTATAATTTAATGTGTACGCGAGTCATAGTTTTCTTAAATCCTTTGTGACATCATCTAATAATGGTTGAGATTTGTTTAAATATTTTGTTAATCACCTTGTTTTGTAAAAGTAATCACATTTACGAATAAGTATTTTATTGTAAATTATATTATTAACTATATTTTATTCAACGCATAAAGATATTACACGATTTTTAATGACTTGGTGTTTTATTGCAATTAGCTTTTACGGAACAATAGAGTTTATAATTGAATATTAATCAACTATCTAAACCTATTTACATCAAAAGCAGTGACTGCAATATGGTGAGAACTTCGTCAAAATATGATAGGGAAAACTCAGAGTGATCTATGATAGAGCAAAATATTGCATGTCATTGAAAAACACAAAAAATAATTAAGTATAAAAGTATACGTCTTTCTTTTTTCTGATTGCGAAATAATTTGCAAATTTTAATAATTCATTAGTTCGAGAAATTCATGAAAAATAAATAAATGAATCGGAAGAGAAAATATTAAACAATGCTGAGATGCGGAAAAGTTGATATTGATGCGTACAATCTAATCCATACTCATTGACTTATATTACTTTGTAATCAATGTCCATACTAATATTATAATTGCGAAAGTTGAACCAATTTTGATGATTTTTGGTTAAGACATAGATTGGAAGAGGACCTTGAGAAGGACATAGGCTACTTTTTGTCGCGAAAACTGAAACGATTTTGATATAATTTAGTTCGAAAAAAAAATATGGAAAAGACATATGTATAGCTACTATTATTCAATCAACCTCCTAAGGGAGATAGGTAGGGAAATAGGGGGTGAAATGCCGTATTTCACGCGGGCAAAGCCGAGGGCACAGCAAGTTCTTAATATTTATTAAGTGCATGAATAAATACCTAAGTAAGTTATTCTGGACACATCTAGAACAAAACACTATAGACTTTAACAGCAGCTAATAAAAACTGCTAGGAATCTTTAAGTTTTCAAGTTTTTTAAAAACTATTTATTACATTATATCGAATTACGCATAATTGTTTATGAAGGCAGGTAATAGTAATTTAGTAAAACGAATTGACGACTTTTTTATCTTACAAAACTAGACTGGAAAGGGCCTAATAGGGCTTTTTTAGGTTCTACAGTGTGAAAAAAGTGGGGGCGAAATAATTTATAATGTTAACTCCATAGTAGCATAAATACGATATTATAATCTGTCTTAGTCTTATTAAAATTTTACCGCCATTTGTTCTGTCAAAAATATTTAGTATATCTGAATGACAGAGATATTAAAGTTGCTGATAATTTTTAAAGAACGTTGTGGCAGACTTGTACTATTATATATTCTGTGGTAGCAGCTCTGAAATTGATAAATCAGAGCCACAATAACAGTCGTCAGTGTGGTTGTTTGTTTTGTGAAGATAACATTAGTTTGATAACAATTGTTACCGCATAAATGACTGGCAACTCGCACTATAAATACTAGTTAACCTCTACCGGTGGTCATTGTCAACATTACAGACATACTTTTAGTTGTGTAGTGTTATTAATAATTAATTAAAAATGAAGTTTTGTGCAAATTTGGCCTTTATGTTCACTGAGGCAACGTCCATATTAGAAAGATATGCTCTTGCAAAAGAAGCCGGGTTCAAAGCTGTGGAAAGTGGATTTCCACTTGGATTCACACTGGAGCAGGTCAAACAGGCAAAAGAGGCTGCCGGACTAGAACAAGTGTTAATAAATCTAAACACAGGTAGGTAAGTCAGGTTAGAAAATATTAATGACTATAGTCAACAGAAAAAGCAAATGACTAGATATGGGTGGCCATTATTTACACAGAAATATACTTATGATATTTTTTTTTAAATGGTTTTGATAAGGTATATAGTTACCTACTTACTAGTAAGATTAGAAAATATAACAAGTTGTATTAAGGGGTGTCAATAATAATATTTTTTAAATAAATAATAATTACTGTCATAATAATGGTAACAGAACTAACAACGAACGATAAGTTATAAAACACAAGAAAAATTTAATATTATTGAGATAAAACAAAAAGTGATATCTTAACACATAGACCGGTAACATTTTATGTTTTAGGAGATGTAAGCAAAGGAGAACTAGGAGTTACAGCAGTACCAGGCAAAGAAAATGAGTTTAAGGAGAAGCTGAAGATCACAATAGACTATGCAAAGGCAGTAAACGCTAGGAAGATCCATATCATGGCTGGGAAACTAGACAATGTGACTCCGCACAACTGGGAAACATATGAGAGTAACTTGAAGTATGCTGCCGGATTGCTTAAGGATGCCAATATTTTGGGGGTCATCGAACCTATTAACCAACATTCCGTACCTAAATACTTTTTGAGTGATTTTGGAAAGGGTATGTTTTCAGTCATGGCAATTGATTCATCTGATATAAGTTTTTTTAAGTTCCTCATATCAATCAAACTACTTAAAAACTATACGAATTTTAATATCAGTTTTTTAGGATCATCGGTGTACAGTGAACCATGACATTTAGAGTGATAATGAACTATTTTATGTTTCAGCTATTGACATCATAAAACGCATAGACAGCCCCAACTTAAAGCTAATGATGGACATATTTCACTTGCAACAAATCTGCGGAGACATATCTCATAATATCAAGAATTTTATGCCATATGTTGGTCATGTTCAAGTAAGTAAAATACAAAAGAAATTCAAGTAATGATCAAGAATATCTGGGGTAAAAGTTACCAACTATTATATAGTACTAATTATTTATTGTTCAGCTGTTGTGTGCTGAATGATACACATCATTCAGCACACAACAGCTGAACAATATATATAAGTCTAAATGTTTCAACTTGTCACATAAGTTGAAACATTTAGACTTATATGAAAAAGAAAATCTACAATTATAGAATAATTATACTTTTACACATCTCACTTGAAATTTGTTTATTACAGATTGCTCAAGTACCTAATCGCAATGAGCCGGATACTCAAGGAGAGATAAACTACAAGTATGTTCTAGAGTACTTGGAAAGCAACGGCTACAATGACTGGATTGGTCTGGAGTACAAGCCAGCAAATGGAAGCAGAGCCGGCCTTAAATGGATCAATAATTATGGCTATAGTTTGTGATTACAAAGATATTCTTGCACAAAGTTGCACAGCAGTGACTTGACTGCATCTTGTTATGGCTTTAGTATGGCTCTTGTTAAAATGTGTCAATGAATCTATGTTTTATAATAAAAACATTGTTGACTATAATTATAAGTAAATAAAAAGTTGTAAAATTATGTGAGCAGTCAAATAAATTTATTGCTATGATTAAAATATTATAATAAAATACATAATTTAATACTAACAGGCACATCTGGTGTTATTGTTCAGGATTGTGAAATTTTTGAACCCAAGGATGTTTCTTGACAGCATCCAATGACAGTCTCTCTTTACTTGAATGCCGGAGAAGCTAAAAATAAGGAGACAATAAATTATAACTCAACTTTAGGTGAAAGTGAAGAACTCTCTATATAATGATGAATAAATGACTTTTCTATAAGAATAATGAAAACAATACAGACAAAATTATTAAAATTTTGAATTATTTGTAGATTTTTATTTGCTTTGAAGTCATTAATAGTTAAGTATGATGACATTGTAGCTGTTATTGCTACACGAAATCCATGAAAGCATTGCATTTTGACCACTCATAAAAATAAAAATTATTGATAGGTGTTGAAGTAAGGAAGTCCCATTTTTCAGCTCTCTTGAGATCGCGACCTGCTAAAACTCTGAGCACAACGACTTAAATCTATGCAAATAAATAGCAAACACACCACGCATTTTTTACTTTCATGTCCTTATATTTTGAAGAAAAAAAAACAGATCTGGCAAAATTAGTAACAACACATCAAGACCTTGAAGGGTAAAATATATGTGGTGTAATACCTTTGAAATAAGATCTTTAGCTCCTTCTGGTACATGGTCTGGGTATGACATGTCCAAAGTAAGAATCCTTTGATATGTCTTGTCCTGTCCCTCACTCTCAAATGGAGGCTTCCCTACTAGGAACTCGTACAGCAGTACTCCAATACACCAGTGATCCACAGACACATCATACACTTCCCGCTTGATCATCTCTGGCGGGAGGTAGTCTAGAGTTCCGCACATTGTTTTACGCCTAAAAGCGAAAAAAAAACAAATATAAATAAATAAATTATGTAAACAGAAAATTTTCATTGATTACTACCCAAGATCTGATTGTAGTTAGAAGAAAACAATAAAAGTTAACTTGCCTTTCCGAAGGTGCATGTACGGACCAGCCAAAGTCGGCCAGTTTGAGGTCTCCACTGAAGGCAACCAGAATGTTCTCAGGCTTTATGTCACGATGGATCACGTGGTGCTGGTGGCAGTATTCCACAGCATCTGCTACCTGCAAAACAGATTTCTTTTTTCATAGTCTTGCACTCTAAGGGGTAACCAAAGTATCTCTGGAAATCAGCTATACAGAATAGACAAATTTATAGAAAGTAATTATAGACAAAATATATTTTTTATTTTGTGTTACTGGGAAATGTTATGTCCTATTGTACTTTATAAACAGTGATCGGAATAGGTAGATTGATTTGAGGTTAATGATCTCAAACATTGATGTTAATATGGACATGCATACTGGATTTCGAATTTCTTTGTATCAGTTTTAAAAAAAGAGACATCCATGTTATGCTAGCACTACCAAAGTACATCAAATCAATCTACCTATTCCGATCACTGTTTATAAAGTACAAACTAATAGTAACAGTTAAGACCTGACGTTTGAATTGTGTAGCAAAAATAACTGCCTTATGTGTTATGTGAAGTACGAACAGATAACCTTGTACTTAAAAAGGTTTGTAGTTTTTATGGTGTACTTTTAAAAAACCTAATGTACTAATCTTAAATAAATATATTTTAGTATTTTGTAAAACATATTTGGTAACTTTAACTGGCATAGTAAAAATATATAAACTTGGCATCGCCTCTAAAATCACAAATATATAACTAATCATCTTGGTCTGGAGCACTATTCTGAGTATGTACTTTATGTAGAACATTAGGTTGTTAGAAATACACCTGGTTATAAAACACAGGAAATCATTTTCAAAAATGATTTGAATGTCTTATATCCTACATAGAAATTGCAAAAACAAACTGCATTGTTCAATCACCTGATAGATGTACCTAGCAGCCTTTGCTTCAGGAAAGCGTCCTTTGGGTGAATTAGTGAGATGTTTGTATAGCTCTCCTCCTGCAGCAAACTCAACCACCAGGTATATGCGTCTCTCATCATGAAACCATGTTAAAAGCCGAAGGATATTTGGGTGCCTGTAATAGTCACATATATAGTAAGTAAACAAATATAGTAAGGTCAATGCAATTGACAAGTGATATGTTTGACCACTGGTTGACTGTTAGAAATTGCTTCTTAGGATAAAGTCCACCATTTGTACAATTATTTGTAAATGTGCAATAAAGTATTAAATAAATACTATCATGATTGTTCCTTTCAACTCAATGTTCAAGCAGTCTCATGAGACCACATAACAATGGAATTTCTAATGTCTTGATTACGCATGGCTGATGAGTTAATTGACAAATTGTGGTTTTTCTTCAATTATCAATAGGTTTAAAGATGATACTACATGACATGACATGATACTACAAATAGGTAGGTAGGTATTGAAATGAATTATAAAATTTGAAGACGTAAGCGCATAGGCGCAAGGTGTGGGCAACAAAACTTCATATCTGTCATGCTTCTAATTATTTTGTTTTGGATTTTTTACTACAATTTAAACTTACTTCAAATGTGACTGGATTTCTATCTCTCTCATCACTTGGCGCTCGCATCTTGATTTAACGATTTGTGACTTGAACAGTGTTTTGATAGCCACCAGGAAACCAGTTTTCTTTTCTCGAGCGACATGAACGTGGCCGAATTTGCCTTGACCAAGAGCTGATCCGAGTTCGAAATCTTTGGGAAGCCATCTGTACCTGAAATCAAGAACATTTAATAGAAACACGTCCAAGTAAAATTTATATCAAATAATTTAGCGGTTTATACTCACGATGTTCCATAGGCCTCGTGATTCATTATTTTTGTCTCAAGCTCTAATACTTCATTCTTCATAGTCATATTAGAAGTTTTGCACACACAAATTATTGTAAAAAATGAATTAATTCCAATACCTAATTTCTAACAAACACAAAAATCCGTTGAACTTCAAATCAAACAAATCTGTTGAGATTATTGACAGCACAGATTAGACAGAGTATGTCCAAGATTGACAGTCAGTGTAGAGATGTGTCAACTCGATTCATTATAGCCGGTGACAGATGGAGGCGGACGCGGCTGCGGACTCGTCTTGACATTGTAAGGTCAAACGCTGCCATTGGTCGATCTTTGGGCTGGCGCAAGTTGACTGAAGGATAGACCAATGGCAGCGCTTGACCTCACAATGTCATGACGATTCCGGAGCCGCGTCCGTCGCCATCTGTCACCGGCTTTACTCACTACCTATAGGTAGATATTAAGTATTAGTAAATAGTAAGCAGATGGCGGCGCGGCGGTACATGATTTAATTTTTTCGTAAAGACGTTTCGTAAAGATAAGAAGAAAAAATTTCAGTTTCCTGATTGGTCAATTTTTTGTCAAAATTCAATTCTGATGATGGGATCCATAAGGAATTGAGGGAACTCCTAAAATATTAGATATAGGTATACAGATAGCGATTTAAGTAAATTCAACAACAAGTTAAGCATTTGCATTCAGAAAGTATCATTTGTTATAGTGGAACTGATGAAGGAGACCATAGTTGGCCATGAGATGCACATTAGCTATAATTACATCACACACAGATCTCCATTTGGAGTGTTTTTATTAAAAAAATAACCGACTTCAAAAACACTAAAAAGCCGGTCTTTTTGGAGTCACTGCAATCAAAAACATTCAAACACTCCACGGCTAGCACCGACTCCAAAAATAACTGTTAAGTGTATGTGTTGTTTAAATGTTATTTTTAGCTTTTTAGTGTTTTTGAAGTTGGTTATTTTTTTTCAGTCAGTTTAGTCATCTCTAGTAGTCTCCATACAGAATTTCTGGTGGTTTTGAAACTAAAAAAGACAAATTTTCCTGTTCAAATAGAAAATTTTTTTATATGACACCAACCTCAAAATCTAAATGAAAAAACAATTCCCTATATATAGGTAAAAAAAAACCGATGAGCAATCCCATCAATTTACCGAACTTTTTTTTTTTTGAGATTGTGATTTTGCTCTCGTACAAAAAATAGTTGTATTTCAGTAGCAGAATATAATTTTTTTGGCTCCAAAACCAAATAATTCTGTATAAGTAATTTGTAATCAATAATTTACTCAGCTTTGTCCTGCCAATTCGAGTAACGTAACTTGATTTAAGTGAAGTCGAGATAAATCGAGTCGAGTTTTTTCCAAGTTAGCACATCACTAACTGACCTGACAGCAGTGTCACTGATGACAGCAAATGTCAGCCGAACAGTATGACTTTGACAATTTAGTGTCGTTCAGAAATTGTGTGCGCTTACATTGATTAAAAGAGATATACTGCAATGTTCTATTGCCAGAGTGCCGTATACAGCTTTTTGACAAGTCTTTTTTCTTTTTTTTGGCATTTTACCAAATACAAGCAAAACAATAACGAAAACTTTACAAAAACCGTAACAAAAGTCAAAATAGAAACTATGCGAAAAATAACGACACCATAAATCGCATACAAGGCAGACTCTCTCCTACTACTGACGTCAACGCATAGGTTTTCACAAGACGACCGAACCGACTCATCGATTTAGTTCCGATTGTGTATTGTCAATCCCTATAAGTAAACGTTCTGTTTTACGCATCAAGTATTTGAAGGAAATCCTATTAATTTATTTGTTCAATCATTAAGATAATATATTATTGGTTTGCAATTTTTATTATTGTGTTTTTGCAATTATATAAATTAAAGATTAAAAATATATTTTATAAAATAATTTCGTAAATAGTATGGGTGAAACGGACACTGTCAAGTGTCTTAAGTACCTAGGTATCTTCTTATATTGAAAGGACTATAGTAAGCGCGTGGTCAAAATGGAATGGGTACTACTAAGTGGTTAGCAGCGCTCGGCGCCCCCTAGGACCGCTGCGCCCGTTTGCAACGCACATCCTGCACCATAAGTAAAAATGCCTTTGTACTTAGCATCGCCATCTCTAAGGTCCCGGGTTCGAATCTCGGTCGGGATAATGTAGAAACCAAGCTTTTTCATGTTGTCCCGGGTCTGGGTGTTGTTGTACCGTCGTTGTTTCTGATTTCTAAAACATATTAAGTGCCTTAGCTACTTACGAGACGAGCACGGTAGGTATGTGTGATGTTGTCGATTATTTATTACCTATTATCGGTATCACCATCTTAGTTTATTATTAAAACAACCTAATTACCTAACCTACTTAACAACGGATGAAGTATTTTAAATACCTACAAATAGAGGATAGAGGAGGAGATAAGTACATATATAAATATGTACTTAACTATATAAATTTAAAACACCATATTATTTTTAAGAATTTTGTCTATTAAGCCTCCGCGTTCCACTTACCCAGGGTAGACCGGAAAAACAATGGAAAATAATAGGGAAAATTTTTAGTGGCATGCGAAGGGTTTAGAATCAAATTTTGATTACCACTGGCAACGTGGTGTGATTAGGTTATTGTTAACAATTTGAAAAAGACGGTTGTGCCGATATTATTGAGCACTTTGCTAGAGCTATTAATATAGTAATTTTTATTTATTAAATAATAATAAATAAATATTGGACAACATCACATACATTGCTCTGATCCTATGATAAGTAGCTTAAACACTTGAGTTACAGAAATCAAAAACAACGACGCCGATACCATAACACCCAGACCCGAGACAATATAGTATAAGTTATTTTTCTACATTGACGGACCGGGAATCCAACCCGGGACCTCAGAGATAGCGCCGTAGATATACCCGCCTCTCGGCTACGGAGGTCGTCACTTATTTGAGTGGTAATATTATATATTCTGTGGTGATGCTAGCTGACTGTACTACGTACCACTATTACAAGTACTCATAGCTGTTAGTGGATGTACGCATTTTTATATAATTAAAATATACGAATCATGCCGACTTTCAGCTTTTAATATAATTGATGTGACATACGGATGGACAGACAGAAAGACCGACATGAGGTCTTGGCTAAACTAAGATAGTACCTATAGTATTTGTTTTAAAAAAAAATGTTTGTTAAATTTTTGGACTTTTATGTTTTGGAACTCTTCGCCGCCTCCCTTCTCTCAATATTAATTCAACTTTCCTCTACCTGAAGGTTGTCTGGAAGAGATCGCTTCCAGCGATAAGACCGCCAAAATTGTGCTATTCATATTTTTTTTATTTTCCTGTGATTTGTTTCTTTTGTGTGGTGTACAATAAAGTATCTATCTATCTATATTTGTTAGTGCCATTGGTATCCAGAACTCTCGATGCGCGTTGAAGCATAGACAAAAAGATAATTAAAGTTTTTGTGGTGAAGCGTGTAAGTACTTGGAATGTGAAAAGGACGTGCTTACGCAAGAGGATAGGGCAGGGGTAGAATTGCGCAAGTAGGTATGTGAGAGCATTTATTATTTTAAATGAGTAGGGTACCAGCCAGGTACTTAATTACTTACCGGCTTAGGTGCGATGAATACTGAGGGCCTAGTGTAAGTGTTATAAAATAAATTGATCGAAACGTAAACGTGAATTTGTATTACTTTTCTAACAATTTATGAGAAGTGATTATTTTGTAAAATTCGCACTTAGTCCTCTGATTGCGAATAATGTTTTTATTCGCAATCAGAGGATTTAATTTGTAAGCTGTTATTAGTAACTAGTTGCATTTTAGATGACATTAAATGTAGGTAGTCGTTTCTAAAAACAACCTACTTTAAATATAAAACATAAAGCATTTTTAAATACTTTTGTCTATTTAATTTGAATATATACATTAAAAATATCCCAATAATAGCTTGTTTGCCGCATCCAATTTAGGCTCGGACTACATGCACCCGGAATTTTTCAGAAACCCATACAAAACGGATTGAATCCGGGCTTGTCCGGAGCCGTTTTGTATGGAGTTCTGAAAAATTCCAGGTGCATGTAGTCCGAGCCTAAGGGTAAGCTGTGACTTAATAATATAGTAATAATTTTACTTGGAAAGAATATGATACTTACTAGATGCAAACCAATAAATAAGTTGAAAAAATAATTAAATAGAAAAGTTGGCGAGCCCTGCGCCAAGTGCATTCGTTGTAATGAAAACATCCGCTTCCTAGCCAGCGCGGGGGTGGTCCCTAAGCAACCCCAACGCGGCGGGGTTCAACCCCTCGGATTATCTACGTCAGTCTCGGGAGAAAACACTGCACTGAAACTGTGCAGGCGCGATGCGTTTTATTTAATTTCCTGTTTTGTGTGATTATAGGAGCAAATAAAAGTTGTAATCTGTAAGTTAACAAACCTGTTGCATGTTGTGTTGACACTTTTTACAACTAATTCCAAGCCAACATTCTTTATAATTACCACTTTATTTGTTTGATGTTGGACAACCCGGGTCAATTTCAACTATTTATTTTAATTTGTCAAATAAATGATTAATTTAGTAGTTAGTAGAGTTAGTTTTTATTTATTGCGAACGCGATACACAACACAATCAGTGGAAAAAATGCTTATCAACAGTCGCATCATCATCATTTCAGCCATAGGATGCTGGACTGGATCCACTTATGGACATAGGCCTCCCCCAATGACTTTCATTGAGGGGGATTGCCAATACTCGCCACGCTTGGCAGGCCGGTTGGCGAGCGCAGTTTTTATAAGATTTCGCACGCAGATGGTGCTGCAAGTGACGTGTCACAGGAATTAGTCGCCTCTTACAACACGCTTCCTGTTGGCGGTGGGGATGTGAATTCTTCACGGCCGTCCCCAGTCCCCACTCGACACAGTCTAACCTCTATGATTACTTCTGTCAATTGATGGGTGGAGTAAATAATCAATGACCTATAATGGTTGGTGTCAACAACCCGATGAAACATAATACCACAAAACACCGTCAGGTGATAATACGCTTAAGCAAAATAAGTTAAATACTTAAGTCCAAAAAAGGTAAGTAGGTACGAGTAAGTAGGTAGTTACGAGATGTAGTAGGAGATACCTAAAGCTAAAAACGTGGATACGTGTTAAATGTCTTCTTGAATAACAAACACAATACCGGGAAAACTTAAAACTTGAGATTTTTTGTATTTTAGTTATTATATAAGTGTATTAGTGTGGCGTCCGGGCACTCCGGGCGGAGCCGCGGGCTTTTGCTAGTATTAGAGAGCAAGCACTATTGATGCACGTGTCGTGAGTTCATGTTACAACTATAACCACGAGTTAATCATTTTGTTAAACGACTCCCAGATTTCCGTTAACATATATACTTAGAGTTAACTGGAATCTGGAAGTCGTTTAGTTATCTTAGTTACTCAGATTAGACTCAATATTTAAAGGTTGTCTGGAAGAGATCGCTTCTAGTGATAAGACCGCCTAAATTTTGCTAATCTTCTTAATGTACTGTTACTAATTTATTTCTTTTGAGTGGTGTGCGTGGTGTAACTAGATACCACATACTATAGATAGATACAATAAGAGTATCTATTATTATTACGAGCAGGTTTACATTACACACATACTTATAAAACATCTGCCTTCTGCAACCTGCAACCTTGTTAACGACGATATCTGGTATTCGGTTTCATCACCAACAGGTGGATTTATAGGCATTGCAAGTGCAGGTAATACCAAAATAACGATATTGAGTATGTAAAACAACAAAGATCGTTCCCTTCAGCCAGTTTATTTTCATATGATTAAAAGATTAAAATAAAAATATAAATTTAGCGTAATTATAATGCGCAAATTGGCATCGCTTTTCTATCTTGCTCGCACAGTTAAGAATGGGTCAGATGTTCATTTTATTTTTTATAAAATTTCAAAATTTAACAGTTTTATTTTAAATGGGAATAATTTTTTTGTAAGGACGCTATAGTAGTACTGGTTAACGGGATCGTCGTTTCGTTAGTTATCATACTGTATATTTTTTCTGACCTTGGTTATAAGAGTTTCGTCTCGTTCTGTAGCTGGCAACGTGTTTACGATCGATCGTTCTAATTAAAATAAATTAATAACTAATTGACACCTGGAGTGGGTGTAGATTTATTACATAGCAAGATATTATAATGATGCTTCACGAATTTCGTGAGAAAACTAAATTACTTAATGTAATTATTATTATTTATTTACTATTTCTTAAAACATAAAGCTAAAGCGTTTGATTACAAATGTTACCTCAAAATGTAGTTGTTAGGTAAGTATATTGATTATATTACTAATACTATTGATGATGGAGCAAGTTTGCCTAGATGAAGGAAGGCCTCTGGGCTGTATGTATTTAAAACACCGGCTTAGATAAGGAATTTTACTCCTTGGCTGTGGCAAGGAAATTCCTGAAGTGAATCTTGTTAAAAACCAATGGAAAAACCAGCAAATTTTGGATTGATCGAGGATGACGACGATTTCCGTAGCCGTGAGGCGAGCATACCTGACTTGGTGTCGCTATCTCTGAGGTTTCGGGTTCGATTCCCGGTCGGTCAATGTAGAAAAATATCTTTTCCATATTGTCTCGGGTCCGGGTGTTGTGGTAAGTACCGTCGTTGTTTCTGATTTCTGTAACAAGAGTGCTTAAGCTACTTATCATAGGATCAGGGCAATGTATGTGATGTTGTACAATATTTATTTTTATTTATTTATTTATTCAAATATTTTTATTATTATTCATATCATTGGAGAAAATATATTGTTAGTGTTAATATTCTGGCCATCGATATTTTATTTTTTAACGCTAAAAATAAAGTATCAATAACCATTAGATTACCAACCCTATCCTTTCTCATAAACAGGTACAACATACGTACACTATCAATAGAAAAAAGTGAAGCTAAACCAAAACAAGCATCCCCTTTTTCTATCAATGCTAACTACAAAATGCGCAGAGCCGACTAACTCGAAACAAGTTTCAGAACATCCCCCTGGCTGGCCGGGCGGCGGATGGCGGATGGCGGGAAAGCGAGGAAAACGCGCGCACACCACCGGACAGGGTGGCGCTCATTCCGTGCTAAACCGCGCGGCGGCGCGCCGCCCAATCGATAAAATAACGCTTCACATCTAAAAACAAATCTAAACACACTCGAATACTACAATCGATCGCGCAAGATGTATACACTACGACACATTGGACATTAGTGAACAAAAAAAGTGCCGGCGCCTGCCGCTAAGAAAATCGTTTAAGGTGAGTGTGATAATTATTGGCACGTTTGTGATGACCTAGTTACCGGTACAGTTCATCTGGAATTGATGTGTTTAGTGTAATTAGTAGACTCGCAAGTTAGCAACACAATGCGGCGTTTGTTTTGAGGGCTTTTGAGTAAATTACGTTTTAACGCACTGTTTATGTAGTAGGTACGCAACATGTTAAGTACCTACGTATTTTCAAATTTTGAGCACCGTTTTACTTGTATTTGTATTGCATTGCTGATTACGGCTAATTCGAGAATTCAAACGTTTTTAAATAAGAGAGAAAACAACAATTTACGTAACGGAAAATAGTAAAAAAACGTTGTAATGGGAAACATGCGTAAAAAATGAGCAACTGCGTCGCAATTCACGGTTGATGTTAGTTTAACTCGAATAAAACGGTAATAAAATATTAAAGGGCCAAACATTATACGAATGTTTTAATGATCGTTTGCTTTTTTGCTTGTTTTAAAATCCTAAGCAGGTATAAATGTATGAAATCTTTATAAATTTCTTATTTTTGGACATTAACTGATGTTTAACGCCTTTGTAGGATATATTTTTTTCTGTTTATTTTGGCACGAAACAGTAACAAATATTAAGTTAGATAGGAGTTTCATTTAATTAAAGTTATAAGTCAAAACCGAGATAGGTAAGGCAAATGAAGTACAATAATTCAGTAAGTATACTTTGATATAAATAACGTCTTGAGTTAAACATATTTAATGTGAAAACTAAATAGTAAAAACCTTACCACGTTTTACCTAAATAATAATGACAATGCTATCATTTGATATCCTTGATCTAGTAATCTTTTTTAAATTTATATACTGGTTCTACTCCGAGATCCGAGGCAAGAACTATAAGGGTGAGTTATTACCACATTTTCGAGAGTATTTTTTGCATTATATGATGCGAATAGTCATAGCAGATCTGTGAAATGGTGTGTAGGTATTTATCCACCAAGCTGTGCGAGGAAGCTAAAAGGTTGACATCTGTATAAAGCACAGCTCCTCTCTTCTCCTTTTCGCTTTGGTGGACCCACCTTAACTAGACTATTTCTATCTCAGCTCTATCAGTATGTGCAATGACCTCGCTCCACTTAGCCCTTTTCCACCAGAGTGAGCCTAGGCTTCTAGAAGCTTGGCGTTTCTCTGCGAGATAAGATCCGAAATATGGAGATAGAAGAACCAAAGTTATCGACATAGCTTTTCATATTGTAAAGCTAAAGTGGCAGTGAGCTGGCCTGCCCGCAGATTACTCGCACTCACTCGCAGAACCGACAACCGTTCGGAAAAAAGGTTTTCGAGTGGCGAGCAGGAACTAGAAGACACAGCGTGCTCAGGCTTCCCACGCGGTGGACTGAGAATCTGATCAAGGTTGCGGGCAGCCGCTGCATGCAAACGGCCCAGAGCAGTTCGCTGTGGTATTCTATGTCCAGCAGTGGACTTCTAGGGGCTGATGATGATGATGATGATGAGCCTAGAAAAATGAAGTAGGTAATTATTTTATAGGTGAATTATTTTCTCGCGCGCCTCGCAAAGCTCAGACAAAAATACTTTTCAGGAACTGAAACAGTGACTGAATTTTCGTTTAAATGTGCTTTGGCATTTCTGTCCGTAAGAGATGGTTCTAGACAGACGCTAAGCCAACTCAGCCTGCGGCCATGGGGTGAGACGATTAATGTTGCCAAGCATTGTGCCAAGTCTGTTGGATGCGTGAAGGTAGCGCCAAGTTTAGCGGAATTATGTGGATGTCTTCATAGCTTAGTAAGTGGACTCTATCAGACTAAATAATAAATGACTTACACGCTAAACGAATACATAGCTCTCTCTCTCTATATGGCTCTTACCAAACTTTCGTCGATATAAGATATATCGATCCTATACAGTCCTTTATATTGTGTTTTTTACTTACTTTTGTGGAGGTTTTGTCGATAGCGAATTAGTATTTTGATATTTCAAATACAAAAACGAAACAATAGAGACCTCAGTTCACGTTATTCTCGATTTGTCAGAACTTTTTTTTATTCGTTCGTTTCGCAGATACTTTTATACTTTGCTGGCAACTGTGTTGTTAAAAATACATTACATTAGTAAGGAAAATTGCTACTTGTATTTGCGTTTTATAGTGTGTTTCAATTACACATTACCACTACTTTCCAGTCATATAAAAATAACGACTAAAGAAATGAGGTTTTTCTATTATTTACAGTTTCCGGATTATTATTATTATAACGAAGGTATCCTTAAGTTTTGAGAAATCCATTGGAATCAACAGCTACCAATGAACATAATAAAAGAAGTGTTTTTTTTAAACAATCGAATGTTCTCTATCTCTAAATTTCTTGTCCTCAAGCGTCAGTTATACATATGCTTATACCGTTCGTGTTTGTTCATTTTCCACAAAAACATTTACCTTTTTGCAGGCTGTTTTATTTTACAAAATTACATAACACACGCAACTCTCAAGAGTCGTTTGAACCGTCAGGCTGTGAACATGCGACGCGACAAATACGAGAGCGCAAAAGGTCCAGAATATCTTTCCGAAATACCAAGCGGTGGTCGTTGACGGTTCACCCTCATGCTTGCCGACTCGGCATACAGAGGAGAACACTGTTTCTCAACTTGTTGGTGGCGGGCTTTGACTTCCGACCCCCTCCGCTCAACATTAACAAGATTTTATGTTAAAACAGGATTTTATGTCTTTAGACCTTATTTCATCGGGAAGATACGTTAGGAAACTAATATAATCTCATGAACAAAAACTGACATATTTACTTTTTACGAATTTCGTTAAATTACATTCCAGGATCAATAAAATTATTTTTTAATGTATTTTTAAAATGATGACGATTGGACGAGTAAAAGAGAGTATTATATTTTAATTGTAATGCTGAAATCACATCACTAAACTGAAAGAGCTTTGGAAAAGCACAGTAATCTTCGGTGGACCTGATCTTTATCACATAGCTAAGAACCAATCTAGATAAACTTGTTTCCCATTAAAAATACAATGTCCGAATTGGTCCATCCGTTTGGGAACTATGGTGCCACGGACACATAAACATTGGCAACACAGCACTTAAAAGCTAAAACCTGTTATAGGTAGAAAATGTTAAACATACTATGCTTAGTAATACCCTGTAGGTAGGAATCCTAAAAAGGAGTGGCACTTAACAAAATGATAGGCAGATAAATTCAAATTCAAATTCAAATATTTTTATTGCAGAATGTAGGTATATACAGAGACCTTAAAAATTGTTTTGGGTCAGCTACATCTTACCCTATAGGCATGCAACATTATTTTATACAACGAAATAGGTTACTAACATTATATTTTAACAATTCAAATAATAAAATTAACTACTTTTACAGTTCTTTCATTTTTATGATACCTACTTAGTATACGTTATTACTATAAATTAGTTAATGTCAATATCATTTCATTATAATTAGTTTCAGAATTGCTATATTTTTTGGGATGTCAAGAAAAGATAAAATTTGACATAATTAATAATCACATTAATTGAGGAAATCTGTCAATTGTTCCTGCAAAACAGCCATAGTCTAGCCATAATCAATGAAATCTATCCAGGAGGAACTCTTTGATTGAGTAGTATGTTTTGTCACTTAAAAATCTATGAAGGGTTTTTTTTAAAGATAACACGTCTTCCTTATTTCTTATAATGCAAACAGTTTTTAGACTATTGTCACCGCTTTCAGAAGACAAGATTCATATATAATGGCAAGAATTGTTTGTATTTTTAGGGGTCTCAGAAGTTTAAAAGGTTGAGAAGCGTCGTAGTAGACAGTAGGTACACACTGGGATTGGAAACAGAAAGTAGGGTTCGCAAACTTCGCAACTTTAAGTCGAACGCTAAGATCTTCTATTTTCTTTAGAAACTAACATAACATATAAGTATTGAAGAGTTTACTTCTGCTTCTTAGCAAATTGTCTTAATTTTTTATCGTTCTTATCAATTTGAGATTAGAATTAAACGCACAAGTGTCTGCTTGTGTATCTTGTATGTATCTTTAAATGATAAATAATATATCATATAATATTTTAAACAGTCTTTGTCTTTTCAGTCTGACAAAGAGGCAACATAATCGTTAAATGATAAACATTACATAAGTTTACTTATATGCTATCAGTACCAAGGAGTAAGCCAAAGGGTGCCAGATAATTCTGCCAACTCCCTGCCGGTTGGGATATTATGTATTGTATAGTCTTAATCCGCTGTGCTCTGAATTAATATTTGCGATTAGCCCTTTCAACTGAGAAATGATAAATTGCTTCACTCATGATTAAAAATTTATGAACCAGTAGTTTTATTAAAATACTGACTAAGCCAATAATATTTATTTTATCTATAACTTCTGCTCACGGCTCTAGCCACTTGAAAGACATGTCACAGATAGGCCATGCAGGCCACAGCTTTTAAAATTTAACCCTTATAAGATATCCGCGCAAAAATACCGCATTTGCTTCGTAATCAAATAAGTGACAAAACACATATATTTTAAAAATTTGCTATAATAAACATATATAGGTACATAAACTATACAGGTATTATTGCAACTCATACGTATTTTGCGAATTGAGTTTTCCGACATTGATGTTAGTGATGGTGTTTGTTAAAAAAAATATTTCCCAATTATGTCCTCAATTATTATACATAGTAATAATCTCCAATTAATTTAATTTGGATTATGGTTGAATTTAATGTAAAAGAGTTCCAAAATGTCTCATTGTAGTGTTTCTGAAATAATCTTAAGCTTTAGTTTGTCATGTACGGAAGTAAGAGTATTTAAGAGGTAAGTAATTCAACATGAATACTTTCATGTTCAGGTTTTAATTAAAACATAAATAGGCTTTCACTCTTTACGAAACGTACCCGTGTCACAAGAAATTATATCATAAACAAGAGGCGTCGAAACCACGAGGCATAAATTAAATGAATATCTTCGTCAAGGGATTATAGTCTTTATACGGTGCTAAATAAGAGTGGTGAAGTATAATGGGATGGAGCTGCATGTATAGCCCTTCAGTGGAAAGCTGTTTACCGCGTCAACCAGTCGATAGTACATCGAGTAGTGTGACGAGTGCTCAGGAAAGCTCATAGGGTAACCACACTACTTAAATAAAAAAATAACCGACTTCAAAAACACTAAAAAGCTAAAAATAACTTTTAAACAATCATACCAAACAGTTATTTTTGGAGTCGGTGCAAACAACCACATTCAAACATTCCACAGCTGGAACCGACTCCAATAATAACTGTTTGGTATGATTGTTTAAAAGTTATTTATAGCTTTTTAGTGTTTTTGAAGTCGGTTATTTTTTAAAATAAAAATTTGTTTTATTTGTCTGTTTTTTAGTGTTTTTTTACATTCTAAATGGCGATCTGTGATGTAATTATAGCTAAATTGCTTCTCATGACGATTCAAATTAGTCCAAACATGGCTATGAAACACTGTTTTATCACACAGTTCCGGTGCTTACCTTCCGCCTTCTTCATCAGATCAGTTTGATGGTATCATTCACACCAGAATCATTTATTAAAATTTGATTTGTCGACTATGGCAAGGCTTAACTGTCTTAATGAAAATATCTTATGCGTGGGTGGGGCGGGGCGTGCGTACCTTACCCGTAGAAGACTATTGTGGCCAACTATGGTCTCCTTCATCAGTTCCACCTCAGCAAATGATACTTTCTGAATGCAATGCTTGACTTGTTGTTAAATATACTAAAATCGCTATATGTATACCTGTAATATTTTAGGAGTTCCCTCAATTCCTCATGGATCCCATCATCAGAATTGAATTTTGAAAAAAATGGGACCAATCTGGAAGTATACCCTTTCAATTGAAAAAAGAAATTGAGAACCTCCTCCTTTTTTTGAAGTCGGTTAAAAAACTTTATTAAAGAAAATTGGAGAACGCCTAAAATTGGGTTTGAAGCGTTTGTGAGTGAGAATAACTGTAAATGTAAAGACGGGAGGAATAAGGACGGTATTATAATTAAAGTAACTACGATATTCATAAAGAGAAAAAATACCTAAGTGTCTTTTTTTTACACGAGTAGTAAAACAAAATAGTAAGTAGTAGGAATAGTAAGAGAAGTAAAGTAAAATGCTAGATTTTATTACTTTTCAGTCAGTTTTTTACCTAAAACATGATAACGAATTTCCAATTTTTTATAACACACAGTAATTATACATGTAACAAAGACAGGTACCTATTTATTCTTATAGTCCAGCCAGAATTAAAGACGAAAGTATGACGAAAAGATAAACATGTGTAAACACAAACAGCACTTTTATGCAGTAATTATCAGATTTGCCCGATTGGCCATGGTTGTAGCTTCATACATTTTCTACTATATCTCTGGTGAGGTAGGTACTATCTTTAGTGACATTATTTTAAAAACCGAAAGTTTATGCCAGATATCTTGTTTTTATTTTAAGAAGTCTCTGTAGATGGTTGAGAGAATTCACTGAACGATAAAAACTCTGATAAAAAATAAAAGCAGATCTGCGCTGCACAGCTGCTTTTATTTTCTTTTATAAAAGAGCATGTATTTATTATGCAGTGGAGATGTGTGCCGATCACAAAGCATTGATAATGAATAAAATCGGTGATAGCGTTTTGTTTAGCGGCCGGCGTGGTGGCGGCGTAATCGGCCTAACCGAAATGAAATGAAATGAAATGTATTTATTTTGCTTTAAAAGTGGTGCACATACAGGTGATAATATAAATGGTGGTTCCTCACATTTCACCAGTAACTGGCATGCAAAACGTTTTAAAAAGATCATTAAGGTTTGAATTTAATTAAATTTATCATGATAATGTCAACAACAATGAATTAGAATAAATCAACAGTACATTTAAATTATTACAGGATTCATTAAATTATTAATAGCAATACAATGAAAAAATAAACAATACAGTAATTACAAGTCAGCAGAGTAGTCAATTATATGTCAAAATATTCGTCAAGAGAATAGAAGCAACTACTAATTAGCCAGCATTTTAATTTTCTCTTGAACACATTCAGTGGTAAAAGCTTAATATCGTCATTGAGCCTATTATAGATTCTGACCGCCATTTGGTAACTATTTTTACTTTTGACTGCTGTGCTCATTGGTAGCAGATTTAGTCTGTTTGGATGCCTACAACTATACTTGAATGTGTCACTCCGCTTTTTAAACAATTTTTGATGAGTTTTGACGAAGACACACACCTGGAAAATATACAAACAAGGGACGGACATAATTTTTAACTCTTTGAATAGAGGTCTACAAGATGTTCCAAGTTTCAAGATAAGTTTCCCCAGAGAAGAATCCCGTAGCGAAGCATAGACCCCACGTAGCCATGATACGCTTGAATGGCAACATCTCTACTACTTACTTTTGTTAGTCGCCATAATGCATATGACTTCAAGGTTTTTTTTTAATTTTATGAAATGTATTAGCAACCCTTGAGCTTCTATAGCACAAAGAAAAAATCTAATTAAGTGGTGGTGTCTACGTCATTGCGCCTATTAAGGTAAGCCATCAAGGGTGCAGCCTGCCTAAAGAATTACAAAAGCAATTACTGCCAATTCTTTATAAAATCAAAACTCCTTATCGTATTATTACAGTAATTAAAGTTTGACTCTGCTCTGTTCTAACATAATATACTGACCTAACCTAAAGAATACAAACCAAACCTACCGTAACGTGGTTCTGTTTGACCGGTTTTGTTTTTATAGGAGTAATGACGTTGATACGTCCACTTGTATAAAAAATATAAAAGTTCAAACATTTTTTCGTTCCTGAAAGGTTTTTGATTAATAAATAGTTCGAATTTTTTGACATCGATTACGCCGAAAATAATCATCGGCGTCGGCGGCGTGGCAACGTAGCTAAAAGCTTGCAGTGGCGGAATCTCGACGTCTTTAATACAGACGCCACCGGTTGCTTGTATCTTTCATATCAAAAGTTTTATCTTTGTGATTTGAGTAAAAACTTTGGTTGCAATTTTAACTACAGTAAAAATTATTTAAAGTTCAAACATGAATTAATTCGATTTTTGTACTCATATTTACTCAATAATTTATTAATGGTATCTGATAGTAGCATTGTAAAGTAAGGAATTGTTTTTATTTGGAGAGTTGGTAGCATTAGCCTTTTTCAGCCTAGGCATGTCGCAAGCGAAGGATAAGGATAAGGGGATCACTCTATTAAGCTTGTCCGTACTAGGGTGACATTTATGGAGTTCTTAGCGTATACTAAGGTACCGCTAACTGTTTGGTAGGGTCACTTTCACTTAGCTGGTCGCTGGGCACGCCTATCGTTGATGAATGTACGCACGGCCATGTCAAGATTTTTCCATTATAAGCTGAGCTCTCACCTAAAGGGACCGCCTTTACATTGAAAGTTCGGATTATAATGGAATTTATTAGCTTGGCTTGTAGCCGTCTGCCTACATTGACGCGGCAAACGTAATTGCTAAATCGATTGGATAACGATAGGAAGTGCGAGTTGATGCAAGGAGTACTTATTTT
The DNA here is from genome assembly GCA_963576865.1 of Anania hortulata. Taxonomy (NCBI): domain Eukaryota; kingdom Metazoa; phylum Arthropoda; class Insecta; order Lepidoptera; family Crambidae; genus Anania; species Anania hortulata. Next base: position 9,159,283 of record OY756408.1, on the reverse strand, counting down.
GACTGTGACTCTGTCAACTCGTCTTTAGATTCGTTTGACCTGATGTGTTTTAGATCCCATCTCATTGATTCAGAGGGCCTACTCCTTCTTTACTAGAAAAACCTGGTCGAGTGCGATCGTACATGCGCGTCGAGGGTTCCGTCCTTAGCGCAATCACGACTCAACGACTCAAATACCGGTCTTTAATGTTTGTCGTTTTATAATCTCGATTTTAATCACATTAAGTTACACTTTTATGTTACACCGTAGCATAACGATAAAGCAATAAATAATGAAAATGTTAAAAAACATGTTTTTTTTTAGACTTAAACTTTTGTTTTTTGTTAAACTTATCTTAAACATACATACATAGTTACAATCATTTAGAATAATTAAGGCCCTGTTCTTACCAGTTACCCAGTATTCTGAAAAAAAATCCAACCAGATGCTTACAACAGTTCATAAGACGGACCGAGGGACGGGCTTATGGACAGACGGAACAAAGGACAGACAGATAGACAGAGTAAGCTTATTACCTGATAGGGACCCGTTATAATTCATCATCATAATCATAATTTCAGCTATAGGACGTCCACTGCTGAACACAGGCCTCCCCAATTGACTTCCAGATTGGAAGCGGCCTGCATCCAGCGTCTTCTTGCGACCCTTACCAGTCGTCTGGCCACCTTATGAGTAGCGTCCTACGCTGCGCTTGCCGGTACGCGCCGGTTTGCCGACGATATTGTAGTCATGGCAGAATCGCTTGAAGACCTCAGCACAATGCTCGATGACCTTATTCGAGTCTCCCAGCAAGTAGGCCTGCAGATGAACATGGACAAAACCAAGCTCATGTCAAATGTCCATGTTGCGCCCTACCCAGTATCCGATGGGAGCTCTACTCTCAAAATGAGCTAGTTTCCTGGGTCAAAAAAAGATTATTCTATTTAGTCCGTCAGTTAGATTATCAAAAAATATTGGACCCATATTTTGTCTTTTGTCAATCAAACAAAAAATTACAAAGATAACGCGCAATGCGCAAGCGCAAAGTGAGGACGTGACGTCACGCCTTGCTAAAAAGTGTCGCAAGGCGTGACGTTACGCGGAACTTTAACGGGCTATATCTTTAATAATTTTTGTTTTATTAAAAAAAGAAAAAATACGTGTCCAATATTTTCTGTTAATCCAACTGACGGACTAATTAGATTTTTTTTAGGAAATTAGCCCATTGTTGACAAATATACTTAGGACAAGTTATCCAGTTGGGTAGATCCAATTTTGAGAAGGAGATCAATCGTCGAATCCAACTCGGCTTGGCAGCGTTCGAGAATATACACAACGTCTTCTCGTCCAATATACCTCAGTGTCTAAAGACGAAAGTCTACAACCAGTGTGTGTTACCAGTGATGACATATGGAACTGAAACGTGGCCTCTTACTATGGGCCTCATAAGAAAGCTTAAGATAGATAGATAGATACTCTTTATTGCACACCATACAAGTAAAATACACATGATTTTTACAGAAAGATGTACAATTTAGGCGGTCTTATCGCTAATAGCGATCTCTTCCAGACAACCTTTAGGTAGAGGACAACCATTAAAGAAAGGGGAAGGTGTTGCAGAGTTCTTAAAATTCTTACCTGATACAAATAGAATTGCATAAATTTATGGCATAAACGTAAACATACAGTAATAAATAAATAAAAATAAAATAAAATAAATACATAACAATAATTATACATACATACAATAAACATACATACTACTTGATATATGCGAGGAGATGTCGAAACTAACAGTGACCAGTAATATTTTAAGATATAAAGGCAGTTTGTGTCAAGAAGAAAGAAAGTGTGCTTTAAGCCGATTTTTAAAAATAGCAATCGATTCGGATTTTCTTATTGTTAATGGTAAGGAATTCCAGAGGCGAATGGACTGGACAGTAAACGACTGCGTATAGTAATTAGTAGAATGGGGAGGAAATTGAAGATGTAGTTTTTTGGATGACCGCATGTCATGACCCTGTGATGACTGCAAAAATTGAAAGCGCTTTTTTAAATAGGGTGGTGATTTCGGACTGAACAATATGTTAAATAATTGCGAAAGAATATGCAAGTCACGCCTACGACGGATTGGAAGCCATTTAAGCAGAGTCCGGTATTCGGTAACATGATCATACTTCCGTAAACCAAAAACTATTCGTATACAGAAGTTCTGTAGACGCTCAAGCTTATTAAGGAGGTTTTCATTTAAATCTAAGTAACAGCAATCTGCATAATCTAGGATGGGAAATAAAAGAGCCTGAACAAGCGCAATTTTAGTGGGTATAGGCAAGAAATTACGAAGTCTATTTAATGACGCTGCCGCTGCATACATTTTTCTGCTGACTTCCGCAGTTTGTGTTGTCCAAGTGAGTGAGCTATCAATATGAATGCCCAGGTTCTTTACAATTTTGCTATAAGGGACATGGACACCGTCAAATGTGATGGGTTGCAAGGCCGGCCAGTCAATCCTAGCAATTTGCCGAGAACCTCCCACAACAATTACCTGCGTTTTAGTAGGGTTAACCCTGAGACCAAATGACTTGCTCCAATGTAGTATACGACTAAGGTCATCGTTAACTGCCCGTACAACACTAGAAAGGTCTTCAAGGCGCCCTTGTGAATATATTTGGAGATCGTCTGCATATAAGTGAAAAAAAGATTTTAGGTTATGAGGTCGCACAGCGTGCTATGGAAAGGGCTACGCTCGGTGTTTCCTTGCAAGATCGAATTAGAAATAAGGAGATCCGTAAACGAACAAAAGTCGCTGACATAATATAGCCCAACGGATTAGTGAGCTGAAGTGGCATGGGGTGGGGCACATAGGACGTAGAACTAACGGGCAATGGGGCAGAAAGGTTCTAGAATGGCCCAACAAACAATTAAGCATTGGTTGCAGGTCATTTTAAAGCTGAAAGTGCTACTATTGATTTATAATGGATTCGATGGTCACTAAAGGTTGTCTAATTCACTTATAAAATAAGGTCAGCTCTTCAGGTTGTATTAAAACAGTAAATAACGATACAGAATATTCTTTACAGTTAGTGTAGTAGCAGTGGCTGTTTATATACTTATGACGTTAAAGCTTGATTTGGCCTGTAGCGTTAAAAGCTGTTTAAAGACGTTCATAAACTACCTATACTTTTTATTGCTATAAACCTGCTATATTGGAGTTACTTGTAAATTATAAGGCTGTTGTAAAACTTCAGTAACGTCATTGGTTCTACAACGTAGTTAATTAAGAGTGTAATAACACCAAACTCTACATGCGTAGTATAACTCTTATATACAGCTTACACCTATTATACTAAAGGTAATTATAGGTTAAATAATTATGGCAGTTCTTTACGATCCTGATATAAGGGTTTTGGTGTAAGATAAATAAGTTGTAATTCTGTAATGACACCATTAAATGTTTCTAATTCTTAAAGTTTTTGTCTACAATTTGACCTCACAATTTGAAAATTATTTCCTTTAACAATGAGACGAATTAATTCTTGGAAAACACAAAAAATAACAGGTGCAGTGAGAAACAAAATTAAGCAACAATACCAATATTTTATCAATTCGATTCATGAAGATGATCTATCCAATTCAAATAATTGTAATTCTTGACATGGTATTGCTGAAAAGGATGCAGTGTATATAACAAAAAACAAGCTTTTTCAAAATGTTTAATACCTGTTTAAAAGGTAAACGCTACAACACTTATAGTAGTCAAGAGGAAGAAAGTAATAATATAGGTATTAAGCAACAAGGTTCAGTACAAAATTTTGATGAACATGACTTTAGTAAAGTTTTTATTTTATTTTATGCCAAATAGTATCTCAGACGAAGAAGACCATCCTTCGGATTTATTAACAAAAAATATAGTAGTATTTCTATAGTTTTTTCATAATTTGCATTGTCTGTCTGGTTTCTTTCTTTTTTAGCATTTTCACTTTTTTACGTTCATCTGCTTCACAGTGTTTTTTCAGTTTCATTATGTATTTGATTTTCTTTTTCAGCTTCTGCATTTTGAGAATCATTTTCTCTAGAACGTTTTGTTTTTGTCTGTTTTAGTGCTTCTTTCTCGTGATGTATTTCCACCATCATCTATCTTATTCTCATTTGTTATTGTTTATTTACGGTATATTTGGCATGGCTTTGATCGTTTTCTTAAAGTTGAAACTCTTCACGCAGTGGCGGGACGCGACAGCGACACAGCGTACGTTGATGGCGGCGTCCCAGCGAGAACTAGAGAGTGACGGCTGACTGGAATACTCAATTTTATTATTTCTTCGACCGAAGTTCTAGGAGGCGCCACTTGCAAAAACAGAAAACAACTAATTAAATTAAACATTCTAATAGTAATAGTAGTTGTATGTTGTGTTGTTTTTATAATGTTTTTTCTTCTGTATATTTTCCATGTGTATATATATATTTTTTAAATATTATTAAAACACACAATTTACGTAAAATTTCATAACCTAGGTAGGTTATTTATTTTGTGTTGTAGGTAGGTATCTTGAAGCTAACAATATACTCGTAAGTTAAAACGCTTACTGCGATTAAAGTTACTTTGCGCCTGGGATGACCTAAAGATTATGGATTTCATTACTTCGTATATAACCCCAATCTATAGATTTATGTAAAGCTAAAGCCGGTATTGTACTCTCCGCTACAGGTAAACGTCTTTGCTAAGTGCGTAGTTCTTCTCTTATGTCAACTAAAGACCGCACAATACTATTGATTACTGGCGTTGTAGCTCATCTAATATCATAATAGATTTAAGAGAAGTCTGTACTTTTAAGAAAAATATCGCCATTTTTGACCACTTTCTGTAAACATAACCTATAAATTTATTTAAACAAAATCACTTTTAATCAACGAAGTACTTAAATGTTTTTGAATTATTCTACATAGTAAATGTACACAATCACTAAAACTGACCAACATTTGAAATTAAGTGTCTAAAGACTATTTTAGGTTCTTACACTTTAGTTGTTTTCCTTTGTTTCCCTTAAAATTATATTTTTTTTGAAGGCCCGTTAAAATTGAGATGAGAATTATGATACACAACCACATTAAAATTGAAAGCGCACTAAAATTAACTTTACACTTTAAGAATACTGTAAATCAAAAATACTTACATTTCGTGATAAAGATATTGCAATGGCCACAGATAAACTTGTTCACTCTTTGATAAATAATAACCCTAAAAATAATATATTTTTATGACTTTAAAGCTTTTACTATCTACTTTTGAGACCGCAAACGTTATAAATGATTACCAAACAACTACAAACTACTGGTCTAAGTGCTATCTGACATCGTAATAGATATTTTATATAACTCAAGGTTCAATAAACTCCATTAAAAAGGTGCTATAAAGTATTTATCGGAAAGTTGACGATCTTATAACACTTCTACTAAAGGTTATATAGAACCTCTACACAGGGTTTAAACAGGCTTTACCTGCAAAATTTGTGCCAAAATCGAAGATATAAAGGTGTTATTACACTCTATAACTCCCTCATAAGATATTCGCTAACTCTAAAATATTTAAGCAGAACCAAAATACAGGTCCTCTAAAGCTTGTCTTAACGTTGAAATGTTAGTTGGGAAGCCCGTTATAATTACTACTATTTTCTTAGTTGTCTTCCTTTACAAAATAGGGCAAAATATTTAACTTATTTTTGAGATATCAAAGTTGGTCCTATAGTAAAACTTGTTGTACCTAAAATATGAGCAGACAGCCCCCCAAATGGAAGTTATATGGTATTGTTATATGTTGTTTGGGTACGGAACCTTAAAAAACCTCATTTTCGCGTTTTCGTTTTAAAACTGGAATTTGTCGTTAAACTTAATAACTGGAAGTTAATTAGATCAACATACTTATACTCGTAAGTACTTAGTACTTACATAAAAAGTTGTAATAGAATACCTGCCGAATAAAGTAGTGTTCTAGTTTATATTATTTGTCTGTTCAAAAGCGTAAACCAATTATAAAGATTAATATTAATTTAGCACCTCTGTAGTTCGTATAAGTACAACATTGTAAAAAATTACGGTCATGTGTCGCGCTTGCGTGATTTAAAACATAAATAACTTATATTATCATTAAAATGCCTAGAATTTTGTGGTGTATTTACATTGAACACGTTTGATATCAAGAATGAGTTGAGTTATTTTTTATAATAATACTACAAAGGAATTTCTATTCCAGCGACTGTAAAACCTAAAACTGTAAAAACTACGAGTAAGTTACTATCGACTCCCTTTCTTCAGACGATTTAACTTGATTTAGGTCAGTTATTTGGGTCAATAAATTCAAGAGGAAAACGAGAATCTCTTTTTCATATAACTCATTATATCCTACATTTTTATTTTATAAAAAAACAATGCTTCTGGTTCTTCACGACAAAAGTAAAAACAGCAACAAAGAGGGTAATAAGTTCTGCAATTAACTTAAATTAAAATTACGAGAGTAATCTCGATTATCTTAAATGTATACGCGTTCAATTTTTTTGGCGAGTGCATGCGTTGTATTCCTATAAAATGTATGCCTATGTCATAGATGTTTATAAAGGTACAGACAACAGCTAGTCAACCTACCACAAAACGTCAAAATCCCTCAATTGATGTTGATCTTTACGTGTCGGGATTAAATTTGAAAATCGATTCAATGACCGTTAACTTTTTTGGTAGGTTGACCTGCCGTTGTCTGTAAAAGCTTTGCTTAGTTTGGGCTTTGACGGCTTTGACGACCTCCGTAGCCGAGAGGCGAGTATACCGGACTTGGTGTCGCTATCTCTGAGGTCCCGGGTTTCCGGATTCCCGGTCGGTCAATGTAGAAAAATAACTTTTCTATATTGTCTCAGGTCTGGGTGTTGTGGTACCGTCATTGTTTCTGATTTCTGTAACACAAGTGCTTCAGCTACTTATCACAGGATCAGAGCAATGTATGTGATGTTGTCCAATTACATAATTGGTGTGATTGTGGAAAACCTATGAACAATATCTAGAACCTATGAACTAAGTATAATTCTAGCATAAATAAGGCGACATACCCATAGGTGTAGTGGCGCGGTAATTCGCGTTCCAGGTTAAAGGGTTCCGGGATCGATTCCCGGTAAGGGTTAATTCAGAAAACGATCTATCTAAATTGTGTCAAGTCTGGGTGTGCTGGTAACCGATTACTTGTCCGTAATTTACGTGACAGAATTTCAGTTAGCTGAAAATTATAGACCGGAATTTCTTTTGCTATATGTATCATTTGACATATTTTTAGTCCATCGAAATATCTCTTGACGTAAGTATCATTTTATCGAACTACGTTTCATCGATTTTCAGAATAACTTTTTACTGTTGGCCGAAGTCTCTTTTGAACATTTTTCATTTATCAGAATACTGCGTATATAATAAGACTAAATTGGTTAGGTTAGGTTAGAACAGTGACCACACATAGCGTGAAGGCGAGCGAACGGAGCGAGCGTGCCGCGGTAGCAGCCGCCGAGCGCTTAAAACTAAGGATAAATTTTGATTGCATGCATGCATTGCTGGCTTGCATGCTTGTTTGCATGCATGAATTGCTTGCTTGTTTGCATGCATGCATTGCTTGCTTGTTTGTATGCATGCATGCAGTCATGCGTGCATACTTGCATGCAGTTATGCAGCATGGTTAGGTTAGGTTAGAACAGTGACCACACAGCGCGAAGGCGAGCGGACGGAGCGAGCGCTTAATAACTAAGGATAAGGATGAAGGATTAATTATTATAATATTGGAAACATTTTTCTGGAAACTAAATCATCTTACATTAATAGCTTTGGCAAACGTTGTATGCAACATAATAAAATACTTAATACATACTTGAAATATAATACTTCGAACAAATGTTATTTCGGCCAAGCCAAGTTCGATAATAAGTTTTTAGAACAAATGAAACAATAAAAAACGAATTGATAATGGGTCAACTGATACAGTGGCAAAGGTCATTTCGATGAAATGAAAAAAGGCGAAACGAAATAAGTCGTAAAGTTTTCGGTGAAATAAAATTCGGTAAACAACTTTTCAAACATAAGATAGGTAACCTGAGGAGACCAACCTAGCAAAATACATTGTCTGGTACCTCGTAACACAACGTTGTTAATTCCTTACTTGTGACCATGACAGTTGTTGGTGTGTTGTATGGCGCATTATACATTTAATTTAAATACCACAGGTGGTGCTTGTAGGTCAGTAGCGGTAGCGTTTTGGTATTGATCACCACCTACGCCGCAGTTGTGATTGGAAAAAGTTGGTCCCAGCTTATATCGCTTGATATAGTCGTGAAGCCTAGTGAACGTGAGGCTTTAAGGCGGCTTAATAACATCTGTCAGTAAGGTTTAGATACTAGCCTTAAAACAACCCTCCGCCAATCCACACTAAAGCTGCGTGGCGGAGTATAGCCTAAACCACCTCATAGTTGAGGTGAGGCTTGTACCCTGCAGTGGTGTACGTATACATACGAGTATAGGCATGTTTACTTTGTTGTTTACTTATATACCATACCAAAAATAACAAAGGAACCAGAACACATCCCTGGGGAACACCGCAACGATTATAAATAACTGTAGGAAGAGGAGGATATTTTCTTTACATTACCAGATAGCCGCGTAATTTCTACACTTACTCTAAATTTACTTCCATTCTCATAAAACGGAGCGCTATAAATCGATGTAGAGTCTGTGCAGTTCGTACCCGCATAATGAAATGCTGTTTACTTAGTTACTTAAATGTTATTAAGTGTGTCTAAGCTCACAAGAACAAAGTAGGTAAGTGTATCTGTTTCGCATATTAGTAACAACAAGAAGATAATAGTCTTAGACCCATAGTCCAAGTAGCGGTTGACATTGGCTGATGCGCTCCATTGCCTCCAATAATCCGATCGAGGTACCGGTTCTCTCAGAGACATTTGCGGATTCGGAATTTGATAATGTCTTTGAAATTGTGGTAGAATCCCGTTTTATTACTGCTATTTTTAGATGAAGTATAAAATATTCTGCTTCTCCCGTAGGCTCAGTCTTATAAAAGAACTTTGTGGTTTCGTTGGTTATTTATGAATTGTTGGGGTAACTCTAAAAAAAATATTAACATAAAATATTAGAAAACTTGTTTCTCATCTGTCAGTGTGTCAAACACAGGACAGCCGACTTGAGGGACTCGTACGGCCGTTAATATCGCATATTTTGACACTCGCATGGAAACCAATAGGGAACCCGACAATCTAGGATCATGAAATTTTGCAAGCCGCAATGTCTTATAGCACTAGTAAAGGGAAAAAACCGAAAACTGTAAATTTGTAGTTACGTCACAAAAAAGTAGGTAGGTACATCTACTAGTTCAATCAAAACAATCGATGCGCGAGACCTCCACTTAAGCCGTTTTTTATTCATAGAAAGTATGAATATTTTATATATTTTTATATATTATCGTACCCTTATACTTGTAAAAACAATTTTACCGCCAGGGTTAAAATAAATATAATAAAATACCAGTACGTGCCAACGTAATTTCGCGATTAAATGTAAGTTAGCGATGAAAAATACCCCTTAAAAGATTCATAACTCGATATGCATCGCCTAGTTATGTGATCTACACGACTGTTTATAAAATATTTGTATAGTAAGAGTATTCATTTGGTAATGATATTAGAAAGTGAGAATTTGATGTTTGGACACTGATAGTAATCTCCAGATGGCAATCTGAGCACAAATAGATAAAGATGTAGCAGACTCACTTCCCACTAACGTACTTTTACAACCAAGACGCGTATATAAAGTCAGTAGCTTTCGTCCTACCACAAAACTGAGTTGATAACTTATTAAACTTTATGTTCAATTTAAACATTGAATTTTGGAAATTTGACAGTTTGATACACTGTTAATTTATTGTATGTGCGCGGAAACCTATATAAAGCAAACCAAGAAAAACAAAGACGATTTATGTTTTGTCTGAATCTGAAAGCTCAGGACTCCTTTAGCAAAAAATTCTAAAGTAGATAGGATTTATATATCAAACGCAATGAAAACTTCATTGTTAATAAAATATTTATCTAAAAACTCGAACACAAAGTCTAGCAAAGGTTTAATAGAAATACTCAATAAAGGATGATGGGCAAAGATCTATGAAGCTTGGCACCTTCAATAAATATGACTTGCAAGTACATGTATATTAAAAGAAAATGTTAAACAGATTCATTCAGGGACGCGCACGCCAAAATTCGCGGTTGGAGTTATTCGATTTAGGAAATTTGTTATTCTTAGCTTAGAAATTATTAGTTAAGAAAACTCATTGTTGAGGGTTCCGTAGTAAACACGGAACCCTATCATCCTTTGTAAATTGTTGGAATAATTTATGGGGCAGAAAGGTTCTGGAATGGAGGCCACGTAACGGCAAGTGCAGCGTAGAACGTCCTCCTACAAGGTGGACAGACGACCTGGTAAAGGTTGCAGGAAGCCGCTGGATGCGGGCTGCTTCCAACCGGCCAATCTGGAAGTCACTGGGGGAGCTCTATGTTCAGCAGTGGACGTCTATGGCTGAAATGATGATTCTCAGCAACCTGCCGCGACAAGATAAATAAAACGCAAGATAACTTGACCCTACTGTACCTATATCTATTGCGTGATAAGCTTAAGCGTTTGCATAATATTTTGTTGCTCTTTTAGAGTCACACCTATTGTTGAGCGTTCACAACAAATAAGGTTTTGAGGTTGCAATAAACTTAAGATGCGAGATAGTTTTATTTGAGTTCTAAAACGAGCTTTACTAACTTAATCTTTGGGTTAGGAAACAAATTAGTGAATGTAAAGTTATCTTTAGAAACTATATATTGCTGTATACCCAGGCAAATGTTTGTGTCAAAGCCATGGAGCACATCCTTTATAGTCATATTATTTTTTCCACACCATTTTTTAATTTGTACGAGTATCTGTACCGTTTTTGTATCGGCGAGAATAGGCAGGACTTGTCATTTCATACTAAATGTAAGTGAAAATAACCAAGGTGTTTTGAAGAAAGATGGTTCGTTTGGCTGCTCTATAGGGTAGGTATGTTCTTGATGGTCAAAGCATAAGTCCAAAATCCTGAGTCTTCTCAGAAGTCTTTCGTTAGAGAAAATCAGAACTTCTTTAAGATTTGCCTGCTTCCTTGTTTCATTTTTTTAAGGGGAATGGAACTTATTCTTCCTGCTACATTCATTGTCTCCTTACTGGAGTACGCTTGACCTTGGTCCTAGGTGCGATAAATCTAGTTTACATTTGGAGTGATTGTTATTAAACCTTTGTTATGATTCTAATGTAACTTTTTGAAAGGGACTCCAGACTTTATTTTTTTAGGAATGGCACTTCAAATCCCTACTAATATTGCAAATGCGTAAGTGTAACTCTGTCCGTCTGTCTGTTACGCTTTCACTCCTAAACTACTGAACCGATTTTGATGAAATTTAGAACAGAGAAAGGCTAGAGCTTGGAACCTTTTCCCTTGCCCTTGCATAGGCTATTTTTTGTAGTGCAAACTGAACCAATTTCGGTAAAACTTTGTACAGAAAAAGGTTGAATTCTAGGGTCCTTTCGTACTACTATTTTTATTCCATTTCCTAAGCGAGTAAAATATGTCGTAAGCCATATAACACGCGAGCGAAACCGTGGGCACAGCTAGTAAAACAATAAGATAAGACCTGAAGAAATACTTAAGTCAATAGTTCAGAAAAATGTGGTCTGAACTATTTCACTATAGGTTTGACCAATATTCAACTTTTTACGACGCCTATAAATGGTGGAAAATTGTTAACTGCCGTTACTCACCTCAGCCACTAATTCTTTACGACATTTCTGCGGTCGAAAAATATTAACATCCGCCCTCAGAAATTCTGTCAATGAAATAACAGTACTTTTATTAAGCTTCAATAATCTAGGTATCGAACAATAGGGCTATCAAACAACTGCAACGCTATCAAACAACTGCAACTGGTGTAAATCATCACATAAGATTGTATGGATATATGAATAGGCAAGCCACAATTGATACATTTCATTGAAATTTTGTGTGAGCTAAAAAGTTTCCTACAATAATTAGATTTTACAATTGATACGAAGTATTTCAGTTTCAGTATTTGGATGTGTATCACATTTTACCTATTATAAAATTCTGATAGCGTCTGAGCGAAGTGCTGTTTTGCAATCAAAGTAACCACTTTGTCATGGCAAAATAGCTGAGTGATTTGGACTGACAAAAGGTACAATGCTATTGCTATATTTTAATTAAAAATACTTTGATTTTTGTAGATTGTTTTTAGACAAGGATTCGTTTACTTACCACACAGTAATTTTAAATTTATAAAGTAATTTTTAATCAAAATATAGTTATGAGTAAGTAATAACCATTCTGTCTTTTGTCTGTCAAAATCAGCATGACGAACCGTAACAACAATCGTCAATGAAACTTTCAATTGCCTTAATATCATTGTCACTCTCTAAATAGCACAATCAAAAAATATTATTTCTACTGTGGCATAGTCCATGGTAAACACCATCATAATTTCACTTTCATCTTATTCCATCAATGTGCGTCGTTCCCCATCACGTTCTAATTGGCAATTTTCTCTTTGCAGACATTACCTTGGCAAAATTGCTTGGCGAATCTCGGGGACATGGTGTCATGGAAGTGAAATTATAAGTTCTTAGTGAGGAAGCAGAAGCAAGATGGCAGCGACGGCGCCCGCGGCGTCCTGCATGAGCACCGAGCATGGCTGCGTCATGTTCGACTGCCTTGTCCACCTGTGGGAATGGTAAGTAGTTATATTTTTACTTACACACATTATTTGTACATACTTATTTATTGGAACTCTTAGCATACGTAAATACTTTCCGAATGATATTGGTAAAAAAACTGTAATATTTTTTATTCCATCTGGTTGATTGAGTTTATTTTGTTAATATTTGAGTGGGAGTTAATATCACACTTCTAATAGATATTCCGCGTCACCGTTAATACATTTAAGTAAGTAATTAAGTCATGTACTTACCCCATTAGCAGTACGTTTTATGCAGGACATTTGAATGTATGACGAACTTACTCAACTCAACACAATTTCCACTCATAAATGTGAACAGTTTTACCATGAGGACGAAAAAAAGCAATTTAAAATATTTGGAATGTTTTATCACTTATTTATCTTTTAATTCAATATAATACCATACCACGAAGAATACCTTACAACTACAACTTAGTATTTGTAGCGCATTTGCAATCGTAACACTGTTGGGCTAAACCTGTACCGCGAGGTATATGATAGCAAAGGTTAACTATAATATCAGGTGATTAAAGGAATACTAGTGTGTTACAAGGATAACTTGTTCTATTTTTAGAAATAACTATAAATTACAGTACTTTACACAAGTAATGCAGATGTTGCAAGCATATAAATTGTTGAGGTAAATAATGAAATACGCGCTTCTTTATTAAGTATATGGTCTTAAATTAAAGAAGTATAAGTATCTACATCCTTGTGTTAGGCGTCTTCTAGACGCGTCAATTTAGACGTTTCTAAATTATCTACTGCAGGCCGCTTCCGACCGGCCAATCTGGAAGTCATTGGATGAGGTCTATGTTCAGTACTGGACGTCCTACCTTTGACTGAATTGATAATGGGCTTATTTTATTTTTTGTCCAACTAGCTGTTGCCCGTGACTTCGTTCGCGTGGTCTTTAGTTTGAAGGATTTTCTGCGCAACTTTCTTAATTTTTTTTCGTAAAAACCTTCTCCTGAGAATAATTAACGAAATTGTTCCATCCGTTCTGCGATGCGACGCGTGATGCAATGACCAAGGGTAATCATTTTTTTTATATTAGATAGGGTGTAACTATAGTGGTCTATAGTGGGGTTGATCGCCCAGAAGGATGTTAAGACATTATTATATTGCGGACATTTGGGTTGTATGGTTTCGAATCCAAGACGCTTCGTACTGTAAACAGTTAACTATCCCGTAGGGTCATATAAAAATCGAAAGTTACGGACATTTGTTAGGTAGAAAAGTAATTATAGTTTCAGTCAAGTGAAATATTTGCAAGCGCCGGAAACTACATCCAAATGTTGCCATTCGACATTTTCGTATGTATTTTCGCATTCAATCAAGTTTTAAACGTATAGTACCTACATCAATTTGATTTCAAAGGGAAATAAAAAAAATGAGTCGTTCAGGAGAAACCGTGGAAATCTAATTTATAATAATTTCTATTAAAGCAATTTTACAATTTCCGACTAAGGTGCCACTTTAGAGACAATTGCCCTACTCCATTTGTTATTTTTTATGTAACAATGTTATCATTACCGGTTTTTTGGTGGCATTTTAACACTACAATAGAACAATATGCAAGAATAATTGCAGTTCCTATAATCACTTCGGATTTAACTGTTAACGTTGAGTGGTATTTTAAATAGCAGTGGTATTTTACACTACTTTTAGAATAAAAAAAGGCTAACCGATCTCCTTAAGGCTGAGAAAAAGTTATAAGTACCTATGCGGTGCTAATAAAAGGAGAAACTACAACAAAACAAATCGTTAATAAAATAGTCGAGTTGATTATTCTTAGAAAGTCACATGACCTATCGACATGATATCGTAGTTAAAATAAAGGTTGGTAATGAAGAGTTAGTATTTTTTAAACGTATATATAAATAATAATAATAAATCGTTTATTAAATACAAAAATTCAGATACATTCTTAATAGTACAACTTAAAACCATACAGTGCAAGGAGTTTTTCTTTGCCTGAACTAGGTAGAACCTGCGCTTCAGGCGATATGGCTTGAATCAAGATCTTTACGTAAACTAAGGAATAGAGTATGACAGATTACTAAAAGTACATGAATACATGTATAAATACAAAGGCACTTTCACACCGCAAACCAGTAAAAAATGTTTTTACTGTTCTGTGTCCTACACCGGAATTTAAAACTTTTCAAAACCGTTTCAAATTGTTTTGTTGTTATTTGCAGCACACAATTTTGTTTAAAAAAGCTGGGAAAATATGTTATTCCATCTGATAAAAATAGTTTCAAACTGTTACTGTTATAACATAGAAACACTTTCAGATGTTGTAATTTGTATCTTAAATGTTTAAAATATTGAATTTTTTGCCCTCACACCGAATGTTACTGAATGTTGAATAACGTTTTATAATGTAACGAATTAACTATGTAATGAGATGTAAAAGGATTTTTGCGGTGTGGCCCGTCTTAATATGCGCCGGCCTTAACACCAGTGTAGGAGCGCCTTAATATTGTACAACGCGATATAAAATAAATGTCACATGGAAAGTCTACATGACGACATCGACGTAACGATTTTCTTTCGCAAGTCATTTAAACAGATTTACTTCACTTTCCACATTGAAACCGCAAGATGTATTAGTATAAGATGAAAATGAAGTAGTTTTAGTACTATAGCAGTAGACAACTTCAATGGCTCGTTTAACACAAAATTAGCCATTTCGGGTCCTGTAAACCGGAGCTAGGTTAGTTTATAATTTGTGCTTTCTGTTCAAATAAATTACACTGTTATTAGCAGTATATTTCGTGTTGCACTGTTTTAGTGTGGGAAAGATTTAGCAGAACTTATCAGTTCATACTAAATGTAAGTAAAAAATCACCCATATGTTTCGGAGAAAGATATAAAGATAATGATAACTATGCTGGTATGCATCAATGATCTCTCTACAAAATAAGTCTTCTGTGATCTCTCTACGATCACGGGTGACCGTTTTAATAAAATAAAATCAATTTATTTCTGTAAATAGGCCTAAATTAAGCAATTTTACACGTCCCAATATTTTTTTTATCCTAACACTGCTTCGGGAAAATACTATGGGCTAGCGCCGAGAAGAAGCAGCGCAAGAAACTCGGTCTCTATTTTCAGCCTTTTTTCAATAGTTTGTTTACAATAAAATAATTTGTACCTGTGCGAGCAGAGCAGTATTTAATTCCAGATATTTTGTTATTTAAATAGTCATTAACAGTATAGTAACCCTTTTTCGTTAAAATAATCTTAACATGCGGTTTAAACTTAGATATGGGTAGTTCCACACGTGTGAACTCAATCAAATGTGAACAACTAGCCTCGGATGCAATGAATATAATTTATTTGTATAGTAAGTGTGCGTAATAGCGACTTAAGTAAGCGTTAGTTATAGTTGATTGCATACGTCGGTAAATGTGAGAAAACTAAACTAGAAGAGAAAATGTCAAGATGTTATG
The DNA here is from genome assembly GCA_963576865.1 of Anania hortulata. NCBI lineage: Eukaryota > Metazoa > Arthropoda > Insecta > Lepidoptera > Crambidae > Anania > Anania hortulata. Next base: position 9,142,989 of record OY756408.1, on the reverse strand, counting down.
TTTTAGTGACAACGACTTGTGATAGGCGGCAATTTTGTAATTGCGATGACGAGAAAGTGACTATCTTTATATGTATAATAACATAGCCTACCATGATACCTATAACGTTAGGCTTATCAAAATTGTGTGTATCTTACGGTGGATTCATACATGAGTATTTGCAGAAGTGTTATTGTATACTCGTATTCTCTAGTATTTACGAGATTTTACCTTGAGGCAACTTCGTGCGCATACAAAATGGGAACTAAGGCTATAAACAATTCTAGCACATCATCTTGGAAGACAATAATGATTTATTTATACGCTAAGTGAGCCTTTAGATTGTATAGATATTCACATCCGCCAGCAAATAGTGGAATGGAAATCGACTCTGAGCGAAAACGAAACTCTTAGCGCTTGCTGAGTATCTACCGTGGTTTCAATTGAGATGTCACACTTCGTGTGGAAAGTTGTCGTTAAATAAGCATATGATGATTCTATGCGTTTCTACGTTGTGTGAAGATAAGTAAAAAAAGTAATCGTTTCAGTTTTTTCTAAGTATTACTGTGCCATATTACCTATTACAATATTATAATTTTACATACAATCAATACTTCAGCCTGTTGTCATCACTTTTAGATATCAACCGTCATGTAAGACCTCCATGAGGTCAGTCGAGTTCTATGGAGTTTAGAATGTAAATATTGTAAAATTAAAGCCAATACAGGATGTACTAAAGAATAGGGCACTCCAGAAAACCGCGTGGTCAGCTGCTGATTATAACTACTTTTACTATGGTTGCAGCCTCTAACTAAACCGTAAAAAGAATTGAAGATGCTTCATACCTGTGCTCGGACTCCGTAGACTTTGCGGCGTCATCTCTGAGGTCCCGGGTTTGATTCGCGGTCGGGTCAATGTAGAAAACGAACTTTTGTATGTTGGGTCGGGTCTGAGTGTTTTCTGTAACACAAATGCTTTGGCTACTTACCAAAAGATCAGAGCAACGTAGATGTTGTTAAAATTTTAGCAAAAAATTAATTAATGACCTTTTTAGTTTTGTAATAAATGCATTAGACAACACAATTGTTACGGTCTTGAAGTAAATAATTAACATTATTTTGTTTAAACAATGATTATTTTTGCGTCTCCAACTCACACAGAGCCGAGCTAATTTAAAAAAGTTAGTTTTCTCGATCGACCCGAATTGGGAATCGAACCTCGCTCGATACTTTGCGTTCAAGGCAAATCACTGCACCGACAGTGGCAGGCAAAAAGAATAGCTTAGGATCAGACTAGTAATCCAATAAGTAGACTGACTTAAGCCGATTTATGGGACCACGTGAAATTGATTGAAATGGCACCGATAAAATATGTCGCGAAGTTATCTGATCGGCATTATTCCAATCGACATGTCTGGATTATGAAGCCTGCTACTCCTGCTAGCTTATGGCTTCGACTCGGTAGAGCATTCACGGAATCTTTTACTAACCTCATACCGCGTGTAAGGGCGTATCAATTTGTTATTCCATCGTACTTGAATAATAAATTGCGGTGCCGGGGAAATTGATTTGTATCAGCGTTAAAATAACCTACGTGCTGCTATATCTTATTGGGAATCTATGCTAAACAAATATGGTACTATTCAATTCAATTCTACAAGTACATGCCCTTATAGTTACGTTGTTTAAGTTTATTTAATTGCAGGGATTATTAGTTTATTGCTTTTCATTGGTTTTAACTTTAAGGTTTGTTTAATCTTGTTAAAAGGGTCGTGTAAATTAATAATATTTTAACCTACTAATGTTGATGAACTTGTAAAAATAATCGTGAAATTGTTAATTTCAAACCATGTTAGTGTTTAATATTAATAGTATTCGTAAGTAATTTTATATTGTTTAATAACGTTATCAAAGCAAAATTTAAGTAATCAATAATTGTTAAAAAATACCCGTGCTACAAGCATTCATTGTGATACTAAACAACCACTCCTACGACTCGTTCGTAACATCTACCGACACATGTCAACTATATTGCAAACTAACTTGAAGTTTAGTTGTTAAAAATACTACTTGTTGTACAAAATACAAGTTGTTGTTTAGTTGGAGTCACTACACTATCACATTTTCTGCGTCAAATGTTTCTATAACGCAAGGTCTGCTTACGCTGGAAATGTTTAACTTGACAATACAAAGAGAAATAGTTTGGGGGACACGTGACAGTTTAGTTTCCGTACCGACTACATGCGGTGTCGATACGCCGGGTCTGTCAATTCGAGTGTTTTTAAACACGAGAACTAACAAAACCGGCCAAGTTGTGGTTAAAGTAACTTTATTATTTGTTACAAGAATTACAAATTCACTTACTGAGAAATATATTTACATTTTGTGAATAAAAATACACGACAGACGAGCTTACACATAACCAAAAGTTGTCGACCACGCCTATTATGGGGTTCCGTAGTTGCTCGTCACAATATGTACGACCTTTTTTTTGTACTAAGTACCTACAGTATACGGACAGGAGAGCTTTATGTGCTCTATCTACTGTTTCCGTTTGGGCCGCTCTTTATTGGTCATATACAGGTATAAGTTGGTCAGGACGGGACACTTCCGACTCTAACTAAAATTTACACTTCGTAAACAGAACTCTGAATTAAAAAAAAATAACACATACACAATATTTTTAATAATCTATTCAACGATACCCTACAAACAAAATGGGATAAACGAGAGAGAAAAAACTCCGCTTTAGAGTTAATATTAATTATTCAAGATTTTTTTCACCTTTACGAAGACGACGACCCCCGTAGCCGAGAGGCAAGCATACCAGATTTGGTTTCGCTATCTCTGAGGTTCCGGGTTCGATTCCCGGTCGGTCAATGTACTGAAATAAATTTTCTATATTGTCTCGGGTCTGGGTGTTATGGTACCGTCGTTTCTGTAACACAAGTGCTTAAGCTACTTATCATAGGATCAGAGCAATGTGTAGTAGGTCAATCCCGGTTGCGTCCAAAGCTATGCTTTGGAGCCCAGGGTCCGCTTTCTTTGATTTACTCCTCCACTTCGCGCGGTCTTGAGCGTCTCGATTGTGAGATCATTGGCACGCATGTCAGGTGATGTTGTCCAATATTTATATATATTTATATTTATATCCTGATAGATATTATGTATAAGGCCAAAGACTAATTTAGATAGATATTTAGTTTATAGAGTCAGTCGTTTTTCATATGTAACGAGTATATTATTAATAAGCGTACATGCAAAACCACTATATTCGACGAATTATTAAACTGATTTTAAATTACAAACTAAATTGCCGTGCAGCACATACTAAGCTTTGCTAGCTTGCCGCGAGACGTGTGACAGTTTGGTTTCCGCATGGACGGCTCTGATACCAACTGCCTGCTCATACTTCCTGTCAAGACTCAAGCATGAACTTGTAAGGCTTTCGAGTTTTGGAGAATGAACTAACTCACAAAATATACTATTTGATTTGGTAGTTTTATTTCCTTGGACAATTATTTGCATATTTTAGTACTAACCATAGTTTTATTTTTATCTTTAGACTATTATAAAGGGTGTCCCACAACACAAGGATAACCTTGTAACCACCTAAAATAAACCTCGATATCATGGTGAACAACTTTTGTTCTATGCATGAACATTTATCGATTTTTCATACAAAATTACCAAACAGCTGATTGATTTTGTTTAGAAAGACAAAAAATATATAAGGTCGCCTTATATAAACTGGTGAAATTTATAGAGCAATCACAAAAACATAAATAAAAAGTTTTTGTTAAAAAAAAGAAAATTTTATACGATAGTTTTCGAGAAAAACGCCAAAAACTATTTTGATTTCAACGTAAAATAAAACAGCCTGTGCCCCGTGCGTGCACCCCGAGGGAAGAGTGGGGCACGATTATTAGAGAATTTAGAGAGACAGAGGCAATGACGTAGGGACGTTTCAGACTAGACAGGATGCTCTTAATATTATTATTTTTTGTTAGGAATAATAAAAACTAAAACTAGCCCGTTTTTAAGAACGAAAATAATAGGGCCCGGTTTCTCTAAAATAATTAGAAGTTATGTTAAAGTTTCACCAGTTTATAAAAGGCGACTTTGTATATATGTGTGTAGTTTATCGGGACAACCTGTATATTTTTATTTTAACGTGGTTGACACTTTCAGAGCTATATCCTACAAAGATTTGTACGTAAAAGGATAGTTACTCGTATACATATTCGTTGGCGTTGTCTGTCGGCTCTTTAATATTTCAGAGCTCTCTTTGTGAGGGCGAAGCTTGCATATATTCCCACGAATCATAAGGTGGCTCTTGGATATTTTTATTTACTGGGATGCATAATGTATGTAATTGGTTTAAACTTTTAGGGTATCTATTTTATAATTAAGTAAATACTAAATATAGGTATTATTTTAAATGTTGGCTTTGCATTTAAAATAAACACTAAAATAAATTACTTTTGAAACATTCTCTCTTTTTAAACTTAATTGGTTTTCAAGATGGTAATTGACATAGAAATATAATAAAATCTTAGTCCCTAGCTTGTTAGTATGTAACATTACTTAAAGATTCAGTAGGTAACATTTCGTTGTTATCAAGTTTTCATTCAACTTATTGTAGCTACAAAATTCAGTAAGTATAATCGATTATCTCGCATTAGTATTACGAACTATAATCTAAGCGTTATGGTAAATAGCTTCATTATTTTATCGCTGTACATAAATTAACATTCGTTACGGTAACTATTCTATTTAACGCTAAGAAGTCACGATGCGGTGATTGCCTGCGCCTGCGATTATGCGGTTACAAATTGCCTCCAGTTTTTGATTTCCACCTTAAAGTAAAAAAAAGAAATCACAATGAGTTCTTAGTTTTATTAAACCTCATAGCTTACAGGAGCTTAGTAAAGGATGTTAGATTAAGGGCCGATTTTTCAACAGTCAGATAACTTTTATTTGAAGAATAAGTTTGTCATTTCACAGTTTTCGTATAGAAATTGTGTCAAAACGTCACTTTTATTTGTCGAGTAAAAGTTATCTAGCGATTGAAAAATCGGCCTTAAGTCAACTAAAACTTATTACCAAAAACACTATTGAAGTAAATTCTGCAATCTTTGTAAAACTGTGCTATTACTAATAATAATTTAAACTTAGTTAAATTAGCATTTAGTAAAAATGCAATCTGCTAGTGAGTTAATCCTACCAGCAACTAATACCAACGCAAACGTAAACATAAACGGTTAAAATGCTTAAAAATCTTCTTTATTGTAGCCTATTAATTCAGATGTAGGTATTACGAGGAGTTTCATAAGCCTGTATTTCTGTTTGGTCAGTGATTGACTGGTAGATAATGCTTTTTAGCATTAATTAGACCTTAAAACATTGGCTTTAAAGTATAAATAAATAAATAAGCAGAAAGCGTCGTCTTTAGGTTTGGACTATACAAAGTGTAAAAAACCCAAGGTGTAAAAAAAGGGGTTCTGGTGCTCAAATACAACTACTTTTATTATGGGACCAACATAAAAATCACAAAAAAATATAACACAAAAACATTACTAACCTAGTTAAAACGGTTCGTATAATAATATAGCAAATACATTGTTAATCCTACATAAAAATTAACCATATGTAAGCTTGTGTAATCTAGGCATAACGCGAACCGCTCGAACCGGAGATGGTAAACTTCGTTCGCAATAGCAAGACCTAGCCAAACAATCTAAGTAGTTAATCTAATCTGAGATCAAACAGTTTTTCGACAAGAAAGTGATTTTGGTTACGCCAGTGTGGTCCCGGAGACCGTATCCGTAGAGCACTGGTTCCCAATCTTTCTGAGCGTACGGCCAATGTTCAAACTCCTTAATACACATACTCATTGGAGAGCGTCATATTGTTAAATATTATTTACGTCTGTCATTGATTGTCTTTTGTGTACTTTTTTGTTATATTATCAAGCGCAACAAGGAATAAATCTGTAATGTTCTTGCTAATAAGCTGGCCAGTATATACAAAACATTCCAATTCCCTTATCGTCTTCGACATACTTAATAGCTTTATGATACAAAAATGTTAAATAATTATTTAGAGGCCATGACAATTGTTATTGGTGTGTTCTGTGTAGCATACTTATTACTTTTGACTTATTTATTATTGATATATATTTTTATACAATTATTACACATCGATTTCAACCTCCCTTAAAGTAATAAAGATAATTAAGTTTTTGGAAAGGACATCCTATATTATAAAAATAATAAGACGGTGTCGTCTGGTATCATCTAACATGGGAGCAACTGGTGTGTCATCAAGATTGACATGAAACAGCCTCTAATGTTGACACCTCGTGTTTTTGGTTTGGTCACATCGCGCACCGTTTGGTGTCACTTTATAATTACTTTGACAGCGTTGTTTATTTTTATACCCTTTGAAGTCAAGCAAAATTTCGAGACGGTTTTCAATTTAACAAACTAGATCAGTCGGTAAACTGAATTAGTTATGTCTATTTTTAAAATTATTGGTTTCATTTAAAAGAAAAATAAATTGTGTAGCGAATAGCGTTGGCACAGATAGTTCGATAGTTAACTTACTACATTGTTTAACATATCAAATTTTGTGTAGAGCTTTTAACAGTTTTAATTATAACTTAACAAAATACTTTAGATCGCTCCTTACTTACTAAAACTATTAACATGGCATAAAAAGCAAGATAAACGTAAAACATGTTATGTCTTGATTTTGCACGAGCGGGAGCGTGCGCGTAGAAATCAAAACGTTCATTTTAAGATATTATTTTTGTTAAGGTGACGCATTGCTAACCAATTAATACCATAAGCTTTTACCATAAGGTCGTCATACAAACGTATACGTCAAAACGGTTCATTTCAATTAAAAACTACAAATGTTTTTTTATAATCCTGGCATATTAAAGTACCTAAGTGTATGCTGAGTGTATGTTTTAACTTATTTACTAATAAAATTTAGAGGGATATAACGATCTAGTTTGCCTGTAAAATAAAAATCTCTTTTTTAAAAGAAGATATAATACCACCAAACCCGCAGAACGCGAAGCAGAATACAGTTCACAAAACAAATTTTAGAAGGTTCAAGATGCGAGGGGTAAATCGTCGATGGAAGAAATTGATCATAATAGCAAACTTGACCAATATAGTTGGTTCTATAGCCCCACGGAAAGCTAAACAGCCCTTGTAGAACTTCAGCACAAATTCGCAACACGTTAGTTTTCACACTGTTTCTATCTTGCTCGCTCGCCTATCCGCGATCTGTTATGTTTAGCCTACTAAGCTTTTACGTGGCGTCAAGTTACCGCAGCCATATTCTAGGTTAATGACGTCGTGTGGACCTTAATGAGCTAACTACGGCTAGTTAAGATAGATTGAAAACGTAATAACTAGTAATTACTGTGCTAACTGGATCTGCGTTACACTTATTGCGGATAAAACAATGGTTGCCATAATTTACAAGGCTTATTCGATATATTGATGTAATCACTTTTTAAGCTGAACAAACTTAGAGGTTTTCGAACATTACATAATATTTTCAAAATGTATTCTAAGGCTGCTGTAAATATCGTCAGCAACGTGTTGGCAACCTGCCCTGCAAGTGGCCATGGGTGACGATTGACAATTTCCATGAGTTGGATCAGACGGATCAGTTGCATCAGGCCTACGAGCAGTCCCATCTGTAACTTTAGGGGTAAATTGAAAACTAAATCACAGGCACAGTTAGATAATCCTCCAAATCCATTTATACAAATCTACTTATCGTTTTAGGGAAATCAGATCAATGAAGTGAACCGACAAATGTGTACCCACACCTACAAACCACAAAATGTGCTAAGCTCGTTTACGTGTCATTGTGTTCCTTCGAATCCAGGTCGCTAAACACATGGTATATCTTGGCTTGCAGCTAAGCCGATGAAACGGATTTGTCCAAGGATGTCAATTTTTGAAAGTGTATCCTTTTAAAAAGATAAAATACTATGTATCCCTAAAATTTATATATCTTAAACAAACAAGAAAGACCTACAAAACTTTACCCAGACTACTCTGTTTTTTTTCCCTTTCATTAAAGATTACATAAATAAATAGATACTCTTTATAAATAGCACACCAAACAAATAAGTTACTATTGATGTTCAGCAGATGCACAATCTAGGCGGTCTTATCGTATCTTAAGGTTATATTTCCACGAGAAATAAATAGGTGTTCTTTTTAACAAAATTTCTACGGATATGGCTTGTCTTATATTTATTACTTTTTTTTTGTGGGACTCCGGACCTGAAGCCCGCCACTAAAAACCTGACGGTGTCCCTCCGGTGCCATATGAGAAGGTACTACGGGATTCGCCATAGGCGTAGGGCCATAGGCATATTCCGCAGTCCTAGTTCGGCTGTGGCTCGCCTGTTAGCAAGCGCCACCCGGCTTAGGGGGGAGTGGAGCCTCCCCCTGTCTCCTACGAGTGGCGCGCGGGAACACGCGTTGCGCCGTCGCAGACCCCCTTAAGCAGATGGCAGTCGGATCTGCTGACGGGGTCCGTGTCGGCCGTCTGGGGCCCATTATTAAGAGGCAAGTGGAGGTGGTAGTTTCGCCTCCGGTGCCCAGTGAGTCGTCGGCGGATAATTGAAGCGTCAGCTGAGGCTTCCCGCTCCCTCTCCGCTACTTCCTTCTGCGAGATGACAGCCTCGCAGAAGATGAGCACCGCCTGCCAAGCCTCCTCGCTGGAGGTCATCCTCGCCATGATGGCCGCTAAGAAGAGATTACATCATATCTAATATTTATTACTACTTTTCATGCTATATTTATTCTTCACGACCTACCCCTCTCGACTTTCATTCACCTGTCCTCAATTTGGTGTAGTATTGTGTAAGGGTATTTCCTCTGTCCTATAAAGACAGAGTATCTATCTATCTATACCACTAGAAGTATATACGAGTAGTTTTTGGAATTTAACAGGTGATACAACTTAAAGAGATTATATATTTACAAAAAGACTCTCCAAAGACCCACTTTTAAGTCGTCAACCCTGGATTTATCGAGGTATCAAGTTAACGTTAGTTTCGATGACGAATCCGACGGCACGTTGGCCGCAATCTACTCCTGATGGGTCTATAATTGTTGGTTGATTCTGTCGTGAACAATCCGAGTACGGTCATTACTATTCCATGTGCAAAGAGGTCACTCGAATTCGCCTGCACTTGTGCGACAAATGTTTCCCACTTTCCAATGGCAACCTTTTGTGTTCTGGGCACATCAGGTGAATTGTAAAATCATTCTGGGTTGAATGAAGCGCTTATTCTGTTATAGCTGCGGATTTATTTTTAGGGTTGTATAGCTCAAAAAGAAGAAAGGAAAGGAACCGTATTAGGATCGCTTTGTTTTCCGTTTGTCTGTCAGGATAAATAAATAAAACAAAAAAAAATGTTATAAAAAAAAATTAAAAGGCTAGCTTAGAGATATCAAGTTTATAGGTACCTACTCAGGTCTGCGATTGGAGGGGATTGCCAATACTCGCCACACTTGGCAGGCGGGTTGGCGAGCGCAATTTTTTTAAAGATTTCGCACGCAGACGCTGCTGCCCGTTTTGTGTTACAGGAATTAGTCGCCTTTTCCGACGCGCTGGCGGTGGGGAAGTGTATTCTTTACGGCCGTTCCCACACGGCTCATTTTTCATAGCTGAAAAAAAAAATCTAACTTCTAAGTCAAGGCGAATTTAGAAATTTGGCAAGAAGCAACGTCTAACAGCATAAGCAAACGGAAAAATCTGAAATCCGTTAATTTGTAGTTACTTTACATCACAAACAATAAAAACTATTACTTACTGTGTTTTATTTTAAATACACTTACTCGTACCTCACAGATCAGTAGTTTAGGTATGAGCCTTAGCCTGTTTTTTTTTGGCGAAAGCAAATTTGCCATGTCTGGTTTTTAGAAAAGGTTTAGGCATATTTCAGGGTATGCTTGTAACATCGAGATATGCTCGATGGCTTGTTACCTGAAATTGAACTAACTTACCTAAAAAACATTGGTACGGACATAACGGTCGAAAATAATTTTGGCTGAATATACTAGTAAAAATTGTCATCTGATCGAATTACACAATAAACACTCATTTTTTTTTTTATCATTCAGCCCATGTTTCTTCGTCCATATTTACGGTAGTTTGGCAAAATTATATCTTATGTATGTATGTCATTTTCTCGAAGTAAAGAATAACCGCCCTTGTATTGTGATGTACCAGAAAATGAATTTTGCCAGGAACGTCTCCCAGCCGGTCCAGAGCCCAGACCCAAATCCAATTCGAAAATACAAAATTAATGTTTTTTGAATTGACCCGAACTGGGAATCAAACCCGGGAGCCTTTGCTTTCAAGTGATTCACTGTGCCACTACACCCATATATGGTCGTAGTTAATTCTTATGTATTGTTATATAAATACCTAGTAACAACCAGTATCACATCTTCCTATTAGTTTCTGGTATTCCTAACACAAATATCAAATTTGTATTAAGTAAAATAAAACACACAATGAAGGACGAGTTATGACGGAATTTAGCCGCTGCATTTGGCTTTTGGTTCGAAACCATTTAGCTAACGTAACGTCATTAATCAGCCGTATTTGTCACAGTTCGTGCACGGAAACCACGAATTTCCGCGTCGTTATTTATTTGGTGTATGACATTGCCATTCTGCATTCTGATCTGCTGATACAAATATATGACTCGGATAAGACTTTTAGATAAACAGTGATCATTGCCTTTAATTAAAAGTAAAGGTTAACAGCCACCAAATGACAGTAGACTTCACTTTAAATAATGAAGAAGTTTGGCTAAACTAAGAGTCCATGACCCGTATATATGGGTAAAGAAGTAAGAGACTCACACTCACCGTAACCAAGGCAAGTCAAGTGATCAACCTACTCTGATGTTATCAAGGCCTTCCACTCGATGGCCTTTCGTACTCCTATTACAATTTTCAATCTGATATGACTATTTTATCTAGGTACTTACTAGTTATCTACTTATACTTCAGAAACAGTAAAAACATCAGAATTCTAGCAGCTCTAGAAAATGAAAGTTAGTGTCGTTAAAACTTTGGACGTAGATGGATTATGTGCTGAACTTTTTATCCCAGAATGAAATCAGGTCCTGAGAGACTTATGTATCTAACCCACATAAGGCTTGAGCTGAATTCATTTTAGAATTTTGTCAGTGCATATTTTTTGTTAAATTGAGTTCGGTTAAGATAATTTATTATTTCTGTTCTGTGATGATTTAAGATAAATTAAAATAAACTTCGTGCAATACGACAAATATTCCTATTTACGGCATGGGAATAAATTATAATAAGTAATTCTTTATTAAATACATTGAAAAATAACGTATCTACTTAACCGTATTAAAAGAAAACCAGCTAAGTTATAAATAAATAATAGCGCATGATTAGTAACTGAACCTGAAACAGTAAAATTGGTACATAAAAAGTCTTTAGAAACTTATTTAATACGACGGTAGTCCGAGCAAAGTGATGGGAAGTAAACAACTTTCGTTTTACAAGAATTTCTTTAATGAAATCGAGTTTGTACAAGGGTCCTCTACTATTCGTTACTATTCAGGGCACGCGGCGACATCTGGCGAGAAATGCCGCTTCCTTCGTCTGTCCCTTCACTTTGATCATTACCATTTGACTTAGTGTTGACTTTGTGATACTTTCCGTTCGGGTCTTCGTGGCCTAATGACGTGGTGATTATGGAGATTGGCAGTTGGTGAATCAGAGTTTTGGGTTTTGGTTAAGTAGATAATTGCAGGTGTGCGTTGTTATTATTTATTATCCGTGCCTATGAAACGGCATTAACGATACCTTTGACGGAGATGATACATATATGTCTAGCTAGGGCACTATAGCCCGCAGGTATGCACTTGTATGAGGTATTTTAAGTTGATTGACACATTTGACACGCTTCCCTACGATTAAATGCAACTTTCATATTACAAAACACGAGTTAAAAGCACCAAATAAATACCTTTAATTACACTTTAAGGAGCTATAAATTCATGCGTGACTGATATCAATCTAGTATAGTTTACTGCGGCACGGTACCTAGAGGTCATGTACTTTTAACTTTGTTATTGTATTTTTGTATTAGAATATCTTCAAATTATGAGATTCATATCTTTGTTGTTTTTCAGTAGCTTCATCAATTATGGCTTTTCCATTAATGTTTCAATAGCATGTCCGAGAGATATACGTACCTTCCTATTTACTGACGTAGAAACATTGCTTTTGAATAATTGATGTTAGGACTTTCAGGGCAATGAAAAGTTCGGTGTTCATTTGTTCATTGTTATGAAAAAAGCAATAACTCACAAATGTACAAGGTAAGTAATTAAGTCTAATTTGACTCGCCGATCGAAAGAAATTGTTGAGAATAAATAATGATGTTAAAATATCGATTATTCATTACTAGCTGAGAACGCGGCTTCGTCCGCGTGAAATAAGGCTAGACATTGTAGTCACCACCATTTTATTTCCTTCTAGAAAGGGGTACAAAGTAGCCTATGACCTTTCTAGTAAGGTATAGCAAAGTAGCGAATCTCGGTAAAGTTAAAAAAAAACTCAGTAAAGTGTAAACTTAAAATTTTTGATAGATTAAGGCTTCGCACGCAGCTAAAATTTTTTAGGTACAGGAAAGCTATCGACTTTAACATTAATAACAATAAATATTTGAAAGGTTATTGGGTAACTAGTTAGTAAATTAAGGTTCGAAATAATTATTCTGTTTAGTCATACCTAATGCTATCGTCAAGATATTATAGTAGCACGATGAGTAACTTTACGCCGAAAGTGTTTTTCGTTTTGGAAACAAAGCGGGTCTGTTCGCTCATGCGCTGAGGCTAATTGGTAAAAGTGAAGCTTTTCTTCCTCCACCGCCAATAAGAAAGGCAAATAGATGAGTAGCGTGTTCTCCGGAACTGAACGAACGCACGTAGGGTCACCATTTTTTTTCTTTCTCATTGAAATGGAAATATCCATGCAAAAAGTGTACAAATCAGAAGCAAACTTAGTAGGTACTTAAGACCCTAAAGATATGTACAAGTTTAATGATGATCAAAAATATCCTGGGGTCTAACCATGAACTGATAATGCAATATGTATTATTTCAACCTTGTTGTGTTCGTTCTAAGTTGTTATTCGTAGAGATTGACGTAAAACAACATTTGCTTAGGTACTGTTTGGAGTTCACGGTTGGTTCCTTTATGGCAAATGTAGCAAATAAAGCGAGCGCTGGAATGCTAGTGACACTGGTGCTGGCTACTGTCACAGTAGTGACCCCGTGTAAGCATGTCTGCCAGCGCTGGTACGAATAGATTTTTTATTTATAATGTCAGCAGGTACCTGGGACTGGCGCCGGTGCCACCTACTTTGGGTGAATTCGCCAATAGAAACCATGCATACGGCTCTTTTTTTCAAGGCTAGTGGTTACCCGTATTGACAGCAATAATATTCGTATTAGCGCGATATAAATGAAAAAATAATTTATGTAACTGTTTCTTCTTGGTCAAACGTTACAAAAATGTCGAGATAGAATACATAATTTCAGCCATAGGACGCAGCTAAACCTAAGCTTCCATCAATAATACAGATTTAATAAGCTAAAGATGTTTAGTCTGATATTTAAAAGAGATACATGCTATGTCTATGTACTGTGTACATGTCTTTAAATCTTCTTAGCTTGATTTATTAAGGTCTTTTCTAACTTAAAATTCTTAACAAGTTTAATACTTATTGTAAAAACGTGTGGTGTTCCTATCAAGCAATAGGGCTCAAATATTAACATTGGTACTAGAGCGCCTTGAATTGCCATTGTAACAGTAACTAAAGCTTCTTATTGTCTCAACCTGTTACCGACCGTTTCACTTTTAGCTTATAATTAGTACACTTCTGGTAATAGAAAGTTTTCATCGCTATTGGTAACGTTTGCAGGCGAAGTAGCCATTGCAAAGTTTTATTACTGCATTATTGTGGTTTATAAGTGTAGAAGTAGAATTTAGTACTAGAAAGTTTATTGTTACAGTTTAAGTAACTATCTACAATCCTACTCGTAAAAACATTCGTTTACTAGAAATTTTTATTTCCTAGTTTTTTTGGTCAAAATACTTCTCCATTATAATATCGATGATTTAACTATAAATATGACTATTATATTCAAGGATCGGATAAGATTAAATTGAACGTAGTATTGCGGACGCCGATATTAAAATGGCTTTTTAGTTGGTTCAATTCGAAGGTTATGTCAATTTCACCTGCCTATAGACAAGGTTATTTATTAGGTATCATGTTCCTATTAAATGGTAGAATAATATACATTTCTTACTTACGAGCAAGACAAATATGAATTTTACTGACAGAATTGCTGCGCCTAAATTCGAGTATATCCTAAACTTCGATCAATCATCGATCTTAATATATTTTAAACAATGTTTCATTGAGCAATTTTAATATTATCAATGTCTATTTGAAAAACTTCGTCTTCTTTATCGGCTTATTAATTTAAATTAGTTTTTTTATTTGTGTATTTATGCATCAAGACCAAAGTATTCTTAAATCTAATTATTTTCCGACATTCTACAACTGTTTCAATGTACTTTCCTATAGTGCAAGTGTGGTGATTCATAGCAGAAGACACCTATGTTTATTTACCCAAGTGACTTGCGGTGACCGTTAACGAACCCAGTATTCAAATTTGTTAACGTTTTCTTTTCGAATCATACATCCATAAAGCATGCAGCCTTCGGTCGTGCCTCCGTCTTTTTCACTCTGCAGGAATTCAAATTACCTTATCGGCACGCGGGCGGCCACAGGTAAAACCTGTATTACTCGGCAAAAATGTAGACGTTATTGTTCGCTGTTGATTTCATTACTTTCGGAGACAGTTTTCATTAGTTGCCTTATAAATGTACCAGCGATGACGTATCTCGCTATCCCTTTTCCACTCGAACATTGTTTATATATCTGTCGCAGCTCCTCCCACTCGCTGAAGTCTGCTGCGTCGCGAGTACGCTACTATCTACTATTCACCAGTCGACGGCGAGCAACTGGCGTTCTTCCACATCGCGAAGCGATCTTAGTTCTATTTACTAACTCCGACAAAAAACAAGAAACAAGTGATAAACATAAATTAAAACATCTTCACAAAAAAGATTTAAACTTAGAACAGTAGAAACAAATGGTTTTAATCAATTAATTAAATTAAAAGACATCAAACAAAAGGCCCGCAAAAGTTTTCGTGATTGTAGTGTAGTGTAGTGATTCTTTAACTCAACAGTGCCAACCAGAAAGTTAAATGAAGCTCGACAATATCTGTAGCTGAAGAGGATTTGATGCCGCCAGCAAATAAGGTACGGGAAACCGGATATTGTACTAGCAACTAGACAGGCGGTCCGACTAGTTCGGATAGCTGTAATTATGGTTATGTTGTTGTGCCTTTGAAAAAGGATCGCCTTCTTTGGGATTTTAAAAGGGTTTGAGAAATTTCCCCGAAGCGTCTAATTTAAGATCGGACGGAGTCACGCAAGGCTTAAATATTTGTAGTTGAGGAGATAAACATTGGTTGGTCCCTTAGAGCGGACAGGCCACCCTAATGTGTGCCAGGTGCAGCGTCAACAGGTGGACTTCATTAACTCCAACGTTTGTTTGCATTCTTTGTGTACCTCCAAAGGTGTAAATTAAACTCTACACACACACTCTGCATGTAAAATATTCTGATCCAATTTTTCTTATGGCATAAATGTAATCAACCCTCTTTGTATTCATATGAATAATTTCCGACAACTCTCAAAGTTTCATTACCTACATTGCTATCTTATTTATATTCAATCTAGAATAGCAAATACCTACATGCTTGGATTTCGGCAGTCCAAATTAAACATTACATACAAAAGGATTCGCCAATGGCAAACATAAACGAGTTCGTGATTCAATAACCCCTATTGAAGTCACATCATTGTTGACTTTTTGCCCTCGAATAACTTTGTATTTTATTCATTTGGGTTCTGTGTGTCATATCCATTTGACAAATCAGCTGCTAAATATATTCATGTGCAGAATTTTGGTACAAACCTCAACTTGATATGGCGAAAGGCGACGCAATGCTAGCGTGTTCTAGCGTGTCATCGACATCTTAGAGTCCTTGGGGCATTTCTTGACTTGTCTTTGAAGCAGGTAGTTGACGGCCTTTCGCAAGGTTTTTTGTCCCCATACCTTTGTTTGGGCGCTCAATGGCAGGCTATGCGGGGATATGTTTGCTTACTTGTTGCTATTACCTACGTGATACGCCCTTTGATTTCATGATGCGGTACGTCGTCGTGTCCTTTTCTACGAAGTATCAGAAATGATACTTATCGTGTTCCACGAAGATTCGCCATGGCTAAAAGCTCATAAATTATTTCTATTACGGGAGTGTTCGTAAGCATTCGTTTATGCTGTTTAAAATTTTAAATCGTAATTACTCATCAACATTTTAAAATGAGTTCCATTTTAAAAGAAATGCTTTCAAGAAATAATACATTATTACCTATAGGTATTCTCTGAAGGTAAGTACTCCGGATACTTTTAATGGAATATTTGTTTAAGGCATTAGTTTCCATGATGCATAGTGGAGGATGCACGGATGCACCCCGTGCCCCGCGGGGTGAGTGCCCGCGCAAGCGGCTTAACAAAAAACCTTCCTTCCTCAACTTTTGTTGCATTTGTTTTTTAATACTTTCTTCCAACACTGCCGACTGCTTTTATATTATTATGAACTTGGAATTAATTATGATGAAATAAGATGCTGTCGGTGCTTTTGATTAAAGCTAATGATACTATCCAGAAAATTATGTTTGTCGTGTCACGACTCCACGACGGTTGTTTCCTGTATTAAGAAAGACGTATAATTTCATTCGATTTTAAATCATCTTTTTAAAACTTCAAAGCATACCAGCAATTAATTAAAAAGAGAAGGATAATTTATTAAGATATTTGAGTTTTGTTTTTTTATTAATAATTGTTTTTTTTTTTGTATTTATAACGTAAGAAATAAGTGTTAACGGAATTGAGTGATTCATACATCTAAATTTTAAATGTTGTTTTTGTATTTAGATTATACTTCAAAAAAATGTTGACTAGCTAAGATGGGAATCGAACTTACGTATATGGGCTATCTGGGCTATCAGCTTTTTCAACTAAGATGCAGATACGCTGTAAGCAGGGTTGTTCTATCAAAAAATAATTAGGTAATAATAATTATTAAATGAAAAAAGAGCTATTTACCTTAATTCAGGAATGTGCGACACTAACAGTCCAGAGGTTAGGATTCTGAAAGCGAGAATAATTTTGTGAAATCTATTTGTTCTGGCTTTTAGATCAGACATCGAAACGAAGCTCTATCACGGGTGTTGGAAAAGGTGGAGCGACGCGGTGAAGTATCGGTTCCAATGATACATTTTTGTACCGAAAATGGATTAAAAGTTGTCACTTCCTATTTTCTTTTATTTCATTTTCCTTTAATGTTTAAAAATCTTTAGACGCATCATTTTCATCTCTTAATAACCAATTTTAATATGAAGTTAATTTTAAAGCGGCCTTTTTACCTGTTATAAAACTATTGCCACTTTTAAACATTTATTGATCTCGTCAGAGATCACTGACACGCCATTACCGACATCCACATGAATTGAAAATATCCATTACGTCAACGGCTGGTACTTATTCGGACATCATAGCGTCATGCTGAGAGGCAACAAATATTTTATTACAAAGCTTAGATGGGAATCGACATTTACCCGTTGGCATATTGCAGAATGTTGCAAACTCCTCGTGAAAGGAGCCATGGAATGCGGCGACCATCCTTGCAATGTAGCTAAGGCTGAAGTTATACTACAAATGCTAAGCAGTTAGATGCGACTCAACTATCAATTGTCCATCAAATACTAGTATTGCTGGATGATAAATGGTCTTATTTACTAGTAGATTTGCCTGTCTGTTTACCTGTTTAAGATGGTGGTTTATGATGGTTAAGATACCTGTCAACTAGCGACTATTAGCTTAGCTTAGCTTAACATCAGTGTGACCAAAGCATTATACTCGTTAATCTAGAAATACTCGAGTTCTATCGTCCTCGCTAAAAGCAAATTCTTTCTCTTAGAAATGTAGCTAACGAGTTCTTCAGTTGATTTACTATCTTTAGTAAAGCTGTGAATTTTTATTTAATTTACGACGACAAACTTCGGCTGGATATTTGTTATAACTCACAAACTGAACAACGGGTACCTACTTGGAAATTGGTAACGAGATTTTACGGTTTATTATGTACCTATCGAAGACAGTTTGCCCAAGTTTTAAATCTATGTTTAAATATGTTTTAAAATCTAAACTGTAATTAAGTAAATGCTAGGCCTTCGGCGCTAGTAGCAAATTTCCGGGATTGAAGTGTGAAATGAAAGGCGTGAGCAGGTCTAAATTTGATTTTAAGCTTTATTACCTCGCATTAGGATGTCGTAGAGTTGCAGTGCATAATTTAGCAAGTACGGCGCAGTTAATGCGGGACTCCGCGGTCGATAGGTTTCGCAGGCTGCGCGTTGCACCTGTATTTGTGACTTGCTCTCGAAACTTAGTTAAAAATAACATCCTTCTACATATTAATATTGTGGCTCAGTGGCGGCAGCGGTTTGGTAGTGATTACCAAAGTTAAGCCATTTACGCCGCGGTTGTGAGTGGATGGGTGACCATTCCAACCATATTGAGTGAAATTCATCACAAGCATATCCGTGCTTCTGACGGCACTTTAAAAGTTGGTCCCATTGCTTGATACTAGTCGTAAAGCTAGTGGCCTTAGGGCGGCTGAATAACATCTGACAGTAAGGTTAAGCCACTTGCCTTACAACACCCCTCCGCCAAACCGCACTGGGCCCGCATGGCGAAGTATGGCCCAAACCACCTCATAGTTGAGTTGAGGCCTGTGCCCTGCACTGGGATGTATAAGGCATATACCTACATAAAATAAATAAAATGTTTCCACGATAACACCAATTATTTAGCACCAACCTAAGCAAAGGCGACTATGGCGACTAGATAACAGATAAACATACTTATATACGTCCATAAACATCCATGACTTCAGTACAAATGCTCGTGCTCATTACACAAACATTTGCCCCTTGCGGGATTCGAACCCGTAGCCGCCTGACTACCGAGTCATAGAACAAATGTTGCTTACCGTGATGTATAGAATATGTGGTTACAAGGTGGTCTATTATTTACGCCACACCTTTAAATGAATGTTTGGTGCAGCGGGTGCGATACGGGCGATGCAATGCAGTCGGTGTGAGAGCTGTTATTATTTTATTTTATTTTATTTATTTTTCAAGGTTTACCAACGCTTGTGTATAATTATACTTATTCTAATTTTAAATTATAGGTAATATTCTAGCTAATTATCACAAACAATTATAGGCAAACACAACTTGCACTGTAATATGCTCATTACATAGAAGTACCTACACTTCTATATAGATTTTGTCTCGAAACAAAGCTAGATAAAACATACATTTCAAATAATTTACTTAAGTGAGTATAACTAAACTTACAAAAATAATTTGGAAACTACTGAACGGAGTCTAGCAGGTGAGTCGTGGTGAATATCTATAACTTCACTGTATTCATTTACGAGCCTACATAGTCTAGCAAGATATTAAAGCTTTATGATTTTAAAGCACTAATCAGTAATCTTTCAATCAGGGTTTAATGACCGCACCTGTAGGTTTGGTGCAGGTGGGTCCAACGCTAGTGTAACGTGAGCGATGTTGTCGGTGCGAGTCTGCAATCGATAGATGTTGTAGTAAGTCGCGCGTCGCAACATTGCAGTATCATTTAGTGAGTTTTTTTTAAACTATTTCTGTATTGTGTTTGAATTAGGTGCAGAAGACTGTAATGCAGTCGGTGCGATCCTCGGTCGATAGGTGTTATAGGTCGCACCTGTATTTGCGCTTTATTATGGATGAATACAATAATATATACTTAATATCTTGTCATGACCACTTCCGTAGCCAAGAGGCGAGGTTCCGGGTTTGATTCCCGGTTGGTCAATGTAGAATACTTTTCTATATTGTTTTGGGTTTGTTTGTTGTGGTACCGTCATTGTTTCTGATTTCTGTAACACAATTGCTTTGGCTATTATTAATATTATTTAAAAATATAGTAAGTGAAATTTTTAAATGATACCTATATCCAAAAAAATTTAAAAAAAAAACATTAATATTTATTTTATTGCTTACGTAACCTTACTAAGGACTAACGCTAAATGAATATCGTTTATAACTTGCTTTTAAATGTTACAACATAGAAATTAAATTTATTTGAATACTAGTACCCCTATTCTGTTCTCCACTCAGTACGTACAAGTTGTTTACGAACAAACATTTTATGTAGGTCTCAGCACACGTGGACAGATAACAGGTTCAAAGCACCTGCAGCAATATAGGTACATGTAGTAGGCCTATATGTTCCCTACCAGGTACTGGCGCATAAAAAGTCACAAACAGGGACCCAATTATTCTTGATAACATTCAATTATTCATTAAATAACTTTTTCGCATGGTATGCAATAAAAAGTATCTATCTATCTATAGAGGACCCCTTCTGGGCACTTATAAACTCCGAAATATAGCTTTGTCCTACCACCGCTTCAAAAATTACGTACGCTTCTGGTGATAAGAAAAACGGCACAAGAAACTGAGTAACTTTTATCAGTCATATTACAGTAAAGATATGTAATAAATGTGAGCTTGGTAATGAAGTTATGCGCTTTTGTCGATTACAGACACCGCAGACAGGAGGTCTAGAAGTTTTAAAGTTCAAGTGTAAACCAAAGCACAGTCGCGAGTTGTATCCGCACAAGATATGTCGTGATACGGTCGCGTGGTATTACCCCTATCGAGCCCTTTACATCTTTGTATTTTGTGACCTTAATATTGTGCTATGAGAAGAGAGAGATAAGCATTTTCAACAAATAACAGTGAGCAAATGAGCGGAGACAGTGGAGGCGTGGTTATTTTGAGATGTGGCAATTTCCGTAAAATAGATATAAATAGTTAGTTACGAAACAGTGGAAACGGAAGAAAATATATTTAGATCGTCTGTATTGACAGGTATGAAGGAGACGAAAGAAAGACCAGCTATTCATTGAAGTTTTTAAATGTGAAGCTTTTTTGCCGATAACGAAAAATAAAAGCTTAAAGGTTTAGCTGAAACCTGCCTAAGGAAAAATCATTCAAAGGGTTTTGATAACACAGGATAAAGGCTTTTACCATCTTTGAGATTCCACCCTCTCCTAACATATACATTACTGTATGTTATAAGATGGTTTTGCAGGCCTTCAAGATTTAGTTTTTAAGAATGGAAGGAATAAATAATTATTAGTAAATTTTATTAAATAAAGTTTGATTTTAAGTCCGAAAAGTAGCTGATAAGTCAGTTAACAATTCTTTACACATATAATGCAGCCACAGCTACTTAAAAACTAATGTTTCTCAAAAGGACCGGTCACGTTGTCTGAGCCCATAACAATAAAGTATTCCATTTAGAGCTACTTTTACGCTAGGATGTTTTATCATTATAATTATGGCGGACATGATGCTTAAAATCGTCACAATTGAAATAGGTACAGTAAGGCTGCTCTTAAGCTAATGCTGTCAAGCAAACATCAAAGCTGTATATTTAGTGCTGTATAGTAATCTCTGGAAAATTCAAGAGGTAAATAAGTTTCTTAAATTTATTAAGGATTAAATTAAAGAAAACAGTAAGTAATAAGAATCTAAATTACTGCTACAATCTTAATTAATAAAGATAGTACAAACTTACCTTAAAAGAGGATATTGTCTTTAAAATACAATCTGGGTACAATACCTACCGTATAACCACAATAGTTTTCTCTGGCAAACAGTAATTTCCTTTACAAATTTTTGGTAAGAAGTACACATTAAAAAAGTTTCCAAACAAAAACCATGACGGTGGTGACAAACATTTATAAAAAAAGTCACCAACCTTTAAAATTAAACTATAAAAAATAAAAAACAGGTTATTACAATTTTTTGATTATTAATATGGCACAATTTAAACAGGTCTAACTTAAGCTGACCTTGCATTATTAAGGCATTTGACACAAATACACCATCAACATAATATACTGGGCATAGGTAGCTTGATAATGATAGCACACTCGAGCATTCTTTTCCAGTTATTACTCGTACTTACGCACGCATGTTGATGTAGAAATTCATTGGTGCGTAAAATGTATGTTATTAGAGTGAGCATACTTTATCAATTTAAACTGTGGTCGCAAAGAGGCTGTTAAATTTCACGCACGTTAGCGATGAAATATGCTCGTAATAATTATTAATTTACATAAACACCATTTCGGAGTTTAATGTGTTGATAGTTAAGTATATATTACTTACTTACATGTGATTTTCATAAGATTATGTTATCTGTCCAAGTACGTGATAATCATTCTGTTAGCTATATCGTTAGAATACTTAGAACATGATAATTTTGATTTAATCGTAAGATCAGATTACAGAGAGATATAAGATATCTAATCTAATGTGTTGGCTAGCATAAGAAAATACTAGGTATTATTACGTTATTAAAAAGGTTAAAAACTTTAGCTTATAAAAGTATCATTATCATTAGATGTTTAGACAAGTAATAAAAAAAACATAAAAAGACGTTTTATATTAATCAAGAACGTATCAAACACAAAATAATCTATCTTCTGAAACCTAACGCAATATTTATCATTACATTTGCAAAAAATTAACACTAACTCTGATGCATAACTCACACGACCCATCTCCACCGCACAGGAAGTAATTTCGCTGAAACTCACCAAGAGATTTCACGTTTGATGAATTTATAACAACGCTTGATCCCGAAATATCCCAAGGACGCTTGGTAGAGCTCATGGAAATAACTTTATTGCACTCTGGTTGGATGCAGTGATTTTCCGTTACTTCGTTCCGCTAGGCAGAAAATTCTACAGTAGAATATTGAAGTAGAATGAATTCTCAAATCTAAATAATACTAATAACAAAGCTTGTACTATGACAATGTGTTTATTACAGTTTATCTTTAACGAAAAAAAAAAAACAGTAAGTAGGTACTATATTTTTAGATGAAAACACAAACTTGGAAACTATTTCGAACTGCACAAAATAATTACAAAGATGAAGTTTACTGAAGTTGTAACTTAGAATACGATAATATTTAAATCAAATGCACCCTATTCTTTTTATGCATGTGGATGTAAGCTCTTAGCACTAGATGAGAGTGTTGATAGCTTCCGCACATATGTGTCTCAAGAGGAAATTGGGGAATAATGATCGTAATAGATGCTTGAAAGTATCTAATCGAACATATAAGTAAAATTTGCCGTAGTTAAAATACATTTCTTAAAAATACAGTTTTTTTGAGCTTCGAATCAAGTCTCGAAAAACTCTATAACGATGAACTGTTCGCCGGGAAAATTCTTCGTGCTTTATACGAATATTTTCTAATTAAAGAAAACTTACCCAATAAGTTCTGAGTTCTTGGATAACCATAGGCACCAATAATCACAGTTATGTAAGAAGACTTTACGAAAACCTTTTGGAAACCGCGACCTATTATTTTTTGCCATGTTTAAGTCTTCCTAACAGGCTGTGGTGTTAAATCAACCTTACAAAGATAGGTGCGGTACAATGGTGTCGATTCCGTTGTATCACCTAAACTAAAGTATGTCAGTGTGGCCTTTATTCTTAAGAGAATAAAGGCCACGAAAATAAAGTAAAAGTAAGGCCCTAGGTAAACGAAAAGAGACAGCCTATATGTAGCTGTCAAACTAAATAGCTGTCACACAGCATCTACAGATTATGTATTTTAGAAGGCTACATAAATTAATGGCATGGCATTTACTGAGGGAGGAGCATTGGTGAGATTGTAGTATTGTAGTATATTGAGTAATACAACCGAATCGATATCAAAGTACTTATAACTAAACTAATCTACTATAGCTAAACTAAAATACAAACCGAGATGTATACTTAACAAAATGTTTGCCACTGCGCCAAATGGGTGGAATGTTTGATTGCTTCAATCTCATTCTTCGGTTAGCAACTTTCTGAACTTGACATAAAAATTATAAAAATAAAATGTTTTAGCATTACGTTGTATTCAAGACATTTCTTAAATGCATAATATGTAAGTTATTCGAAAGGTAGTCAACGTCAGGTCACCTACCCAAAAAGTTAAAGGTTATTGAACCGATTTTCAACTTTAAGTCCGAGATGTAGAGATCAATATCAATTGATAAAACTTTACGTTTTGTGGTAGGTTGATGAGCTGTTGCCTGTACGAACCTACGGATGTTGTAGCAATGCGTTTACATTACTCAGATGCGATTATGTCCGCGATCATAGTAAAATAAACAGCATGGTGTAAGCGAAATTGAAAATGAAAGCCAAATAAATTGATTTTCGATTATGGTTCATTATTTCCGGGTGTGGGTACCGAGACAATTACAAAATTTCATTTATGATTGACGATTTTAGTTAAAAGCTTACTGCTGTAGCTAATATCGCGTAGGTACCTATATTTTTAAATGAATCCTGAAGTTATTGTACCAAATGTATCGGTAAATAATCGTAAAATTCAGAGACGCTTGTAAAAATAATGCTATTTCAGTGAGAAATAACACACGGAACATAAACCTTACGAGTACAACATATACTAGTAGTAAACACCGAGGATTTTTATGCCATAAAATTATATACAGTGCTAAACATTTCGAAACTTTCCGTCGAACTATGTTATTTTAAATCATAGCATTCGTCCGATAACTTTAATGGAAAAAAATACCAGTCAATCAATAGTCTAAGAAAAAAACCCAAACCTCCGATAGCTTAAATTAGAAAAATTCCACTCGAAAGTATGTCGTTCAATAATTCGGTTCGTAATCAATTAATTGCGGTGCATTACCAGAATAGCTTTCGGTTTATCTGGTAATAGCCTAAAATGTAGATACGTAATCGTAAGACCCGTAAGTGGGCCATTGACCTCCGCATCGTGTTACGTACCTATTTGTATGAAGAAAATTACGGGCCATTGAGTAATTAAAGAAAACCGGTGAAGTCTGTGCTGTCTGGTTACTTACTACGTACGTATAGGTTACTTACGTATATACATATACAGCCGTCATTGAGTGTTTCTTGAGAATAGTATTTTTTTTTACTTAAAACATAATTCTTTATCTTTTAAGACTTATGAGAGAAAGCTATTGTAAGATATTTAAAAATAGATACATTTTAAAATAATATCTAACTGAAATGAAGTATAAAAGTCGTAGAAAGATTAGTAAATCGTGCATGTGTACAGTCAACAGCAGGACAAACCTACCCAAATAGTTTAAAGTCATTGAACCGATTTTCAGCTTTAAGTCTGACATTTAGAGATCAATATCAATTGAGAATATTTGAAGTTTTGTAGTTGTCAACATGGATAATAAATGACCGTGACATGGACTGCGGAGTTTAAGCACAATCTGAACTAGACTAAAAATCCTTTCCTAAATAGTAGATATTTATCTTAAATCGACGGAACTAAACCCGAATCATTGTACTGATACTTAGATGAATTGATTACAAAATAAAAAATATCAATATTATTACTTATTGTTTATGATTATATTATTTTCAAAAACATAAATTTAGGTAATGGAAAAACACGTTATTAGTGCTAATGGCGGTAGGTATTTAGCACATGTCCGTCAAAGTGCAGATTAGACCATACATGTAGACACATTAAGCTTGCCAATAAAACTGGTTTCATACCAGTTACTTTATCTCGGCCAGTGATACTTTTAAAGGTACACAGCCTTTGAGTTTTGCTTAAATAACTATGTACTTAGGTACTTATTCTCTGAATTCTGTTATTACACCGTACCTACTGTGGATTTACGGAGGTTGTTTGAAAATTACTTATGACAAACAAAACCCACTCTGTAGCTACCGTACCTATGACTCAACTAAGGAAAACAGCTTGATTACTTAGCATTTTTATTACCTACTTATGTCTATTCTCATTCACCTCAACTTGTCTAGCTATATTTTCTAGTAAGTTGATCGAAAAAAGAGTTTTTCTATAAATGATAATAACATGAATATCATCTAGTCCCTACAGTTTTATTGTCTATAGAACAACAGCTGCTTGTTCAACTACCAAGATTACAGCTTTCAAAAATAAATCTTTCGTTTTATCATTCTTTAAGCGACATAAACATTTAGATGTTAATCACAAAACGATTTTACACGGACTGGTTTTTTCACTCAGCTCGCTCGGAAGCAAAAACCAAAAATGTTTAAAACTATTTGATCCGCCAGTTCTGAGAGTTCTGACACATTAACATGGCATACTTTTGTTTTTATTACTTTTATAATAAGTTGGTAAAAAGGTTAAGTCAAACAAATTACCTCATCATAGTTTGTTGCATGGATCTAGGTTTATTAGTGCCTTGTAGGTAGTTTATTAAAGTCGAGTAATGTATGTAGCATTTTTGAGGCAACATTCAACTTAAAGATTTAGAGATCATAGTATTTACTACTAAACTTATTAGTGTGTTACCTATCTATTTTTATAATAACGATATTTTTGCTTTGATACAGTTCTTTCATTTATAGTTTATAGTCTTACTTGATTTTACTTCACCTTCATAAGTTTCCGTTCTATGTTCGGAAATAAAGTTCCCCGATAATCATGTCAAACATCTAGCTAAATGTGCGTCGCCAACGTCGCCCGCCTTGAGAAATGGTGTCACTTATGTTCATTGCCGGAAAATGGGAGCTATCTGCCGTCATTGCAATTTCACATGTGAGCACGCGCTGCCAGCATTACATACATTTACCCCTGTATTAGCACTGATAAGGATCGTGCTACTCACGAACGCGCTTGACCTTTCCACATGTTCTATCTTTCTTCTCCCTCGCACTTACTAAAATGGTATATCTTGTGAATACAAGGTTTGCACTTTTAAATACGCACCACCCAACGGTAGTGAGCACTCGTGAGATTTGTAGGAACTATACCAGCATTACTAGCACAATTACTTTCTTCTCTCACGACTGTCGTTATACCGTCGCTTAACTGCCCGATATCATCTGAGAAAACCAGCAATTAATTTACATTCGGTTGTTTAGTGTCGTGATAGTTTGTTTCAGAGCGTTTCGATTCTGTCCGACGATCTTGATAACTCAATTAAGTGGTAGATTTCGTTCTCTCCCAAGGTTTGTACACAATTACCAAAGCGGTTACAAGCAAACATAGTTTTAATTGTTCATAATAATTTTTGAATTAAGTAAGCCTGAGTTAATCTTTTATCGCACCTACAATTTCGCACGCCAGTAAAGCTACTCGTATTTAGAAAACTAAGGCAGTTGTTAATGAAATGCTTATCAATTGTGATAAAAGTTTGGATACTGAATAATGGTATTATTGTAACAGGTATTAAATTATAAACATTCGACATTGTTTTATAATCTTTTATTGAAAATTTACAACTTGATAAAGACAATGCAGTTATAAGATCGCATCCCGCGTTGCTAGTTTAACAAATAATTACTTAAGTATTATTATTGATAAATTTTCCCAATTGGCGTAGTGGCAGCTGTTTCGCTTTGAAAACAAAGGAAAAGATTTTTATGAAATTGGCTTAGGTCTGGAGTTGCTAGGAGATGCTATTTGGTAAAATTCTCTACCTTACTTCGAGACCGTGACAATAGTCATTTGTCTGACGCATATTTTTTGTTATTACTTTGTTGCTACTTAAAGCAATACAATTTTAACCTTTCGCCTTTCTACTTGGGAAATTAAAAATATATAAGTTTGTGGTATTTTTGAAAAATACTTTTGTAACGAACTGTTTAATAAAAATAAAACATCTTCTCAACGTTGAGATAATACTAAAATTTGATCTAGATTTTGGATTTTGGCTTGTAAATTCCAGGTAGAAAATCGGTTTAAGGTGTCGAAATGAGATGCTGACAAATCTAATCTGTCGAGGCGAGAATCTGTTAGATGATATTTATTTATGAAACCAGTTTACTTTTTCATCTAATATCTTAGTGGAAGTAACATAATATAGGCGTGCTAAATACCTAAACATTAGGTAAAATAAAATATAAGTAAAGACATTAATGTCCCACTTATTAGTAAAGAAGAATAAATACCATAAGTATGTAGATTATTATGATTGAAAACTAATAACATATCAACTACGTACATTCAAGGCGACAAATTAATAAATAAATAACATACTTACCTACCTACTTATTTAAAATACAATATTGTAAGAATCAGGATGGAAATACACGAAGTGATATTTATAAAGAGCCAAGGCTCTTTTAAATTCATATGGCTCTTAATGTAAAGTAAATGAAACAAGGTACAGACAACGGCAGGTCAACTTACCCAAAAAGTTAAAGGTCATTAAATTGATTTTCAGCTTTCAGCAAAGTCCAACATGTAGAGATCAATATTATAAGGGATCTGATGTTTAAATAAGGAAAGTTTGTTGATAGTAACAATTCTGTTATTCACCAGGTCAACAGTTGGACAGAGTTTTTCCTTATCTTTCTCTAGTACCGAAAAAGTGCCACAAAATGCTAAGACCCCCCGTTATAAATGATTTCCCCTACCCTACTTATTTCGTTAGAAATCTTGTCTCACTCCGCAAGTCAAATACAATACTTACTTAAATTACAATTTCCGTTACTTTAATCAATCGTGTAAATGTTACAGATAATAAATGTACTTCCTTTTAACAAAACAATTTACACTCAGTGTACCTATTATTAACTGTCTTTAAAAAAACTAGCTAAATATTATTTGCTTAGTATACTTCTCGCTAGTAGTATTACAATATTATCAACAATTCTTACAATATCAATTGATAAAATTTGACGTTTTGTGGTAGGTTCATGTGCTGTTGTCTGTACAAACAGTGTACAGATGCCAAACCAACATACAGCCTAACATGAACCCGCAGACCATTTTAGAAGGCCTGTATGTAGGTAAATATAAAAAAAACAAGCCTCAATTTCCAGTTGTTATTTTTTCATGTATTTTGCCAAAATAAGCTGCTATAGAAAACTTGCAAATAATTTACTAGCGTTTGTCAGTCGCTTTAATGACAACAATACAATGTTTAAGGCTCTTTAAGGGGTCAAAAAAATAACATGTGGATTGTTTTATATTTCCTTCTTTTGATCTTTGTACTAGAATAAAAGAATTTGCTGCTTCGCTTTATTGAAAGATAATAAAACATAATGCCCAACCAGATCAAACCGCCGCGCGTGTTCTGCTTTTTTATGGAAAATCAACTTGTTGCCAAGTTATGAAAAAAACTAACTTGTTTTCAGCTAGTAAACAACACGTAAAATTAACAAAAATATTTTTAATTCTTCTTGGCTCAGGTTTGAGAATAACATGAGGACTGCGACAATTAAGTACAGTCTGTAAGGAACCCTGGCGCGGGTCCAACTCGCTCTTCTCATAGTTATTTTACTTTATTCGTTTGCAAGGTGTTATTCCAAATGATTGCTCATTAATTGTGTACTGAATACACAATGCGGTAGGTACAGTAATACCATGTTATATTGGTTCTTATAATCAGGCGTTGAAGGCGAAAAGACTATTCCGCTTCAGTTGCTGACTGCACATGTCATTATTGCTTATTTCCTTGTCTTGTGCCACTTATGCAAACTTATTTACAAAATAGACCACTTACGACGTACTTAATCATTGCATTTTAAATGCCATTGCGTTCTTATCAAAAGGTGTGCGCAACATAGTTAAATAATTTCTTTACGTTTTGTGAAATGTTTTTACGTGAAGTGTGTGCTTGGTGCTCTTATCCATTCCTTCGCTAAAATAATAGATGCAATTATTAAGCTATGGGCCGCCGAGGCCTCTCATTCTATTATTTAACTCTTATGTTTGCGCGTAGATAGTGTTAGCTTTGTATTTTCGCGTAGCTAGTAAGCAGATTTGACAACATCATATATGACGATTTTGTCATTCAATTGACACGACTCTTGGCGTTTTGTAACACTCAGCTTTATTTTCCTTGAAAACCCTCATAACGCTTAAAATATACCTACCCCATTGCATAGTCTAATAATTAAGTTTCTGCTGTCGGTATTTTCAAGGCACCTTCGAGGAAGTAAGAAGGTGCCCCGTCAAAGCATTGTGGTTCGATCGTACGTAGATTGCAAGCAATTTCACCTTTGGCCTTAGCTTCCTTTGAAGATGAGCTGATTGCCAAGCCTAAAACTAATTTGATAGATTGCAAGCTTTATTGCAAATGCATAGGGTTGAGATAAGCCAGTATAGAAACGTTGATCGTGCCACAGGTCAAATAAATCAAACAGTCATTTCGTCGAATGCGCATCTTCTATCTAATTCAGCTGTCTTCTGTGGGTGTGCAATAAAGAGTATCAATATTTTTAGTCCCACGATGACAGATAGATAGATACTCTTTATTGCAAACCATACAAAGTAAATTAAACATGTTTTCTACAGAAAGACGTACAATTTACGACGGCGTAATTTAAATCTCTCTGAAAAAAAATATCTGGGAAATTAGGCACTATTCTCAGCCGAATTAAATAAAGAGAGATTTTACGCAGGCCTGACAGATAAATGGCAGTGAGATATAACACTGGTATTTTGATCCGTATCGTTCTACCAATATCATTGATAATGCATTTTCAGACTATTGTCCGGAGCTGGTTAAGTGAGACAAATGACAAAATTGTTATCTTCAGTGTACAGACAACAGCTAGTCAACCTACCACAAAATGTCAAATTTTCTCAATTGATATTGATCTCTATATGTCAGAATTAAAGTTGAAAATCGATTCAATGACCTTTGACTTTTTGGGTAGATTAACCTGCTGTTGACTGTACCTTGTTCAATGACAAATAAATGATACTATTTTATTCTACCTTAATATCAACCCATATACCACGTCTTAAGGTACCATTCGGACATTTAAATCTGGCTGGATTTGTCGTGCTGTGGTAGGGAACAATCGGAATGTAGCACGTTTGGCAGATCACGGCGTGACGTCACGGAGGCTTGGAGGGAATGTGGCGGCGAGGTACAATGGCACGGTCTACTCCCACCATTCAACGTGTAACTCCAGCGCTTGTGGAGTAAGACCTGTGTACTTTACTGGTACGGTAGAACCTACAATAAACAAACAATACTTGCGTGAGAACTTAGCAAGTTACGTCGTTTTAAAGTTTGCAGTGTCACAAATTAGGTAACATTTTAAAACTTTTGTAACCTCTGTAAAACTAATATCTATAGATTGTATAAATAAACCATATCATATAGTGTACAATAACATCTAATGCTAAATATCCTATCATAAGTACATTTATTATTTGGTAGATAACCTTCTACATGCCATAACTCATTATATGCTGACTGTTTGTGTGCATTAGTGCCAATACATACTCGTATTTATCAAGCATGATGAATTGATGAAAGTGCACGAATAAAGCTAATCAACGTGTTATGAAACGTAATCAAAGTGTTTGACCTACATGACCTGCCCCCTAGCATGACCACCAAAACACGATATGATAAAGCGATTTATCGACACCAACTGTTAAAATATGATATAGATAAGCCGCCATGTTAAATCACCGTGCCGGTGACGTCACATGTTATGATCGCTGTTTTAATAAAAAATCAACATGGCAACTATATTTATCATATTTTAAAAAAAACCGTTGGGGTCGATAAATCGCTATATCATATCGTGTTTTGGTGGTTATTCTAGGGGGCTGATCTTAAAGACTCAGGGTTTTAATTAAACCTTCAATGTCTTGGCCTCAACACTTTGTTTAAATAATAAATAATTGATTTTTAAATTTGCGAAAAGCTATAAACACAAAACCTGAAGGAACACCAGACTAGTATTTTATTAAAGGCAAGAATTGAATGCTTTTGTTTCTAAATGTTTCAACCAATCAAAGAAAATAAAATACTGTAATCATTTTAATCGCATGACTGATTAAAATAACTTATTGTTACAGCGGTTTTTGTTAATGTGATGAGCAAAATTATAACACATTTTAAGGAAATAAAACCTGGGTAAATTCAGTAAGTATTTATATTATCTCGCAAGACATGCTCGTTTATTGGAAATGATTTCTTCTATTAAAATTATTATTTCAAGAGCTGCTTTATGTTTGTATCATAGTGATTAAAAGAAATGTGTAGTATCGTGAAGATCGAGTTATGGTTATTGACCAATCAATGTTCCGTTATGCAACATTTCGGTGGTTTGTTATTTATAACTCGTTTTAATTACTGCTTCGAACGTGATTCATAATGATCGTTAAGGATTGTGTAGATGCAGAATCGGGGCGACTGAGGTGAGAATCGTTAACATTTCGGTTTGAGTGTTTCGGCACTTTCAGCAAAAAAAAATCTCAATATTTTTGTTTTATATCGACCAAATACTTAAATAACCATGAAATAACTAATAAAAGTTAAGATGTCAGATAATGTAGGTTTTTGTGAGATTTCAATAGCATAAATACTTAAATTTGAACCGTGTTGGTTTGTTTTGTATTTGTTAAAAGGATAAAGTTTTGTGACTTCTTTAATGGTCAACAGGTTAAATAATGTATGTATGTTATACCCGTATACTACGGATTTGTGTACAGTACGGATTTGTGACTAGAAAATTGTTTGGAATTCTTTATTGACCAATTAACAACAAAAATAAACAAACATAACTAAAATCTACTTACTCAAAAATAAAAGCGTGTCCATGAGGCAAGGCGAGAACGCTTGCAACATTCGAGGAACGCTTGCAGGTACGAGCCAAAATTTTTATTTTTCGAAATTGAAATTAATTTTGGTAAAATTTTTCCAAAAAGGAATTTTGCTAATTCTTTTATACAAATTAAACGGAGAGCGACATTTTTAAATCGTGTGTGCCATGAATAATCACGAGCGACACAACAGGAGTCTGGGAGAAATCACACTGTCTGGGTTTTAAATAAACTGCACATTTTTACATAAGTTTCACTCACGTCTTTGCATGCTGGTTAGTGGAAGCTGCAAGAATTGAATTTACATATCGCAGTTAACTATGCAAAACGCTTGCAAATATTGTAAAATGTCTTGATTTAAAGTGTACCAGTTCTTATTTTTCTCCTTATTTGTATCTGCATATACATAATAGACTAATGTTTACAGGGTTACATTGCAAAGGGGTGCCAAATTTAAAAATTATATCTAGGGAACAATATAAAGAACTGAGCTCAGCGTGCGCCCAGCGTGCGTGATTACGCGACGCTGACGCGTATACATAGTGCATTGTCGTGGCGCGCACGCGGCGTTCGCGTCCTTCACACGCTCTAGGAACGCGCTGCACGCCCAATGTGGGGTCAGCCTTAGTCATTCTTAAAGATTTGGCATCCTTTTGCAATGTAACCCTGTATGCAGATACAACTAAGGAAAAATAAGAACTCGTATATCGTAATCGGAGTCAGATACTACGAGTTCAGTAGAGAAACTATTATCCAAATAAAATTTTTGTAAACTTTCAGTGACGAACGAGACCTTTTGATTGTAACTGTTGTTGTAGTTTTTAGAGATCCCAGACCTACATCATATTAACCATTCCGGTCGCGGTCTTTTTAAAGTGAAGGTAGTAGTGAAAATGCGCGAGGACAAATTAGTCCTCTTACCTAGTCAGATAGTGTTTCAGAGATACAATATGCTTATGCTTAAATCAAATAAGTTATAAGCATGTTTATTTTGTCAGAAACTGCCATGCAGTCGAAGAAGTTCTTTCATAGAGTTTCGAACGTTAATTGTGTTCAAATTGGAAACCCCATTTGAATATTTATCCTAAGCCTAACCTTAAACACTAAACAGAACCTAAGCAGTGTTGTTTTTACGTCAATCTCTATGCAAAACCAAAACAACGTTAAAGTAAAACTATTTTAAGAGCTCCTGGTTAGGGCCTTGTAATAGTTTTAATAGCTTTCGGTTCTATACGAGGCTTTTGAAATAACTGTGAGTACTGTGACAGAAACGGATAGACGGACTGGACGAAATTGTGATTCATGGTGCTCCAAAACTTTAAAAAGATGATATTTCTTTAGAAGACCCAAGCATCATAATAATATATATCTAGAGGTAGGTACTACTAAAGGTGGTATATCATCTATAACATCTTAGGTGTCTGTGTGAGTCAGTCATATTGTGTAACGCAGTTTTCGAACTGCGAGCATGGCATAGGTCATTGTGAACACGTGAAGTTGCGGTCTCCCCAGCTACAAAGGCCACTAGATGTACCGTTCGGTCTGTTTGTCCCATTGTTTTTGGTGTACTGAACTCGGATTTTGCCTTTTTGTTCTCAGCACGCGGTAATTTTACACCACTAACAATAACATTGTCGCGACAAAAAACCTCGTCTTACCGCACTCTTTGACTCTTCATGGTCTGTATACCACGGCGTTTAATTTAAAACTGTCTCAATTGAACGTTTTGTTTCCGAGATTGCAAAACGCCCACAGTGTGTTTTCATGGTTAAAATGTTAGGTAGAATTTATAGCGCTATAAATTTGTTAGACAGACAGGAATTTGTGAAATGGCTGCATCATAAAATTATAATAAAACTACTTTTTGTTTTAAGAATCTCAATCATTTAAAGATTTGTCTTTTTCTCTGAGAGTTGCTTTGCCTATTGATAATAAATATATTATTATTTAGTATCGACGACCTTTTTTTGTTTCATGTCATGAGATTTAATTGAAAAGCTTTGTCTTTGACGCAGCAAGCGTGAGTGATTAAAAAAAAGAGCAAAGACCGGATTTTATAGCGTCTACTGATAAGATGTTCATTATACATATACCATGGTATCGTCTACATTTAAAAGCGAAAGCTACCAATTTTCAACTCAAATGTCCGGTCTGCTCATACGAGTTTGTTATACCTTTCTCTCCGATCTTGCATCTCTTATCTATTCGTCAGCGGTGTCAAATTGCAACCGAGATCTGCTACCAAGAACCCTTTTTGCAATAGTAAACGTAATAAATAGTTAGGCGAGCTAACGTAAATCTTCGAACAAATCTGTCAACCGATAAAATGCCTACTACTCTTAAACGTTAACATTATTCTACGTTAAAATAATTATAAGAGTAGATAATTGTATGAACTACATTATGAAATTAACGTTCATACTATGCGTAATTAAAAAACCTTTTATCTTTTTATGCTTAGTGAACAAATTGTGAAAAGGAATAGTCTATAGAAAACAAATTTAATTTTAGGTATTAGAAAAAACTTACGTACTTTTTATGTATATGTCGTAGCTAGATCATAAAATTGTTTACGTCATGATGTGACCGATCATTTCATAAAATGGTGGTATTTTATGATATGGCCAACTAAAACTGACCATATCGTTAACATTTGATGATATGTCCTTCTGCGTTCGGCCATATCATTAAAATAAAAATATTTTTTACAAGTTTCGTGAATTTGTTTAATATTTGTAATCTTGGTCGATAGATGAATTAAACATTTTAAATAGTTACTATTTTTAAACAAAATTAATAAATAAAAAGACTTGAATAGCTAAATAACCTAACTAACCTCTCAAACTACGTTCCGAACTCCTTAATTTTTTGACGTAGCGCTAGTTTTTTGAGCTAGTTTTTTTTGTTTTTTACTTCTATGAAACAATACTAACGCTCACGGCGCTCATGTTACTAATACCGCAGTGTTAGGTATCTATGCAAGTTGTTTCAACCGCCATCCATGGATGCTGTGTGGCCTAGGCACAGTATAAATATCTGCAGTATTAAACAGCATGAAGTTTAGTTACGTTTTTATTGGGTATGCGGACTTTATAGTGGAACAGAGTTTTATTCTTCACGTAAATATTTGATGACCTAAAGATAACTATTAAGATTGCCAAAGTGCGTTTAAATAAGTTTTAAATGTTTCTTTGGCGTTTGTTTGCAATTTCTATTTATTTATTTAAACACTACAAAAAATATACATATAAAACAAAGTTACTTTCCGTTGTCTGTACGCTTAGATCTTTTAAACGACACAACGGATTTTGATGCGGTTTTAATTAATAGACAGAATTATTCGAGAGGAAAGTTTATATGTATAATACATGCACATTATATCAATATTTATGTCGTAGCTAGATCGTAAAATAGACAACTTCGTGATGTATTTCATGGTATTTCATGATATGGCCAACTAAAATTGACAATATCATTTAAATGTTAACATTCGATGAAATGACAATCTACGTTTGGCCATATCATTGAAATAAAAATACGTTTACAAGTTACGTGAATTTGTTTAATATTTGTTATCTTGGCCCATAGATAATTTAAACAATTATAATAATATTAATCATTATAATATTCATAATTTTATTTTTAAACAAAACTAATAAATAAAAAGACTTAAATATCTAAATAACCTAACTAACCTCTCAAATTACGCTCTGAACTCCTGGATTTTGATGTAACGATATTTCACTTTCACCTTCAATTGACACATTATATTCACTCTTAGAATAAAATATTTGTCCGCCGCCATTATTCATCACATAACAAAGCAACATAATCGCCTCTACGGGTGGGTAATGTAACGATTTTACGATATGATCACTATATTTGAACATTTCATGAAGTAGTCGTGCGTTCAGCTGTTTATATCGTCAAATGCAGAGTATTCATTGATCGGCCAGTCCACATCATGATGTAGACAGCGGGTTCTGTTCTAGATCATGAAATGCAACCATTTTATGTAATGATCGGTCACATCATGAAATAATCAATTTTACGACCTGACCACGACACATATATAAAACAAAGTCGCTCCCCGCCGCCTGCAGACATAGATCTAAACTACGCGATAGATTGGAGTGAGGTTTTTATGTAGGGATAATAATACATTCAATTATATTATGAATAAACTAAAGACCACGCGAACGAAGTCGCGGGCAACAGCTTGTCATTTAATATACATTAATGTTTTATTAAAACTATAACAAAAACAAAGAGCGTCTTTAAGAAAACTCACAAAGAGAGACATTTTATAGAGCAATTTTTCCCCTTAATAAGCAACTTAAGAAATCCAGTTAAACAGCCCTGTCCTAGGCTGTAATGCAATTAGCGTTTGTAGGCGCGCTTAAGTTGCTAGCAGCTTTTTATGGTCTTGTGGTGAAGAAAGGGAACCCTTATTAGAACGAGAACCATCGGTGTAGTGGTAAGCTTGTGTGTAATTTAATCACTTTGCTTGCTGATTTCTGTTTTTTTAATTGTACTTATAATTTGTTATGATCGTTTCATCATCATCATAATTTCAGTCATAGGACGTCCACTGCTGAACATAGGCCTTGACATGATCGTTTAATATAATGTATTTTATGTAATACTATCATTTGCTCGGGACTTCGTCGGATTAGACTTCAGATCTGACCAAAGAGGATAATAATGATTCCATGGTAAAATACAAAAAATAATTAAAAATATACTATCAAACCTAAAATACCTTGACTGCGATTTGTTTAAGATGATTTGAAATTGTTTTTTGAAAAAACAACCCTGAAGAAATTGTGTTTCTTATTTATTTTCTGCTAGTCACTATCGTATTTATGTACAAAAAGCAAGATACGGCAAGCGTTACGATTGTCTTCTTTTTTAACTTTACTCGTAAATACTTTTTGCAGCTCTAGAGGTACAGAATAAACACTTGCATACTTTTTGTTCGTGGTCCGGCTGGGCACAGGTCACAGGGGGACCTAAAGCCCAAGGACACGCGCGAACGGCGGTTGTTCACCTCGGCCAAGAATGCGACGAACGATCGCTTGCGGTATACAACCGGTCTAACGTTCTTGTACCTGAAAATCTTAACATCTGTTTGGTTTGCCTTTCAATACAGGTTTAAACACTTTAAAATACAGTTTAATATATCGCCTATACCTAACGTTTGGACACACGTCTCTTTTCATAATGAATTATGTATTTACTTACACACATTAACGCAAAAGCGAGCTCATTGTTTCCAGTTTTTTTTTACGATTTAACACTAATTCTCAAGATATGAATCTCAAGTTTTGAACTCTAATAGAAGCGCTCTTGTGCTTTGTGCTCTTGTGCTTTGTGCTCTTGTGTTGAGCTACTCCAATAAGGTATGTGAGACACTAACATACAAAAGTACCAAGTTTTAGACCTAAGATAAAATAATAATTATTCTAGTGAGGCTACTTATCCAGCTAACCACCGCTATCCTATGGCCACCCAAGGCCGGTGCGGTTATTCACCTCCACCAAGAATGCGAACTGATCGCTTGCGGTGTACAACCGGTCTTACACAGCATCAGATTCGTAAAACTGGACCTGAATGCGATCTAGACTAATCAGTAAAATGCTTTGAACTCTTGATGAGGTAATACAGAATATATTTGACCAGAGCGTGGGACTGATGACGGCTGACGATATCAAAATAGTTTTATTTACAATAAAGCTACATCTATTTAAAAGTTGATTTATTTTTGCCTGAATAAAAAAATACAGCCAACTATTTATATTTGTTTCGTTAATACTTAGGCAGACTTGAAATGTTGATAGCCGTCAAATTGAACAATGCTTAAATTAGTGCATAGTTTATGAACACCAATACCCTAGTCCTCATCATCATAGGGTCATCATAGGCCTACAGTGTATTAAAGTGTGAATAATAAATATTTAAATTATAGCATATCATTATACGGTGACTATAATACATAACTCAATAAAAGATCCGAATAATGATGAAGTCCGTGGACATTCCAACGTGATGATTTATCTACTGCATTACTCATAGAGAATGTTTGCGAAAGTAACGGTTCGAGTTACGCTACTGGGCGACAAGACAGGTTCAGTCAATCCAAAGGGCTTGTGAAACAAGAATACGCGTACATTCATAAAAATATGCTTGAATTTAAATAATAATAAATAAAAGATTGACTTAATACCGTGTTGAATTCTTTAACACTAAACGAATGTATATCAGTACTAGCTGTTGCCCGCGACTTTGTTCGCGTGGCGTTTAGTTTTGACTAACTATGGTTTTGCAAAAGTTAACTTATGGTTAAAAACTTATGGTTTTTCTCAGTCAAAATTGTTTGCCAACTAAACAGCGACCTCTAAACGTAAGAAGCGCCATCTATTATGGCAGTTATCTTGCATCCATAGCGAACCGTACATTTTCCGGGATGAACGTGAACTATCTCTTATTCCAGACTAATATCTATTTTTATGCCAAATTTCATCTAGATCCGTTAAGCTGTTCGGGCGTGATTGAATAACAAACATTGATCCATCCATCCAAATGTATACTATTAAGATTAAAAACCTAAGGACACGTCTTTATCGTGGCCCTAGAATCTTACCGGTTTATTCTAAACTAGTAAAAAAAACAAAAAAATAAAAAAATAAAAAACAGAGACATTTGTCTAGCCCTGAAATTAAATTAAGGAGTAGGTACAACTGAGTCGATTATAGGATAAATAAGTATTGAGACTAAAAGTGGTTCAATAATGAAAATGTCTGATGCAAATACACTTAATGAAACACTGTTATTTCATTCTTGCACTTTGTATACCGATCTGCCCATTAAAGTTCACTGGAGTATGACGATCGATTGTTATAGCACATATCGATTTCCTGTGTGAAAATTAGGTAGATAAATGTGTATGATCTGGGTCTAGGACGATATATTACTTACTCTAATATAACTAATGTCTACGTCGTTTTGATATTACTTTATGCTCCAATGTGTGTCTTCAAACCTGAAAAACTTCCAATATTTGTGACGTGAATAGCTTAGCAGTCGCCTATGCTTTATTGGCAAGATTATTTCTTCATTTTTTTTTTTTTTTCGCAATCAACAGGTCCTGGTTAGTCGACCGCAATTATTTTAATGCTGAGGCAACCGTTTCCGCTCCTAAGAACGTAGACTGCAAACTTGCAAGTAGTTTGTAAATCTGGTTTTTAATAGGCCAGCGGATGAAACCTAAGATTATGATGTATCGGCCATACTGCTTAATAATTACACTGTGACAAGATCTAGCTATTATCGAGCCGTTCAGT
This sequence comes from Anania hortulata, assembly GCA_963576865.1. NCBI lineage: Eukaryota > Metazoa > Arthropoda > Insecta > Lepidoptera > Crambidae > Anania > Anania hortulata. The sequence goes on along the minus strand of OY756408.1, from coordinate 9,102,711 downwards.
TGCTTATGTTCCCACGTTTAGTGTGGATTATTAAAATTGTCCTATTACCTATTTATGTTAATAAATACATAAATACTTTTAAATCCTGGAATCAAAAATAACATATCCTTGTTGTCCAGCTATAAGTGGTAAAAACAATATAATATTATATACTTAGTAATTATTTAGTCAAGGTAAGCTTGACCATGATCCTAGACTCGTCAAATCTAGTTTTACAATAGGACTATAGCCATCTCACCTCTAATCTAAAACTAACTATTTTTGTAAATTTTTGTCTATAAATATCGCTGTAACTGTAACACAGGCTTTATACCTACCTAGTACAGATGTCACGAGCTATATAAGCATTAATGTAAAACACATATTATTTGTACCAAATAATGTTATACAGTTTAGTATATATTCTTATAGTACCCCAAGTATTGCATTTTAAATACTCCCAAATGGGAGCATCGTTAAAAAAATGTAATGATGTCATTGAAGAATTTAATGAAAATGCCAAAACGAATCTAACAAAGAATGTTTTTGTGCGTAGGCGAGTTCACGCGGTGGTGGCAGGCGGATTGGTCACCGTTCCCACTCCACAGGTAGACGTGTTTGCTATGGTGGATACCTGACATTCCGAATTCCAACTTCTCTATGGTTTATTTTATGTGGAGATAATAGTCGCGTATGTGAAAACTTTTTTCAATATTTTCGATAGGCTGGCTCTTGATCAAAATTTCTTCCAAGGATTTAGATGTGGCTGTAACAGAGATCAAGTGTGTTAGGCAGCCCAAATGAGTAGTTTGTAGAACTGGTGACTCTTTGAGATGAACCAACATCTTGCTTTTGAAAATCAAAAGTACCACAAGAGTTCTAACAAATAAATTAGGCAATATTAACATTAAACTGTTAAACAAACTAAATTGACTAGAGAAATATTGCAATAAACCAAACTTTAATTAATTTCATAAATTTTACGTAATGGTTTGATATTCAAACTAATAACACCATTTGACTTTGTGTTTGTTTGAAGGACATCATGGAAGTTATTATTGTTAGTTATTACAAAACTAAATAAATCTTTAGTAAATAAAAGAAACATATTATTTTATTAATGATAATGCTTTTCCTTCCCTTTAACATGGTTTGTGGATTTTGGATTTATACTATTTGTTATACAATTTTAAGCTGTCTTCTTTCAATTACTTCAAAAAAAGTACTAGGCCTTTAGTTTTAACTCTTAAACTAAACGATACTTAGTATGGCGCTACCTTTATTATTAAAGAAATTATGAACATTAGGCTTATGAATAAATATGATAAACTTTATGAAAACTCGAGGCATTAATAAGCTAAGATTAGAAAAATATACCCAGCCTAAAGCCCTGAAAAAGTTACATTAGCTCAAGCAAAAATACTAATGGACTAAGACACGCTTAGCCTAAAGAGTCGTTACACTAATGTAAAATTATAATCCTACTCACATTGTCTTTCAGTTCCCAACGCTTTTAATTGCCACGTAGCTACTTATGCAACCCTTCACATTAACTCTGTAACATTAGAGCATACTCAGAAATTCTCATCTCCACTGACATTACCTTCAAATCAGATTACAGGTTTCAATTACGTCTCTTAAGATTTAATTAGCAAGAGTTGCTTTAAGCTTGGAGGTGGCAGCGTCTGGTGTAGTGGTTCGCGCTTCGGACTACAAAGCCAGCGGTTGCGGGTTCGAATCCTGCAAGGGGCAAATGTTTGTGTCATGAGCACGAGCATTTGCATGGATTTTGAATGATTTGGATGGATGTTTATAAAAAACGTATTTAAGTATGTTTATCTGTTATCTAGTCGCTATAAACGTTGCTTAGTTTGGGGCCAGATAATTGGTGTGATTGTGAAAACAATTTATTGTTATTTATTAATTATTATCACGTGGAGTGAACAAGTGACCAATTTAGTGATGTGCCACAAAACTCCTATCAAAGCTAAAGAGGCTCTCATGCCTTAGTTGCGTTCTTAACATAGCAATTAGTAGTGTCTAGCTAGTACAGTCCCAAAAGCAAACTTTATTGGCATTCAGTATAGCTAAAACTCAATGTTCAGTTAAGGCGTGTCTGCAGTAGGATGGTTAATATCACCAACATTTTGGACTATGACGTCTACTGTGGCACATGTGCCTCCACCATTAAACTAACAATCTAAACTCCGTTGCAAAATGACACTAATACTACACTAATTTTGTAGCAATTTCTCAGTATATTTAATAAAAATACTACTACATTTTGCAATAAGTTAAGACGTCTACAAACATGCGGGTTATGTATATTTCGAGAAAAAAGATCATTAATCCTACATTCATTCAATCTGATTTAGATAAGGCTTGTTTGTAATAGAATGGAAAATTTTGGTCTCAGACATCCTCAGCAGAACATGGTTTTATTTATCTCCAGCATAAACGATCTTTAGAGGCCTGCATTATCTTTGCAACTTTTTCAGTAACACGAAGTCCATATAACTTTTAAAAGATTTAAATAACGTTGTGACCTCTTTCTTGAATGAAGTCAAACCCATTATTTTCGCATCCAAGGGAAAATCGTCTTCAACAATTTTCACATCATTACATTAAGCTATCGCTGTAGGTTACTTCACATTGTCCGTAATAGTCTTTTTATTACATGTTATTGTAGGTACACCTATATTGTAAAGTGTTTAATGAAGCAGTAATGATTATTTAATTAGGAAAACGTGCTGTAAGTTAAGTTCATTGCGATGTTAATAACAAGTATAGTTGAATAGACTGGCGTGAATAAAAATACAATAAGTTGAGTTTTTACTCGGTTGTTAAAATCGTTCTTACCATAACAGCTTTGTTAGTCATCTTCCTTAAGCAAAAGTGTATTTTTAGCATGTAATGTAACATACATTACATGCTAAAAATACACTTAAACTTTTTTGAAAATGGGATCTCATCTCCTTAATCTTGCAAGATTTTAGTGACTGTGATTTATTAATACCTCTTGCTTTAGTTTTTGCCTTTTATTTCAAAATTGGTTTTCTGCATTATTTGTTTTTTATATTTCTGATACTAAATAAGGTCTTTGGTGCCTTTAGTGGAACTGTTACTGTGATTTTTTGAGAAGAGTATTGATACTCGGAAGCCAATATCACATTTGGCAAACAACTATAATTACGATTCAACATAATGTAATTGCATCATACCTACTTATTAATGCCGTTATTCAATATACATTTATGTAACTGTTTAGATATCTGTCGGGCTCAGCTGACTGTCTGTCAGCACTAATCTCGGCCGATGAGATTGAGTGTCACGACTTACAGTCTAACTGGGTGAATGTTGATGTTTGTTATAGCATAAGTGCTTGTGTTATTTTTAAGACAAATTACTATGTCTTTAAAATATAACTGCACTTTATTGTCTTAGTCACAAGTGTACGAGCTTTTTAACAAAATAATTTAAGGCGACGGGTAAGGCATGTGACCTTGAACATTAAGCGTCGACTAATGCGACTTCTATTAGTGCCTAAGATAATACAAATGCTTCTCGCAGACTAAACATCTATCTGTTGCGCTCCTGTGCAAATAAATTATTATTGCAAGCAAAATATCCGCGCATGGTAAAGTAGGCGCTAGGAGTAAGCTCCATTAAAAAACCTTATTAATTCTTAATTGGTTGACTATTCGAAAAAAAAACCTCACCCCAAAGGCACGATTGTTATAAATAACTAAACCAACTTTGAAGCTAAACAAAAACGTCGTTTAAAATATAAATGTGTACAAGCTCGCGATATTTGCGGTACTTTGAAATATTTTTTAGTGTTTCTAAGTAATAATTACTAGTATTTAGATACATCATAAAAAACTTCAATATATAAGTTACATGATATTTTAAAATCCACATCCTATATCCAGTATTTTCGCCAGAAAACTTGTACAAAAACACCTCTTTTACGTGCATTCTTTTTACAACGTAAGTATTTTAGATGAAAACCGCAACCAGATGCTTTAATTATTACACCAAGATCTACATTGGAGAAGTTGGCAGCATGACATATGTGATTAAGTAATAAGGATTTACAAAAATTCGTCCGGTTCGCGAAAATGAAAAAAACAAACATAAAATATTATATTTGATAACAAGGTTGGATCCGTCTTAGGTAAAGTTATTTTAGACGAGTTCTTAATGTAATTTATCGGAATTCCAGCCCTGATCGCGTTCCATGCACTATTGCGTTTTTTTTAAAACCAGTAAGAGTTGTAAACCGTAAATCCAATTAGCTTGCTGACGTCATGTGCCACATGCTGACCTCATTAGAATTGTAATATTTGCGTCATCAACAAGAATAGTAAAAGAAATTGAAGAAACGATGGCGTCATCAATACTGCATTGGTGACGTATTTATTTATTCTTTGGCGTGTTTAACCTTTAAGTCTTACAACGTGCTTTAAAAAAGTTTTTATAAAAATAAAATTTTTACTTAGGTCAAACAAATGCATTAGGTCATTATTTTATTGAAATCTCGCCTAAAAACGCTTGCTACATTTTGGTAGATAAACAGCTAACAATCGGTTTTGATATGGCGAGATGACATTTTAAAAACTCCATAAAAACAAATGGGCTGAAGAAATACATTTGCCAAATGATTTCCAGTTGGCGCGAAAGGACCGTAAAAAGTTACTGCAAGCTTTCGTTGGGTTGCCAAAAAGAAACGAGACATTTTATGTCGTATCCTATTTCTCATAAAACGATTTCCATTGTAAATTGTTTTATTCCGAGGTTGTTTCAAGTATCGAGTCTAGGACAGTTTGAAATGTTAACTAAGAAACCAAATGCTATAGTTTTAGACCAAATAGGGGTCTCTCATTAAGTGTCACTTTATACTATCTACAGAAATATCTCGATTTTATAAAGAAAATAGTTTTAAAGACATTAGAGCTTATCAGAGAGACCGAAGAATATAATAGATTTTGCAAGCTTAGAAAATACTTCATCGCAAGTGCTGTTAAAACTCTTTTGCGTGAACGGAAAGCATCTCGCTTCACTTAAATTGCGTTAAAGTATCTAAACGTTAAAGTGTCTAACTTATTAAACTATCGGGAACTACTTATCTTTACTCCGCTTGAAGACAAGTTCAAACGGTTAGCCCAAAGGTTGTGGGGTCGGGTTTTAATATGCGTGAAAGGATTTAGGGCGACCACAAGTGTTTTGTTCAAAGTGGTTTAGTTCAATGTAGGTCGGCTATGGTTAGATTGACATTGGTGCTCAATCGTGTGTCGGGTCGCGCGGTCTAAACCGAGCACGGTAAATTCTGGATCTCAGCCAACTAGACCGGTAGACTGGCGTGACCAGGATTCTGAGTGGGATGAGACGAGAGCCCGGAAAACTCTGCTCATCTCTCATAAGTAAAAAAGTTTGCATTCGTGACTTGTGTTAAGTGCAACGATAAGCGATAAAATCTTTTTAACTTATAATATTGTTCTTATAAGTCTTGCTTAAATAGTCGCACTGTCTCGCTTTAAGAATAAACCGTTGTCACACTAGTCCATATAGCTTGATGGGGTGGAGTACGCGCAACGCGTGCATTATTGGGCACATTATTTATAACGACCCAGACTAAACAGCGTGGCGCGGTGTTGATTGCGGAAAACGGAATATTGAGAAGGACATTTTTAATGCAGAGAGGTTTTTAGAGAAGTCCCCGTGATGTAACATACCTAATAAAATTTAGGTCACAGACAGTCCAGAACATGTTATACTTTCTTTGACAAAATGGCTATTTAAAGACAGTTGAAAATAAAGTGTATTATTTTTATATTTCACCAAGTTTGAATCTGTCCCCACTAAATCATAGTTTAGTAAAATTATTCTGTAATTATATAAGCAACTTTTTGTTTCTAAGTTTTAAGTAATTTGTTAGTGAGGTATTCGATAAGTAGGCAACTTGGTTATGTTTAACAAAATATAGACTTGTATCTTCGTGCCTAAACCTTCCACGAAACCGGAACTTTGATTGCTCATTATACCGACTTAGAAGTTCGTGGTAATGTTAATTTGCATCGTGCTGCATTTAATGCTGTGAGTTATCATTAGTTCACATCCGTCGGTGCGCGTGCGAGGGGTGCCGATTGGCGATTATAATTATCAAAAAGTGCTAATATTTAATATAATACTAATTTATATACAGTGGTTCTGCAGGTTGATCTTCTAATATTAGAAAAGCATTTCTGCCCGATTCCATTGGGTCCCATAGTAAATTTTGAGATAAACTACTCAATTTATTACGTACTTAAATTAGGGATAAAGATAAAACGATCAGCATCATTCAATTCATTCGGCATTGAACCTAACTAGGAATATGTATAATGACTCTTCAAGTACGAGACAATAGGATGAAAGACGATACTTGATAAGTATTTTTGGTTGACAAAATATTATCATGTCTTTTCCTTAATTTTATTCAATAACGGGTACAATAATTACGTACGGTCTGGATTTAGCTATTGTAACTGATAATTGATGATTATAATATAACAAAGTTAGCTAAGCTGAGACAGTTACTATAGGTACTAACTTATTGTTAAATTGTACTTATATCCATTTGGCTTACAGACTTATAACAAAAAACACTTAAGAAGTGTTTTTCTCTGTAAGTAAGTAGAATTCGCTAGCCTTTGACTTGGAAGTTGGAATTCAAAGACTTTGAACCGAGTTCTAAATGCTGTTTACTTTGTCGTGTCCTTTGCGAGTTGGATGTTTAAGTTTGTTCATTATAGCGTACAAACTAACACATGGACGAGGTATTCGTATTTCGTAGCTTGAAACGATTTCAATTGCAGGAGTTAGATATTTATTTATACGTAAAATGAGGTTCAGGTTTAGTAAGTAGTCCTTAGTAAGTAATTTTTTATACATTTTTATGTAATGTACTAGCTGTTGCCCGCGACTTCGTCTGCGTGGTCTTTAGGGGTATGAAAAATAGATGTTGGCCGATTCTCAGACCTACTCAATATGCTCACAAAATTTCATGAGAATCGGTCAAGCCGTTTCGGAGGAGTACGGGAACGAACATTATGACACGAGAATTTTATATATAAGATTTATGTAATGTTTAATTTTAGTTTACTCATTGTTATGTTTTCTTAACGCAAAAATATGAAATACTTTGCGTCCCAATAAAGTTTGTTTAGACCTTACGAGTAGGTATACCTTAATTTTGGACATATTTTGTATTATTAATTTATATGTAATATTGGAAAATGGGGAAGGCCTATGTTTAACAGTGGATGTCCTGTGGCTGAAATGATGATGATGATGATTAATAAATTTTATTTAAAAAAATAAAACCGACTTCAAAACACTGAAATGCTAAAAATAATCCTAACACTTAAGTACCTAATCAGTTACTTTTGGAGTCGGTGCCAGCCGATGAGAGATTCAATGTTTTTGTTTGCACCGACTCCAAAAGCAACTGATTAGGTACTTAAGTGTTAGGATTATTTTTAGCATTTCAGTGTTTTGAAGTCGGTTTTATTTTTTTAAATAAAATTTACTTATTTCATCAATTTTTAGTGATAAATCCTAATCTAACTGCTGAACACCGATTTCATCCCCTATTTTCCTACCCTTAGGGGTGATTTTTATTTTGCAAACTTTTATCATATTATCTTTGAAGTATAAGCTATTCAATAAAACAAAAATCATCAAAATCGGCTCATATTTGTCGAAGATATGTAACAAGAACCACAACCAAAATATTATCTGGGTATATATTTGTTGATTTTCTCAAAAAGTTCTAAATCAATTTCGATAAAATTTATATGGGACCACCTCTGAAGTATGATCTACCAAACAAAAAAAGAATCATTAAAATCGATTCATAATTGGCGGAGTAATCGCGTAACAAATATACAAAAAAAAAAAAAAAAAAACACAGTCGAATTGAGAACCTCCTCCTTTTTTGAAGTCGGTTGAAAATGACGGCAAATAATAAATATGTAGGTACTGATCTACTAATTTATTTATCGATTATAGATTGGGTCAATCGTATAATACCTTTACCTACTTAAGATAAGAAATCAAAACATACAAAGTAGGTATGGCCTGTATTTTTAATTTGGTGCTAGGTTAAGATAATTATACCATTCGTGAGAATTTTTAAACTAGGTACTTATGCTATATTTGAAATAATAGAAACGTTACTTAGGAGTTATAACTAGCTTTTTTTTTTGAAACCCCAAATTAATATATATTTGTCTTATTTAGGGTAGATATTACAGAAAGGTGTTTGATAAATGTTACAAGAATAAGAAATCTTTATTTGCATCAAACATGGTATACAGCTGCTACATATTTTAGAATGATTTCTAAACCCTTTTAATAACTAGTAAATTACATTATCATTAATCAATCTTAAGCAAAATGTAAAATTAACTCTAAAATGCTCATATGTAGCGTACAAAGTAGTAGTTGTTGATAAATATAATATTACAGAATTTCAAATTTAAACCTACACTTGCTTAGTTTCCATTGCTTTTTGTAGACATTTATGTGTTTTACATGGAATAATTTGCAAATGAACTGTTTTTAATATCAAGAAAAAGGACGAAGAACACTTTAAGGGTTTCTCACGGGGTATTACGATACTTTATTTTTAACTACGTGGGAAGTTTTAAGCACGGCTATTCGCGTGTCAACAATCTCACCGCACATCAACATAATAACTTATGGACTTGAAAATACTCGGCTTCTGTGAAAGGTTTTTGCGTTCTTAATGCTGTAAAATTTGTAATATTATGTTTAAGGAAAAATATGAAGAGTTTTAGTTAGTACACTGTGTATTGTACTAACTAAAACCCTACCTACCATAAGAGGCCGTGCACAAAATTTCAGTGCAAAATAGAAATACAGTTTTATGCTTGTGTGCGTCTATGATGCGGGATAAAGCCTCAACAATGTTGATCCGTTACAAGAAAATAATAATATTTTATTAGGTAGTGGACGTCCTACCTGGATTTGAAAAACCATCGGTTTTGCGCGCTTGATTTTATAATTAATTTTGACTACTTAATATTTTTTTTATTTATAAAATAAAAATTATATTATTTTAAAAGTATACCTGAAGATTATTGTGTAGTGTTTAAATCTTATAATAGTTGTTCATAGCGACAGAAAATTAATGTTATTTGAATAAAATTTTCTTAAATTGTATGTTATTTCTGCATTTTTTTCCTGCTATATTTTGTAAGAAAGTAAAAAAAGTATTCAACCCATGTGCAAATAGACCATATCTTTAATTAAATGTTAAAGTCGAATTGCCAGGATAACGTAGTTTCTTGTAAACCGCTGTTCTAACGTAACTCGAACGTATTTTTTCTGAAATAAGGGTAGTTCTTTAGGTGATTTACCTTTATTTTTGAAATGATATGAAAAGTCCATTTGCGCCACATGCAAGAATAAGAACTAATCTTTTAAAATCACGTGTTATTTTTTTCAATTATCATTCATGTCTTTACAATCAGAGAACAAAATGTACGGAAATAAGACGATTTCTAGGAGGGCCTCTTAAATAACAGTATGGAATTATCCATATTCATATTATATTATAGAACAAAAAGAATATATATACTACTGACGAAATCACCTTAATAAAACACTACAAAAAAGTAGTCGTATTAAACGAAAAGAGGATTATAGTCATCACAATAAATAATAGTTAGGTTACTACACGCGGTGGCTTATGAAGCGTTACGTGACAGTACGCAATGGAGTCGTTTTGACTTCTCCACACTACACACGCACCTTATCGCTTCACAACGATAAACCGTCTTCGATTAAGCAACTCCAATTGAATTGTTTTGGTCTATATGTTATTGGACACGCAAACACTATTTCCTTATCTAATAAAACCTAATAAACTTGACTCATTTTAGTTTTATCGTTGTTGCAGGCTTGACCCACCAGTCGCGCAGTCGCAATACCCAATGGAGAACAAAAAAATAGCGCCGGCGACCCAGCAGCCGCTTACACAACAACATCTTATGGCTCATCATGTCCACCCAGACCAGATATATGCCGCTCAGAACACACAGCTCGCCGCGCACCTCACATCCGCGCAGGCCGGGCAGATCCAACCGAATGGCGTCATGCATCAGCTCCTACAAAGCCAATACCATTCAAACATGAACGCTCGGTCACCGCTTCTCGAAAACAGACACGAACTGTACGGCACGGGACATAATCACGACTACGCGAGGCATTATGGGGCTAATGACAATTACAACTATCCGCAGTCACCACCAAGAATGGAACGCAACGACGTGCACACAGACCATAACGTCAATCACGAACTACTACAAAACATCCCAAAAGGATACAACGCGGAAGTTTATCAGGACTATTTGAAACGTAACCCACCGAGAGATACCAATCAAATATACCAAAATCATCAACCAACGTATAGACCTAATGTAAACCAGTATGGATCAAAGCCGTATTTGCCATATTCAAGTAGGATAGGACCCCAGAGTAACACGGAATTGTTACGAAGACAGTATAATGAGATTCAGCAAATGAAATTACAACAGCAACTTCACTACCAAAATCAGGCACAAATGCAACAACAACAGAAGTTTGCGGAACGGCAGCTGCTGCTTCAGCAAATACACGGCGTACAACCACCGCCTAATTTGCAAAACAGTATATACTCTGATGGATCGTACAGAGATCTAGATCGATACGGTAGTAAAAACGATTTTAAGGAATATAGCAGCCCTGATTTACAAAAAGACATAGACCGGTATGCCAAAAATAACGAGTACAGGGACATTGAACAACAAAATAGGCATTACGCGGAATCTGAATGGCAGTCAAACCTTCAGACTGATTTTAGAGAAATGGAAAGACCACGACGGCAGTCTGATGGGGATAAAGGGAAGAGTCAATCTCCACCATCGGATTTAAACAATCAAGTACAAAAAAATAATGTTGGAGTTGTTTCTCCTATGAAGTCCAGTGAATCGAGTACCCCTAGTATTAAATCACCTTCTTCAGACAGTCGAAGAAGTAGTGGTGGAAATCAGGCTCTACGTTCACCTGTAGCTCAGAGGATACCTTCAGCGCCGGTCACCATTTCGGGTATTTTGTACAAGCAAGGTTCCGATGGACTGAGAGTCTGGAGAAAAAGATGGTTTGTGTTATCGGAGTATTGCCTATTTTACTACAAAAGTGAGTATTACTAATTTCTAAAGATTTTGTCAGCACCTTTATCACCAAAACAACCATAACGATAATTTTATATCTTTTAGGTCAAGACGAGGAAAAACTGTTAGGTTCGGTGCTTTTACCGTCTTATAAAGTTTCTGCTTGCACAGCCGAGGATAAAGTTTTAAGGAAATTCGCCTTCAAACTGGAGCATGCGAATATGCGGACGTACGTGTTAGCTGCACCGGATCAAGAGTCCATGTTAAAATGGGTCAAAGCGTTGACTATGGCCGCTCTAATGCAAAGTCCTAAGTAAGATACCAGTACTCTTGATCTTGTTATCACTTAAACTTTTTTTAATTGCGTTGTACTATATTTACATTGAAGTTTAATATGATCTGCTAATTTAAATGGTTGCATTGCAAGTGCCGGTTTAATCACACAATATTAATAAAAATTGTCTATTTTCAGTGAGCAACCACAAAGGCAGAGTGACCGCACAGCTGCGAGAACAGAGGTGTGTATTATTTTGTGCACGGACGTGTACACTGCAGGTGATCGACAATTAGTGCGCCAGAGCGGAACCAAGGACAGCGATTACACAGTCGTTATAACTGTGCATAATAGTCTGAATGTCGCCGCAAATTGATAGCGAAATTAACGTCCATATACGTCTACGATCTGCGTGTCTATGATGATCGATTTTACTGTTTGCTTGTTAAGTAAATTAATATGCTTATAATTTTTTGAAACTTTTAGGAAGGAGATGATATACCAACTTATGCCAATGCTCCACCTAAACCAAGACGATCAAATGAAGGGTACAACTCGCCAAGCCCTGACATGTAAGATTTAAATCAATTTAAATGATAATAATAATTGTTTATATATTAATATTTTTTTCTCATCCATATGACTAATCCTTTGAAACTAATTCACAACGTTACAGGTACGATCCAAATTACGATCTACTCAAAAAGCCAGCTTCATCACACTATAGTCAAGGCACTAACCACACTCGTTACCAAGAACACACAAACTATGGAAGTAGCCCTAATCAAGAGAGCACATACACTCTTAGTCCGCAATCACCTCCTATCCAGCAGCCTTCATATCAAGCGAAACGACCCTATGACTCACATAATCTATCTCTCCCTCTGACTAACTCTGCGAATGAAAGACAAGATAATAATCAGCCTAATACATCGAATATGTACAGGTCTAATCCACAGTCACCTTACTTTAATAATAGGACCAGAAATCAGCAACAACAGCAAGTGCCTCAAGAAAACAGACAAGATCAGATATACGACCGACAACCACAACGCAATCCTTTCCTTCAAGACAACACGCCACAATTGGAAACACCACCGAAAGACAATGAAGCTCAAATTAAAAACAATCGAATAAGTATGGAACAAGATAGAGTGCAACAAAGTTATAATGATAATTACGGTGAATCTGTTTCAAATCAAAAATCCAATGTAGAAACGAATCTATATAACAGAGAGGTTTACGGAGATCTTAATTCAAGACCAAACAAAGTCCCTGCTGGAATAAATGAACGTTTATTGATAGAAAGAAGAACACCTGATGCATATGGCAGATCTAATACCATTGCTGCTTACAGTAAAACAGGTCCAAAGGTTGGAGATTACGAAGACGTTTATGGGACTTATGCAGTTGAAAACGAGTATGGTAAAACGTATGCTAAGTCTCCTAACACAATCCAGTCTAATCATCAACAATCAGCAGAATATGGCACAACTTACGTAAGCATCAATTGTAAAATTAATAATATTTCTTACATTATAAAATATAATTTCGATTAAATGTATTTTTTGTTTGTTTTACAGACGCAAGAAAAGACTTTTAGTGGTCCAGCAGTTTTGAGGAGAAAGAAAATGCAATCCAGTGGAATCCAACCCCCAATGCCAAGACCTCACAGCGCCGATTTCTTAGAGTACGAGTCTAAAAATGAAATGTTGAATAAAACTATGCCAACTCGAACTACGTGTGACCCGCCGAAGCAACCGCAACGACCTAAATCTAGTCTCGATATAAATTCTTACTACGACCCCAGTTCAGATAGATATTATTCTGAAGAGAGCTATGCGGAGAAAATGCGTCAGTCCGCTCAGTACTTGCAACAAGGAATAGGTCCACGAAATATTCAAATACCATTAGCGAAGTATGCAAGCGGCTTAGCGGAAAAGCAATTAAGCTCAGCGTATTCACAAATTACTAATAATAATTACGAGCCGGAGTTTAGTGGTAACAAGGTTCCTCGTCAAAATGCTAGTTTTAGTACAAAGTATGGAGACCTAGAAGGCTTAAATTCTAATTGGACTTTAAAAGAGAAAAATCTAGAAAATCAAAAGGAATATTTGTATCGAAGTGGAAGTGTGATGAGCGATGGTTCAAATGTCAGTGCTTATACTAAGGACATGAATCGATTCGATCAAACTGCAGAGGGTTTTATGCGTTCAGCTAGTGCAAGGTTACCATCTTCTGGAAATGAGAAAGAAGGCGAAAAGAAAGTCCAACAGGTATTATTATTTGACCACAAAATTCACAAAGTTACTCTTTTCTTTAGTGTAACTACTACTGTTTCGGTGTTTAAAATAACAGATTTTGTTTTCAGAGAGAAGAATCAATGAAAAGATTACTTGAATGGAAACAAAGGATGCTCCAGTCTCCTTTGACAAGGAAAAGTACACCAGCGACAATATCATTGGCTCGATCTCTAAACCAGAGTCGACAGTCTCTGAGATCTGACCAGTATAAATCGAAGACTTACACTAACGCTTCATATAACAGCTACTCTTCAGACGATGAAGGTATGTTTACATCGAATATTTTTCTCGTTAAGTCATTGTAAATTTCCATAGCATGGTATAGTTTTGAGTTTTCATACAAACTTAATTATGGACAAGGATTTGATTTAAGCATGAATTCCCTGTGATATTTTTTTTAATGCATGAAGATGATTTTCTTTTGTTAAAAAAATCCTCGAGAAAAAAAACAAATTATTGCTATATATTATTTATAAAAAGAAAGACAACCTGACTCTAATACAATTACTAAATGTATAAAATTTATTATATTTGTTTATTTCAAAAATATAGTTCCCCGGATCAAGTTTATATGTTACGATACTCGTATTACTTTATTTTTATAGTTATCATTATTTATATATTTTACACACTTATTTCGAAAATGACATGATTAGTTGTAGTAACAATTTATTATTTTTAGTCATATTTTATGTAAAAATTATAACACTGTAATATTTTACTATATTTTATCGCATTTCCATAAACACATTTCTTACAAAAATAAGTATACCTACTTACATAAGTAACGTCCTATAGTAGTAATATAATGACTTCGCTTTGCGGAAAGGTACCTTCCTGCCTGCGGGGACATTGTGCCACTAACAAAATATTATATTGGTTTATTAAGGTGGTGGATAACAACTACGGTTCCTGCTGGTATTGAGTAGTTTGCACTTTCTAACACTGAAGCCGAACACACATACTAACCAATTAAACCGTGTAAACAAATAAAACAAAATATAACACCTTGAATAATCACAATCAAGCATAGTAATTTCGGTTTCACTTTTGCACCTCAGAGGAAACGTCGGGCACTGAACTGCAAAACCCAAGAGATATACAGGCAGGAAGGTCCCATAGAGTGAATTTAACAAGTCCTATCATAATGTCGCCTATGCCCCCGCACGCACCTTATATTAGTAGTATAGATAACAAAGAAGAAAACGACGCTACGTTAAATGCAACAAATATGGAAAGCAATGAAAATACTTATGAAAACATACTTTGTACTACATCCGTGCCAAAAATAGACCTTAACAACAAAGAACATATACATGAAAAAAATTATCGAGAAAATACAGAATGTCAGTCTGAAGTTGAAGCTGATCCTAATGGATATGAAACTCATGAAAGTGAAGCTGAATCTGAAACACAGATAGAATATACAGATAATGATTTGGATGAAGTTTTATTAGAATCAGATGCCGAAGCACCTACTGTTCAAAACATCGATAAAAAGTTACATGATGTTTGTTCAGAAATGGAGACAAAGATAAATTCTACTGAAGCTGACAATCAGTCAGAAACCCCGCCAATTAAAATTACATGCGAAGATCATTATTTGCCAATGAGCCCTCGAAAAGCCTCAGCAGTAGAGCTAGCCCATCAAATGATTCTTGAGAATCTAAGTGTATTTGATGCAACTCTACCATTAAACTGCGACGATAACCCATATGTTGAAATGAATTTGGGTAACGAAGAAGAAGACATGCAAACATATGAAATAGTTTGTGTTAATGGTGGCAAGATAGAACCAGTTTATATGGAATTAAATAACATAACAAGTGATGACAGCAAAGAATCTTCTTCAAACAATTTGTCATTAGATACTGCATCTAGTTTTGCAGATACAAAAGACCACACCCTAAAGAGAGCTTCTAAATCAGATAAACTGAACAAAGAAAAATCAGACTGTTCTGATGCAGATGACGAAGCATCTAAAGACATTTCACTTGATGCTCCTTTTAGTAGATTTAGTATATCGGATACATTTAGACCAGCATCGTATTATTTAAGTGGCAGTCAAAGTGTTCTAGTTAGAGAAGACAGTTCTGACTGTGAAATACTTCCACCTCCACCTATTCCAAGTTCTACACCACCCTGTGACGATTTATCAGACGATGCGCTTTCTAAGTACATTTTAGATAAGCTAGATAAATCTGACATGTCTAGTGATAACTCTATTCTCAAAATGTTAACTAGTGAAAACCAAAAAATGAATACAGTGAAAAGAAAAACGACATCTCTGATGATTTATGGAAGTCGAACATCTATACATGACACCCTTACAAGAGGTGAAAAGATACGAAATAGTAGGGCAAGTTTGACTAACGATAGAAATAAAGTAACTGAAACGTCGTCAAAATTACTGAGCAATTCAATTCTCGAACACTACAACTCGAGCAGTATCGAAACCGATTCTTTGAGAAGCTACAATGCTGACAAAGCATCATCTCGCTTGTCTTTAGAATCAGATGTAAGTAGTAAGTTTGAAATGGCTCCATCAAATCTCTCATCCGAAGTAACTAGTTTAAATGACAGTGAAATGGCAATTGATATCGATTTAAGACATCCATTTGGATACCGTGATCCAGAAATGATGCTAAAAAGAAGACCACTATCAGATGATTCTTTGTTTGAACTGACTGCTACCGAAGTGCCTACACACAATGAAATAAATAGTAATGTTGACTTGGACAGATATTTAGATAATTTACAACCTGGCACTAGCGATGCAACTAACTTTAGTCAAGGGAATTCATTATTTAATATTTCTGCTTGTGAAATTAACTCTGCGTCAAAAGATAATCTATTTCGTGCGGCGCATCTTCATACAGCTCCTTCACATATGAGGTGCTCAAGTACTCCAGTGAGTCACGGTAGTAAGTTAGATGTTTCCGCCAGTAGACACTCTATCGGAGCGCAGTACAGAACTTTAACAGAGCAAATATCAGGATATACAGGATCACAAAGTTCTTTTAGCTCAACGGGAATGCCAAAATCACCTATGTCGTACTATTGTAAAAGTTTTGACGAAGAAAATATGTTGAGTAAGAATTTAAATAATGACACATTGGCAGATAAAATTAAAGAGTTCGAGAATGAAAAAATAACACTTAAGACTGGTAATGAGACCAATACTTCTTCTACTACCACCGGCTTTCACAGTAGAGAAAGTTCGACGGAACACAGTGCACCATACTATTATTCAGATCTTTCTTCTCAAGAGCATATTAATGTATTGCCTACATCGCACTATTTAAAAAACACTAATCTTCACCGTAAATTAAATAATCAGCGACGCAGAGGACCGTTACATAAGAAAAACGAGATATCACACATCCATAATCCTATTCGAAATAATCAAGTGTTGATGTCTGATCGACCCTTTGAACTAGCTGCTTCAGCGCGAAGTGTATCGGTAGAGTTTTTAAGTGCAGCAGATAAAGATCCAGAAATAGACATGAAAAACATATACGAATCAACTCGTGGTAGAAATTCAAAAATACCCGAATCAATGAGTTTGATATCTGGCCTCGGTTGTAAGAAGAATTCAGGAGTCGGTAGTAATGTTGAATCATCATTACCGGATTCTACAGTAATAAATCGTATTAGCATGAACGCAAGTTCTTTACTCAAAATGTCTACTGCTAGTATGTCTTCGCATTGTAGCGGCAATTCTTCGAATACTGTTTATTATGATGCTGAAGCAGAGGCAAGTGCTTACGAAAATGTTTTGTGTCAGGGAGAAAAGCATTGGGATGAAGATTCCTTATGGAGAGACAATTTAAGAAGGGTGTCCCATAGACACGCTAGGTCTATGGATGATCTTGATGATTGTAGACATGTGCCTGCGGAACCATCGATGGGTCGCTCTAGTATTGACGCCTGTGGAATGAACAGTATTAAAAGAGTCAAAAAAGAATCTAAAAATAAACCATGTCGAAATGTAACGTACGTGAATTGTGACATTCAAAGCCACGTTTTGCGGCGCAGAGAAAACAGTTTAAGTTTTCACAATATTTATATTGAAGAAGAAGAAAAGGTTGATGACAATGATGTTTACGTAAGTCTAGCCGAAAATGCGAAGACATTGTTGGAACAATCAGATGAAGGTGTTTACGAGCAATTAACTGTAGATACGTTAAGTAATTCTCTAGTCAATGTAAAAACGGATAGGAAACGGGATTTTCAAGAAAGAAATAAAAAGCGATTTGAAATAGATAGGGAAAAGCTTAGGCAGTGGGATTTAATGTCAAGCGGTCTTATGAAAAGTGGGGTAGGGAGCGTGCGGGGTGTGGGTGTCGGTGTGGGCGTGGGCGATGCTCTCAGTAACACGGACAACGGGACTGACAGTGCAAGCAATGAAGGTATCCTCTAACATTCTCAGGTCCTGTAAGGTACACTATGTAAGTTCTATTTCTTTTACAATATTCAGCAAAGCAAAGTCATTCTATTGTGTAAATAGTCATCAGAGTATGATCACAGAATCTTCCAGTTTTAAAGTAGGGTTTAAACACGATAAGGTGTACAGCAAATATAAGCATGTTGTTTAACCTAGATTGTATGTAAATATTAAATAAACGTCTACTAATCGCACCAAAGAACACTTTATCATGTTTATACCATTTTTTAATTTTTTGTTAAAAAATAATTTGAAATACTTTTACTTATTTAATTTTATTCCTCTTTTTAGCTTCTATGACAATGTCCGGTGCAAATGTAGATCCAGGTTCAAATAATAATTCAGTAAATCAGCAACCATTGTCAAAGAAAGCTTTTCTCGGAAGTAACACATCAATAGGAAGAACCAATAGAGACGCAAATATACCAGTACGCGCTGTGAGCCCCAGAGTAAGATGGGTGGAGGAAAAACCAATTAATGACACTTATGGATCACAACAGATGTCTAATTCACAACAAAATGTAAGCTAGAGCGTAATGTAAGACATTTTTTTGAGTGAATTTAATTTTAACTGGTGGAAAATACAATTTATTTTATACATTTCCAGCTGCATACAGCTACAGAAGATTCTTGGGCAACAGTCCGATCTCCATCTAGAGCTTCACAACAGCCTATTAGAGCTGTTAGTCCTAGAGTTAGAAGGAATACAGAAAATGATGACTTGGTGAGCATATGAAAACTCTCTGTTTTGTTTTTATTTAAGTTTCGTCTACTTTTTTTTGTGTTTAGTTGTTACATGTATTTTGTCTTATCATTTGTGTTGCGTTCATTTTTGTTACCATTAGCGAAGGGAGGTTCAGCGTCGCAGTGACCAGTTGGGAGAAGTCCCAACAGCTGGGGAGCTTTTGGGTCGGACTCATGAAGAGCTTGTGCTCCTTCTCATCCAGTTGAGACGACGTCATGCAGCTACCCATCGTGCTATTGAACAGTGCCGTGCTCAAATCAGTAGTATAGAGGTGTTTGATCATTTTGTTTTATTTTATGTGCATTTATTTTTATTATTATGTTGGTATTCGTTTTAACATATTGGTCGTTATATTGTTCACATTCCACTACGATTACAAAATAAATTTTATATTTTAATTAACCGGTCATGATACGGTAAATAGACAATTGATATTTTATTGTTACGCAGCCACATATACCGGTGGCTTGACAGATTAGTAATACTCAATATGATATGAGATTCTGTTGGATTTTGATCTTAACTTACTAAAAATTACAGGACAGCCTTAGCTCCCTCAAAGCGATGGAAAGAGAAGAGAACTTGCAACGGTTAGAACACCTGCGAATGCAGCTAATGGAACTTGAACACCAGTATGAGAAGAGCAAGCCATTAGTGCAATTGGTAGACAACATGGTGAAGCTGGGGTCTTTATACAACCGACCTGGTTCAACTGTAGAAAGATTAGAGAGGAACCAGAGGCTACGGCAGAAGGTCCTAGCGGAGCATGCTTTAGAGCAACAACGGTAAATGTTTAAAGAGAGACAGAATAAATATAAGCCATTTCCATTTGCTATCCATTCTAACATCATCTATCATCTATCATCACATCTAAAAAACTCATAACCATAAGTAATTATTTGCGAAGTTTGTCGTTAGATATTTTTTATTTAGCACATTTTTTGTCTACTTTTAGGGTTCCGTATCTTATAAGACAAAAACGGAACCCTTATAGGATCACTTTGTTGTCCGTCTGTCTGTTTGTCTGTATGTCTGTCAAGACCCTTTATCTCGGGAACGCGTGGAGGTATCAAGTTGAAATTAAAACGATATACTCAGTCATGTCTACAGTCTCTTGAAGCTGTGAAAAAAATAAACGTCTAAGTTAACGTTAAAAAAGATGGCCGTATCTTTTGTATGCTGCATAAAATGTATATTTCGACACTCACAAGGGAATCAAAATAAATAGGGTACTTCCCGTTGTCGTAGAATCATGAAATTTGGCGTAAAGCAATGTCTTATAGCACAAGAAAAGGCAAAAGTACAAAAACCCTAAATTTGTAGTTACATAAAAAAATTATTTTTTATTTACATAGCTATAAGTTGGTACAGAACCCTCGGTGCGCAAGTTCGACTCGAACTAGGCCGGTTGGATTATAGTTTGAATCTCCCTTGTATAGATGATAAAGTACTAACTAATCGTCTTCTAAGCTAATCTAAACTTCTATAACGATGAATCTCTAGAAAAAGGAGGTAATCTTTTTTTTTACAACATCACATACATTGCTCTGATCCTATGGTTAGTAGCTAAAACACTTGTGTTACAAAAAAAAGAAACAACGACGGTACCACAACACCCAGACCCATGACAATATAGAAAAGTTTTCTTTCTACATGGACCTCAGAGACCATGTTGCACCTATGCTCGCCTCTCGGGTACGGAGGTCGTCAAGAGGAATATGACGATGCTTTTGATTCCTTGAATCCTTTGTAACAGTCGTCCGTAATGGATAAATGAATGCTGATGATTCTGATTTAGAACTTTTCATCGAAAGACACGACGATGGTAAAATGTTTTGTTTCTTTACATATTTTAGTTGGTTGGAGAGCGCTGCAGCAGGGAAGCCATTAGAAACAGAAGCGGCAAGAGCAAGAGTGGCAGAACTATGGGCGTTGGAGCAGGAGTTGGCGGATGAGGCGGCTATACTGCAGGGTTTGAAGACTGATAAGGACGCTATCGAATCTTTATTAACTGGTAAGGACAGATTTTTTACATAAAATAGGCAGTAGACACTCGTAAGCAAAATTATCTATATACCCTGAAAAAGGGTATTACAGATTATTAAACATAATTTCATACTCAAACACTTTTGAAATTTAGATGACCACTCCAGTCCTTACCTATTTAAAATAACCTATTTGGCACTTGTTCAAAGCAGTAGTTTATATATATTGGCTTCATTTATGAGTATATTGTACGTGAATTTTGCTCTCTAACGTTAAACTGATATAGTTAGTTTGTTGGTTGACCTATATTTAAAGATCTTTGTATTTTTTTCAGGTGTCCGTGGCAAGCTAGACAGTGTGCCTCGAGGAGAGTTGCCTTCTCGTATTGTTAATCCTCCTCCCCCACCTCAGGCCACAGGCGCTGGCCTGGAAGCAGAGCTGGCTCGAGTGCACGCTATGCTAGCACACAATTCTAAGGTTTATAAGGTTTTCGTCTATACATGCACTTTTATTTTATATTTATATTTTATCTAATTTATATTTTGAAGCACCGTTCTTTAGGTGTATTTTTGTGGAGCGTGTCAATTTAGCTGTAGAACCTTTTAAATTTTAAATCAAGCATGGTGTTTACTTTACTTGTATCGCGGCGCGGGTATTTTTTGCGCCAGACATCGCGCACGCCAAATCGCCAAGGTCTCGCCAAGTTTTTATGAAAAAATATTTAGTACCTTTGGGTGAACGAGACTGATGGTTGTAATAAACGTAGTGTCCATCGACGACACACTATCTTGCATGAAACAAAGTGTGGAAAAAGGAATAATGCTTAAACAACAGATTTTTTTCGTTTTTCACAATACATCCCGATTGTTTTAACCTTAACCTTAACCTTTTAAGGGATGAATGTTTTAATAAAAGTAGACAGAATATTACTCCTAGAAACATAGGACGAAATCTTTGAAAAAAGTGCATAATCTCATAATTAGATGATCAAATAGTTATGCAGCTTAGTATGAGAAAGCATTTAAAAAAAATTAAATTTAAAAATTTTTGGATGTCCTAATGATTCTTGATCGGCGTAGGTCAGCTTTTGATTCAATTTCGTACTTTGAAAAACAAAAAAAATCTTTTGATTTAATTGGTGGTCAAGCTGTTTGTCCTGGATGCACAAGATTCGCAACGGTGGGAAATAATGAATAATTATAATATTGTATGTTTTCTGTAGAAACTCGAGCAGACCGTGGCAGACAACGCTCGACTAGAGCGGGAACTGCAACAGCTGCGTCGGGCGTTGCAGGCTCGGCGCGCTGCAGTCCCTGCGCATCCTACTGCTATGCTTGAAGATGGTATGTTACAACTACTCGTAGCAGTATGGATCTTGAGCGCTGGGCGAAATTAAGGATTTGTGCACTGAGGTAGATTCGGCACTAATAATTAAATAATTACCAATTTCTGCAAATGGGCCCAAAATAGTCACTTCTGCACGTCGCACTGCCGTAATTTTATCGATTTAATTTTGGATATTTAGCGCGAACCTAAAGGATTTGCTTTATAATCACACCAAGTACTTTAAAACGCTTGTTATTAAACATTTTAGTAATGCCTATAAAAACTATTTTTTTTTAAAAACTGGACGATTTTCTCTTAACTTGTGCTGTGTTACTCTATTTCCAAATTTCATGATTACTAACACAAAATAGGTAGCATTTGAGGTTTGAAATTTAAAACCTCTAGGGAACCTTAGACTATAATATCGGAAATTAGTATCACTTTGATACCTCTATCCTTCCGTTCTGTGACAAAAAGGGTTTTGACAGACAGAGAACGAAGTGATTCCTTTTGGGTTGAATGAAACCCTATATGCACCAATGAATATCTTATCTTATACTTGACTTATATTTATTTTACAGAGGTATCCCGAGTGCAGCAACTAGTATCTGCATTGCAGCGTCAGCGGCAGGAACTCAGTCGTGCCGTCCGGCACCTCACGCAGCAGTCGCACGCACTACAGACAACACACGATTCAATGCCCGGTTAGTATTCTTAGAATTTTTAACACACTGGCGAACTCATTGCAAGCCCGTCACCACTACCGCAAGTCTGCCTTAGTTTTAGGTTTATCAAGAGACTTATCTTTCCTTCCAGCTTTCTTTGAGCTGAATTTAGTTTGCTACCGATATACATTATTGCGCATCTTTCAAAAAGTGTTATCTAGGGCTAGTAGAAAAAGAACTCTAAGAGATGTCTGTTATGAGATGTCAAAAATGATTTTTATATTAATCACTAAATATTGTCAAATACACACAATTTTGTGTCGTTATGAAAGTATGAACAGGATGAAAAATGAAAGTTATTGTAGAGCTATTTCTGTTGCCTTTTTACACAAGCAGACTACGACTTTGCTAACTGCCCAATTTGTACATTGTGATCACTATTCCTAATGGAATCTTCGACTGAAGTTAAGAAATTTAAGCCGCTCACTGCACTTTAACAGGGTGGCTCAAACGTCACAATAAGATTAATCAAACGATACAATAATCGCTGACATAGCCCGATGGACTAGCAAGCTAAAGTGGCAGTCGGCGGGGTACATAGCTCGTAGAACTAACGTACCGGCAAGCGCAGACGTCCACTCACAAGGTGGACATACGACCTGGTAAAGGTTTCAAGAAGCCGCTGGATGCAGACCACTTCCAACCGTCCAGTCTGGGAGTCATTGGGGGAGGCCTATGTTCTATGGCTAAAATGATAATGATGAGCATTGACTCGAGAGAAGCAAAAGGACTCCTTAAATCAACGTGCACTAAAATATAATTTATTTACAGGTAAACGCCGCCCTCAGTCCTCATGGCAGGAGACTAACCTAGACACGGGCCACACCATTGACCACGGTCAGTCAGAATACGACTACGAAATGACAGGACCCCTTCTGCCGCCGGGGCACTACGAACCCAACAACATGGAGACTCCTCTTTATGTGGATACGAGGGCTGGCGGCGCCGATGTGATCTCCCCGCTCACTAGTGAGGATATGCATCATGGTGGATTTGGTAAGATATAAATTACTTTGTTAAATACCTTCATAATGATAGCAATGAAACATTTTGTGTCACATGTGCAAAGAAAGTCTCAAAGTTTTATAACAGAAGGAAAAAACAATCAAATGACATAGAGGTATCTATTGAAATGCTATCTAAAAATTAAAAAAAAAAAACGATACAATGTACCTTTCACTGCTTGATGAATTACCTAAACATGTCCAATCCTTTTTAATTGGTTTAAATATTTATTGCAGGAAACCTGTCCAACGTAGAGAAACAAGAGATCAAAACGGTTCGAATTGTAAAGAGGGAAAGCGAACGTCGCCAAAGGGATAGAGAAAGGTCTCTCCAGCCAATGTCTGATTGGCCTAGCCACACCATCTCTGCCAACCTTGACCAGTTCATCGAAGAAGAGCTAGTTACATCGTTGAATTACGCCAGAGCTTCTTCCGTACCAATGAACGATTTTAACACAAAACTAGAAGAGTATGTTAACACGCACAGAGTACCGCAGGAACCGCCAAACTACCTACGCCTAAACGACCGAAACATGGAACTCAGTCCCAAATATCCGTCAAGTCCTTCCCTATCTAATTACGACTATTCTCGAGATATGTCATCCCTTAGCAGTAGTTACCAGAAAAGTTACGATAGATCCCTCTACGATAGAACGGTGTCTCTATCCACTCAGTACCTGAACAGTCCGACGGATAGCTCGCGAACTTTGACTAACGATCCGATGTCCAAAACTAGTAGTATAGTCAGCTTGACGAGATCGCATATGGAGTTATCGCCAATCTTCAAGAGTGAGGCGGCGAAGCAAATAATAACGGAGATGTCAGGGGAACCAAAGACCGGGTCGCTGCATAGGAGACAAGTGCCGAAGGAGAAGAGAAGACATAACACTGCCCCTCACCATCTAAGCGCAAAGACTTTGAACGAGATGCCGAAAGATGTATTTAACCAAGATGTAAGTGTTTTTTAAATTTGTTATATTGCGTTCACAGCTCAGCAGGTTTAGGATCTTTTTAAAAGAAGCAAAATACGAGTGGTCTATTGATCTAATTGATTTGATTTGAAAACTGATAGAGACTTTTATAAGTTAGCAGTGTGAAACAATAGACTAAAATAAGCTTCCATAAGCTCGTTAGTACAAATGCTTGAAAAGTGTAAAAACAACGTTATACGTCTTAAAAAATGACATTTATCCAATCTGCTTCTTACTTTCAAATTTGCTTTAGAATGAGGTGTGATTCGGTCCGACTGGTACTATTTTCATCATCATAATTTCAGCCATAGGACGTCCACTGCTGTTGCCACTCCCCCAATGACGCCATCGACATTGGGGACATCGGGGGATCGCAAATACTTACTCGACACGCGTGGCAGGCGGGTTGGCGTGCGCGGTTTTTTATATTTCGCACGCAGACGCAGCTGCCCGTCTCGTGCTACAGGAGTTAGTCGCTTCTCACGACACGCATCCTGTCGGCGGTGGGGAAGTGTATTCTTTACGGCCGACCCCACACGGTTGTATTTTATCGTCTCTCAATTGTTCGCTTAAGGGATAAAAACCGAAACGAGGTTTTCCGGCAGCAGACCAAAGTAATGGACATAGTCCAAAAATTTGGCATGCTAAAGTTGCAGGAGGTCGGCCACATTTATCGCAGAACCGATGAAAGGTGGAGTAAACGGGTTCTCGAGTGGAGACCGCGCCTCGGCAAACGTAGTGTAGGATGCCCCCAGCTCGACGGACCGGCGACCTCAGGAAGATGGCTGACAGTGGTTAGATGAAAAAAGATCGTGTTCTTTGGCGCTCTTTTGTGGAGGCTTACGTCCAGCAGTGGACTGCAATAGGCCGACATGATGACGATGAATTGTTTGGTTAGAAACTGGGCCGGTCCCTCGACGACGCAGACATGGAGCGCGCGCTGCGCGCGGCGCCGGCGCCGGACGTGGTGCGCTCGGCGCTGCCGGCGCACCGCCTCGCCGACTCCACCATCGACCAGCTGCTGGCCGCGCCGCAGAAGATACTCATACCGGAGCGGTACATCCCGGAGAAGGTAAACGAGATCATACATGATATGATGATAGATAACTACGCGATCATGTAAGCGAACACATAGTAAGAATACAGATTTACGTGACCATGGAAATAAAAATAAATGTTCCATTCCGAATGGGTATTTTTTCCATTCTTCAACGAGCCGTTGTTACGTCGAATGTTTTCAATAAATCGAATTAAACTCTTCAATCAATCGAGCTCACCCCGTGTTGAGTAGAAGTTTTGAAGTCAATATGCCTCCTCAAAACATTGCATGATCAAATAAGAGACATCGACCTCTATAAGAATATTATAAACTTTTGTCAAAACGCTTTTTCTAAATATGGTAAACTTTTATCAATTTAAAAAAAATGTTTTACACCAATGAAACGATAGCCAGATAGTAATCAAATTGCATTTAACAGCCTCCAGAACTATCACCCGAGGAACAACAAAAACGCCAAGAAAAGGTGGAATCGATCAAGAAGATGCTAACAGGATCTTCAGCCGATCCAAACAAGGTAAACCTCTATTGCATGAAATTGCTAATGCTAATTCCTACAATCTTCAAAATTGAGCACTCTAGTTCTGTAGTACAATAAAACCGACTTTCTTGTTAATTAGTTTCCAAAATATGTATTATCTTTCAATACACATTAGTTACTTTGTCTCTCTTTAACTTTGTTTAACCTTTAACAATGGTAATCGCAAGCTCAAAAATCTTCTCATTAACTTGATAGTTTAATATAGTAGTAAAAATTGTGTCTTCGTAATCACCTTAGCTTTAGATTAGATTGAAAAATATAATAATTTTAAACTCACTAAAATATATTGTTGTTTCCATTTAACATCGATATCCATTACATCCATTTCTAAACTAAAACTCATTGGCATTGCTTTTCCATCGACGTATTCAGTTGAAAATCTTGTCTTGTAAAATATGTCACATGGAAATACACTTTTTCATCGTTCAAATAAATAAATTAGATTATTAGACCATTGCACCTTGTTTCGCCCGCCCCGCTTTCGATGTTGTCTGAATGACTTTACTTTCTGCATGATCATCTTTTTCTTATTCTTCTTTTCTCTAATAAAAATACACTTCTTAATTCAGAGTTAAATGTGTGACCGAAAGTCAGAATACAGAATGATGTGAAACCATAAACAGCAATTGTTGCAATAATAACTTTAATTGAAATTGTGTATCGGCTGAAATAGTTAAAACTTTCGGTTGGACTAACAATATTGTATTAAGAGCTTGTAAACAGAATCAAATATGAGTAAATTAAATAATGAGATTGAAAAATGTATCCAAATCAAATCGTTGATTTGCATTGCATGTGCCAACCACACAGGTGGTAAATACATAATAGTACAGTACAGACAACGGCAGGTCAAACAACCCAAAAAGTATAAGGTCATTGAATTGATTTTCAACTTTAAGACCGACACCTAGAGATCAAAATCAATTGACAAAATTTGACGTTTTGTAGAAGGTTGACGTGCTGTTCTGTACATCACATGGTTGCCATTAAATTATTACAATACATTATTTATTATGTGATTGGTAGTGGTTTTGATAAATTTAAATAAATCTTATAAAAAAACAGTTGTTGTTGCAATTTTTTGACTTTTGTATGACTTGAGACTAACTACGAAATCTGTATACAAGCTCTGGGCTTCAATAGCCGCTTGAATGTTGGCTGTACATACGTATATATGTATGCTTGATGACGCTAGAGCCCGGACGGCGAAGAGAAGAGGCAACGGGAACATTTGCTCCAGATGAACCAGATACTCGCAAAGCAGGTCACGGAAATGAGCAAGATCATCGCAGGTAAGTAAATAATGAAGATTTTGAATTCTGATGCTATAAAATTGAGTTTACTTCAGTTTTTACGCTGATTTATTTAACTGCAACCTACTGTTTCAAGGGTCATTTAAGGTTAAAATGAATATTTATCTTTATTATGTACAAGATTTATAACTTCTAAATAAGATTTTGATAGTAAGTTAATTTATCCCTTTATCTAGTAAAATGAACAAACCATAAAAAGATAATTTAGGGAAATATAAATGTATAAGCCCTAAAAATTAAACATTTCTTGACGTTGGATTAATGAGTATTCTTTTAATTGCTAATAAATTAATCGAAAAGCTTCAAACCAACTTCGTTACTTTCAAGACTTCATTCAATTTGATATCATTCAGTTCAGTTGTTTATTTGTTGGATGATTAATTACCACGGGTCGAAGCAACGATTAGTGCCTTTCCCAAACATCAATTAGTAAATGTTCGTTCATTGAGTTACAGTTTGATAAATCGGCGGATGCTAATTGACCAGTAACTCCACGTATTTTGACAGCATTTACAATTTTATAAGCATTCTCATAAGTAGACATAGTTCCAATATGGAATGCACTTTGATTTGCTATTTTGGTCGTAGCGTCTGTTATTAGAGTATCTGCAAGTACTTATGTACTTATTTGATTTACAATTATTCACCAAAGTCGAGTGATTTTTGCACAAATTGTAGTGAGTAAATTAAGGCAATTGGTAGATAAAATCTTTAAAACACACGTTTATTTTCTTGGTGTATCTTATTACACTTGCTTTCTTATTCATTCAAAATGCTGTATAAAACATTAATGTGATTTTTAAACGTTATAAGAATTATATGTTACATTACTACTCTAATAACGGATGTGAGTTTGGCGTGACTAACACCCACGTATGTCCGCATGTAACAGTCGCTTGATGTCGTTTGTCCCATCTACAGGAACCAACACTGAGCAAGGACCGTCCACCGCGAACAACTGACTTACTCACACATCCACATAACTATCACACTCAAAGCACATTTACACATTACCCATAGACTAAGCTATTACCACCAAAGTGTCGATGTTGGCTGTCTGGGCGGTCCTTAGAAGACTCCTGCTATCCTGTGTTGCAGCATGATTACGTTTTTTGCATTCCGTTGTGAGTAGTCTTTTGTTTTTTTCAATTTTGCATTCTCCATCGTATGTTGTTTCACCAAAGTCATCAGAAAACGTAAGCTTTCGTTACTTTCTCATGTAAATCTTGATTTTGGTGAAGCTTTTGATTGATGTTAATTAACCTTATTTTGAACCATTAAGTGTTGTTTGAATTTGAATGTTGCCTAACCGTAAATTCTGTCCTATGTTTTTCTGTTTTTTAACTAGTTTTATTTCCCTAACAGTGAAAGCGTTGGAAGAGCTGCCGCAAAATACAAATGACGACTTTGACGACCGATCACCCGACGTCGAACTCCCGATTTACCAACAAAGAGACAATTTCTTCACTTAGAACTGATTACCAATACCTTTGGATCTAAGCAATCTTATATTAAATACGACAATGTCGTATTTATTATACATTTTGATAATGTAATGGTAAACAAATAAAAAACGAAATGGTGGAAAATGAATCACACACAATCTAACGAGTTTCATTGAAATGAAAATCAACATTTTTAATTAAAAGGACATATTTATATCATTGTGAGCTTTGCGTGGTTCTGGTATAGTATGATATTGGATACTTATCATGTAGTTAACTTGATACTTGATATTCATCGACTGATGATTAACTGAATTTATTCTTTGGCAATTATTAGTACCCTAATGTTATTACGTAATCTAGTGATCACTTCTTGAATATGTAATCAAATTCTGTGGGCTTTAATATATTGTAAGCGATAGTAGTATGTTCAATTACTAGAATAAAAAAATTACTAGTAGAATACCTAAAATATCTATTTTTAGGGCTCGGACACTAGCATTCGGAATTTTTCAGAACAACATACAAATCGGATTGAATACGGGCTTGTCCGGAGCCATTTTGTATGGAGTTCTGATAAATTCCGGATGCATGTATTCCGAGCCTAATACGGCATAATCTTGTAAAAGATGCCGCTTTCGCTCTTAAAGTAAAAAAAAACACTTAAATACGAATTCTCTAAATTTCTAAATAAAGCTACAAACGATTCTCCAAAAAAAGCCATCTTTTTCTGATCACTAGAAAAAGAAAAGGACCATGTATGTTTTAAAAAATTAGGAGTGAATATTGCAGAATCTTATACATAATTAGCTTTATTGTTGTTTTTTAAATATTTATTTCACGAAAACTGGCTGGATTGATTGAAAATATTGTCAGAGATAAATTTACCAAATCTTTAAGTTCTAATCACTCTATTGGTTCTAAGAACACGAATACAGGGTTATTTTTAATTAAATGTTAATTAGAACTAACCCTGCATATGTACGATATTTACATCTTATAAAAGCTGTTTCAGTACCAAATTTACTAAATTTAGAAGTTTCAAAAGAAAAAAGTTTTATTATGCAAATACCAAACATTCTCTGAAGCGTCCGTTAACAGACAATCTGAGAACCCCAAACATAATTTATCAAATAAAGCGACTGAACTTCTAATTTGGAATATGAATCCGCAAGTTTGAATAATTTTGATTTATGAAACTTTGGCAAGTTGATTACTGGACGCACTGGATTGAATTTGGTTTTACTGGCTTCGCAATTTTGAAATTTTGCTATGATGTCGCAACAGTTTGTAACAAATCGAAATAACTTATCTTTTACGTAAAAATTATTTTAAAATACAATAAGTTTTGTTGATGATAATTCAGGACAGTTTTTATAATCTGTTGTTGCGAATGTCAGTGAATGGCTTTCTATGTCTACTGACTTACGTACTGACCATACTAGAATTGTTCGTACACATTTATAAACTTGAGAATGACTAGGAATGCTACTTCCGGCTGTTTTATATTTATACGCAATTTAAAATAATAAACAAAAAAATTAGGAGCCTAACCATGAACTCTAAACAGTAACTAAGCTTGTTTTAAATTGGCGTTGCTTGTTGTTTAAGAAAAAACCAGCTAAGTGAATACGGAAATCGAGTCTTCTTGAAGTATTGAACAGCTTTTTCCGAGTCTGTTCAAAAAAGTCATTTCTGGTAACCACAATTTGCCGATTTCAGAATTTTTCTTTCATTTATGCATACATTGCTTTTTGCCAAATTTAATTATTCTAGGTCAACGATAAATACCCTGTTTTGGTTACCCTACCCTGGAAGGTTTTGATTTTCTTGCGAGTATCAAAAATGCGGCATATACTGCCACATCTTTTGATTGCGTTGACTTGGAAGTTTGATTATTTCACAGCATTATGGGATTCCAAACTTGAGTATTTGATATTAATTTTAACTTGATACCTCCACGCGTTCCTGGATTTGACGGACAAACAGACAACGACGTGATCCTATAAGCTTCATTATACTTTTGAGGTACGGAACCCTAAAAACAAAACAAGGTTAAGTAAGAGATACTGTTTTAAGAGCTCATGTCTAGGTCCCAGAATTGCTTTGTAAAGTTAATGTTGGTCTACTTAAAAATCTATATCCCTACCTAAATACTTCGTCCCAAAATAATTTAAGTGACCTACTTACTTGGACTGCTAATACTTTGATACTCTAGCTTTGCACATATCCTGTAACGCCATATCTATCTAATGTAAAATACTGTTTATTGACTTATTGGTTTCTTTTTATAATGATTGCTCAATTTTAGAAACATTCCCGAGTAGTTTTTGTATTGTTTAATATTTTTGTTTTACGTGAATGAGTTTTAGGCCAGTTTAATAGTTCAAATTAGTAGAGAACATCAAAGAAAAGTACTAAAAGTCTTCTATGTAAAGGGCCTTCAATTGTAACTTTAGACTAAGGTTATTTATAGAAAATTGTACTATAGGTCATATTATAAGACGATGCCATGTTAATCAATTAATTCAATTATACCGTAGTTAAAGCACATAATTATTATAAAAAATATTGACTTTATTAGTTATTTTTTTTACTTATATTAAGTTAACACAACGAATCACAATGCGTTTTAGTATTATTTCGTTTCTATAATTTCTTGTATTTTATTGTAAATATTTAATTACAAAGTTTTATTTGAACTTGTCTTTTATTTTTATTACCTTTTTTTCAATCAGAAGCACATAGATAGTTGTCAATTGTAGTAAATATCCTTAAAATTAGAATTTCATATGTCTATACCTTTCGTAACTAAATAATAATTGTATGATTATGTGTACACGAGAGAATAAACTACCTAAACAAATAATAAAATAAGTAAGTACCTACTGCTGTATACTATTATTTGTTAAAACTTTTTTATATGTAATAATTTATCGTTAAAACATCTTAATCGAAAATAATTTGAAATTTTGTTTATGGTTTGTAGTCATGTAAAGAATTTCGTGGCTTCTGGTAAATTTTATTCAAATCAAAATGTATTACGATAAAATGCCTATAGCACCTAATGTAGTACTTGTTAAAATAGTAAAAGCTTGTAAAAGAACTGAATTAACTTTAATTTATCGAATACCTTTGAGTGCCCCAATGGTTTAAATGCTAGTAAAATATAAAAATATACTTCTTTATACATTTATAGGGCAACGAAATCTTAGCAACTTTTTTGTGATATTGCTGTTATACACAATGTCAAAATAGTTAAGTTCAGTGTAATAAAATTAATAACAACTATATAATTACGCAAGTATTTATTAGATTGTGATTCAATAAAAAGCTAATATGGTTTCAAAATAAATGTAAATTCAAAATTTAATGTTTATACGCGGTTGACAGCTCGTTGACACTCAATAACATAGTAGTATTAAAATGAAGAACTTCTTGACTATTAGTGCGCATTCACACCAAACGTATACTTGCCGTTGACAGCAAAGAGCACTATGCCAAAATTTTGCTATTCTAAATGTGTTTTTTTTGTAATCATAAACAACATCACATACGTTGCTTTGATCCTATGGTAAGTAGCTAAAGCACTTGTTACATTGCATGCATTAAAGGTAAGTTAAAGGGTACCTACTGTCAGCATAGTTGAAACACGCAGTCTTAGTTTACGTTCAGGGCCTCGATTCACACCCAACACAACACAACACAACCGTTCGGTATCAAATTGTCGACCGTGTCACCGTCACGTGACAATAATGTTCAATCCCATAGTGTCACCTGGTTTTCCGGGCGACAATTTTCTACCGAACGGTTCTGAATCAGGTGTCTGATCAGTGAGCCTGCTCACAGCCGGTGGCTGACAATACGTTTGGTGTGAATGCGACCTTATGGTTGTGCTGTCAAAGCTGCGTTTTTTTCTGAACGTATCTGTCTGAACCCACCACGATATCCCGTATAGGCAGGGACTAAAGGCTTTAATACTGTATTATCGTCATTTACTCGTTAATGTAAGTAATTAACGTAGTTTATGTAGCACAAATATCTTGACTAAAATTAGTGGTGTTCAAAACACATTATAAATAATCATTTTTTGAATAATTAGGTATATTGGAGAAAATTACTTCTGCACTTTTCTACTTATTTTTTTTACGAAAATTCATTTTATTTCCTAAGTATTTTGAATTCTCCAACTTGAATACACTAAAACTGACTGAAAAATATACCGATATTGCCCAAGTTATATTTCCTCCATTGATAAGAAAGATCTTGTTAAGGATTTTCGTATTCCCGGTTATTACTTTAATACCTAAATGTATTAAAATGGTTTTCCAAAAAGTTTTGTGTTATTTAAAATATCACAGAAACAGCTATTTATTTTAAGCAACGAGTCTTGAACTCAATATTTATTAATCTGACATGCTATCTAAGCTAATACTATCATGTGTCTGTCTGAGTGTTGAATGTAATCTATTTGAGGGATAGCCGTGTACTATGTTGAAGTTTCTTCACGATTGTTTATCAACTATGTAACATATACAACTACAAAGCTATTGTCGCTAACTTGTTAGTTTATCAAACATGCGAAAACAAACGTACGACACACACATACTTAAAATTCTTAGTGGGTTGGTTATGATAATACGCCCCCTAACTCCCAAATATCTAACTTGTTGTTAAATCTGTACAATAACTGTTACAATACAAGTTGATCCTGCATGTTTGGGTTATTTTAGATTATCAAGATGAGTAGGTAGGTACACTAGTTGGTCTCTAGCTAGGCTATCTCTCCTTGCCTAATATCGTGTAATTGTGATCGAATAAAAAGATCAACTTTGATCCATTTACCGAGCTCTATTACTAATAGAAGAGATTTTACGAAGTTTCAGTGATACTTTCCTACTTGAAATCTTTGTTAATTATGTAATACCTTGTTCAAATTAGGTCTTATCTAAGTATTTAAATATAAAATTTTTAAAAACGGAACTTGGGCGCTTTTTCCTTTGCTAAGCACGAGTAAGATAGCAAGTCTCTACAAAAACTCATGTTCTCAGGTTCTTGGTTAGACCAAGCTTTTTATTAGGGCACGGGAGTTTGAACAATCTATAATAATGTTACAGAAAACATAAAAAATCAGCACTTTACACCTTTTAGTTTTGTGACGCCTAACATACCTACTTATGTAGATCTCCAACTTAAGCCTTCATTTCAATCGTGTAAATACCTACAGGGATTCGTGGATACTGTTTTATATTGATTATATCTTTCGCCGACCTTGTAAATTATTGTGCAATTTGTTGTTCTTGTCTGGAAATAAATGCTAACTCACTAAACTGCCTTTTATTATATATTTTTAAATAAGTATGCCATTAATAACATTATTGTAAGAAACATTACCGCCACTGCGCTAATAGAGGATGATACAAAGAGAGGATGGGAGTTGGAGAGTCAGAAATTAGTGTTGGATCTGAATATTGTTCAGTACGTTAATTAACTTAAGGCATTGCCGTTAACCCGTAACACTATTACATACATCCTAAAAAAACATTTAAAATAAAAATGATTTTTGGCCTTCCGAAGCACGGAGATGCTTGTGATAAATTAATATCACTGAGTATGGTTGAAATGGTCATACCCATCCAAACACAACCGCCGCGTCGATTGCTTTACTTTGGAAATCACTACCAAAGCTTTGCAGCCACTGATCTACAAGCACCTCAGGCATAATATTTTTTGAAAACTCGATTTCACAACAATTTTTAGATGTGCCTTTTTTCGTTACGACGCGGCGACGCCAGAATACGTCTATTCTGACTAGCATTGTGTCCTGAAACGTGTTAAGTAGGCTGTACTTACAAAGTGATTATATTCTATATATAAGTTCTGGGCCCATATTTTAGTTTTCTCTCTGGTTTTCATTAGAAGAAAGAAAATGATATTATTGATATGCTGCTGTATCAATCGACTTTGTTCTAAGAAAGTAAGTCTTTGCTTAACAATACAAAAAACGAAAAAAAAGGTAAAAAATATGACGGTAATTTAAGTAACTACATTGTCCTGTCTGAAACCATAATATTTTAATTATCCTGGGTCGTGAGTGAGCTTATTTCAACTGCATATGTTTTGTAAAACGTAAATATGAGGGTCAACATAACGTTATTCACACTCGATAAATGTGATTCATGGCAGAACAATAGTGCAACAAATAATGAGTTTTGTGGTCTTGTAGCTTTATTAAAAGAATTATCGAAAACCCAAAAGTTTCCTTTTGAATCATTATTGAAACAAAGCTGGTGTTTTGCTTCTGGTAGGCGGCATAAAATTAATGATCAATCATAGTAGAACGACGATCGTACTGATACGATCGTTGTTCTTTTTAGCAATTGATTTTTGATTTTATTTAGCAAATAAATAGAACTGGTTCAAAATAAAAATAATTATGTACTTTAACGGGTCGGACGCCGGATGCGTTTTAGTGTTCACCACGTGATCATGAACAAATATCGCGAAAAAAGGCGGCTGTTTTATACAAAATTTGCTGTCTACTTGACCAAAATTGACGGCCCGATTGGATTAGTGGCATGGTAATTATCCTTGTAAGGTACGGAAAGGGTTCGAATCCCAGTAAGGGTCAAATAAAACAACGATGTTCGAATATTGGCTCGGGTCCGAGTGTACTGGGAAACGCCACTGACAAAATTGTCTGGTATTTATTATTTATGGTATCTCAGTATTTGCTTATTTGGAACTGGTAGCCTTCGGTAATTGGAGAGGTACACTGTAAGAAGAAAAAGTATTTGCTTCAATTGGTTCTAGTAAAGTTGTTACAATTTGTAAGAAGACTTCAATTGACCAGGTGGTTAATTGGTCACACACAAAGCTGACAACGAAGGCTTAGCGGGTTAAGGTTAAGAATGTTAAGGCAAGCAGTTAAAAATGTTGATAAAAATATATTGTTATGTTTTTTGTTTCATGTTAGTTTGTTAGGCACATCCAGACAAAACCAAACTAATGTGTAAATGCCTAACATAGATTTACGTACATTCCATTCTTACCCATAAATTACTCAAGATGTCCTTGTAACCTAAAATCGAGAATAATTTATTAGGTCTGCCCTTCAAAATAAGATAATAGAGCGGCTTAGATGATCAGACTTTGCCGATTTAAATCATCCTAGATTATAGTTTAGGCAGTTAATATTTCAGAACAAAAGGTAAAAGACAAAGAAAAACTAATTTACTAAGTACGAGTGATCAGATTTTGTATTAATCAAAATGATGACGAATAACTATAGATGTTAGAATAGATAGAGCAGATAAAGCTTTATTTGTATGTAACTCTGCATGTAAGTGAGTAGAGGCGGGGTTTGCTAAAAAAAAAGATTAAAGGAAAAAGAGGTCACTTTGCGATGTTTGTATTAAATACAAATTTTGTCCATAAAAATACCTATAGACAACGGAAAGTGACCTTTTTTGTCCATACTGAAAAGATACTGAAACGATCCTCAAACTGAAGCTTGCAGCCCGTTATAAAAGCAGAATCTTACTGCAGATGGATACAGTAATTTACAAATAGGGAGACAAGGTGATATTACTTTAAAAAAATTACTTAACCCAAACCAACGGCCATTGCTATACGTTAATTCTCTATTCGTTAAAATTAATTTATTTTATGAATCCAAAACAAAGCCCTTCTTTACATTATTAACTTGATTGATTGTGTTCATGTCAAATTATACTTATACGTGGATGACTTTATAATTTTTACGATTACCACTTAAACTTCCTTCTTTGCAAGTCGCTGGCGATAGAATATGTTGGTAAATATTATTTTAAGAACACTGTGCTAACCTAACCTAACCTAACCATATTCCAGCAAATAAATGATTTTATTATTAATTATTATTAAATAGTTTTAATTTTGTCATCATATTCACTGCATGTCCCGTGGCAATTTGTCTCCCCAAGGAGTTTCAAGTTCAGTGTGTGGCCGCTGATCTTGGATACACAAGGCACTAACGGAAGTTTCCACGTGCTTCGAATAACAATTAAAACATTTGTCTTCAGTCAGCCATTTTTGTTCTTAAAGATAGGCTCGCATATTTTAACATAATCTAGAGTCGTGGTGGGAACAGTACCTATATTGTATAATGCTTATCTTAAGGGATCTATTTTTGGAAAATATAGAGTCATGAAAAAAGTGCCGTTTCATAATGACTGAGGGATGGCGGCTTGTCATGACGTGTAGATATGGTCAAGATTCTTAACGCTTCTCTTCATGAAGATTTAGTTTTCATATAATGTTTTATTAGAGAAGTGCTAGTGCTTATTGAAAAGGGTTTATCAACCTAGATATTTTTTGTTAATATGCTAAATCAATAAACTCAAAGAAAGTATGTAAATAATTATAATTATGTAAGCGCTTGGTTTGAAAATTGATATTATTTACTGCCAGTATAGTTAGCTCATTATTGGTCCGCAAACCATGTAACGGGATGTTAATAATAAAGTTACGTGATTTTACGGACTTTACGTACAATGCGACCTGTGTTTAGTAAATTTTTAGAGCTCTATCAAATTGCGCGAGTTAACATGACCGCAGCTATGTCCTAATGGTGGTCAAACCACACGATAGATAATGTCCTACGTTAAACCGACCCTGTTTTAATGAGAGCTTGCTGATTGATTGAACGAAACCGACGGTCGTTTTAGAACAGAGAGAATAGAATAGAAGACATTTAAAAAAAATCTTTTATACAATATGATTTACAGAAAATAAACAGAATGCATTACAGTGTGGTTTCGATACATGATACTGACTGACATACTATGTATGATAGGTAGTCAGCATAAATGTCGGATCATGTAAGTGATGCTACGACCCTGGTCTTCCAGAGATGCTCAGTATGTACCAGTCTTAATTCGTTCTTTCATCATTTCAGCCATAGGACGTCCACTGAACATAGGCCTCCCCCAGTGACTTCCAGATTGGCCGGTTAATTAATTCGTTCTTGAGAATTAATCATTTATTTGCTTAAAACATGGCAGTAAAAGTTGATACAATGTCATTGTGTGCTGATGTTTTGCTACTTAATGAATCTTCTTTTTCAATTTTTGAAGTTTTAAGAGTGGTTTACGAGTCTTAAAGATGTATAGATATTTTGAAATTAAATCCATTGAGAATTGAATCCTGAACCATGATAATGTAATCTTAAATATAGTCTATATAATTTGATATGTACGAATCAAAATCATATCATTTGTGACATGCTTATTTTGAGGCCCTAAATATTGGTGTCAAACGATTATGATTCAGTCATTGGAATGTTGATAAAAAATTAAAACTCATTAAACTTATTTTGATACACATTGTATCAAATACCAAAAATATTTAGTCATTATTCTTTTCATAGTAAAATTATACAAGTGCTTGAGTTGACTTTTCGTAATTGTCTTGTAATTTTTCTTATGAGTGTGATATCCATTATTTTATGACGATGAGTTTGAATTTAATCTTATTATGTAAATAAATAATGAACTAAGTAAATATTCTAACAAAAGTATTTTTTTTCACCAATTTTAGTATCTATTAACGCAATTATTCTATTTCATCATCATCATCATTTCAGCCATAGGACGTCCACTGCTGAACATAGGCCTCCCCCATTGACTTCCAGATTGGCCGGTTGGAAGCGGCCTGCATCCAGCGTCTTCCTGCGACCTTTACCAGGTCGTCTGACCACCTTGTGAGTGGACGTCCTACGCTGCGCTTGCCGGTACGCGGCCTCCATTCTAGAACCTTTCTGCCCCATCGGCTATCAGTTCTACGTGCTATGTGCCCCGCCCGGGAAATTATTCTATTTAACGTGAAGTTTAATTAAAAAATTTAAGTATTCAGCATATTTTTGAAAACTTGTAAACTTTTTAGATTTTATGGGCACTACCATTATAATAACCTAGCCTAAAACATGACTGAACCTCTATGTTACACTTTGTTAAAATTATCGAAAGGATTGTATTGAGTTCACAATTATCATAACCAGCTAACTGGCTAATCTCAAGTCATTCAGTTCTACCTAAATAAATGAGTCACTAACACATGCCTTCGCGTCTATTATGATGAGCGATACTTCTGATTCTCTGCGCGTGCGCTTCAGACGGAAGCATGTTTTTTCACGGGATTTTCAACCGTATTGCTCAAAACATAATGGTGTAACAACTGATGTGTTTTAGATGACTTCTTCCTTCCGTTACTTCGCGCCAACCGGTCTCAAATGTCAATAGATCTGGATCAATAGAATTCGAGATCGAGGGAGCTTGCAACATTAGAATGCAGTTTTAAACAATAGGAATACTTTTAAGGACCAATAAAATGCAAAGAAAAAAGATTTGACAGTTATACGCCGCAAATGTATGTTTTTTTAGGGATTTCAGTGTATCCTACAGTAAGGTCGTAATATATTAGGCAACTTTCTTTAATTATACTACGGCAAAAATACAATAACTTTTACTATGGGAACAACATACCAATCGCAAAAAACGCACTTTTTCAATTAATTCACCTCAAAATGACCAGTCACTTGTGTTTAGGCCAAATTGAACTTTAAAAAAAAATATCTGTACATAGTAATCACATTCTCACACTGTTTGTGCAGTAGAATCACCCATGCAAGGACGTTAATTAATAATATAGGTCCATAAATTATTATCTACCGTGACGTTAATTTACTATCGTTTTTTTATTTTACTTTCATGGATTCATATGTAGTCTTTAGTATCCATACTAGTACAAACGTTTGGTATGTAATATGTAATTATGTAATAAAGGAACCTTTAAATATTTTTTTAATACTTTACTCATAAAAGCACTTGATATACACATTACACACTCGCAAAAATCGACGTTAAAAGTTATCAAAGGTTAGAATGAAGATTACAAAAAAATGACGTCTATATTTCAAAAGATGCTAGAAAATATAGTATCGAGGGAATATTTTTTTTTATGAATTTTGGCAACCGGATTAATTTAAAAAAAATCTAAAAAAAAGTAGGTTTCTTCGATTTTTTTTTCTTGCAGTTAAATCTCTATAAACTGTGCATTTATGCATAAAAAAAAACAGCCTCATAACTTTAAATCTAAACTGATAATTTTTAATTTTTAAAGTAGCTTTAGAGAATGCGCTAGACTAAGCTTTCATAATAATATTTAAAAGTAGTACTTCATAGGCTTCATAGGCTATTAAAAAAATTGTAACTCAAAAACTACGAAAAATCGTAGAACATATATAGGGGTGATTCAGATATCTCTCAACACGAGGCACCTAAAAAAAATTTTTGGACGTCACCTTTTTAGCCATCCTGTAAACAGTAAACTTAAGTAAACACGGAAATGTACACTATGATATAAAAGTTTTACAAGTTTTATTACTGTTTACAGTACAATTTACAATTTTGTTCCCAATTAAATATAATGCAACTTGAAATTGATCTGACATTTAATTTAATTCAATTCATTAATACCTATTATTGTATGCCCATGCGGCGGGACACAGTTGTTCTAACCTTATTATTATATTGCCACCTCTCTGTACCTGTGATTCACAATAAATAAATTTGATTTGATTTGATTTGTAATTATTATTACATGATGGAAACCAAAATGTTAAATGTATTTAGACAAAATGAGTACCTCTGGGTAGAGTTTTTAATAGCTAGCTAGATAATTGAGTGATTCACATTTTTAATAAGAAACCTTTAAAAATAATAAAAAAATATTTAAAATACTTAATTGATCCAATAGATCAAAATGTAGGTTAGACAAAGTTATTCATGTCAACATTTATCAGACTTCTCTTAATTAGCTTTTAATTATTTCGTTTATGTATTGATTTTATATTTTGATACAGATTTAATTTCAATGTTATTGAATTTGTGTCATAGTGTACTAAAGTAACTAACGTCGCTATTTTAATTAATTTTATAATTACATAATGTTGTGAAATTTTGTCTTTATCAATAACCAAATACTGCATTATTTTGCAACAAATTTGAATCAATGTTAAAAAATAGACTTATGCTGTCATATACTTTTTTTAGAACGTTTAAAGAAAAACAATTCCGTCATACATGATTATTAGGAAGCTCTCAGAAGATTTTTTTCCCGTTTTTGCAATATTTTACTTTAGACTATTCATAAAAAGGTTTTTTCAAATCGCATCATTAGATTTTTTTGTTCTTGTAATTAGCGCGTTCAACCAAATAATCAAACTCTTCAACTTTATAATATTAGTACAGATTTAAATTTATATTAAATGAACAACACACCTATTGTCATGATCTAAGTAAATGAGGTCTCGAATTAAGTTCTTCACGACCTCAGCGAAACTACGCCAATTGGATTATCTGCCTTGAAAGTGATAAACATGCCTTATACGAATAAGGCATGTTTATCACTTTCAAGGCAGATTCTACAATGTGTTTAACACCATGGATGTATGAGTACTAAGTTGTGAATGTCAAGGGTTGCGGGTGAACGTTTAAAATTCCGTCGCCCAGTTTTCGCTCGAATGCGCCCAGCGTGATAGGTGAAGC
The DNA here is from genome assembly GCA_963576865.1 of Anania hortulata. Classification (NCBI taxonomy): domain Eukaryota; kingdom Metazoa; phylum Arthropoda; class Insecta; order Lepidoptera; family Crambidae; genus Anania; species Anania hortulata. The sequence continues at coordinate 9,060,789 of OY756408.1, read as the reverse complement.
GCCTATCGGCGTTCTCACAACATAACACTAATGTACAACATCAAACGAAAATGTACTTGTAACAATCGTAGTAATAAAGAAGGGTTAGCTCGAATCAGTTTAGAACTAAATGTACACTAAGTCGTTTTATAAGAATTGGTAGTAGGTAGGTAGGTAAATCACTGGAAGAAGTCTACGTTCAGCAGTGGACGTCCTGGGGCGGAACTGGTGATGACTTCTTTATTAGCAATAAATAATTAAAAGAGAAATTATTTTTCTATTTTGACCTAACTAGCGATTTCCAATCACATTTTTATCGATGCGGGTTATATCTAAACCATGTTTATTCTTTTTAAATCATTATGAATTTAACTACGAAACTTTATTATGGCAAAAAGTTAGCAAAAAACTGAAAGAGGCTCTACTTAAAGGTATTCAGGTAATGATATCTCTCACAAGTTCAAAGGTTTATTCTCAAAGTGCTTGCTCGTCACTTATGTTGGGATTTTCCAAAACGTTCCTCGATTTTGTGAACAGCCCGCATTTGGCGAGCGTGGCTATCAGCTAATCCAAATTCCTACCATTGTCGAGATTACTTGTTTGATAGATGGAGGTCTTTGCCCAGTGCATTTATATAGGATGATACTGAGTTCATGGTTATTATGAGTATTTAAGTTGTTAGATATCATTTAAAAAATATATATATCCGAGATATAAATAAAATGATTGGTCCTGGCCCCCGATTCAGAACCATTCCATAGCAAATTTTCGACCAGGATACCACGTGACAGTATAGGATTTAACATTAGTGTCACGTGATTTAACGGTTGTCAATTCGCTATCGAAAGTTTCTGAATCGAGGGCCTGATTAGTATGTATTTTAACAAATCTTTAATTCATGTTATATTTTTATGAGTTAGATTATAAATATAATTAAAGTAAATTAATAAACAATAATATAGTAATGGTAAGTAGCTAAAGCACGTGTTATAGAAATTAGAAACAACGACGGTACCACAACCGCCAGAACCGACCCAAAAAGAAAAGTTCGTTTTCTACATTAACCCGACCAAGATCGAACTTGGGACCGCAAAGATGGCGACGCCAAGTCCGTACTCGCCTCTCGGCTACGCATGTTGACGATATACTTAAATAGCCCAAATCATGAGGTTTTAAATCAGTTTTACTTCAACCTTGTTTTGTTCTTTTTCTGTTTATTAGAGTTTGACGCAAAAGACAATATACTGCGCAGGTACTGTTTAGGATTCTGGCAAGGACCGTGTACTGTGACTGTTGATGATCAGAAAAAGGCAGTAACCTACCCAAAAAGTTAAAGGTCATTGAACTGATTTTCAACTAAGTCTGACACGTGGATATCAATTGAGAAAACTTAACGTTTTGTACGCCTTTCAATAAAATTAATAAAACTACGGAGTGAGACTGTCACATCTTTATTTACTCCGTTTTCTCGTATCTCTTCTATTCAATAAAAGAGGATTACATCATTAATAACGGATTTCAAGAATCACTGACAGTCCGACCAATAAAAGAATTGTCTGTTTTTGAAATTTTGTCGTAGTGAAACAAAATATTGGTATTTACTAACAATACCTTCTGCCCGCCATTTCTTCTTCGTAGACTTTAGAATTTAGCCAAAGAGGTTCATCCTATGGAATACAAAAACGGGATGAATATTCCATGTGTTTAGATCTATATTTAAATTTTTTTTTTTTTGTAAATTTCGTTTAGCCGTTGGAACGTGATTGAGTAACAAACATCCAAATAATAATACATATGTACATTCACATTCATAGTATTAATTAAAATAATATTTACAAGTATTAATTAAGTAATATTTACTTTAAGAATTCTGACTGTCTAATAAAAATAGCATCATGAGTTTTTGACGACCTCCGTAATCGAGAGGCGAGCATACGGGACTTGGTGTTGCTATCTCTGGGGTTCCGGGTTCAATACCTGGTTGGTCAATGTAGAAAAATTATTTTTCTATATTGTCTCGGGTCTGGGTATTGTAGTAGGTACCGTCGTTGTTTCGTCTAAAATATGTTTTGGAAGTCCACTGCTCCAGTCTCTGAGCCTTTACATCCGGCGGTTGCCCGCAACCTTGACTAGGTCGTCAGTCCATCGGGTGGGAGGCCTTCCCAAACTGCGTCTTCCAGTAGAGTTCCATATCGTGGTAACCATTTGAAAACCTTTAATCTATACAATCATTTCATTCTAATAGGTAAGTACTTAAATTTTTATTGGGCCACTGTCCTCAGCAGTAAAATACTTTTAATGGCAAGCTTGATGCTGCTTTCATGATTAAAATCGATTCATTGCACTTGTAAATAATAAACATACAGACGCTACAAGCACGTTACTATTAGAAAATCTCCCAACAGGTTCTAATGGCAAGTCACACATTTGCATCGTTGATTGATAACAAAACGAGTTTACGTATATAAGTTTTGCGTAACTTAAAAAAACAACATGTTATAACCAAAATATTATGTTTATTGCTTTTTAAAATACTCTCCTTTACATTTTAAACATTTTTTCATGCGATCGAACCATTTTTTAAAACAGGAGGACCACACATCTGAAGGCATGTTTTCTACGTGCTGATTGAACGCTATCACTGCCTCTTCGGAGTTGGTCAAAGTAAAACCTCTCATCAAATCTTTGATTTTGGGGAAAATACAGAAATCACAGGGTGCTAGGTCGGGGCTATGCGCAGGATGGGTGACGAGTTGTACTTTTTCGGAAGTAAAATGACTTTGTTTTGTTGGCCGTGTGTGAAGAAACGTTGTCATGATGTAGGAGAACGCGGCTTTTGGGTCGTCTTTCGCGAACTTTATCTAACACCCTGGGTAAAAAATTGGTAGAATACCACTAGCGGCATTAACACTCTTTTGATCTTTAAGTGGAATTGTACAGATGGGACCCATAGCTGAGAAAAAAAACGCGATCATTTTTTTACCAACGTTTCTCGCCTGCCTCACTTTTGTTGGCCTGTTCTCATTTTCAAACACCCATTCACAAGATTGCTGTTTTTTTTCGGGTTCAAAACAATAAATCCACGTTTCGTCTCCTGTGACAATGTCATAAACAGCATTAGAATGTCCGTGGTCGTACTTCAGTAGCATCTGTGAGCACCATTCCACGCGAGCTCGCTTCTGCTCCGCTGTCAGTTCATGAGGGATCCAACGACAGAAAAGTTTCCGAACTTTCAATTCTTCGTGTAAAATTTTCTGAATTTGGCTCATACCAATCCCCAATAGTCCTCGAATTATCTCATAGGTAATCCGCGGATTTTCTTCAATTAGCCGCTTAACAGTAGCCACATTATTTTTGTTGACGGCAGTTGAAGGCCACCCTTCACGAAATTCGTCATGTAAAGAAACTCGACCTCTCTCAAATTCAGCAAACCATCGCCTCACGGTGCTCAAACAAGGTGCTTCTCTCCCAAAAGCATTTTGAAGACGAGCGGCACAGTCATGCGGAGAGAGAGAACTTTTCATCATAAAAAATCATCGTTCTAAAATCTTTTTGACTTAATTCCATTTTAGTTGCGTATGTAGAACTTTGATGTGTGATAAAAAACAATTGACAAATCATTTCCCGCCAATTGTTTTTTTTTTATTACTAAGAAGGTTACAACGTTTAAAAAAATATAACATTCGAAATTAAAATAATTTCGATTAGCTAAAAGTGCAAAACTTTTAGTGTGTCCCATGTATAAATTTTTTGAAGTTCAATGTGAAGACAATGCTTAACATTTTAACGATATATGCTATGGGAGCTAAATTCGGATTTTTTAACGTGCTGACTTGATTATGATCATGAATTTATGTCAGCTTTAGTTACACTTCAGTCAATATTAGCTTTAAAATATTTATACATAGCGTTAAAAATGTTAGTCGAAACAAACAACTCCATATATCGAGGTCTACCTTGATGATCATGGTATCGGAAATCAGATTTTAGTTTACTGTATTATTGTATTTTTCAAAATATAAATGATTACTTCGCAATAAGAGTTGTTCATTTATAAACACACAGTTTAACAAACAGAATTTGACCTTTTAGACCCGCAACCGCTGTTTTTGTAGTTCGGGTCACGCATCTCTAGACCAGACGGTCAGTGTATTAATGAACACATTATCTATCTGGTTTTTGGTTTTTCAATTTGGGATTTAATATATATTATGGTCCGAGATATATTAAATTCCGAGAGATTTGTGATGTAAGTAAAATACATTATAACTAGATTAGTGTAAACACTTCCATTTAAAACTTCGGTGAGCGATAAGAAATTATATTTCAAGATCATACCTCAAAAACCTCTCAAACTCTCAATAATGTATATTATACAAAGTGTTCCTTTTAATTTTCATAAATTTAGGAGACAAGTTAGACCTCCTCCAGGAACGACATGTTAAGAGTTTTTTTCGAAATGATCACTTTTTAATTCTTTTAAGAATATAATAGAATAGAATAGGTTTTTTATTGCGGTAAATGTGGTACAAAAAGATGACACAATGTATTTGGCTGCTTACATTTAGCCAGAAAACAATGGCATGCAATAAGTGGAGAGAAGCGGTAGTCAATAGGTACAATTATACAAATAAAAACACAATAAAAAAAAATAGAAATTAGACATTAGATTGATCATAAAATTATATAACAATTAATTAAATTCACATTTTACAATTAATAAATTCATTCACAGTATAAAAACATTTCTCACTACAACTGATACAACAAATATATTTTTTATGGGTAAATCTTTCATTCCATCTGGCAACTTATTAAACAATTTAATTGACATAAATAACAATTCCTTTGGCAACTCTTTGTTAAACAAGACGGTATCACCAAACGATTTGGATACCTAGTTCTAAAATTACAAACGTCATGTTTTTTTAAAAATTAATGTTTATAATTTTTTGTAAAAACGCATACTTCAAATATGTACATTAATACATAACTATTTATATGCACTTGATGTCTTATGAAAAGTACCAACTTTTATTATTCTACCACTTATATTGACCAAGGCGACTATATGCGTAACATTTTATGGCACTATCTGTCATGCTAAATAAAAACTCCATACAATTGTATATAACTTGTATCTCTAACACAGTGCGACTAAGACATTTTATTCTTTCGAAAAAACACATTCTTTTACGTTATAGCATTGTTGGATAAAGTTATGGGAAATCAAAAAGAACACGTTGTATACCAGAGCAAAAAACCAGCTTGATGCTTTAAATGGCGATTGACTAAGAAATAGCCTGTATTGCACAAGTAGTTGAGGTAGATTAATTTTACTTCAAACACTGAAACAAGAGCATTTTCTCATGTAATATAATTATAATGCAAGTTTATTCTTTGTCTAATAATGCGTTATATGGATATAGGCAAAAACATGATGTATGAATTGATTAGGTATAATACGTCGCTTACCTGGTCAGGGGACTCGTTTTTTGTTATTCGCGATTTCACTATGATGGCTTTGAGAGTAGGTGAACATCGAAAGTAGTCTGCTCCTATTATTGATTTGTTTATCAACAACCAATACTCATTATTAAGTTTAAAATGAAGTTTTTTGACTATAAGACAATTTATGTGGATACTATTAATGTACTGTGGTAAACAATAGGTACACCCTTAGGACGACTTAAAATTGTGAAATATTTTGAAATAGAAGAAATAATAATTTGTACTGTATCTTAAATAACTGTTACTTTTACATCTGCCATTTTATTTTATACTTCCTACAAAATATTAAGTAACGGTTCAAAAATTTATATTTTACCGGTGTTTAATATCTTTATTTTTATACCCAGTCTTAAATCCGGGCCTTAAAACAGGATTGCTGGCACTAAAAGCGGTGTTCGTGTAAACTTTAACAAGCCACTTAAGGATTTTCAACTACCCAAATTCTGACATCGGGTCAGGTAATAAGGGAGATTAAAAACGGATTGTAAGACGTTTGGAACGGGACATTTTAACACCGAGATAAATTTCAAGTTATTAACGTATTTTCGGCTTCGTATGGTTGTTCCATATCCTTAAACTTTAGAGTTCAGTTCAGTTCAGTTCAGTCAGGGAGCGTTGGGTCGTTTTCTGGCTCTATACGAGTATTTTTATTTGTGTATAGCAGCTGTAAAGTAAATTTTCACTTAAGATAACTTTAAAACAAGCGCATTATAGCTACACAAAAGCGTGACCTTAGCTGGCACGCTAAAGATGGTTTGAAACTAGCGACTTTGACCTGTGACTGCTCTTCGCAAGCTTCTCACTTTGTGGTATTGGAGACCACAGTGGGTTAAGAACAAGCTAGAGCCTGTACCAGCTACCGCAGACTCGAGAAAAGAACATCAAAGACTGTCATGACGCCTTCTGCTTTTTTGTTATCCTCCTTTCATTTAGACCCCTAAATGAAAGGAGGATAACAAAAAACAATTACAATTAGCTCTTAAAACAGTGTAACTTCAACCTTGTTTTGTATTCTTCTGAGTTTCAAATCATCCATCATTGCTTAAGTACAGCTTATCGTTTATCGTTAGGCCCCAGGAGTGATGACAAGAGATAGAGTGCATTCCAAATTGAGTCGAAATCAGTGCGTGCTGAAACTCTTTTTGGATTAATAATCTTAACATTACCCGAGTCCATTATGTCAAACGTAGTTACAGAACACCGCTGGTCTAACGACGTAAATACTTTGCTGGCGAAAGACTAGATGACCAAAAGCTGAACCTATAAATGTGTTACTGGAAACTTCCTTTATATTGTGTGCTACGGTAAGATATCACAAGGGTCTTTGCACACTAGATGTTGAAAATAGTTTATGAAATTGTTAAACGGTTGCGTTTTTCAAATCGTCAAGTTGTTGTTTATTATTTTTTCAACATGCATGAGCATCTTTAATTAAAAAAATAAGACAAACCATTATACTCTTAGCTTCGCTATAATTGGGTATAATGAGTGCTCGAGTATGACATCGGTTATCGGCAATTTGGGCCGAATCCCTGCATACTGGTTTCCGGACCGTTGCTCGACCCGGTCCCATTGTTTGATACATTGCACTTTTCGTTTGTCGATTGTGCACGATCATCGATCAATTTACAGGATGTTCATATTTTAAGATAGGCAGGTAATGTGTAATCTGATGATAGGGGAAAATATTCGTTTTTAATTTAAGCTTTCAAATTCTTGTTACGGTTTTAAGATGGACCTGCACGACCTCTTGATTTAGATTAAGATTAAAAGGTCAATGTGTCTCTATCAAATTTAAATAAACCAGGTTTGTGCTAAATCTAGAATTCAGAAAGTTGTACAAGTGGATCTTAGTAACTGTATGCTTAATTACATATTAACTTTAGGCTTGGGTCCAGAAAAAAGTTTTTAATTTCTTCAGTTGCAACTTAAGTAAGTACTAACCCATAAAAATATACTAACCCAAACATCTCCATTGTGTTCAAGATGATAAGTATTCCCTGCTGGTGAATATAATAGGTGGAGGTGCTTGTAGCTCCGTGGCGGCAGATCTTTTGCAGTGATTACCAAAGTTAAGCAACCCACGCCCTGGTTAAGAGTGGATGGGTGACTATTCCGACCATATTTATTCTCCGTGCATCTCCATGCTTCGGAAGGCACATTAAAAGTTGGTCCCGGCTAATATCGCTTAAAACTATGGGCCTGCGTGGTGGAGTATGGCCTAAACCACCTCGTTGTTTCTGATTTCTGGAAAACAAGTCCTTAAGCTACTTAACATAGGGTCAGAGCAATGTATGTGATGTTGTCCAATATTTATTTATTTATACTTTAAAAATATAATGTAAAATCAATCAAAAATATCAAAATATTTAGTGTTACCTATAGTTCTGGCAAGGAATGTAACCCTCAATTGAAAACAAATTAGTAATCGAATCAACAACATTAAATACTTATCAACAAGTATGTTTAATATTTTTATCACAACAAGCGGGGAAAATCGAGCACCCTGTGTGTAGCGCTCGGCGTGTGCGCATATAACGCGGTGCAGTGTCGCCGGCGCGCCAATCGCACGCAGCAACCCACACCAGACACGTGAGTACACATTATTTATGCACGCGATTTTGCCGGTAGACAAGTGTTCGAAAGTAAAATTTAAAGTGTCATTTAAAAAATATTTTTAACGATCCTTGATTGGATTGTTGAGTGTTCATATACCTATTTGTTCAGTGTCTTTCCCATTTAATATTAATAATTGTTATAAGTATAATTTAAAGATATTTCCAAGCAAGTACATAACAGTGTTAGCTTTTATTATAAAAAGTCTTAATAATCATTTTAATGCGTAGGACTGAGGTATTGTAAAAGTATATTTGCATTATGTATTTTGTAATATTAAATTAATGTAAAAAATACATAAATAATATTTCAGTATGGATATTGGTTTTTAAACATGAATTTATTTACATTATTAATAGTAACACAGAAAATATAAACTTATATTTTTCACACACGACTTTCAGTCGATTATGTAATTAAAATTGGTAACTTAAATTACAACAAATAAATATACAGTATGCTGTTCTTCAAAAACGTTTATATTATTTTGAGCTGATAATGAAATGCGGCTTGCTATAAATGAAATCATTTAAAATAATATTTTATTAACTGGTTAAATAATAGTGCTTGATGAGCATAAATGCCAAGTTAACCTACTTAAACGAACCACCTCATTTGTAGAGTTTGATTAATTCTAACCGTTGAAAAAATACTAACTATTTCAATTGGCGCATTTCCTCGTCCATTAATCTTTTTGTAAAAAAAACTGAATGTTTTACTTTACTGCTAAGCCGAACGTAAGAGTCCATAAATATCCATGCGGATTAGTTAGTAATTAAGACTTACTGTGTTAGTTCCTTATCGAATCTATCATGAATAAAACCTGAACACGTAACTTCTGGAAACCTAGCTGAATCTCCGTATTCCAACAAAAAATATAGCCTAGTTAAAACTGGATTAAATAATAGCTAAAATTTTTTAATACATTAGACATTTAATAAAAGACACATAATGCACAAAAGGATATTATAAACAAGACATAACTATGTACAATCAGATTGCCTAACCGCAAAACTCTTCGGACAACCTTTAAGTAAAAAAAAAATTTAGAAGAGTGGGTGACATTGTGCAGTCCTACTGATGGTAAAATACATTTGAAATTTAAGAAAAAGTAAACACAGGTTTTACAATTCCTTAATACAATTTATCTATTTGTAACAAATCTTACGTATTGCGTATTTATAATACCGTAGGATTGTTAAGGGTTAAAAGAGTTTTAGATTATTAGCATAATCTTTACTTAATAAATGTTTGTTTGTATCTCCAGAATGCGTTTCTAAACCATTTAAACTTAGGCAAGTTCTCATACGCACGACAGGGAAGGTTTTTAGAACTGAAAACGCAAACAAAGTTATGGGAACAGCTTGCACAAAATATAAGTATTGAATCTGATTATTTCGATGGAGCAAAGACCACTTTTAGAAATTAACTAAGGAAAACAACGTAGAAATTGTACAAAATCCACAGTTTTACTATCCTCTACCTGATTTGGAGTATATAATATCTGCAGTCAATAACATACTTTTATAAAAAAAAGAAGTATTTTTTTATTAGGTACTGTACCCACAATTTCACTTATTATTGTATTATTTAGGTATACAAATTTTTTGTGAACTTGATCTCTAGTGAAAGTAAGATATTTTTAAACTTTTTGCATAGTTTATTGACTTTCGGTTTTCAAAACAAGTTTACCTAAGCTAATAAGCATATTAGATCTCGCTAGTTGTAATAATATGAGTAATTAATTTTGCGATATTTTAATCTTTTGAGTGTTCTACGTAAATTATGTTACAAGTGGTGCGATTAGTGTTAACAAGAATGATAATAATAAATCACGTCAACTAGTGAGTTATGGGGAAAAGTTTCATCTACTTCAATAATTCCTACGTACTTATGTGTTTAAAGGGTAAATGGTAGAGTTTATTCCCTTATCAGTGAACTTGATCGAGCTGGTTTGCCAATGGCATACTTAACTAGTAATTAAAACAAACGAATGTGTACAGTCAACGGCAGGTCAACCTACCCAGAAAGTTAAAGGTCATTGAACCGATTTTCAACTTTATGTCCGACATGTAGAGATCAATATCAATTGAGAAAATTTTACGTTTTATGGTAGGTTGACGTGCTGTTGTCAGTACAACACATGTGTTTTCAATATCGATTTCTGGATGTTTACACTCTGTTTATTTCCCATTGACACTGGAATTATTGGATAACATTGAAAGTGATTGTCGGCACGTCACTGCCAGAACAGTTCCGACTCACGCTTGGCTGGTTCAGTACAAATTGCGTGTTGTTTAATGAGTGCATAGGCCGTGTCATATCTTTCACGGAGAAAACTAATGATTAATGCACTGTGTTGTTAACTAATTTAGCTGTCAACAAGTAAGTATTGTTTTGTAACTTGATACAGTTTTGTTTTAAAATGCTTTAACTGTAGTTATTAAAGTATTGCAATGAGGAACCGAAGAGCCATGTGGGAACTGCCGTAAAAAATTACACTTTCCCACCATAAACAGGAAGTGTGTCGTAAGAGGTGATTAATTCCTGCAGCACGAAACGGGCTGCAGCGTCTGCGTGAGAAAGATTATTAAAAACTGCGCTCGCGAACTCACCTGCCAAGCGTGACAATTATTGGCAAGACCAAACACGCTGGCGCCATCTATGACTGGCTTTGCTTGTGCTTCCCAATTGCAGCCGTAAATTTTTTTTGTGTGCCGCCACATTTTTTTCTAATGGATTGTCCGGTTCACAGTGGGTAAGTGGCACGCGAAAGGTTGACGAGCAATGGTTCTATTTAATCTTTAATAAAAATATTTAACGTAAAACGTTTTCAGTATTCCTAAAAACGTGACGAGCAGTGGTGGCCTGTTGTCGAAAAATCGTAGTCACACCTCTCCTCCGTGGGTCGTGAGGTCGTATCCTAAGCACTTCTGTTGAATTATTCGGAATCTTGTAAAGGATTTTACCACTTCTTTGGCGGTGAGGGAGAACATCGTGAGGAAACCTGTATTCAGATACACTGGATGTGTAGCCATGGTCCAAAAATGGTCTGGTTCTCTTGTCTAAGGGTTACAGAGGTCTGATGGCAATCGCTCCATGTTATAACCAGATTTGCAGGGCCCCGATTTAGAAACCTTCGATAGCAAATATCGACCGGAAAAACACGTGACACTATAGGATTTAACATTAGTGTCACGTGATTTATCAATTAACAATTCGCTAACGAAGGGAAAACTTTATCCCGTTTCGTATCTCGGCCACGATTTCTGAAGCATAAAACGAAAGGGGATAGTGCTAGGATTTTTGTTCTCCTAAAAACGTGACATTTCTCAACTTTTTTAAAACTTTCCTCTACTTGAAGAGGCTGGAAGAGATCGCTTCTAGCGATAAGACCGGTGGTGTGCAATAAAAAGCATCTATCTATATCTATCTAATGGACAGATAAACAATTATTATTACCTGTTTTGACATGTTCGTAAAGTTTTTAAATATATTGGAATTGGGTATTTAAATATACAAATGTATTTTTAAGTTCCGATGACAAAGAAAAATAACATTTTCCTGGTGCGTGTGAGGCCAGACAAAGCATGACGATATCGTACCTCTAGCCTCTCTGGAGTCGCATGCACTTGGTATTCCGAAGGCGCGCTGCGGCCGCGACCGCTTCGGTTGCGCGTGCGCATGCGTGTTTCAAAGACTGTTGAAGCACTAGCACCTGTCTGCGACGTCGTTCAGATTTGATGTATCAAGAAAATTACTTCTACTTCTGGTTCACAAATTGACACAGAGAAATGATTTTAACAACTTTTCTAAAAATAAAAGAAATTGGCTAGTTTTAAAGATACTCCTAATACAGAAAACATATTTAAATAGAGTTAAATAAAAAAAGTTAAAAATTTATTAACACAAGAACTTTACTTTAAAATCCGAATTAGAGAGTCATAAAACAATAACAATTTTAATCCACAAATAAAATTGACGTTTCTAAATTATGCAGTTATAATTTACCAAAAACATATTATAACTAAAGCATTCTAGCCTTGATCTACACCTTGTAAATAAAATCTACACCTTTGGAAATTACCTTACTTAGGTAATTTCTTTACTACACTATCGTTGCGGGGGAAGATACGTCTCATACAGGGTTACATTGCAAAGGGGTGCCAAATCTTTAGGAGTGGCTCAGAATCAGTAACTTAATCGAACTATGCAAAGTACAAAAAAACTTTTTTAAATCATACGCGTGGATAATTAACTCATTCATGAAAAAATTGCACCGTTTGTGCACTGCGTAAGGTCCTAGGCTCGCCGTACCTACGCCTGTGATGAATGACCGCGCGGCTTTTGTAATCTCTCTATTGATTTTATTTACGGATATTTTAAAGGTTTTTTTTACGATTATTATTAATATAACGAATAAGAGGCTTCTTTATATTGTTACCTAGATCTTATTTTTTAAATTGGGCACTCTTTTACAATATAACCCTGTATGTCCGTATTTTTGAAGTAGGCACTCATTAGGTACACGAAAGTAATCTAGAAGAATTTTGTACTAAACAAACAGCTCACCTCCGCGTCCTTATAATTAGTTAGGATTTTACTATCCGTGCCGGCTCATTGGTAATCTGGGCGCGCGCCTCATGCGCCCGCGCGACCGCGTGCTATTGACATTAGTTAGAGGCGTATTTCGCAATAGAAGCAATATCGGTGAACGAACGATGCAATAAACGCAGCCATTTTGAAAGAGAAATGTTTATTTTAAACAATTTTTCGTTGTTTTCACTGATTTCTAGGGTTCCGTACCACAAAATGTAAATATGTGTCTGTCCGTCTGTCTGTTTGTTCGACTGTCTGTCTGTCAAGACCCTTTAAACAGGAACGTGTGAAAAATTCAAACTTAGTCATCGTAATCAAAACATACGACTGTTTATGCTAAATTTTTTACACTCGCGATCGAAATAAAACCGAATATAGCCAGATTTTTCATTACATAATACAATCAAATAGTTTGTCTGCTGGTAAAACTATAATTTTAAAGTAAAAAACAACTATTAAATTAAATTACATGACTTAGGGCTGATTTTTCAACAGCCAGATAACTTTTTTTTTAAAGAATAAGTTTGATATGTTGACAGTTTTCGTACAGAAAATGTGTCAAAGCGTCAATTTTATTTGTCGGATAAAAGTTATCTGGCGATTAAAAAATCGGCCCTTAAATGTTTTAACTTTCGAGCTAATTACTAAAATAATTAATTCATATGGCATCTTTTAATTAATCGAGTATTTAAGTATATAATTAGTAATTTTTAAGTAGATTTACCATTTTTTTGTAGCAACTGTTTTTGTCCACTTGAAGGGTATTTTGATAATTAGATAATCGTACAAAGGTTCAATTAGTTAATCCTCAATCACAAATCCTAATATTAGAAAATTGGTCAATGAAAAGTTCGAATAATTTCATCATCATCATCATTTCAGCCATAGGATGTCCACTGCTGAACATAGGCCTCCCCCATTGACTTCCAGATTGGCCGGTTGGAAGCAGCCTGCATCCAGCGTCTTCCTGCAACCCTTACCAGGTCGTCTGACCACCTTGTGAGTGGACGTCCTACGCTGCGCTTGCCGGTACGCAGCCTCCATTCTAGAACCTTTCTGCCCCATCGGCCGTCAGTTCTACGAGCTGTGTTTGGTTATGGTATTTCCTTGCGAGATCGAATCAGAAATGAGGAGATCCGTAAACGAACAAAAGTCGCTGACATAGCCCAACGGATTAGTTAGCTGAAGTGGCAGTGTGCGGGGCACATAGCACGTAGAACTGAATAATTTTATTGTTAGTATATTATGTACTCGTACATAGTACCTAGGTAGTCAATTATCATAAACATTTTACTGCTCGACTTTACTTAAGGCTTGTTAACATCTGTTAATAAGTTCTAAGAGCATTGCACCCAACTTTTCTCACGAGTTCTTCGTTTTATTGCTTCTAAGTAATTTGAGGGAGCCCACGGGAATACCAATGAAGGTTTGCGCCTTGAATTTTGTGGACCCGTCAACGGAGGTGATTGACACTGATCGTTAAAGTGATAGTAAAGACAAACTGCTGTCTTCTTGTTACAAAATTTATGATTGCTGTATGTTTCATTTTGATACGTTAATATTGCAAATTTTTATAGCACTTTAAAAGTAATATAGTTTTGTTTGTTAGCCAAGTGCCAGTTCAAATTAAAACGCAACATGAAGGTAAGAACTTCGTTCGTCGATACTGCTCACGTGATGTGAGTTTGTACGATACTGGTCGTTATAAGTTTAACCGAATCGAGTCGAACCAATGTTAGTGATGTACTAATCTAACATTTGAGAACCTATATGCGGCTATCAACGTCCTGTCGCCGTTTGAAAAGTATCGATACTTACTCGTATTGAATCGTTTCTGGAAAATTTCGAGTAAAAATCGTAATAAGTATGGGTATTTTAAAATAATAAGTACAAAATTATAAGAATCTATAAAAACTGTTTTTGTAGTTAGCCAACGTCCTCGGTAGCTTCGTTGGAAAGCATTCTCACGATGAGACGCGAGTTCGATTATTTCCTGAGACCCTTTTTTTTTTAAGTGTTATTATATTAGATACATCTAGCATGTAAATTTGAAAAAAAAAAAAATTTTTGTTTTAAAACAATTGAAAATCATACTTATCAGCTACACTGCGATTCAAGTTGTTTTACAACCTCATCCCATACCACAATTTAAAGAGCCATGTCGTAGATAAACAAATGGCGACCAGATAACGGATAATTAGACAATCATGACTCAGAAACAAAACATTTGCGTTCATTCTACAAACATCTATTCCCAAAGAGATTCTATCCCATAACGGACTAAGCAAGCGATAGAAATATCGCGGCGCCTAGCGTCTTAGTAAAACGCCAAGAGAAAAGAAAACGTTGGATCCAAAAGGAAGTGACCTTGGTACTCAAATACAACTACTTTTAAAATGGGACCAAAATCGAAATCGCAAAAAAAAATTACTTTCTCACATTAAAACGTCGACCAGCTGACATCAGTTTGTATAGAAGAGTGATTTTCTTTTTTAGATTTCTATGTTGGTACCATCCCCTATCCCATCCTAGTAAAACTCTATGGACCCCTTATGAAATGAACAGGGTTTTTTACACCTTGTATTCGGGCCTGACCTCACAGTGCGTTTGGCGCCCTCCCTAATTGCCTTGAATAGGAACGTAATACTCATACAATTTTAATGGCATTTCGCTTTCTCAAAATCAAATAAGGATTTCCTTCGGTAGAACAAGGGTACAATTGAAGGGAAAAACTAAACATTTTAATTTTTTTATAACAACTTGCCTTAAACAATTGTTATAAATGCAAAGGAGAACTTCTTTTGAGCAATAATAGCAGAGCAAAAGCATACTAAATAAAAAAATAAAAACAAAATTCGTCCGAGTCCGACTCGCACTTAGCCGGTTTTTCGTATGTTTCTTTCTTTTCTTTTTACACTTTTGATTAATAATCATAGACTTTCCAAATATATTATATAGTATGTTTCTTATTGTCTAAATTGGTATGTATAATATGTGTAGATATTTTATTTGTCTTATAAAATCTGACTATCTCCGCCACTGACTATATTATCTACATAACCTTAAGGTTGACTGGTAGATAATGTTGTATAGCATTAAGTCCGTAAATTATACTTATCTGTGCAAAAACAAATTAATTAATAAAAATGGATATTCTGTAAAATTTTAAAAACTCAGTTGTGCTCTTTTCTACCGAAGGTGCAATTTATTAAAAAGAGCTACCTACATAAAGATTTTAAAAATCTAAAAAGTATCAGTTCGCTATCATGTTCTCGGCAGCTAGTAGATTGATGTCAAAGTGGTTTTCCCTGTGAGCTCGATTATGAAGGCGGTTCCTTTGTATATTTTATGAAAAACGGTTCGGGATGGACTTTTCCCCGAATTCGGGTAAGGACGACTGGTCTCGACATCGATAAGTTAATAAATATGCTGAGTAAGAATTGATTTATGGAATAATATTATCAGCTAGCTTTGACACAGTGCGATCAAATACAATACGGCTTTACATAATTCACCCGACAGTTTAAAGGCCTTTGTGATACATATAATCAGCTTTCTTATTTTAACGAAATTCGTTATTATTATTATTATTTGTTGTAAAGCAGATTATATATAGCACAGAAGTCAGGGACTAAACGAAACTCGGGTAACATTTTTTGTGAAATAAATTATTTTATTTATTACTATTTTATTAATGTATCATCTCAGCCATAGGACGTCTGCTGCTAAACGTTTATTTAATATTAAATAAATATTGGACATCACATACATTGCTTTGATCCTAAGGTAAGAAGCTACAGCACTGCTCGAACTGTTTTAAAAGCCGGTTTGTTTTAAATGTTGCACAGGTTCACCGTTCGCCCCGTGCTAAGGAAAAATACATACATTGTAATTTTGTCAGTTTGTAAGAATTTTCGGTACCAACAAGGGTTGTAATAGAACATTGTTAACCTAGGGGTGAAAGTAACTTATTTAGTCCTGAGACGCCATAGTTCGAGGGACTAAATTAGTCTTTAACCCGAGGTAAACACTGTGCTTTCAATTACGAATATAAGGAAAGTTAAAATAAAAACATGAATTAGCTGAAGAAAAAAATTGTGGATTTTAACAAAATCGTACCAAAGAGTATGCAATCACTACGTTCTACAACTCGAAAAAACAAACGAAGATCGGATGGCTGCTTTCCCGCCTATTTTTTTCTGTGGCCGGCCAGCTATTCAGCCATTATTTTTCATTTTCATTTTTGAAAAAATGGTACCTATATTTTGCCCAAATAAGTAATTTTAAAGAAATAGTTGAAAGTAAACTAATAAGGTAATTGAAAAAATATTTAATTAATAATTAACTTTATGTTACTTAATTTAATTTTACTTCGCGCTGTTAATGAGTGGCTGTATAGAAAGTTGCAACATGGTTCATTAAAAATATAAAATATAACTAGTTTTTTCTTTTTATAACTTGACAGCTGTTGATAACGATTCTCCCTAGGGCTGAAAAGTATAACTTTCAAACCGCTTCTCAGGCAACTTCAGACCAACTTTCCGAGTATGAGTAATGAAAAGGTATTTTGCAGTAGCACTTAGAACGCGTAGGGTTTGTAGAGTTTTCTGTACAGTGATGGCGGGAAAACGCCTCTTATGTTGTCTACTATGAGTGTAGTTAGTGTTTTAATGTGCAATTTCTTGAAAATGTAGGTAATCTGCTCTCGATAAATTATATCCTACACTACAGCTACTTACTTAAACAAAATTTTAATCTGACTTGACGATAAATAATTGTAAAATCTGATTTTCTTTTCACTTTTTATATTGGTCCTATAGTGAAGGTTGCATTTACATCATCAGCACATACACGGGTACGAACATATTAACACTTTTTATTAATGTTTTGTTTTACAAAAAAAAAAGTTTCCTATGTACAGACAACAGCTCGTGAACGTACTACAAAACATCAAATTATCTCAATTGAAATTGATCTCAATATAACGGACTTAAAGTTGAAAATCGGTTCAATGAACTTTTTGAGCAGATTGACCTGCCATTGTACATTAAGGTAAATTAGTTTAGTAACAATATTTAATTAATTATAATATTTTTTTGCTATTTTCACATGTTTTAATTAATAATATTAATTTTAGGTACTTTATTTACAGAAAAAAGCGTATAAATAAAACGTCAAATGTTTAAACTAATAAAGTTAAAATTAAGTTTAAGTCACATTATATTATCAGGTCTAAGCCAGGTTACTGTTAATTAAAATTAAAATACTATTTACATTTATTTCTAGCAAGTCAGGAGTAGGTACATTTGCACACATTCTCTACCGGACCCGTGGTAAACGTAAATAATTAAAATTAATTAGTGTTCCTTTGTTCCCGGTTCTTCCTGGGGAAATGGGCGGGTAAAACAAATTAATTTGTTAACATTAACAAAATAATCTTTTGAAGTTTTCGTTCTGTTCCATGGATGCGCGACTCAAAGGGATTAGCGGTACGGTACTCTTTTAGGATTAGGGCGTACGGCAGTGATTATGGTTGGCAAAGCGCGATTTTGTGAAGTATTAGCTGTGCCTGTGGCGTTGCCTGCGTGTAATACGGCAAGTCACCCCCTATTTTAACCCTATTTTTCCCTTAGGAGAAGGATTAAAAAATAGTGCCCTATGTCATTTCCTAGGGTTCAACCTTTACATAAAAATCGCTTCAGTTTTTGCAACAAAAAGTAGCCTATGTCCTTCTCCAAGGTCCTATCTATCTTTTTATCTTTTTACAAAAAATCATCAAAATTGGTTCAGCGGCTTAGGCGTAAAAACTTTCGCATTTATAATGTTAAGTATGGATTCTATTATTTTATACGTTTACCCTTAATTTTACTGTTGTTAATTCAACTAAGTGACGGATGTTAAGGAATTCAATCGGTTAATTTGTGTATTTTATTCTTTCAACGAAATTTTTCTTATTCCTGTAATCCTTAAATTTATTTATGGTAGATTCAACGTTATTTTCTCACAGTTCAGTTTACCGTTTTTAAATTTGAACCCTGTACGCATTGCAGGTATCTTAAATACAGTATACAGGAAATATTTTGAAATATTTTTTTGTTTGGCGGTTGAATTGGCGACACATCGCTGTCCTCATAAAGTTTTATGTTTATCCCAAAGGTTTATTCAAAAATATTTGTTAGGGCAAAGTTGAGTTTGACATCTCATTAGAGCAAAAGGTCGGCGATGACAATGGGAGTCAGAATAACACGTCCCAGTCGATATTGAAAACGATCGCCACATTATAATGAGGGTCCCAGATCACAATCGAACATAGTGCTTTCTTCTAGTCTGTAATACAGTCTGATACACCAATATCCTGTCGTTTTGATTAAGAATCAATTTTAACACTTTCTTTTAAATTTAGATTTGATAAAAGTATTTTATCTTCATTCGTATCTTTATAGAAATAATCTTTTCTCTAGACGTATTGGACTTTCACAAAATCTAGATTTAAGCCTGATGTGCATGTGAATTTTAGTCTCATTATACGAAAATTTACTTGCCCACCTAAGATTGTTACGTACGTCTGAATTTCAAATTCAAGGAATGGTGCGACCCCACAATTACTTTTGTAGAACGATTTGTAAAACTATTTCTTTCCTTAGGATTTTATCCAATAACAATCGGAAACGGTGTTTAACTGAAAGCAATTGCAGTGTGGATTCACTTTAAGATGAGATAAAAAGTAAACGCGGGCTCTAACAGATAGACAGATACTCTCTATTGCACACCATACAAAGAAGTTTCAGCAGCTCTACAGGAGTTTAATCTTAGTTCGAAAAATAAAAAATAACTATTTGGAATACGAGTACATGTCATGGTTTAAATATAAGTGATTTCTCACAAAATTGATTTTTTCGATAGACACATTTTTGTAAACAGGTATATGGATTTGCTTAAAACTCACACAAACACGAAAAGTTTTGTAAAAACATTTCATTAACCGCAAAGTAGCGGTTCTCTAACTTTGTAAACAACGTAAGTAGGTATTAGAGAAACGACTTCTTAATTTCCTCGCTGACTGTCCAAGAGCCTCGTTTCCGAAGTGGGTTAAGAACAGCCTTTACAGTTAACTTTATGTAAATAGCCGGAATATGAATGAAATTTAATTTGAGCCGACTGTTTGTCGCGTTGCACTCGTTTAGGACTCTTGAGACTTGGGATGCTAATACACACTTTCAAAGCCACTTGACGTCGTCTAGCAGGTAGGTAAGTACTTATGTATCCGTAACATAAATTAAAAATTGTTTTATTTAAAAAATTCTAACTCATGTAGGACCACTTTGTGGTAAGTCCGGACATCTATCTATTTGGATTCTGTTTTTTAGTCATGTGTAGAGGTATCGAATTTTAAAGACTACGCAGTCTCTTAGATGTTAAAAATATTATTTTATAATCGATTTTTGTCACATAATATTTTTGTCACTTGCCGGTTTTTTACGATACAAAATTTAACCTTGTAATAATTAAAAAAATTGAATTATTTATTACCCGTTGGTATAGTACCGTTGTGATTAGCCTTAAACGGCCCCGGGTTAGATTCCCGGTTGAGAGTAACGTTTTTAAAAATTTGATTTGGGTTTGTTTGTGCTAGAAGATGTTCCTGGCAAAATTTATTTTCGGTACGCCACAAAACGCTGGGATGTTTATTTCTTAGTTGGATACCATGACAGTTAAAATGTGGTCTGGCGCATGTTATAATTATTATTTGACGGAAACAATTAAAAAAGTTTTTCGTATAATTTTTTATATGTACACAGTATTTCGTTTTTAGAAGTTACGTAATAAATTTTGGTTCTGTTTACAGTTTAATCATAAAATGCCTAGAAGAAAATAATTTCTGTGGATAAAAGTGCTGAACTGCTGATTGCAGACATGAGAGTTGTTTTGTAGGGAAGAAATTAATCAAAATGCTAATAATAAAAATAACAAAACGAAATACGAAAGCAACTTGGTAACCGTAAGAGTTCTTGTTAGGGTAGTAAGTAATAGGTACTAGGGTAAAATAAGGTTCTTTTACAGACTCTTCTAAAACTTTGTTTTAATTACAGGTAATGTTGTTCAAATCAAACATGATGTTAGCGTGCCGTAGTAGTAGTAAAATTCTTAACTATACATTAAGGTTACCTTGTAGCGTGTTTGCATGTGTAACATATTTTTAATTAATAGGAAAAGTATAAGAAATGTTTGATACTTATCGAATCTTTTTGTTTGCAAAAGTGATCACGATTATTTCTTTAAAAAAATATTATACTATAACTCTATATTTATCATACGAACTTAACACAGATTTATTTGTAGGAAACCCATTTTTATGAACAGCGCCGAGCATTGCTAGCCATACGGTCCATAAACTTTTGAGTTAAATATTGTACCAAAACAATAATAACGCAAACTTAATCTTTTATGCATTTCATCAAAATCCTCATTGAATATTCTTTGGAAAGCGTGTTTTTTCGTTAGACAACGATCGTCTGTTTTCTTTACTCTTCAAGCACAGCAAGGCTTATTTGTGTTTTTTTTTCTTTCTATTATACCAGTTTTCAAAGACTCTAAATATATTTATTACTGGTCACAGAAGGCAATAAGTCCAACGGCGAAACCAACTAGCGTTTGCTGGCTAGTTGGAATATTTATTTAGTACTTACTTATTTTAGAGATAGGTTCACAAACGAACAGTATAACTTACTTACACAATAAAATATAAATAACTACTGAATAGTTAAGGTTTTTATTTACTCGAGTTTTGTTGTTTACAGTATCATTATAATTTTTGCTATTACACACCTATTTTCAAGGCAATTAACGGCTCCAAATATAATTATACTTGACTAAGTAGGTATATAGTTATGAAGGAATTAAAGACGTTCAAGTAGGTATTTAAACCTCTCAAACAACAGTGCCGCTTTCGCTAAGGCTTTTCGTAAATATTTTGTTTTGTAAACAATGAGTCAATTTTGATTCATTACTTGAATAGCCGATTGAGTTTTCTGCTTTTACTCCACAGATGTTTAACTGGTATGAATGTTATATTGTCCTATAAGAATAACAACAATCAATGATTGTCGCTAAGCGAGGTCTATAATGTGTATTTACATATTTTTTTCTGTATTGGAGACATTTAAAATCAGTCACATAATTTATCTATATAGCATCAGAAACTGGCTTGGTAAAAGTACCACAAATCACGTAAAAATGTATATATTTTGTGCAATTTTTTTTTAACTACAATAGTTCTGTCAAACACATTATTATGATTAGTTACGCCTTTAGAAGTAATTTTTTAATCTACTTAGTTAAAGTGATTTTATTGATTTTACAAACGCATAACACAATTTTTTATCCTTTTCGTCAAATTCATCCAATCACTTCTTGCCTGACTTTATCAATTGTTTTGCAAAATTGCAGTTATTGGAGTAAATAATTACGGTAAAATTACGTTTCCCAACTTATTCCGCCTTAACTCACGATGCCGCAAGTAATTTTGATGTCTGTCGAATCGTAATAATGCCGACGTTTCTAAATATTGATTTCTGCCGAAGGGAACAAATGACTTTTGGAAAACTCATTATACAAATAATAATAGGATAACATCTTTTGACAAAGATACACGTGGGAGATAATAATAATTTCTATAATTAGGACTTACTAGAAATCGGGTGTGGGCATCAAAGCACAATAACTACTCGTAGAAACGGTAGTTTTATTTCGCGTAAACTATAGACACATACACGCACATTCCAAGTAAGTAACTCGGAGATTCGATGATATAATAATATGCAAAGCTGCTAGCAGCGCATGGAAAAGGATCGGGCTCAGTGGCATGCGTTGGGAGAGTCATGTCCACTTGTTCAGCCGTGAACTACACTGGCTAATGAGTGTACGAGTAGTTAAGTAGACTCATTAGACAGTTGCTGTCTACGAGTAGATACGTGTTTACTGTTTGTGTCCATTTTGTTTGCTCAAAGCGCAGCAGTAATTTTACATATAGACGTTGTTTTTTAAGCTTTTCGGTGCATGTAAGTTGTTATAAGTTCGTTTTAATTTCTCTTTCATGTAGCCAGACTCATATTTCAAGTAGGTATACCAGAGTTCATATGATAAAGGTATTATGTACCTACTTTATGAAAGGAATTTTCATTTTATTTATTCATAGCAAAATATGTTAACATAAAGCTAAGTGATAATACCTAAAAAACCATGGA
Organism: Anania hortulata; assembly: GCA_963576865.1. Classification (NCBI taxonomy): domain Eukaryota; kingdom Metazoa; phylum Arthropoda; class Insecta; order Lepidoptera; family Crambidae; genus Anania; species Anania hortulata. The sequence continues at coordinate 9,037,840 of OY756408.1, read as the reverse complement.
AACCGAACCGACTGTTAAAAGTTAAAATCTTTGATGGTTTTAAGAAAATTTTACTAAAACACTTACATGATATTTTGTCAGATATTTGTCTAATGATGCGAGCTAGGCTTAAGTTAAATAAACCTAGTAATCCAATTTGAATTTACCAAACTCTCGACGAACATGCGCTTATTTGTGGAATGTGAGTGTTGGTATTAACTAAATTGGTAGCCAACAAAACAAACATCATTGTGTTGCATCATAGTGAATAAGTGAATGTCAATACATTAAACATTAGTATCAAATATTTTCATTGCTCCGTAGTTACTCATTTGCTTGGCTAACTTCAAAACATAACATTTCAATTGTCTGCATTGTGTTAATTAACTGATATTTATTTAATGCTAGCGACCTGCTCCGCCTTTATATGGATTGCACTAAGTATTTGCAGTTGTAAATTATGTATAGCTACAAATATGCGCGTGAATCAGACTTTGTTTTCGTGAAGACCGTATAAAAGTCAGTACAGTAATTTTGCCATAGACAAACGTGCTGAGGGACTTCAATTAATATCATAATTGATATGAATCTAGTAATGCGATATTAAGAATATTATTACCTTTTATAATTCATAGTTAGTTCCAAAGATTTTTGAAAATGATTATTTACTGATCATTTCATAGCGTGCAATCTCAAGTTAACTTACTTTTTACAATGTATTAGTTAAAGAGTCGATAAATACTTTTCATGTATTCTTAATTAATCGATCGAAAGAATGTATTGTATGTAATATGGTCCCCTAAATTAAACTTATCACTGGTTATTTATCTAAATAGTGCTTTTGCACTAGATATAACTTCAACAGCGACCACAACCTAAAAAGGAATTAAGTTAATTAAAAATAATTTGCTATTGTCTAAATTGAGCCATTTTGAAAAGCATTAAAGTTAATTGTTATAACTTTGATACTCTTAAGCAATTTATCCTTTAGTTAATAGATAGATAAAATGGTTTTAAAAAAAAGTAAAGTTTTTAAGTGTCCATGCCTCAACAGGAAAAATGAAACCCTTTTAAGATTATATTGTCCGTCTGTCAAGACAATTTTTTTCATAGAACGGGTAATGTTACTAATTGAAATTAATTTACTCGTATTAGATGCCGAGTGGTTTCTTAAGACCGCGTAACAATAAATTCTCTATTATGTTAATATTTCTAGGCTAAAGGGTTAATATCAAACAAATATTTAGGTCTACAGTCTCTTGGAGGAGTCAAAAATTCAGACGTATAAGACAACGCTACCAAAAGAAATACTGTCATATACATAAATATAAATAAATAAATATTGGACAACATCACATACGAGTACATTGCTCTGATCCTGTGGTAAGTAGCCAAAACACTTGTTTCACAGAAATCAGAAACAACGACGGTACGACAACACCCAGACTCGAGGCAATATAGAAAAGTTATTTTTCTACATTGACCCGACCGGGAATCGAACCCGGAACTTCAGGGATAGCGACACCAAGTCCGGTATGCTCGCCTCTTGGCTACGGAGGTCGTCGAATACGGCTATAATACGTAAATATACATGATATATTTCCCCTTCGCATGTCACTAAAAATTTTCTCTATTGTTTTCCATTGTTTTTCCGGTCTACCGTGGGTAAGTGGAACGCAAAGGTATAATATATTTGAACTATCAACGTTAACGTTTAAATAATACGAGTTAAATAATCAAACTTTCAAGAAACTCTAGTAAACCATCTCCAAACGAACAGAAAAAAACGTTAGTGTTTTCCTCTTCTGTTTGCAACAGTCCTGTTTTCACTGTAAATGTTGTAGTAACTCACTTATTATGTTTTATTTTCCGCAAGTTTTTCCCAAGTTGCAAATGGAAAAGTTACTTTTTACAAAAAACAGGCAAAGGTGTTCACCGTTGACAGTATTGTGGGATTGGTCTACTTGTGGCGGTATTCCGTTACAGCAAACTGTACTGTGTGAGAGAAATGTTCGGTAAAAAAAATAAGAGTGTACAATAAGTGTAAATAAAAAAGAGTACACACAAATAGACGACCTCCGTAGCTGAGAGGCGAGTATACCCGACTTGGTGTCGCTATCTCTGAGGTCCCGGGTTCGATTCCCGGTTGGTCAATGTAGAAAAATAACTTTTCTATATTGTCTCGGGTCTGGGTGTTCTGGTACCGTCGTTGTTTCTGATTTCTATAATACAAGTGCTTTGGCTACTTACCATAGGATCAGAGCAACGTATACTATGTTGTCTAATATATTTAATATACAAGGTGTACAATAGAATATGACACTTCTTAAAACCACGCGATCAGCTGCTCATATACAGCAACTTTTACTATGGGAGAAACATCAAAATCTTGTTTTTTTAGATGCTCTATACATTATCATCGAGGTAGCGCGTTAGTTTGTATGGAGCATCAAATATTTTTTTTACGATTACGATGTTGCTCCCATAAAAAAATATGATTTAAATGAGCAGCTGATTACGTGGTTTTAAGGAGTGTATTTCTTCATTTTTTTGTATTTAAATAGAGAAGGATTCATCCAAATGGTGACGCATATACTATTACCTATAGTGATATCGTTTGATAGGTTATCGAACAGACTATCGGGAGCGAACATCGATTAACTCGGATAAAGCTGTAAAAATCTGTGGGACTTGATTTCCGTTATGGACAAATTATTTACATACCTACCAGTTTGTAGGTATGTAAATAATTTTTACAACCCTTGAACTCCTGGTGCGCTAGTTCGAGTTGCACTTGGACGGTTTTTTTGTCTGCTCTCACGTTGATCTAAACTTTGAATTTTGTTTTGTTAATTCTTCTAAAAGGTTAAAACTATCATTATGCATGAATTAAGACGTCGTTCATCTGTTAGAGTGATTATTATTTTACGCAGGCACTTCGCACCGGTATGAGGTCATAATCAAATTAAAAACTCATTTGGTGAATTTCGTGTCGCGATCATAATACTATCAAAATTAATTTATCAGGAAAAAACTTTTGATCTCAGGTGATTAAAAATTGTGTCAGTTTATTTTTGTCTGTTTTTTATAATGGTAGTTTTGAAAAATGAGTTTTTTGTGTTTGTTTTGCACGGTTTTATTGACATCACCTATTCGATATTATTATTATAATTTATGACCACAGAACAGTCAAACTAGAAATTTATGATTAAAAATGTATATTTTTATAGTAAGACGTATTGTTGCATAATATTCTCTAGTAAAGGTTATTTTAAAAGTCGAGTTGTTATGTTCCGATTTGGATTAATGTTTTTGTCTTTTTCATACGAATATTTGTTGACCAATTAACAATTCCAAATTTTGAGATTAAATTTAATAGTTACATGTTGACAAGACCCAATTGCACTGAGGCCTGTTTTAGTCACTTGTGTTATATTATACAGGGTTACATTTCACGTTAGTGTCAATTTTCCAGGGACAGGGACCAGGGAAAATAACTCTTTTTTTTCAGTTTTGATTCTTTCATTCTGCATAAAAATAAAATACGTAGAAAATTTATGATTACTCGATTAAATTGCACCGTATGTGCACTGCACGAGGTTCTTGTTGGAGCGGCGTCGGCGAACGCCTGTGGTCTCTGATGAATGACGGCGCATCTCGAGTTCTTTTTTTTCGGAATTTTTTAAATATTTTTTACTCCATAAATACGACGACTAAAATTGTAATTACAATTATAACTAATTCCCCACCGCCAACAGGAAGCGTTAAGAGGCGACTAATTCCTGTAGCACGAGACAGGCAGCAGCGTCTGCGTGCAAAATCTTATAAAAAACTGCGCTCGCCAACCCGCCTGCGATCCCCCCCAATGAATGTCATTTGGGGAGGCCTGTGTTAGTTGACGTCCTATGGCTGAAAACACTTAGACCTTATTTTTTAAATTTGGCACTACCTTGAAATGTAACCCAAGAATGTTAATTCCTTCATTAGAGATCATGAAACTTATTGCCATGGCCATTTTATTTTTGTTATTCATCGTGAAAATACTACCAGGCTATCGTCTTATACACAATCGTTCTCCCACAGAATACTAAGCCCGTGCATCCTTATAGACAAGTGTACGTTTTATTTTCCGGCACCAATAAATAAGTGCACAACTTAACCCAATGCTTCCTCGGACGCGCACCGCATTGTAAGTAGACTATAGGGAAAATAAACAACAGACAATCATTCTAAATAAGTGAAAACGATTTTGAACTTTATGACATCAACTTAAGGACGAACCCGAACACATAGAGGTCGTTGCTATACATACTTAGAGTATCGGCAGAGTGTCTGGGAGTGTCGTACTCGTATAGTTTTGGTAACAAGCTCTTGTTAAATAATAAGGTGCTCGAAACCTAGGACATGCACGATTTCTGGCAACACTATATAATGTGAAACTTGGACATCTATATCTTTCACAGTTAAGAATTTTTGAGCTCGTCTAGATATTAACTGGGTCTTTGTTGACAGCACGTTTCTTTTCTAATAAAAAATTATAAATTATCGGGATCAGACTTCAATTTAAAATTCTCCTAAGAATCACTAACATCAAGTGGGGTGATTCTCATAGTAGCCACTTATCTACTTACTTATTACTTAAACCTATATTATCTTATTATAATTTTTGTTACAGGTACAGAATGAGAGCATTACTATTGACGACGTTGGCCGTCCTGGCTGTCGGCATCAATGCCGTGGAATGTAAGTATAAAGACGCAAATTTTTTAGGCATTACTGTTTTAAGCCAACTTGTAAAAAAGGAATAGAATTAAAAAACTATTAAAAAGCTTCTACAGATGTTTGCTTAACCCGGCCAGAGGTTAAGGTTTGTTTGGAGAAGTAAAACATTTTGAGAGAGTATTACCTACACATTGTAATGTTTGTTTTGCGTGGTGTGCAATAAAGGTATCTATCTATCTTTCTGTTCTATATTCTTCTTTTAAGAGAAGTTATTGTGGTTGTACAAAATTAGTCCCTTAGGTTTAAAAGCTTAATTACAGGTAATAAATAAACACTTATAAAAAAAAATGCAACATCACATACATGCTCTAATCCTAAGGTAAGTACGTAGAGCACTTGTGCTATAGACATCAGAAACAACGACGGTACCACAACACCCGAGATAATATAGAAAAAATCGTTTTCTACATCGGCCTGACCGGGACTTGAACCCGGGAACTTAAAGATGGCGTCACTAAGTCCGGCGTTCGGCTATGACGGTCGTAATACGTAGAAGACGAATCCATGATTCATAATTGTTACCAATTTTTATACAAAATGTTGATTTGCACATCGGAGCACCTTCAGGTCCCAGTCATTTGAGTAGGTATATTTGAAACCGGTATATCATTGACGTGCCACTTTGGGTGCACGCCCTAAGTGCGAATCTTCTCATTATGCACCGTTAGTCAATATTCTACTTTGTGGCTCGTCTATTGATTATGAGACTTCGTAACAGTTTCTGAGACGCGAAACAAGAAAAACATACAGGTGAAGAAACTGTATGAGAATGCCGAAGTTAATTGTGATATTACTCGTATGTAGGTACTTACGTGCTTAATACAAATTATTAAGGATCTTTCATTTTGTCTCATGTTGACTTCGATCAAGAATACACAATTATTGACTATTATTAACAAACTTATAATAAAATTTTGTCTTTAAAAATGCTTAAAGAAGCCGTGGGCTTAATATTAAAGTCAAAAAAACATAATTTATAATAATAAAATGTGTGTGAAAACTTTTTATTAATCAAACCATTGTTTTAACACTTTAAGCGCCTAATGAATAAGTAGAGTTAAATCTTTTTAAAACAACGTTGTATTATTTACTGTGAAAGGCAAAACAATGAAGTATTTTTTTAACGTTTTGTTTACCAGTTAAAAAACGTATCTGTGTCCATTATCTGGATAAGGGTTGATATTTTGGGATCAAATTAATTGCAAATGACTTTCCCTTAAACACCTTCGTAGATGAAGACCATCCTGTCGAATAACCAAATACCAGTAGTCCCGTATAAACTGACAAACAGCCGTATTAAACTTTTAATGCCGCGTTAGAAACGACCACAGAGGTATTCGACAGTGATTCTAGTGATCTAATTATCTGATTATTCATCTAAAATATATTTGAAATTATCCAGCGGACAGCAGAGCGCGCGTAGTATGCTACTTCAGCAACTGGGCGGTATACCGGCCCGGTGTCGGCCGCTATGGCATCGAAGACATCCCAGTCGACATGTGCACCCACATTATCTACTCCTTCATCGGCGTTACTGAAGACACGCACGAGGTCCTCATTATAGATCCTGAGGTAAGACTTGATGTTGATTCTACCATATACGAAGTCCAAATAAAATCCTGTGCAAAATGGTTGCGTGAATGAGATACTAGTAATGGGGAAGTACACTGCCCCTTTATCTAGATAGATGTCGCATTGTGTTTGGTCCGCTCGTAGTGATTATTTAATCAGTTTTTCTGCCGTTGATCATGGACGTGGACATTGGTTGACAATGTGTTGACAATGGTTGACAACCCAAACACGCTGGCGCCATCTAAGATGGGCGTTGCCTTTGCTTTCCCAATAATAAAAAAAACTCATCACTGTATAAAAATATTGGCGACTAAAAAACAAATGAAAATCGTCGCTACATTTTATTATCTCTATCACAAAATTTCGATCTATGTGCGTTTTTTGCTTAAAAATAAACGACATCATTCTACAATTCCGAATTTAAATCAGAATATATTGTTTGTGCATGCACATCAACAAGGGAAAATAAATGACGAATGTTCCTTGATCGTAATTCACACTCTTATGGCCGATTTTTCAATATTCAGATAACTTTTATTTGAAGAATAAATTTGACATTTGACAGTATTCGTATAGAAATTGTGTCAAAACATCAATTTTATTCATCAAATAAAGTTATCTGGCGATCCTTAAATAAATAATGGTAAAGTAAATCGTAGAGCAACCAGTTATATTTTATTCTGTTTTGGTCATTCACAGTTCTGGTGATTTTTGTTTCCATTTAGGGGATTCAAAAATCCTTTGGCTTTTATCTGAAATAAATCTTCAATGGAAACAGCCGGTTTGTTTGATCTGTATTTTTACAAAATGATTTTATTTACCCACTAGGAGTTGGCAGTACAAAATGAAATAATGAATTGTAACAGTAATGTCCAGTAAAAGTTATAATCCATTAGTCTATTTACGGTTCCTTTTTGTTGTGGCTCTTTGCCGAATAGGTAGTTGAGACGTACCTACCTAAGGTAAATCAATTTCTAAATGAAAATTTGTGCTGGTCGCGGATAGGTAATTAAGTAAAAAAGCCTCTGGACGTTTTACTCAGATCCAAGATACGATTGGACAAATTGAACCTAACGAGTGTAAGTAGACTCGACTAAGGGTTCCGTATAAACTGAATTACAGTTGGATAGTTTATAATCCAACTTAAAATATGAATTCATAAAATAAAATAAGGTTCTGTAAACGTACTTGAATAGTTAAATTGATTGTACTCGTAATAGTTAAACTACCGGGAGTTAAATATTCAAGACTTTAAATTTGGAGTTATTTTTATTTTAAATATTTTATTTCTATTTTAGCTGGACGTAGAAAAGAATGGTTTTAAAAATTTCACGTCGCTTCGCTCCAAGCACCCGAACATCAAGTTTACAGTAGCAGTGGGCGGCTGGGCTGAGGGCGGCTCTAAGTACTCCAAGATGGTGGCTGCGAAGAACTCTAGGATGGCTTTCGTCAGAAGCGTTGTTGGTATGTTATAAATCTCCTCTCTTTTTTTTGAAGAAGATTGTCCTCCACACCGTTTTCGGTGACGGCGACTTCTATATGTTCAGCTGGTCAATACGATGGGCCCTATGACTTGCAAAGCCAAACTTTGACCTGAAAACACGATCGCAAGGCGCACAATAAAGCTGGCCAAACGATTACATTGTATCGCAAGAAGTTAACGATTTTTTCTTTTTAAATTCTTAGCGGTCGAAAGAGGCTTAAGACGTCTTTATACAAACTCTTTATAAAAAGGAGACAAATATTTTTTTTTTTAAATATACCTAATAATTATATTGTAGTTATAATATAATATATCCAATAAGTGTAATATACCTAATAACTACAATTATTAGGTATATTTTTCCGTAGCAAGTCTTGTTAGAATTGGTTTGTTCGTTTCAAAATATATTTTTGGCTTGAGGGTTTGTATGAAAAGCCGTGCGACGTTAACGCTCTTAGGTAATATATTTATCTCGAAGAATCGTCGTCCAAAATACGACAAAATATCAGTAACAACGCTAACCCTCCGATAAAATGGTTTGACAGCTTGAATACTGTACTATGTGACTTATACTATATCTATAACTACCTTGATCTTAGTAAAATTTAGATACTGGCAGTTATCAATAAAAACAAATGACAATCGTAAAGCTATGAAATCTAATTTCCTCTACAATGTAACATCAAACAGGATATACGGTTTTGGCGCGAAAACTTGAGTGCGCGAGTAATTTTTTTTTTTCAAATTACCTAAATTTAATTAGTTTTAAGTTAAGTTTCAACGATGGGAGGAGGAAATAAAAAGAAAAGGCGGAAAGAAAGAGATTCGTCACACGAAAATTCAAGTACCTCAAATGCTGAGGACGATCTTAATCAGAGAGACATGGACTCGCAACCGGATGAACATTTTATTCGCACAAAAATGGGAGTGTTTAGGAAAACATCAAATTTATTTAACCACACACACACTGATAATTTCATTGTTTTGATATCGTCCTTACTGCCCGATAAACCAATCTCCAAACTGAATATTCTGGGATTAAATAAACACCTAGCTGAAAATTTCAAAGGAATTGCATACTTAAAAATCATAGGACACAATACTATAAAACTGGCTTTTGCGACAAAGCCTGATGCTAATCAGTTTCTTAAGAACAAACCATTTCATGAAAGTAACCATTGGAAGGTCTGGATTCCAACTTCGATTCTACAAACTCAAGGTATTGTCAAGGGTGTGCCAGTTGAAATCACCGAGGAGGAGTTGCTGGCCAGCTTCAAGTCATCATGTGTGATCTCAGGTGTCAAACGGTTTGCAAAGAAAATGCCTGATGGTACCTTACAACCACTCCGAACAATTCTGGTGACTTTCCTCTCCAAGGATTTGCCTGAACATGTATCCCTAGAGTTCTGCAGATTTCAAGTTTTCCTATATATCCGACCAGCTCTTCAATGCTTCAACTGCTATAAGTTTCACCACACTAGTAACTCCTGCAAAAACAAGATGGTTTGCTCATTATGCTCAGGTCCCCACAATTACCGCACATGTCCACAACCACTAAACCTTAAGTGTTCAAACTGCTCAGGGAACCATGCTGCTATGTCATCAGATTGCCCTATAAAGAAACAAATTCAAGATCAACAGCGAAGTAAAGTATCTAAATTGCCTTCTTCAGGGGTCTCGTATGCTTCCATCACCAAGAGTCCAGGTCCAAAGGTCAGTGTCATTGACTGTAATCCAGTGGTGCCTCAGAAACGGGCTATAGTGTCAGACATTTTAAATTCAGAATTTATAATTGACACCATTATTAAAACTATCACCGAGTTATTGCATAAAGATAATTCCACTATAAACTCTGTAACTGTAAAAGAATCACTGATTAAATCCTTTTCAAATAATAAACATGGATAATAAAGTCCTCTCACACTTTAATATTATACACTGGAACTGTAGAAGTGTTTGTCGAAAAGTGGATCTATTAACTGATTATTTACACAATTTATCTTACAAAATAGACATTATTGTTTTAAACGAGACTTGGCTTGATTCATCCAAATCCTTCAAAGTCAAAGGTTACAACATCATAAGACAGGATTCAACTAATTTACATGGTGGGGTGGCAATTGTTATTAAAAATGACATTAAATATAAAATTATGCAAACTAATACTAATTACAATTTTCAGAACATTCTTATTTCTATTCAGAAATATAACTTTTCCTTAGACATTTTGGCTGTATATTGTCCACCTCCTCCTAATGGTAAATTTAAAATCAATCAATTGTGTGATTCGTATAAACATATTGTTTCACAAAATTATCTAATAATAGGAGACTTCAATGCTCATCACAATTCCTGGGGTTCAAAATCTAACTGCAACAGAGGTAATGTCATTAGCACTTTCATAGATGATAACAATCTTGTCTGTTTGAATGATCATCAGAATACAACACTTGCTCCACCTAGCACTAATGGGAATGGAAGCGTTATAGATTTAGCAGTTGCATCTCCAAGAGTTAGCTCTAGTTGCTCCTTTTATGTTTCTAATGATCTCCTAGGCAGCAATCATTTCCCTATTCATGTTTGTATCAACTTTTCTAGAACTACAGTGGTAAACTTTTCAGATCAAAGTATTTCTAATCATCCGCTGTCCTCATCTTCTTCTGGGGGCAAAGGCAATAGCCCTGATTCTCTTACAGATATTAACTTTAAGAAGATTGATTGGTCAGAATTTACGCAAAAATGTGAAGAAAAATTCTCTTATTTTGAAATGTCTGGAAACCCAGTTGTAAATTACAATAACTTTACTCAAGAGATCCGTCAAATTTTGTTGTCATTTCCTAAGTCATTTCGACCTCGGGGTTGCAATAATAATAATAATATTAAAGCTACTATTTGGTGGAATGGTTTGTGTGAAAAAGCTGTTTTGCAAACTAAAATCGCTCTTCAGTCCTATAAAAAGTACCCTACGCTAGAAAACTACATTCTATATAAACAATTCGATGCTAGAAAGAAAAGAATTATTGCTGAACAAAAACAACTTTCATGGTTTAATCTTTGCTCGACTTTTAATCGTATGACTACTTCTAAAATTATTTGGGATCAAATGCGTAGATTCAAATTCTCCAAATTAAAGCATTCCAACTATAGTGCTTTCTTTGACGATCCATCAAATGGCATTGATTTTTTGAAAAAGATTGCTTCCAGTAATGATGACAATAGTGATGGAAATTCCGTATTGGAAAAATATTTTTCTTCCTGTGGTTCCCAAACATCTATCTGGCTTAACAATTCATTCCTTCTAAACGAATTAGATGCGGCCCTAGCTGACAAGCGAAATACTTCTCCTGGACCCGATTTCATCCCATATATTGTTATACAAAAACTGCCCCCAATTGCCAAGACTGTTTTGTTAAATATTTATAACTTATTATGGAAAACTAATCTTATCCCTCCTTCTTGGAAAATCCAAAACACCGTCCCTATTTTAAAACCAAACAAATCTCCTAATTGTATTGATTCCTATAGACCTATTTCTTTGACCTCGTGTTTCTCTAAAGTATTTGAAACCATGCTTAAAAATAGATTACAATGGTTTGTAGAACATCATTCTCTACTCCCTAATAATCAATACGGATTCCGAAAAGGTAAAAGCACTATAGATAATTTAAGTTGCCTCATAGGTGATATCCAAAATGGATTTATAGAAAAAAAACATACTATAGCTGTTTTTTTAGACATCAAAGGTGCGTTTGACAACATTGACCATATGTTTTTAATTAAAAGTCTACACTCCTTAGGTATTCCCGGGTCTATTTTAAAATGGGTATATAACTTTCTTCATGATCGTAGTGTTTTCTTAAAAAATAAGGGAAGTCTTTTAGGTCCTAGGTCTACATACAAAGGCACACCACAAGGTTCCGTAATTTCTCCCTTGATATTTATCTTGTCATTAGTTTCCTTGTTGCAAACGGTTGATGGTGTTAACTACCTACTCTACGCCGACGACTTGGTTGTCTATAGTACTTGTGTAGATCCTAGACAAGGCGAGTCATCAGTAAATAAGTGTCTATCCACCTTGTTTCAACTACTAAGCAATTGTCTTAAACTAGATGTAAGTGTAAATAAAAGCTCAGTTGTCTTGTTTTCTAAAAAATCTTTGTCTTACGAACCTAGAATATTATATAACCGCACTGTGATTCCTGTTTCCTCCTCTATAAAATATCTAGGCTTATATTTGGACTCTCAACTAAATTGGAAAATCCACATGGAGTATATATGTAAAAAAGCTGAGCTGGGTCTGAATATTTTGAGGTCCTTGTGTGGAGTATCTTGGGGAGCTGATCCTAAAATTCTTAAAACTTTATATATCACAACAATTCGAAGTCACTTTGATTATGGTTGCATGTTCTATGCTAATGCTTCCGGCATCTTATTAAGAAAATTAGATTTGATACAAAATAAAGCTCTCCGCATTATTACAGGCACGATGATGTCGTCACCAATCAATTCCCTTGAAGTGGAATCAGGAGTAGTTCCGCTTTCCATCCGCAGAAGCTACTTAATCGAAAAATATTGTTTAAAACTAGTAACCCGCGACAACAACATTGTATATAGATATTTAAAACACTATTCCTTTCCAAATTTTAATCTAATCTCCTATCCAAAAACTGATTCTTTACCGCAAACCATAGCCTATTTAAACTTCGAATTTCAAGATACAGCTTATTGGTCTAAATTACTTCCATGTTTTTCTTTTGACTTTGACAGTACACTTATAGATATTAAAGTTGAGATGACACGTTTTAAAAATAAGTTTGAATTTTTGGAGTTTCTTAACAGTAAACCTGATTTTGTTAAAATATACACTGATGGATCTAAAACTGCCTCTAGAACTAGCTTTGCGTTCTATGATTCTTTTTATAAAATTGGTAAAGTTTTTGGGTGCAACAATTTGTTTTCTATATTTTCTGCTGAAACATTGGCTATTTTATATGCCCTTAAATATATAGATATGAATTTACGCAGTCACGACAAAATTATCATTTTATCAGACTCTATGAGTGTTTTACAAGCCCTGTATAGAAAAACTTTTGATGCATCAGAAAACTATTTAATTAATGAAGTTAAAAATATGTTATATTCTCTAAAGCTTCGAGGCATTTCTGTTCAATTTGCGTGGGTCCCTGGGCATTCGGGAATATTTGGAAATGAGTTAGTCGATTCTCTAGCTAAATCTACAACAAACTTATCGATGTGTGACTATAAAGTGCCTTTCACTGATTTGAATTTGATTGTAAAACAGAACATGTTAATAAGTTGGATATCATCCCTTAAACTATCGAGGAGTGTGAAAGGTAAATGGCTGGAACCCATTGTGCCTATACCATCAACCAAAGCCTGGTTTGAATCAGGAAATAAATTTTTGGGCAGAATTTTTACATCCACCTTATCTCGTCTTAGGATAGGTCATGCCAGAATCCCTTCTCACCTACACCGTTTAAATTTATCAATAAATTCCGCTTGCCCACATTGTAATTCTGATAATTGTGATATTCAACATATTATTTTTATCTGCCCTAGTTTTAATCTTCAACGCCTTTTTTTAATTGCCCAATTACAGTCAACACTAAAAATTATTCCGACTGATTCTCAAACCTTGCTAAGTAACGAAAATGTATATGGTATTTTGTTTAATTTTGTAAATAGTACATTTGGTAGAATTTAAGTTTTTCATAAGTGTAATATTTTACTGTTTGTTTTAGGCTTTTACTTTTGTATGAAATACTACTTTTTGATTGTTGATAGTATTGTTTATGCTTGATTGTTTTTAATTTGTGAATACATAATTTTAGGCTTAGTCAATTTGTAATTCTGTATTATATTGTTTTGTATCATTCTATGTTTTGGCTGATGGCCCTGCTGCCATGCCTTTAAATAAATTTAAAAAAAAAAAAAAAAAAAAAAACCAAACAGGAAAATAATATTTTAAAGTTTACTATTCCAAATTCAAATTCAAATTCGTATCAACAGAAACTATAGAAAACAAAATGACTGTACAGTTTTTTTTATTACTATTCATTAGTAGTATATTAGGCATGAAAATTAGGTTAAATACATACACCGCCCCTGTTTGCTACCCCACACAACATTCTTTTACCTAAAGATTATTGTCCATAAGTTAATATACTTTGTCTTGTACCAATTATTATTAAAAAAAGAGGAATGCAACATGCGAAGTCATGATAAGTGTATTTTTTTAACTAATTACACAATTTAAACATGGGTGAGATAAGAAATATTTTATAGTGCATATCTCTTTGTTTGCATTAACTAGAGTGGGAAGTAGAATAAACTACAGGGTTTCACAAGAAAGTTACATAAATTGCGTGCGGTTACTTTTAATAGAAGTTTGTTACGTTATTACAACAGAGACAGTGACGTTTCCGGAAATAACAGAAAAAAACATTTTGGCCCGTAAAATACGACGCAACTTCAAATCACCACATACCCAACGCTGAAATCTTGAAGGGTCTTTTATAAATAATTTTAGGCTTTGGAATAATACAATTGTAGATAAAGATTATTTTGAATATTATTTATCTGATAATAATAAAAGAATACGCATGTGACCATTTAGGTATGGACGCAGGACTATTATTAACAAACACTTTTAAAATTGTACCATCGTATTTACGCCCAAATAAAAGCGAATCAACAATGAAAATCTGATTGGCAATCCGTAATCGAGTATTCCTACGTATTCCGTATACAACAGAGCTTGTCGTTAAATCCGTCGGATATTCGCGTCGCACCGAGCGGAAAATATGTGCCTGGAATGTTAAATGATAGCGTCTCGGACAATAGGGATGACCGATGTTCATTTATGTTACAAAACTATCGATAAATTTGTAGTATCGATATAAATATCGATGTCGAAGTGGAGTAAATCAAGGAAAGCGGACCTTCGGCTCCAAAGCAATGGCTTTGGACGCAACCGGGATTGACTGTATAGATGATGAAGAAGAAGAATTTCTACATCAGATACTTTAATGCTAACTGTTTCCGTACGTACTATTTCATATATTGTTAAAAATGAGCTCTTTTTTTAGTTTGCCGTCAGTCATTACTAATTACTTAACATAATTAGATTCTATTAGCGACAATAATACTAAACAGAATTAGATCCTATTAGCTACAATATAAACTTCTAAGGATGCAGTTTAAGTTTTCATCAAAATCGGTCCCCGATTGAAAAATTCACCCTGTTTGTATCATTTTGGACATATTATTGGCGCTTTATTATATTTTAGCCTTTCCACTGAACTAATGTCCTCCGTAGCCTTAATATTTAAATACAGATGGTAAAATTCGTTACTTTTGTAACTTAATATTCTATAAATTTTATTTTTGTTTTTGATAAAGTTAACCTAAATTTTAAATCATCACCAAAAGATCGACATCGACGATTTATTAACTGGCGCATCCCAATGGGACAAGAATTGCGTCTAATTTGCCCAATTTTTTAGCGAGGAATGTCCAATTAAAACATGACAAATAGATTCCCATGTAACCTTTCGTGTACACATTTTACAAAGTGACGTTTAGAGTTTTGAGTATTGTTTTATTATTGTGCTAACGAAAAATAAATATTAAAACAACAAAATTAAAATTGTTTTAAGAATTTAAAAAAGTGAGTAAGTACTTTTTAATTATTAGGTTCCACAGGCAAACAAGACCTGTTAATATTATTAGTATTTCTCAAAAATTTTGATTGGTATTTATTATTATTAATTATCCTAATATAAAGAATGCTACTAGGTATATTAAGTTCTAACGATACATCAATTTCTATTTTCTAAGGTTCATAAAAGTTTTTATTGAATTTGACCGTTTTTTCAATCGGAATTTCAATTTAGAAAACAAAAACATGAGATCATCATTCTTTAATACACGCAATATTAAAATTCTTGCCATATACGATGACATTATTTCTAAATTCCTAATGCATTCACTAAGCAAATAAAAACGAAATTTTATCGGGTTTAGATCTTATTACAATGGTAGTAAAGTTGAAAGTTAATAAAGTAAAGTCTAATTTTAAATGATTACATCAGATATTTTTATATTCTCCACAATTTTCTGCTGTTTGTTTGTAGCGTGCAAATAATTGGTGCATATCTTTAGGGTTGTCAACAGAATATTTATTTATGTATGTTTTTTCCCCAAAACTTTTTAAAAACCAAAAAATATTTTTACTTGATTGAAATACTACTCTTTAAGACAGAAAACCTATTCCTGGTTAAGTCTACCACTTAAGGTATAATAAGTTACGTAGAAATAAATATACTTGTTATACACCAATAATTGCGCTCGGCATACTTTGAAATGACTTTAAATTAAATTAATTATTTTTTCGGCGTGCTCCAAACAACTGATTGAAGTTTTATTGCAATAGGATGAAAAGTATTGGCAGTACTGTCGGTCACATAAAACAATGAATGATGGAATAAACGCCCACAGAAAAAGAAAAAGTATGTATATAGAAAAAGTAAATGCGACTTACGTATTTTGATTTCTCAGTGTTTTATGACGAGAAAGTATTACTAGCAGCATTAATATCGAGTGGCCGATGTCGTTAAGTGAGTTTACTTTCAACTTATCTAAATCCATCGATAAAATAAATGTAATTATAATGACATAATATTAATTACACGTATGTTGGTTGCAATTTTGAAACCTGATTGTAATTATTCCCATTTTTAAGGTCTTTAACATAAGGCACCACCTGCAGTTGTGTGTAATTTACTGATAAGGAAACTAGTCGCTTCAATCGCGTAAAAGTAAAAAAAAATTACGCAATTGAAAAGGCAACTTGAATTTGTATGGTATTAGGTTATCAAAACCTTATTGTTGTAAATCCGCGTTTACTTTTCAATCTTGTAAAAGTAAAACAATTATGTAGTACTTCTTAGTCTAAATGACATCAGATATGGTTGTAGTCAAATACTTGCTAATGTGTTTAATTATTAACTAAGGATATTTTAGGAAGATAGAATCACAAAAACATTTATTAAAGTAGAACCTCTCGTTCTAATTGGTTAACGCTTAACCCTACTATGGTACAATATAAAACAGAGCTTTCATACAAACATGTTTTTTAACCATTTTTATTTTTTGTGTGTTTTTTTTTGTCAACCCTAAATACAGCTGTCCCTGTGCATCGGATAAATGCGTGTATGACTACAAAATATGCATCGTACACTTTCATGATACGAATAATAATTATTTTCATAACATGATATTATTATTAAAGGATAAATATAAAGCTTAAATAATGACGGGTAAGATGATAATTTCAATAAAATAAAATAAATTATTTAATTGGTTGGAAACGTCGTGTAAAAGATAAGGTTTGTTCTCACGTTTAACCATACAGATCATGCAAATATTATAGTTACATTGGTATCTAATGTAGGTAGTAACTAAATTCTTACCACGTAGTTACCGAACAATGGTGGCCTACTATATTTTCACGCAGTGTTGCATCATTTTTTAGTTGACATAACACATCTAGGATCATGATCAAACGAACCTCAACGAAAATTAAGACCAGAAGTAGGCCTGCAACTAAACTGTTTCGTTCGTCGGATGTATAATCCTAATAAATTAAAATAACCATTCGCTTGTGTCAATCCTTTGACAAAATATAAACAACTAAAACTAACCATATAAAAACACGAGTGTTTTGTTTGTTTTTTGACACAAGCAAAAGGCATCGAACTCCATTGGCATACCTATAGTTGCAAGTACCTAAAATTATGTTATTTTGGTGTATACCTATGAAACATACGCCAATCGACAGAGAAAATAATAAACAACAAATACTATTTGACAAACTGTCGTAAATGCTATACTTTGTTTAGATTTTTTTTAAATCTGTATATATAAAAGAAAGTTGGGTTAGTTACACAATTTATAAGTCGACTGATAGACCGATTTTTATGATCTTTGCTTTGTTGAATTTGTCTCCGCTTCCAATAGCAGAATAACTATAAAAACAAGGAAAAATTCACAAAAAAAAAAATATGAAGGGGCGGTTCATGAAGTTCGCCGGGACAGCTTGTAAAAAAAATATAAAAATTACATATTCAAACTAAATAGGTGTACACCAAAATTACGTTATTTTAGGGACTTGCAGCTTTAGGTATCCATACAAAAAAGTTCGAAGTCTTTTTTATTGAACAGGTTTATTCGTCCGCTAAATAAACGAAACATTAAAGTAGGCCTTCTGACGCTAGGACTAAGATATAATTTAAAAATAATTTACTGTTGAAGTCACAAACTGATTGATGTAAACAGAGGTTTCATTCAGTGTTCTGAGACGGCACCCGTCCCTTAACGTACGATTAATGTCTACTAACTAATAGAACCTCTACGTTTTGTCTGCTAATCGTATTTTGATTAGACCGACATCCTATGTTTATCCTTATGCGAAACAGGCAGCCAATACATACTTACATCTTTGCACACGTAAAAAAATAACAAAAAATTTTTTTTTTTTGTACCAAATTCATACAACCGATAAACCGTCAAAGATGGAAATTTTTAAACCCTAAAATTTTTCGTTACTTTTTTATGGTTAACAAGTTTCGAAATTATAGAGGTAATTGTCATGCCATGTCTCTTTTAGATTTGATGTGAACTGTACCTACCTGAATAAAGTGCGGGGTACTAATATTATTTTCTGAATTAGTTCTATCAAGACAATATTCTGAATGTCATTTATTTTTAACACACTTATTAGCCTTATTTGTAACAAACTAACTAATTAATCAAATCTTGGAAGTAGTTTTTAAGCTACTTCTAACTGACGTATCAGTTTGAAACTTGTAAGTATCTGACATTCGCATTACAATACAATAATTTGACACCAGCATTGTGATGATCTGATGATAGAACATCTGATGTAGATGGTGGAAATCTTCAATGACTACTAGTAAAACCTTCGTGTTTGGGCTTATTCGATTCGATTACACGAATGAATACACGGCCGAAGAAAATACACTTCTCCACCACCGTAAGAGGCGTGTCGTAAGAGGCGACTAATTCCTGTAGCACGGGACGGGCAGCAGCGTCTGCTTGCGAAATATGAAAAAAAAACCTGCCAAGCGGGGCGAGTATTGGCAATCCCCCCCAATTAAAAATCATTGGGGGAGGTCTGTGTTCGGCAGTGGACGTTCTATGGCTGAATTGATTGATGATGATTCGATTTCACAAGTCCAGTACTTACTAAATATTTATAGTAGTATTATTTATGTGTATTTTATACTTTTTTCGAACTATGATATAAATTACTTTCAGATTTCCTAAACAAATACAACTTTGACGGACTGGATCTCGACTGGGAGTACCCTGGAGCGGCTGATCGCGGCGGCTCATTCTCTGACAAGGACAAGTTCCTCTACCTGGTTCAGGAATTAAAGAGAGCCTTTATCAGGGCTGGCAAAGGCTGGGAACTGACTGCCGCTGTACCATTAGCCAACTTTAGACTGATGGAGGGATACCACGTGCCGGAGTTGTGCCAGTAAGTTTTAGTAATAATCAATTGTTTTCACAATTAGACTAATTATATAGCCTCAAACTAAGCAAAGCTTGTAACTATGGCGAATAGATAAAGAATAAAAATACTTAAATTAGAAAGTATTAACATATTGTTTGCTAGATGTTTCTGTCCTAGTAACAAACGCTGCATCAGAATTTTTTATTATAGTTTTATTTTTTTAATTACACTAGTGGATAAATTAGAATGCCCCAGTTACACAGCATGATTTATTTGCAGGGAGCTGGACGCTATCCACGTGATGTCATACGATCTGCGAGGCAACTGGGCGGGTTTCGCCGATGTGCACTCGCCTTTATACAAGCGGCCCCATGATCAGTGGGCTTATGAGAAGCTAAACGTTGTAAGTGTATTTATAAAATTTTAGACTTACCCCTATTTTATATCTCGAAATTACCAAGTCCGTTCTGAAACATTTGTACCTATACCTACAGTACCAGACTAAGTTAAAATGTTTACTTTTAATCAAACTTCAGAAATTAAGTAAGCATTTATAAAAGTATGAGATGTTTTAACTTAATTATTAGCGGTTTAGTTAGAAGGAAAATATTTTGTTTAAGACTAACAAGGATTTAGAGATGAATTTTGATACGATTTCATACTTATCTGTGCGGTAATTAATATGGATTTTTAGAACTCACATACGTCACTTAACCTCAAATCAACATCATCATCATTTCAGCCCCAAAGGACGTCCACTGCTGAATAAAGACCTCCCCCACTGACTTAATCTATGAATTCAATTTAATTACCACAAATTTTAAACATAGGCTTGCAATCGATTCAAAAGCCTCACATAGCCCGAAACGATGATGAAAGGTTCTTTTTTTGTAGTTTCACCGTTCTTTTTACAGAACGACGGTCTGAATCTCTGGGAAGAGAAGGGTTGTCCCACCAACAAGCTGGTTGTTGGCATTCCCTTCTACGGTCGTTCGTTTACTCTGTCAGCTGGCAACAATAACTACAACCTCGGTACCTATATCAACAAAGAGGCTGGCGGCGGCGACCCTGCGCCTTACACCAACGCCACTGGATTCTGGGCTTATTATGAGGTGAGGTTTTTTAAACTACCAACGGCCAAAATTACTTAATAGTAATAACACTAACTAGGTCATGGTACTCATTAATGGTATAATTGCAATTGCGACCAAATCGTTTAAAACAATATCTATTTACACAAACTGCACATCCATCTTCTCTATTTCCCTTGGTCATCGCATCACGCGTGAACGGATGGAAAAATTTCGCAAATTCTTTTTTTGTTGTGTTAATTATTGTCAGGAGAAGGAAAAGAAAAAAAAGAAAAAGTTGCCTAGAAAGTCCTTTATGAATAAACTTGATCACGCAAACGAAGACGCGGTCAACATCTAGTATATTATAAAGATACATATATAAGTAATAGGGTGTACATCCAATAAGCCAGTTACAGGACAAAAAACTTAACTTGATCCAATTTATACATACTCTAACAACACAAACATTTATCTCAAAACCAAAAAAATACACTTAATACAGTTATGAGACAACAACACAAACACAACAAAAGGCACCTAAGTTCAAAAGTGGAAGAGGTAACCAGATATTCTCATTAAATCTTTCATTAAATCTTTTAACTTTTATTTAACAGCTTCACTGTTGTTTTTTTTAGATATTTAAAGAAAAAGACATCGTGTTTTTTTAGATATTTTCATAACCCTATTGCTCACTCATAATGCATCGTGTTCGTAAATCTATAATATCAATTGCCTAACAGCACTTAATAAGTATCTATCGGTGGGTGAGGTAAGTTAAATACCTAATCTAAAATACACTCGTAACCACTTTATAAGGATGTCGTCAATATATCTTTACAGAATAGTCTCTCAATATATGTCGATGCGAATACAGATAACACTAAATAACCGTTATGGCAATGGATATTGCTTCTATGACATAAAGTACCTATGGTCCATTTACATGCTACAGTTTGATCCACTGTAGCTTGTAATGGATCATAGTAAAACAATTAAATTAATGTTTTATTAAAGATAGGTAGGTCTTTTTTTCCAGTTAAATAGCGTAAAAATACTATTTATTTTGAAAATTATGTACTTAATTAATTGAAATTACGTAATTTACTGCTGATTATAAAAATTTATAAAAAAAATTAACAGACTTCAAAAAACTAAAAAGCGTAAGGTACCTACCTAATCAGTTACTTTTGGAGTCGATGCAAACGAAAACATTGAATCTTTCATCGGCTGGCTTAGATAACTGATTAGGTACCTTACGTGTTAAGATTATTTTTAGCTTTTTAGTTTTTTGAAGTCGTTTTTTTTTTAAAATAAAATTTACTTATTTTAACTATTTTTAGAGACAAATCCTATTTAAAACAGATCTTAAGAGTGCAAACAAAATTTAACTGCTGAACACCGATTTCATCTCTTATTATTCCACTCTTAGGAGTGAATTTTTTTCCGCAAATGTTTAATTATAGTATCTTTGAAGTATAAGCTATTCAAGAGAAGAGCCATCAAAATCAGTTTACATTTGTCAAAGATATTGGGTCACATAGATACAACAAAAATCAGTTGGCCTGGTATGGAGTTCATGCAATGTTTGATAATTTCCTTTAGATCCCATCATCAAAATTTAACCACATTTGTATGGGACCATTTTGAAAGTATTACTTTTCGAACAAAAAAAGAAATATCAAAATCTGCCAACGCAGTAACGAATGATCGCTGAACATACATTTAAAAAAAGATTTCGACGAATTAAGAACTCCTTTTTTGAATCGGTTAAAAACTGCTTTCAACGTGCAAATAAAGTCAGGTACTCTAATAGATTTTTTGGTTTCATAAATGTTGTTTTATTAGCGATTTTTATGTTGGTCCCAAAAAGTTGTGATAAAAACGTTAATTCTTTTTTGGGCAGTCGTGTAAAAATTGTAGCAGATTTTCTTACTTTAATAATTAATGTCTAGTTATAAATTATCCTTGAAATCATTCAAGTAAAATGAATAAACACCTGTAAATAAACATGTCGAAAACTAGAAAGCAATAAAATAAGTATGAATATGAAACTAATAAATGCGTATGAATATAAATCTTCAAGCAATAAATCGACTAGTAAAATTACTCACGTAGAGCAATCCTGTCGGCATATAAATATTGGAGGCAATTCTTCGCACGTGTTCCAAGTGTTATTACTGCTTGGTCAAATAATATGATTGCGATACCGTGGCAGCAGCCGACACCGGCGGTAAACGACATTTACAAAAAAAATTATAACAAATAATGCATAGAAAGTAGTAGGTGACGATTGCAAAGTAATGTAACATGTTACGGAGCATTCGTCGAATCGGTACGGGGAAACAAGTGAGCATCGAACCGGATTGACATTAAAGTTGGAAAATCAGTTTTTCCAAATATCAAGACTTGAGAGGTATAAAAGCGGGACTGGGACGGAAAGATCGGGACAAACTATAATGGCGCCCCTGTGCTTTGCACCTGCTTGCCTCGTGCGTTACCTCGTTCGTTGATTTTTTTATTTTATTGTCTGCAAACCGTTACTCCTTCGATGAAGCGGGATTTTAGGCGACTCGTTCAAGGTTCTAGCGGGACGCGTTCTTAGTGGACTGAAAGATGGGACGTCCAGCCGAAAGAACAAGATTTTTAACACACCTAACATGCTCAAAGCGCTTTAGTGTCCGTCGGCGGTGTTGCTAGTCGGAGCCACGGAAATCACACTTTTAGGTTCATTTGATCAAACTTATGGGAACTAATACAAAACATAGTAATTTAAGTTTTCATCATTTTACAATTCCGATATATGCTAACTGTAGAGTAATATTTAATATTTAAGCATAATCATATTGTATTATTATTTATCAATAATATACTAAATGTATATTGAAACTAATTATTCGTTTCTGCAGATCTGCACAGAGGTCGACACCGATAACTCAGGGTGGACCAAAAAGTGGGATGAGCACGGTAAATGCCCCTACGCGTACAAGGGCACCCAATGGGTTGGGTACGAGGACCCACGCAGTGTTGAGATCAAGATGAACTGGATCAAGGAGAAGGGTTACCTTGGAGCCATGACCTGGGCCATCGATATGGACGACTTCAAAGGACTTTGTGGAGAAAAGGACGTGCTGATTAAGCTTCTTCATAAGCACATGAGCGCTTACATGGTACCACCACCACGTACTGGCAACACTACTCCTACGGTAATATTTATTCCGCAATTATGTAAATATATTACTTACTATGCCGTTTACCAATTACCTCCGTAGCTGAGAGGCAAGCACGCCGGACTTGGTGCCGTCATGTCCGAGGTCCCGGGTTCGATTCCCGGTCGGGTCAATATTGAAAATGAACTTTTCTATGTTATCTCGGGTCTGGGTGTTGTGGTACCGTCGTTATTGCTGATTTTTATAACTCAAGTGCTTTGGTTACTTACCTAAGGATCAGAGTAATGTATATGATGTTGCTCAATATTTATTTATTTATGCACATAGTTTGTATTAAATATAAATAAAGTTCTGCACGTTAATGCAGGATTTATAATGTTGCAACTTGCAAGATCCTTACTAATTATTTCTTAGCGTCGACGACACCCAAATAGCTTTAAAATTGTCCATCAACTTTCTTAATCCCTTAAATCCATTACAAAATTGCGATGACAATACAAGCGAATGAAATCAATTATTTACCAGCCAACGAAAACTATCGCAAACGACCCCATAAATCTTCTAAACAAATCGGCAACGGTTATTCATTGCGATTTTATCTTCAGCCGGAATGGGCCAGGCCGCCGTCGACGCCGTCCGACCCCTCTGAGGGTGACCCCATCCCAACCACGACTACCAGTAAGCCGGCCACGACTAGTAAGCCGATCACGACTAGTAAGCCAATTGCGGACAAACCGACGACAAGTGCACCGACCCCAGCGCCCACTGTATCGACGACCACGGAAGAGGAGACCGCGCATCAGCAACCAGAAGCGGAGTTGCCAGCGGTAAGTTATTTTAAACTACTTTAGCCGTAGAACTGACGGCCGTTGGGGCAGAAGAGTTCTAGAAGCGTAGCGTAGGATGTCCGAGGGACAAAGGGTCGTCTGTCCCTTTGTCCCACAAACTAGACAGACGACCTAGTAAAGGTTGCAAAAAGTTGCTGGATGCAGGCCGCTGCTTCCAACCGGTCAATCTGGAATTCATTGGGTGAGGTTTACCTATGTTCAGCAGTGGCAGTTCCTATGGCTGAAATGAAGATGACTTTAGCTGTACATACCAGCATCATTATAATCGACCCAAAATCAAAGAGTAGGTGGTCCTCGGTTCTTGTCAATACAGAAAATGTTTTTTATAAATTGCCTCAGGTGTGCTCGAAGACGCCCCTAAAAATGCATTATTAAGCAATTATGGCCAAACGGACGACTAGCTAGTTGTGCGCTTCCATTGCCTTCTGTAGGTATGGCCAACGACCTAGAAAAACCACCGTGCAAGTCAAACCAGTTTAATGACTCCAGGATCTGTATTGAAGACCACACGAAAAAAGAAATGACAGTCTTTAAAAGTATCTAACTAACTACCGATTGGGAACCTAAACACAAGTTTTCCAAAATAATCTCTTAATGTCGACGATACGTGAAATGCATCAGTAAAGTTTACTTGTTTTTCCAGTAATTTTCTTAGTCGTGTCGTCAACCTGAGGCTGAGGCATTTACGTCAATTTTAATGAAGTTGTTTGCTGTTGCCTTCTTCATTTGTACCGTGGTCAACAAACAACCATTGCGCAACTCACAATGTTTTCCTTTACTGTTACGCAGCAATATCTTAAGTATATCCGAAGTTTAGTAAACTCAATGTGTAAGCTGGGGGTTGAACGCACTGTGAGACATACTACAGACGTTTTTCCCATGAATGTGCATCGTACCTAAAATGCATGTTTTCCGTCAAGGAACAGTATAACATATTCCTATGTTGTCTTCACGTAGAAACCAGTAGATAAATTAAGTAATAGGTTAGAAAGAAGCAGAATTTGATGCTAAAAATATATTTTACAGGAAAACGAAATTGAAAATACTGACAACATCTGCAAGTTGGACGAAGACTACATTCCCGACAAGAAGGAGTGCGACAAGGTAAATATAACGTTCCGTTTCAGTCAGATAATTCTATTAGAAACTTAAGGAAGTTTCTACATTGTAAGAGAAATGTTTCCTTTCATGTTAGCGCTTTTGTTCACGCGAGGTTTCAAACTTTTTACACAAATGTTACTTTTCTAAACAAAATTATATTCTTTTTTACAGTACTGGCGGTGCGTTAATGGTGAAGGAATGCAGTTCAAATGCCAACCTGGAACAGTCTTCAATGTAAAACTGAACGTTTGCGATTGGCCCGATAACGCCGATCGCCACGACTGCCAGCTATAAAGTAGCACGACTAAGTCGCACAACTAAGTCGATAAGTCAAACGACTAAGTCTTAGCGTTGCGTCTACGAGTAGTAAGTAAGCCTTAGTAGTCAGTGTAACTGACGTTGTTTGTCAAACTTGTTTATAGCTGTTAGCGGCTGAAAAATTATTGCTTGCAAAAATGAGAACATGAAGCGGATTGAGGAAAACAAAAAGCTTAAGTTGGCTTAAATCTATCACACAATTAATCAATTAGTGGAACATTTTAAGATCAATACCGACAAAATGTTTGGGTAAAAGTAAGTAATTTAAAGAAAATAAGTCAAAAATAATTACAAAGTTTTTGACATCACAAAATTTTTTTCTTGTGATGTCATTAATGTTTTTATTGGTGGTATGAAGAAAAAAATATTGCAGCCTTTTTTGACGTGTTATGTTCTCGGCCCAAAATACAGCATAAACTAGTTTGACGACGTTATAATTTATTGTCGCATAATATTTTCGCATTGCGTTGTTTTTAGCGTAGTGCGCCAATGTTATAGAATATCTCTATGTGATTTTATTAGGTTACATTTTAAAGTACTCATTTAAACTATGTTAAATTTGGAAAATATTAGCGAAAGTGTATTTCATTTGATGATAATTATAAATAAGTATATTGCCTCAATATTTGGACGTAAGTAAATTTGATTGATCGCCAAAATGCTGGAACAATACTTTCCCTTAGCTACTACTACAGTCAGGTGCAAAAATACCTACCTTAATTCTTTTTTAAATTTAACTTTAAAATGTTTGAAAGTGTTCATATTTTATAAGTTTAAAAGACTGTACTATTATTATGTATACAGCCCTAAATGACTTGTATGGTCTTACTCATCGCATGACTTTATTTTTAGGAATAATTGAGTAATGAGATCTAATTATTTTATCAAATAATTTGATAAATTGTTATATACGTCAGACTATGTTCAAATAAACCGCACATTTGTTTCGGAGTTTTATAAAATAGGTTTTATAAAATTATGGTAGATAATTTAATCTACTTTACAAATAAAATAAAAACTCAAGGTACATTTAGATACCCACCTAATAATTCGTATTTCTAGCTCAACAAAAATGTAATATTAGGTATATTTGTAAGTTACCTGTTTGAAATCAGCAGCTACAAAATAAAGTAGGATTCAATGCAAAGTAGGCATTAAATAACAAACTTGGTTAATAAACCTTAGCATTGTCTTAGGTTCGTATTAATATCCCGATCTTACATTTGCGATTGCTCATGAATACTATATAACTGCAATGCACTTGAAAGTAACTTATTGTACAGCGACCTAAAAACCTAACAATGAGAAAATTTTTACCTCACAACAAACACTGCCAAATACACGTCAAACTTCCTAGCTTTATAGTCGTGCTTAAAGTTGATATGTAAGTAATATCTAGTTACGTTAAACGTACAATCCCTACTGAATTGCACTTCTATATTTTTTTCATTTTGAGCAGTTTCAAAAGAGAGTTCGGATTATTTAAACGGCCTCAGCATAAATTGCCAGATCCACTCGGCTAACTCCGATGGACTTATGGCGGAATTATATTTATTTGGCGTATAATTCGTCCGGAGCCCAATTATACGGGAACTCCCGGAATTGGATGAATATTCAGGAATGCCGGCGCCTAGGTTAGCGTTAATTTATTTATAATGCTAAAAGTAATGATGACAATAAAGTTTGTAAAAAATATGGTTGTTTTATTTCATTTCTTGTTGAATCTTTCAATTAAACATTTAAGAAATGAGATTTGTTGTTTATTTAAATTGTATAATAAGTTGTAAAAAGAATATTACCCTTTTTGTACAACAGTGTATAATATATTTTTTAAAAAACTTTTTATTATTTCACTTGACTATTGTAAGTAGAAATATTTCTGTCTATAGCGACGACGCTGTTTTATACTTGGGGTTTTTCCCGATTTGCATTAGGAACAATTATTTCTTACCGTGGTCGTTGCTTCGATAGGTATATCACCGAGGCTGAATCGATTTCAACTGTACTTAATGACAAACTTAATAAATACAAAAGTAATATTGATGGCCGCTAAAAAAACACATACCAATCCCAGAATGAGTCATCTTATTATTTATATTATTTAAGTATACTTAGGTTACGTTTATTCTTTCTCATATTAACTTAACTAAGTAACTTAATATTGCTTAAATAAGCAGTACAATCACGCTTTAAAAGGAAATTTATTAATAAAATACGACCCTTTTATGTATTATTAGTTATTAGGAGCGTTCTGATGTTTACAACTAGCAATACGAGTAGTACAAATTTAATGTTATCCCAACCACAGAATAGATAGTACTTCTCCCTAACGATCAAACGAAAGCACTCGTTAATCACTTATGTGTTCATGGTGAGATGGTATGTTTAAAGTTGTTCATTAATTATATTATGTTATAATTTATAAAGGTAGTCGTCGGAAACTGTCTTATTTTATTCAATGATGAAATCACGTATGCCAGAATAGAATCGTCTACTGTGACATACCGAATAAAATTTTAGGATAGATTAGAATATAGTATTTATACGACAACATTTTGGTTCATTTCTCATTGTTTATTTTTATTTATGTAAACTTTATTGCACAAAATAAAATCGTACAAAAGGTGGACTTAATGCCATGTGGCATTCTCTACCAGTCGACCATTAGGCTAAACAGAAATGTTTTGTGGGCGGTGCATATGACGTTACAAAAAATTAACATTATTATATACTTACAGCATAAACTACACACAGTATTTAGTATTGTTAGTAGTAGTAGTAGTAGTAGTATTGTTACAAATATTATTTGTAATAAATAAAACTGGCATTAGTTTCAACTTAGACGAATCTTTAGTATTTAATGACTAAGTTAGAGCTATTGTTTTAGGACAGGGTCTTTTTAAAATGGTAATTTTTTAAATATATATGAATCCCATTATCTTTGATTGTTAGGGTTCCGTACCTCAAAGTAAAAACGGAACCCTTATACAGGGGCGTGTATCCCATATAGGCTATTATGCAGAGCCTACCTTCATAAAAAACCGACAGAACAGCTAACCATAATTATTAATTACGTATTCAACAATAAACAATAAATATTCTGTAACCATTTTGTACCTGTACTTATTCCTTACTAAAGCGCGTAACTTAGATCGTTACTGTGCAATTAACCAATGTTAGGCTGCCGCGAGATCGCCTACTGTTTCACGAAAACTTACTCAAATTTCACTCACAGCCTACCCCCATCTGAAACCAATGCACGCCCCTGCCCTTATACCACTTTGTTGTCCGTCCATCTGTCTGTTGAGGCTTTAAATCTCGGAAGCGCGTAAAGGTATCGAGTTGAAATTAAAACGATATACTCAGGTCTACAGTCTCTTGAAACTGTAAAAAATCAAACTTCTAAGTTAACGTAAAAAAAGATATGGCCGTTTATGCCGAAAAAAACTTATATTTTCGACACTCTCAAAGGAATCAAAATTAATAAGGTACTTCCCGTTGACCAAAAATCATGAAATTTGGCAAGAAGCAATGTTTTAAATGTTTAAATGTTGCACAAGTAACGGCAAAAGTCCAAAAACCGAAAAATTGTAGTTACATGAAAAAAAAAAACTTAACAAACTCGGAAAATCTCTTCGAGATCTTCAAGACTCGATTTCTGTTAAAAACGAATTATTTACAAAACTATAAGTTGGTACGGACACTCAGTGCGCGAGTTCGACTCGCACTTGGCCGGTTTTTTTATTGCGTTTGGTTACCTGAAAATTCAAAATATGTACCTATCTCAGTCAAACAGTTTAGGTTCAATTAAATTAAATTTTATACATTGATCAAATAGGAAGAGCCTGGTATGTTATGTAATAGATTTAGACAGAAAAATCTAAAAATACATTTAATTATGTTTGCTAGCCTCGAGTTTTGTACCAAAACGATGTATACTGTGTACCAACAAAGGGATCAAGCCAATTACTTCTTCTAATTAATTTGAACACAGTAAATGAATTAGAATTTAATTGCAAATACTATTTAAATATTTCGGATTAAACGACATATTGGACCCAAAAATTAAAGGCAATGAATCGCCGAGCAAGTCCTTTCACAAACGAGCATTGGAACTAATTGCACACCGATCCATTGCAATTTCGGTGAAATGAATGTTCAAGCTCGCTATTTGTAGCTTAAACCAGACAGTTAAGTAGTACACTTAACATCTATACCTAGTCTTGCCATAAATACCGAACCAAAGAAAAAAAAAATTCAAATGCAAATACATTTATTACTTTTACTGTGTGTTAGTTTAATACCTAAAAAAAACAATCAAAATATAAAAAGCTTATTCGAAGTGGTCTCCATTGGCTGCTATACAGTCCTTTAAACGTTGAGGCCAGTTATCAATAGAAGCACGCAGTCTTTTCATGGGAAAATTCTTCACTGCCAATCGTACGGATTGTTTTAGGGACTCCAAATTATCATGGCATTTAGAGCAAGCCGTACTCTCTAAAACTGTCCATAAATCATAATCCAGTGGATTAAGATCGGGACTAAAAGACGGCCAGTCTTCAGCTCTGATGAAGTCCGAAACGTTCGTTTCCAATCAAAACTGCGTAGACCGAGCTTTATGACCCGGCGCCGAGTCTTGCTGGAAGGACCATTCTTGGTTATTAAACATGGTGTTGTTAAGGGGCTTCACTACCTTCTCAAGAATGGTATCTTGATATACTTGTGCCGATGTTTTGATACCTTTTTCACAAAAGTATGACTCAGTCACTCCTTCATAGCTAATACCCTACCAAACCATCACTGAAGTCGGATAGTGCCTACGTTGTACTCTGTCAATATTGGGAAGCTTCCTTAGAGCTTTGAGCATAAATACGGTCATTTTATTCGTTAAAATGTTGCTCAGTTGTAAAAAAAATCTCATCCGTAAACAATTTTTTTCTGTGACCTCCCTTTGTGTACCTTCAGTAGTTGTTTCGATTTTACCACCCTATTCTTTTTTAAATTAACAGTTAAGAAATTACCAGTATGTCTCTTATAGGTTGCAAGTCCTTAGTCATCTTTTAAAATATGCGACATGGTTCTAGGTGCTATCTTCATCTCCCGAAATAAAATCTTTTGCTTTCGGTCAGGATTTCTTCGAATTCTTTCCCTTAATGCTTTAACCACCTTTTTCGTACGAACACTACGTGGACGGCTACATACTTTTCTGTCACAAACAGAGGAGGTCTCATTGTACCTTTGTATTAATAGCCCGGTACACAAACATTTTACTAATACCAAGCGTATGCAGAGATTTAAAAATTGCATTTGGCTCCATACCTACTTTGGTAATGCAATCACAGCGATTTGGTTCTCTTTATCACCCCACTACATTTTAATATCGCAAAATATTGTACAATGTATTGGCGCCAAAATGAGAAAATTCAATGAACAATCTTATAAAAATTACAGATTCCAAATTCAAATGTAATTTTTAATTTTTATTCGTAACAGTATATATGGCCAGACTAAGTATGTAGTCAAAGCACTTAGTAGTACCTACTTAAATTTGCAGCTTTTTGTTATATGTCTTAAGGTACTGACGTGCTTAAACCACTCCGCCTTCCACCCGCGCTTTAGGTAGCATGCTCAAAAATCAAACGACTGTTGATTTAGGAGCATGCTCAAGTTAAGCATGCTTATTACTGGCAATGCTTGTTCACACATGCCACTCAGTAGCAATTGCTTAGTGGCATGCTTTCGTGTCACTAATGAGCATGTCTTGACAGACATGCTCATTAGTGGCATCTACTGACGTACCGATAAGAATAAATCAAAATCACTAATCCACCCACGTCAGTTTACGACTGGACATGGGCCAGCTGTTCTTTTCCACCCATTGTCAGCAGCTTTGCACATATCAACGCTTTACCTTCGTAGCACGCTACGCTGCGTTTGCCAACAATTACGAATACCTACCTACCTATATCTGACTCAAAATTAATTAATATGCCGACCATTTAGTTAGAATCGCGTTTCTGTAACGATTGGTACAGAAAATGTCGTAGGTAAATAAAATATAAGTAATAGAGGCAAAATATTGTGTACCTATATTATGTTGAAGGTGAAATAGTTTTCTTGTAAATCAGCATGTTGGCTACTATATGACATAATTTATCCTTCTTGCTACTATGACTTCTGTAAGAGCCAGGGTCTAACAATGAGCTCCGTACTACATCAATCTTCTTTGTTTTTCTGTATAAAAAGAACACTGCTTACGTAAAATAAAAATTGCCTGCTAAGAATATTGGGCCTAGTTATGAACTCAAAAGACGATTCTTACGATACGATTTCTTTAGAGTCCATGATAGGCCACAGATTCTCAGCAGGCAATTTTTATTTCTAATATACCAACTCATATTACTCATATTATTATTACAGTTACAGACAGAAGTACATTTTCCAAGTCACTTCATCGCGAAATTGCAGTTGCATTATTTATTAAAGTCAAAGAAATCATAAATAAGTGGATGTATAAATCAGCTATGTGAGAAATCATGTGACAAAAGTAAAATATATACCTTTACTTTATTCGTCAATCAAGTTTAATAATGAATTGTTTTTCTTAATCACACCAATCATCTAGCCCCAAACTAAGCACCATGGCGACTAGATAATGGATAAACATACATATTTAAATAATTTTATAAACATCCATGAATTAAGTAGGTACAGATGCTCGTGATCATCACACAAACATTTTTCCCTTGCAGGATTCGAACCCGCAACCGCTGCCTTTGTAGTTCGGAGCGCGAACCATTACACTACACGTTGATCAAGTTTATCTTGACAATCTTTAAGAAACGTAACATTTAAAAATACCTACAAGGTTCAATTAAAAAACATAGGCACAGATAAGGATAGATCCTTGGCATCACACGCTCGCTTGAATTTTACTGATAATAATTTTGCAGAAATAATTCAAGCTGGCGTATGTTCTTAAAAATGCATCCCCTAAAAACCTGTTGCGAAAATTTTTGCCTAGCCCACGTACATATTTCGGATTCAACCCACGTGCTGGTTAAAAATGAATTTCTTATAAGAACAAGGATTTTATTTACCGATCTTATGTCTTAAACATTAAAGAATATATTTGAGTAACAAGAGTGGGATTTCAATTTATTTTTAGGCGGCGCCTGCTGTCTATACCTAGGCCATTGTAAATTAAATATACTGTGGTAAAGGTGTGCATGTCGCAGCTGACTAGTTGTATCAGCCCTTTTATTAAATACCTACCCACTTGACATTATTATTTTTATAAAAGTAGTGACTAATGATTTTTAAGAAACAAAGTTCTCTAACCTGGCTGGCCTGTTTATTGACTGCTGACTTTCAAATTCCAGCTGACTAGGCCGGTCGTTGAATGAAATAACACTACTAACGTTTAACTTGTTGACTACCGAAGGACAGATTCAAAAGCAGCGAGGAGATTTAAATATTTAGTAAATATTTTTTGTCGCTGCAGTAACCATCTGTTAAAATAGTTGATAAAGTTTCATTTTGTTAAGTTTGCTTTGACACTGTAGTTTATAATTGGTATTAGTGACGACAATAAGGACGTAGCACTACATGGTGAAACAGAATCTAAATTTAAAAAAAAGTTTGAGTTAAAACTCGTTGAACAATATTGATCAATAAGATGTGATTGTTGTATTGAAATATTTTGAATGGAATAGTAGCCTAAAGTAGTATTATAGTTTAGTTACTCGGAGTAAATTAAAGGCATTTCTCTTATGGTTGCAAGTAATGCCAAACTAATTTAGGATTATTACCATTGTAGGTCCATCCGTGATCATGGCATTCATGGTGCTTTCAACAGCGCCAAAGTATGGGAAACTCAATAAAAACCAGGTACATGGTAATAACCCGCATCAGTTGCTTCAAATGATGGGTACCTAATTACCATTAAAAGTCATAACCAGTTTGGCTACGCGACCTTAAACCTTTTCGTTACACATCAACGTCCTTCAGCCATTTGGTTTAATGCCGGCAGTCAATAAACAGGTTAGCCATTTCATTGAATGGCTGATTCTACAAGTTGCTCGTGACATGCACATGACCCTCGGGTGTTATTTTTACATTCCCTTTTATGTACCGCAAGGTTAGATTCCTAAGGGATCTTTACTTGTTCTCTTGGCATTTCTATAAGCTTCAGTTATTAAGGCTGACTCCAATTGGCTGAGTTGCGTTGTTTATAGTCATTGAGTTAATAACAACAAGAAGGTAAGGGTAATTTAGGTTTTACAGTCAATTTGAGCGCCAATCTTATTTCTTTTTTTATTTAGGTATTTATTTTGGATCTATTTTATTTTTATTAGTATTGTTACCGTCTCGATTGGTTATTATAATTTGGATATTTGTTACATTCAAAGTAACGTTACGGGTAAGTTAGGTACAAGTCAATCAGGTAGGTAATGTGTGTTATGCTACGCTTGTTATAAGCAACTCGCTATCGTCTTCTAGCCTACCGACTTAATGGATTTTGATGCGATTTAGGCTTGATTTAGAAAATTCTTGGTGTAGTGTTGTTAGTTGGTACTCGGAACTCGTTGCTATGAACAAGTACCTATTGATATTTTAGTTTGGCGTGCGTATTGTCAAGGTGCAATATGACTATTTTGTATGAAAAGGTAAAAACAAAAACTCCCGATTTCGATTTTACATAATAGAAGTTGTTTACCAATACTTTCAGGGCCTGCATCAAAATCTCAACAAAAATCCTTATTCAAATCTAAAGCTGACCGGTTAGAAGGAATTATAAGATGGTGGTCTCATAGAAATAGTTCTTCTAGCTTTTACAGCCCTTTGGAGGTTGTTGGTTGGTTAAAACACCCTGTCTGTATAGGATAGTATGTATTTGAGCTTCAAAAATAACTTAACAGCTACTAACTACTGCTTACTTAATTTAGTTGAAATATAGGTTACATAGTTTGATTTTGCTTATGAATTATACTAGACAAAATGTAATTAGATAATAAGGCCGAGGTCTACGCAAGTTTGCCGAAAATTTCCGTCGTGTAGGCGTACAGAACAAACTAATTTATGTAGGTATATTAAATTATATTCCATATTCTAGTTAGTAAAGTTTATTTCAGTAAGGAAGGTTGAGATATTATATCTTCATGTAAGCAATTGAAAGTCATTAAATCAACGAATACAAACATTATAACGTGTGTGGGCTTTTAAGACAGTGGTTTTCAAAGTGAACTGGGTAATATATTGTAAAATTTTGACCACCTCCATTTGACTGACTTTATTTTTTCTAAGATTATTTTAACACTTCTCCCTTCCTTCTTCCAATTTCCTACAAAAAATATTTTTCACCTAAAGAAAGAGTTTATTTTTTTCAAATCCTCAATCTAAATAATTACTTTTGTATATTTGTATGCAGCAAAGTAGACAATAATAAAAATAGTAGCCTATTCTGTTATTGGCTGGTATATGTGCTGCTTAATGTAGTACTCCAAATGGTATAACTCCTTCTCTTTTAAATTACTCAATTTCTATCTGTGTGGACCTGTAAGTGTTTTCAACCGACTTCAAAAAAGGAGGAGGTTCTCAATTCGACTGTATGTTTTTTTTTTGTATGTTTGTTACGCGATTACTCCGCCAATTATGAATCGATTTTAATGATTCCTTTTTTGTTTGGTAGATCATACTTCAGAGGTGGTCCCATATAAATTTTATCGAAATTGATTTAGAGCTTTTTGAGAAAATCAACAAATATATACCCAGATAATATTTTGGTTGTGGTTCTTGTTACCTATCTTCGACAAATATGAGCCGATTTTGATGATTTTTGTTTTATTGAATAGCTTATACTTCAAAGATGATATGATAAAAGTTTGAAAAATAGAATCACCCCTAAGGGTAGGAAAATAGGGGATGAAATCGGTGTTTAGTGTTTTTTTTGTATACCTACCTATTAAAAAATTGTAAACCTTGGTCTTCCTAAAACAAATCAATAAATATATTGTTTTTACAAAAGAAATCTAATCTGAAAGCACTGATCATATGCATGTCATAAATAAACAAATACCTACAAGAGTAAATTACAGCATGAATATATAAAATATATTTTATTTTACTATTTTGAGATGTTTGGATCAACGGATCCCGTAGTTTGGGAACCAAATTATTATTATTATTTAATATTATTGTAAGATTCTAAGGCTAGAGTTATGATAATATATGAACGATATAAATAGATTGTGTCCCTTTTGCCCCAGGGAAAAAAAGATAATTGCTGGCTATTTTTTTCATGTCACAGAAATTGGATATTATTTTTGCAAAGGTTTGAACTTTGATTACGATTATTATCTTTTTAAAGCTTATATCTGTTTAATAAATAAGGATACTAGGTATTAGTTATTACAAGTAGTGACATCGCCTGAGATTTGTCATAATTAAAGTTTCAAGTTCTAACAATACTAACATCTCTTATACCTTTATTGTGTGGACTACTGTTACTGTATGAAAGTGAATAAATGAATTATGAATTAACTCTAAAAGAGTTGGTTTTTAGAATGCTTTTCGTTAAAAAACACAGATTGGGGTTTTTTACGTTTTTTTATTTTAAACTAGTTGACCCAGCGAACTTCGTTCCGCCAATTCGTTTGACAGGTACGAACAGTTTGTATAGGAAAATAAAATAGTTGTTTTACTACTTTCCTCGCAGCTTTATTATATTTTCTGACCTTTTAAACCTTCCCTGAACTTCCACAAATATTTCAAGATGAAAATTAGACAAATCAATCCAGCCATTCTCGAGTTTTAGCGAGACAAACGAACAGCAATTCATTTTTTATATACATATAGATAAGGGTATTCCATTTACTCTCTTTATTTTACTCACTAAAGGCCTAAGGAACTATTTTACAATTAATAATGCATATATATATAAAAATACTTCTCGGTGTCTTCTATAGTCCTTCCCTAAGAGTGGATTACTTTTCCGCTCTGGAGAAAACATTAGAAGACCTGACTCCGTTAAACAGTCACACCATACTGATGGGAGATTTTAACACATGTTTAATTAAAAATGATTCTCGTTCACTTCGTCTTAGATCTGTCATTACTTCATGCAACTTAAATATTATCCCTCTCAATACCACCCACTATTTTCCAAACAGCGCCCCATCACTACTGGACCTTATGATTGTCACCTCCCCTGATCACGTTGCTAAGTACGGCCAGTGCCATGCCGATGCGTTCTCTTTTCATGATCTGATCTACCTTTCATACAAAGTTCGTCCACCTAAATCTAAGACAAAATTTCTCCTGCAACGCAATTTTAGTAGCATGAACATTGATGCTCTTAAACTTGACACAATAAATACGGACTGGTCCGTGATTGAGGTTGCTGATGATGTGAATGAAAAGGTCAGACTTTTCAACACTATTCTTACAAAATTATTTGATAAGCATGCTCCTGTTCGCCCTGTCAGAATCAAACATGTTCCTGCACTCTGGTTGTCAGATGAACTGAAATCCTTACGAGACAAGAAAAACGCTGCCAGGACTAGATTCAAAATGGACCCGTCCGATAAAAACCGCGAAAGATATAAATTACTTCGGAATCGCTGCAATACTTTGTGTAGAGACGCTCAAAGACGCCATATTCATAAATCTGTTGAAAATGGAGATCCCGCTAAAGTCTGGAAATTTTTAAAGTCAATTGGAGTTGGAAAATCACGTAACGATTCCATTGCCAAAGATATTAACATTAACCTTTTAAACAAGCATTTCTCTACATCTGTTGCCCTTGATGGCTCGATTAAAAAAGATACACTTAGTCATCTTTCAGTACTTCCAACTCCTGACTATCCACCTTTTATTTTTAGTCAAGTATCCGATTGTGATGTTAAGAAGAACATACTATCTATTGCCTCTAACGCTGTAGGGAGCGACAATATTAGTCGTAACATGATAGTTCCTATACTAGACTACGTTACTCCTATTATTACTCACATATTGAACCATTCTCTCTCCTCAAGCGTCTTTCCAACAATATGGAAAGATGCCCAAGTTACTCCCTTACCAAAAAAGACCAACCCAACTTTATACTCAGAATATCGCCCCATATCCATCCTACCATTTATTTCTAAAGTTATAGAGCGTGTTGTCCATCAGCAACTTAGTTATTTTTTGTCCAAAAACCAACTTCTAAACCCGTTTCAATCTGGTTTCCGGCCCGGGCATAGTACGGTTTCAGCGTTAGTCAAAATCACTGATGATGTCAGAAATGGCATAGATAATGGGCATCTTACCGTACTAACCTTGTTGGACTTCAGTAACGCCT
Source organism: Anania hortulata (assembly GCA_963576865.1). NCBI lineage: Eukaryota > Metazoa > Arthropoda > Insecta > Lepidoptera > Crambidae > Anania > Anania hortulata. Next base: position 8,999,617 of record OY756408.1, on the reverse strand, counting down.
TCAATAGTGTTGATTTTGATCTTCTGCTGGGAACACTGGGTTCGCTTAACATATCTCCAACGGTGCTTGACTGGTTTCATAGTTACTTGCATGGACGCCGGCAACGCATTCGTGCTGATGACTGTTTCTCTGCATGGTGTGACATCAGTGCCGGTGTTCCTCAAGGTGGCGTTCTGTCTCCTCTTCTATTTGCAATTTTTATTAATTCAATCACTCTCAAATTATCATCTTCCTTCCACTTGTATGCAGACGATCTCCAAATATATTCCCAAGGGCGCCTTGAAGACCTCTCTAGTGTAGTGAAGTTGATAAACACTGACTTGAACCGTATTCTCAGCTGGAGCAAGTCATACGGACTCAAGGTCAACCCCTCTAAGACGCAGGTTATAGTGCTGGGTGGCTCTCGGCGAATTGCCAGGATTGACTGGAGTGCCTTGCCACCCATCACATTCGACGGGGTCCTTATACCATACAGCAAAGTCGTAAAAAACCTAGGTGTTTACATAGATAGCGCACTAACCTGGACGACGCAGATTGCGGAGGTCAGCAGGAAGATGTTTGCAACGGCAGCGTCAATTAATAGACTACGCAACTTTTTACCAAAACCTACTAAAATTGCACTAGTACAGGCTTTACTTTTCCCCATTCTTGATTATGCAGACTGTAGCTACTTAGATCTCAACGAAAGTCTCCTAAGCAAGCTCGAGCGCCTTCAGAACTTCTGCATTCGTATAATTTATGGTCTGCGTAAGTACGACCATGTCTCAGAATACCGAGCTCTGCTAAAATGGCTACCTATTCGACGTCGGCGTGAATATCACATTCTTTCTTTTCTATTTTCTATCCTATTTAATCCTAAGTCACCGCCGTATCTAAAGGAGCGCTTTAATTTTTTGCAACCTGCCCTAGGTCACGAAATGCGGTCTTCCAATAAACTTCGCCTCGTTTTTCCACTCCATTCTTCTCAAACCTATTCCCACTCCTTCACTGTGCAATCCATCCGCCTATGGAACTCCTTGCCATTGTCTATTCGAGAATCTGAATCGCTTCACAGTTTCAAAACTAGACTTAAAACCTATCTCCTTTCACTGTAGTTTTCTCCTGTCTATTTTTCCTCTACTTTATTTATTTAGCCATTTTTCCTACATCTTGGTCACTAGATTCTTTTTCATGTTAATAGGGTATTTATTTATTTACATGTATTTATTTTAAGTATGTATTCATATTATGTCTGTATTATATAAGTATTTTACTATGTACATGTACTAGGTAGTATGTATTTTATTTTATTTGTTCTTATTTTATTTTATTTGTTTGTTTAATTAGTTTGTTAAATTTTTTGGACTTTTATGTTTTGGAACTCTTTACCGCCTCCCTTCTCTCAATATTAATTCAACTTTCCTCTACCTGAAGGTTGTCTGGAAGAGATCGCTTCCAGCGATAAGACCGCCTAAATTGTGCTATTCACTAACTACTTTCCTGTGATTTGTTTGTTTTGTGTGGTGTACAATAAAGAGTATCTATCTATCTATCTATCTATATATTATAAAAATTATGGATACAATAAAGTATTGAGTATAATGTAAATATAAATTAATTGACATTTATGCAGGGCGGCCCAAGGTCCCCTCTAGGTCCAGATTAGGTCCGGTCCGTCGTACCCGTACCGCCGAATCGGGGGTCCCGAAATGGGGAATGGACCCATGGATAGTTCAACGATGTTTTGTAGTTTTCGACTAATACATTTTTTATGGACTTGTCGTAGTTTGCATGTTAAATAATAGGTATTTTTTCAGTGTGTGCTTTCCGTAATTGTTTTGTTTATTATTTTACATATAAATACCAGAGACGATTATCGGCTCTGATATATCTGACAATAGGTCCGTAAAAAAATATTCTGACTTTGACATAAGTACAATAAAATTTAGCCAAAGCTAAAATTCTTTTTTTCATTTTTGATTTAATAAAAACAAATCTTCTATTATATACCTTATTTATCATATTTTGGATAGAAAATGGCTATTTTAGACAAATTAAGACAAACAATGTGTTTTGTTAAAGTTGTATCGATTAAAGGACAATTTCTAAATCTTCTTTTTTAATTTTATACAAAATGTAATTCTAAGAAACCATTTTGTTTTTATTTTAAAATCTAATTTCGGACGTCACCATAATATTTATCCTACGCTTAAGTAATACTTTTTCGACTTTATATAGGGTTTAGACCCAATGCCATATAAACAAGAAACTTTTACTATGATACCAAAATCGAAATCTCTAAGAAAAACTTACTTCTTTATACAAACTGATGTCGCTAAATGTTGTATAGACTAGTAAAAACTGTGTTTTCATTTATTGTCGTATAATCGTCTTCACCCTGTATCATCATCATCATCATCATTTCAGCCATGATACGTCCACTGCTGAACAGAGGCCTCCCCTAATGACTTATCATCAGGGGGGATTGCCATTACTCGCCACGCTTGGCAGGCGGGTTGGCGAGCGCAGTTTTTTATAAGATTTCGCACGACGACGCTGCTGCCCGTCTCGTACTACAGGAATTAGTCGCCTCTTACGACACGCCTCCTGTTGGCCTCACCCTGTATATCCGCAGTTAATTTCTATCTTTTAAAAAGCTTATACAATTAAATAAGTAAGTAAGTAAGTAAAGCGACCATATCGGCATACACGTTAAGAACATTTACTTGTTATACCTACCTATTTTATAACGTCGCCTCAGTGATAATAGCGGTACATAACTTAATTTGATTAAATATTTGTAATCATGTTCTGTTTACACAGGTTTTTGGATCTTTGTAAAATTGATCAACGTAGCAATAATATTTTATTTGTAAAAAGGTCCATTAACGTACGTGAATGAAATCAAACAGTTTAATAATTTGCAAACGTTACACATTTTTTTTGTAGTGTAGGACGCCCCCCGGCTTGATGGACTGACGACGCTAGGAAGATGGCTGGCAGTGGCTGGATGAAAAAACGAGAGAACATGCTCTTTAACTTCACGTCCAGTAATGGGCTGACAATAACATAATGATGATGATTTTTGTAGGAATTATTTGCTGGAGTTCTTTACGTAACACATGTTATTATTTTATTTTACTCTAATACTAATAATTATGCTGTATTTAAAAATCCAAAAAAAAAGTGATAACATAAAATTTAATCAAAAAGGAGATGGGGCTCGTCCGGGATTTGAACCCGGGACCTCTCGCACCCTAAGCGAAAATCATACCCCTAGACCAACGAGCCGGTTGACAATGTACACGAAATTTAGAATTACATTCTTAGCCATCGACGCCAAACCAAAAGTGAAAGGTCCGCGTGACGTCACATAATAATAGGAAAGGCATACATTCGACCGACTATGATTCATTCTGATAAAATATTAACTTGCTTCGCTCGCGTTTACTCACTCGCGTTTCTCTGGCTGGAACTGAATCCCAGAGTAAAAAAAAACAGGATAAAATTTTTTTTCGTTTAATAATGTAAACTAAGTTATGTAGTGGGAGAAGAAACCCCTTTACAGCAGGATTAATTTGGTAACACGGTATTTTGGTTAAGAAAAAAAGTTAAAAGTTAGGCTGATCAAATAATTAGTACCTAATTCAATAAAAGGGAAACTTCGATTTAATACTCATTAGTATTTGTTTAATGTCTTGTGGCATAAGGGGTCAGGGGGAATGGGGGAGAAAGGGGAAAGCCCCTCCCAATAGGACTAATTATTGTATTCACAAACATTTTATTTCAATGTACTGACACTTTTTAGTCACATCAATAATTGTGAAAATAAACTCAATTAATATTGCATTTAATAAAAAAATACCTCTTTCTTTACTTACTTACTTTACTTTCTTTACATGCCAAATTCGGCTTAAATGTTTGGTTACTATAATAAACGAACAAGCGATGATAAGCGATTACTTGTTAATAAAACATTTAGATTAATAAGATAGCTCATTAACTATTATCTTATCATAATACTTACGTATTTGTTACCATTATTTATCAAAACTATCATATTATTGTATATATAAATAAATTGGTATTAAAACAAAACAATATAAAAGTACTAGACCCATAATTATAGTAGGCTACCTACATTTGCCTACATTACGATTATAAATATCTGTGACGTATTTTGCATGCAGCTATATGTAAGGTAGGAAAACTCAATTCTAATAAATTAAGTAAATTAAGATAAGATCGCGTTAAAACTTGTAATCACTCAATCCTTGAGTTCAAAAATGATTAGGTACTTACATCAACTTTCCTCAAGTTTATTTTCGATAAATAATTTACTTTATTTAAGGAACTTGAATAATCTAATCAGAATAAAATAGAAAATTAATTCCAAATAGTGCAATTCGCGCATCATTCGGCGCACAAGAGTAGAATCCAGTAGCGCGCTTATAACACGCTAGTATTGCCGAGGTGAGCGCCGCATTCACGTCAAAGGGCCGCGATCGGCAGCCATTACGGTTTCCCGCGAAAAAACTTGCGTTATTAAAAATTATAACAACATCTATAACCTTGCCAGTATCCCACCTGTGCCTAAATGATGGATTTCATAGACCATAAAAAGTAAATTAAAAAGTTTCTAACACTGGCCGGTTGAACAAATGTTTTTTCCCGTGTGAAGGAAACGAAGAAAACTTATGCCAAACTTGTGTGTAGAATGTGTTTTCCTTTTTCGAAATTAAATTCGTAAGTGGAACGGACTTTTTGAAGTTCAGTTAAAGATTTTGGTACATAGTTGGTTAATTGTGAGTGCGGGTGAGTGCTTTACAGAAGGTAAGTACCTACCTAAGTTACATAATTCACTTATTACTGAAATTTAAGTTAAGTTGTACGAATTTAATTATAATATTAGTCGTTGTTTCTGGAATACTACAGATATATACATAAAGATAATACCATAAAGTCAACACTGTATTTTCTAGGTAAGGAAAAACTTTTACGAAAAGCTGAATTAAAAAGCTTTCAAACCGGTATCTAGGTTACAGAATCAGAAATTGTCTGTTGTTATATTATACCTACCTATTTCTTTGCAGTAAGACTGAATTAAAATTAATAGTTAAATAAGTTATTGATTTTTTTTATCTAAATGTTTATAATACGTTTTATAATCTCAAATACTAATATTTCATGATCATATATAATATTCGGTATTCAAGTTTTAACTTCAACTGTTTTTAATTTTATGTAAGTGATTAACACATCCAGGGTCGCAGTAAGTATCTTTTTGATACACCAATGGATGGTTTCTCGCAGGCCTGAACCTCTCTGCCCAGAGAAAGGAATAAATAGTTTTTTTAAATTGTTACATGGTCTTGTTCTTGCGATCGCTCTGCATCCAATAAGATAATAAAACAACTAACTCTGTAATATGCAGTCCGATGTTTATCAGTACACACCCTTTTCCTTTCAACAACTTCCTATTGCTGATTAGCTGGCTGAGTTAGTAAGCCATACTAACTGGTTTCTGGTACTCAAATACAACAACTTTTACAACACAGTAATATTAAAAAAACCACTGCTTCATACAAACTGATGTCCGCTGGTCGGCGGCTTAGAATGTTTTTTTTTGTAAATTTTTATTTTACCGCTTTCGTTCTTCGTCCCATTTAATAAGTGATTGTATTTGAGCATCAGCCCTTAGAGTGTTGTTAATGTTTTTAAAATAACCCTGTATAGGTAATTTTATAGGTCGTTCGAAAGAAAGAAAACAAAAACTAGAAATAAATAAACGAGTACTAGATAATGCCACCATAGTTTTGGCTTGTTAATTTGATGAAAAATTAGGAAGCCATAAGCATTTTACTATTTTAATTTGTTTTTGGCGCTGAAAGTGTTAAGAACAGCCAATAGATAAATTTGCTCAACTCTAAATTTGCCCTAATTTGGATTGAAATACCATATTTTTGTCTTTCTATCTGTTTTCTCTCTCATAAAAAGTGAAGGATTATTAGGTCCTAATTTACTAGTTAAATTTCTTCTAAGGGTTGATACAACAATTTTTCTACAGAACATGTATTTAAATCTTTAAAAAAAACACTTTTCCATACTATTATAATCATCATCATGTCAGCCTATTGCAGTCCACTGCTGGACGTAAGCGCTAAAGAGCATGATCTCCCGCTTTTTTCATCCAGCCACTGCCAGTCATCTTCCTAAGATCAGCCATTTTCCACACATCTGATGGGTGAACCAGTCGCCAGTTCAGTTTCCAGGGTAGTGTTTTTTTTTTTCGATTTTAATGTTGGTTCTGTAAAAGTTCCTGAACTTGAGCAGTAAATAAAATAACCTCCAAGAAGTATGTTTGATGAATTAGGATATAAAATTATGTTTTAAATATTGGTATATTTCCCTTGTGTCTCCCTTGAGTACTTACTTGACGATAGCAAAATCACCGCTCTACATAGAGCGGGATTTAAATTCAATAAATTGAGTAAGGTATCAAATTGCATTCCAGTGAAAATACACACTACAATACCGGCTGCCCAGAATATCCGCTTTTAAATGAATTTAATTGATAAATAAAAAAATTCTAACATCATAGGTTAAGAAATTAATATTACTACAACTTTATGGTGTACGCCTGAAAAAAAAATTTTTAAATTTTATGTACAGGGTGTCCCGTAACCTAAAGGCCTACGCAAACGAGGGACTTTTGTCTGTAGAATCGTGAAAAAAATGTCCGCCGAGAACTTGCCATGGACTCAACGCACACGGTGTGCGATCATTTGTTGCCCGATCATCGTGCATACAAGCGTCACTTTCCAGCGCGCAACGCAGACTAAAGTTCGCTGTGTGCGTTGCTGCGCTTAGTCACATGAGTTCTATTTTTTTCGAGAACTCCTCTGTACTTTTGTCCAGTCGATCTCTTGGCGTCTTTAGTTATTTGGAGGACTTTTTATACGCGGTACTTTTAATCCCTCGTGTGCGTTTGCAGAGCTTTTTGATTGATTTGCGACTCGATGCAATTGTAAGCGATCTATTTTGGCGGACTAAAAAGTCCGCGGACAAAAGTCCCTCGTCTGCGCAGGCCTTTAGAGTAACCTTGGACTGTCTAGAGGCAGCACGCGTTCTAGCCAAGAGTTATCACTTTTAATATTATTTTTAGGTTAAATCTATGTTTCTGTGTGAATGTTGAAGTGTTCCTAAGATTTCTACACATACCAGTCACAAAACATCGTTAATAATTTAAGTCCTACTTATTTTACAAGGAGTCAGAACTACCACTTTTCACGTAAATACGCATAAAACACCCATTATCAAAAGGTATTGGAATAGAAGTAATGGCAAACTGTTAGGTGGTAACCTACCTAATGATTCAAGTTGCAATGGCAGATTAGAGCCCTTTACATGGAGTTTTTTTTATAAATATTTTTAATCCTTCCAAACATTAATGCACATTATGTGTAACGTGTTAATAATATCATTCTTCTAAACCCATGGGTATATTATAGACTTATCACTTTCCATGTATTCTCACTTAGGAATTTAGAACAGAGAATAAATAGTTAATGCAAAAATAAAGTAATTGAAAAGAAAAACTTGACTCTAACAAAAAATTACACTTTAAAGGTTAACATTACGCAAACGGATCTTATAATCAAAAACGGTGTTTGCACCGATTTATTTACCAACTGGTCGGCTTACCTATGCGAAATTATGAGTTTGTAGTAGTAATTAAATAAAAAAGCCAAGTGCGAGTCGGACACGCGCACCGAGGGTTCCGTACAAACCTGTAGGTACATATGTAAGTAAAAGTTCACCCATCACGACAATCGAGTCTTAGTTATGGTATTTTTAGCGACATTACAAAAGGTAAATTGATTATTTTAGAAGTTACAGCACATTTTACCACTTTGGAAGTGTCTCTCGCGCAAACTATTCTGTTTAGAAAAAATATATTTTAGAAACCTTAATATCATTTTTGAAGACCTATCCATAGATATCCCCACACGTACCTATGGGTTTGACGAAAAAAAAAAGAGTTTCAGTTCTAAGTATGGGGAACCCCCAAAATGTAGAACCCTAAAATAATTTGAAACGCTATAAAAAATATTTTCAACATCATAAACCCAGTGTTGCGCATATCTTAACGTGTGAATAATCATTGCGTAAAAATTGGTTCTCATCTTTTAAAAGCGACTTATTTTATTTCTAGAAAATGTATAATATAGTGACGCATGTATAAATCGACGAACATTTTGTAAAAACTTCAGAAATAATTGCATCTGTCTAACAGTTTAATTAAATAAATCGTCTGGAATTTGATCTGGCAGTTTAAAAAGTAAATAAAGTAATAACTTTTGCTTTTATTATTAAATAAATAAAAGCTTTAGTCAGAATATTAGCTCTTTAAAACTGTTTTAGTGACGTACTATATCACAGTTTTGTAGTTTAATGTACAGCCTACCTAACTTTGACGCCAATAAATGTTAATATCAAAATCGTTTTTTTTTATTACCCTAAAACAATCCAATAAAGGTGGTACAACTGGTAGCCGGAGTTAAATAAAATGTTTATTCCGTAGGCCACGCCGTTACTACTTGCACCAGCAATGGATTTTTTAGGCTTTCGTGCTTCAAAATGACAGGCACTTCCGCGCACTTTCAACTATCTACCACGGAATGGAGTGACGTTAAAATTTGGCACGGTAGGGAAATGTTGAAGCAGAATTTCACAAGGTACTGTATATGAAGATACTATTGAGGCTACAATTTTATGCTTAGCCCTAATATTTTGCTTAAAAGTAATCAATAAAAATGTTTTAGTCATGAAGCGCACGTTTACGCAACACGTAATTTTTGGAGCAATTATAATTTATATCCATTGTTTTAAGAGTAACATAGAACATGTATAATTCTATTGTTAGGAAAAACATAAAACCAAACGAACTAGGTAACTTTATAAACGGTATATTATGTGACATCAATCTGATGAAAAGTTTAATGATATAAAAAAAAACTGATGAAAAACGTCCTATCAGTTTTCAGTTTATTGGAAAGGTAGTCATGATAACTCTGATATACATATACTTAACAGTTAGCTTGTTCGCTTAACACTGCGGCGGCTTATTAGGCGGCGACTAGACCTAGTTTTACCAAGATAGATAGATAGATAGATAGATAGATAGATAGATAGATAGATAGATAGATAGATAGATAGATACTCTTTATTCCAAGCTCCAAGCTCCGCTAGCACCTGTACGCACTGCAAAGTGTAAAACTTGCTCCCCGCTTTAAGCTTTTGGTCAACCGCGCGGATGCCCGCAACGCAGTTAGCTTCATAGAATAATGGGTATTTACGCTAGACACTAAGACAAGATACGTTTTTATTTATTTTATTAAAAAGTTACACCAACAGCAAATCCTAAGCGCCTAAGCACAACGCGGGTAACAAAATGTGTTTAAAACTTTTGCGGGCAGCCGCATCGTATAGTGCGTATAAAAACGGGTTTTACATACCTACTTGTTTAGGCACTTAGTGAATAACATATATTGGTGACATCGAACGTAATAGATAGTACACTAAATACTTATTTTAGGTATTTTCTATTATTTGTATATGAAAATGCCATCCTGCTCTAGATGTATTTACTCAAAAGGTTTGGTTAGTGAATGGTGATCCGTTCTTTCATCCTTCAAAATAATTGCGTAATGTGTAAATAATGCCTGCCTTTTCTGGGAATCTTATTGAATGAAGCCTTTCGAGAAAATATATAAGATCAACAATAGATAAAACCAGTACGGGATTGTAATGATTCGTCTCCAATGAGAGCGTCGCGTGTGTTGGGCATTCGATAACGAACCTTCGAGTGATGAAAACATTTATTCGGGATTTCTAATAGAATGTACATTCTATTCGATGTTTTACCATAGTTTTTGATTGAGGTAAATATTGTTTTTTGTATGACACGATTGACAGGGGTAGCTATTAGCCATGAGGTTGTACCCATGTACCACTCTCTAAATTGAACCATCTCTTTTGCTTTTGCTTAGTAAATGAAAAGTGACAGAATATCAAATTTAGAACAGACTATGACATCAAAAAACCAGTTTGCCTTATCTTTTTGTGATATTTCAGTCGTAGGTAGTAAGTTAACATGCCTCTTTAATACTATTTGGATGCAGTTTGACAACTGTATCTTTGCTGAGTTTAGTCAGTAAAGGAATTTAAGGATTCTGTAAGAGCAAGTGTTGAAAGCTGAAACTGGCCACGCTGTAGCTAAGCCTTTTATAACACGTAAGGCAGAAAATCTCTAGGCCTAATATAAAATAAGGAAAATAAAAGGAATTACGTTTATACATGACATATTACGAGAGTGACTATTGTTCGACTACTCGAACATCGACATTGATTAGAACAGATCTAGGGGCTTACTTTTGAAGCATTCGATTTCCAATTTGCATCAAAATTGTTTTTTTAGGAAATTGTGAATGATTCTTGAAATTGCATATGTGAATTTTAACTCTAATGCTTTAAAATACATCTCCTAGCATAAATAACGCTATGTTATGGTATGTGACGGAATCTGTGTTATGGTATGGTTCATGTTTACCCATGCCGATTAATGGAGCAATATAAAAAACTTATTTCATAGTGGCATAGTCGTTGGAATGATGAAGATTGTATTAATTGGAAATTAAATTATCTCAAAAAATTCGTAAAAAAAGCAAATGACACATTGTAATCTACCAGAAATATACATTAAATATCTATTAAAGACTAAAAAGGAAAATGAAACAACACCGTGCATAACAGAAAGAAACTTTGAAAGTAATGCAAACGGAATACACAAGAGTCCCGTCGGAGGCCGCTACCCTCGTTTGGAGTGATCCTACATTTTATTAAGACCTCCACGATTAGGCTCAAGAGATACGGCCCTTAGGATTAATCAGTGTCATACTCGTTGTTACAATCCCAAACATGGCGTCAACCCTAATATATTTAAGTACAGTAGGCTAACTCCTAATTATGCGCGTTGAATGAGTCAACTTGTGGCGTTTAGGGTTCTGAACGCATTCAATTACCGTACGCATGTGATTTAGAAGCATAATGATGATTGGTTGTATATTATGTATATGTGAAAGTTTTTTCAATATACGCCTGACTAAAATCATCACAAAACAATATTATTGAAAAAGGTTACTCTCTGCATTAATTTTAAAGTTAATTAATTAACTAATTAACCTGTAGTGATCTATAACCTTGTAAGTGTGCAATAAACCGACACGCCATATTAAAACGAAAGTTTGAATCCGGCATGGGAAATGTCGGCGTACGTGAAAAGGCTGCTGACCTTCTGGGACGACCTAGGATGGTTGGACCTAGTAAGAAAGACTAAGTAGCACACACAATGGCCCAATCATGAGGCTAAGTGCGGAAAAAGCCCAGCTAAACTAACTAACTAACTATGTCGGCGTACTTAAACCTTCTAAAGTGGTGACCCCAACATGACATGAACACGCATCCTAAAAGTAGACGGTTCTGAGTGTCGGCATGCAGGAATTGGTCTCATAGTTGACATCTTACGCCACAGTTTGTCGACAATATCACTGGGATTTTCGGGTGTGTTGGTGCTGGTGTTAGGTGCAAGTATCTCTTCTGCTAGACGTATGTTTTCGTCGTAAAGCATCTTTGCAGCATCTGTGGCCTTATCTTCTTTAAAAGGTGTGTCTTGGCATGCCCAAGTAAAACGAATAGTAACAATGTTACCCACGAGATCACGATCACGATCACGGCACCGTAGAGCCGCTCTTAATTACGTGAACTCGCTCTATAATTCCGTTAGCACTGAGATGGTAAGCGGCCGTTCTGATCCATTTAGTTTCAAAATGTTGCATTAGATGCACAAAAAGATCGGACTTTAATTGAGAACCCTGATCAGTTATAATAATCGAGGGAACTCCAAAACGACCAACCCGCTCTCTTGTAAAAGTATCAGCTACTTCCTCAGCCGTAATGCAACGCATATGCCAAACTTCGGGCCATCGAGATACCCTGTCTATACCAGTCAAACAGTAGCGGAATTTATTACAGATGGGTAATGTAGTAATGCAGTAATGATGTCTTTGTGGTCATGGACGAAGCGACCGAATAGTTTTGCAAAAGTTCCGGAGGGTGCAGAGTTGTGTCTTGAAATTTAACTGCGTTTTGGAAGGTTATACAAGATCGAGCCCACTGTTGGCAATCCTTTCTTGAAGGCCAGACGTAACGGCTTGTTATTAGACGGGTGGTTGCTTGTACACCTGGATGACTCAAATTATGTAGCTTGTCGAATGCACCCGTGGATACGTCACAGAGGATATAAAATTCGGTTTGAGGTCCGTAAAAATAGTGGCGTGCTGGACTTCAAGGACGGCAAAAATGCTTTTGTAAAACGTCAGCAGTTTTCGGTAATTAGCTGACCACTGCGTTGTTTGTGGACTCGCTTTTTAGGGTTCCGTAGCCAAATGGCAAAAAACGGAACCCTTATGAATTCGTCATGTCTGTCTGTCTGTCTGTCTGTCCGTCCGTATGTCACAGCCACTTTTTTCCGAAACTATAAGAACTATACTGTTGAAACTTGGTAAGTAGATGTATTCTGTGAACCGCATTAAGATTTTCACACAAAACTAGAAAAAAAAACAATAAATTTTGGGGGTTCCCCATACTTAGAACTGAAACTAAACAAAAATTATTCATCAAACCTATACGTGTCGGGTATCTATGAATAGGTCTTTAAAAATGATATTGAGGTTTCTAATATCATTTTTTTTAAAACTGAATAGTTTGCGCGAGAGTCACTTCCAAAGTGGTAAAATAAGTGTCCCTCCCCCTTTAACTTCTAAAATAAGAAAATGATAAAACTAAAAAAAATATATGATGTACATTTCTATGCAAGCTTCCACCAAAAATTGGTTTGAATGAGATCTAGTAAGTAGTTTTTTTTTAAACGTCATAAATCGTAAACCGCAATTTACTAATGTTATGGATTTCATTTTGCAATAAAAATACCAAAGCTTATACTCGATTGTCGTGATGGGTGAACTTTTACTTATATAGGTAGGTACCTACAGGTTTGTACGGAACCCTCGGTGCGCGAGTCCGACTCGCACTTGGCCGGTTTTTATTACTAAAGAAGGCAAGAGGCTGCCTTTCGCTGTTAACCTTTTGTTGCACCAACGTGGGTAGGTACCAGATGCGTCATTGAACAATCCGAAGGGAGCACCAGAATAGGGTTAGAAATAGAGCAAGGCAGCAAGGTTGCTTCAGTCAGGCTTTCTTTGCACTTCTGAAAGGCATGTTCTAATTCTGAGGTCCTAGAACTTGAACATTTTATTTTATGAAGGTAGGTTCTATTATTCTAATCACTTTAGTAGCTGTAATGACCACAAAAAAATTAAGAGAAATAAATAAATATGTAGGTATAATATGATAGACATGAAACATTTTAAGATACGAAAATTTGATACTTGTATAATACTGCCCGACTTAAAGATTAGGTTAAATTTGTAATAAATATTATATAAAATATAAATAAATAAAAAATTGCTTCTTGTTACTTTTACATATCACTCTATCACAGAATAGTTACTAAACTTCTATTGTGGTCGTCCACAATCCCAAACATGGCGTCAGCCCTAATCTTATCTACGCAAAACGAAAGGTCGTCCAGTGGCTCAGAGAAGATTTACTAGTGATAGCGTGGCAGGCTCTATTGGCGAGAAGCCAAATTATTTTTTGCTAAATTTTACTAGGACCAAGGAATAAATCCGAGCCAAGGTTGATTTGTAGTGCAGGCAAACGCGAGTATGTATCGAGGCAATGCTTTTATTGGACATGATACTTTAAATATTTCATGTTTATACTACAAAAATAATGTACAATGTGCAATAACCATTGTACGAGAATATCCATGAAAAACAAAATCGGAAGTTACAATTACCAAAACTAACTTTTTTTTTCATCTCATGTAGTAATTTTATGTGCACAGCAAAATTCGGCAACATAGAAACATTTGGTAACAGCGACCATTTTACAGACCTTTTTTTTTGTATTGAATGTTGCCATTGAATAAAAATTTTGCTTTAACAAAAATCTACTGCGTGCGGATGCACTATTTTGTAGAATACTGTGTTTATCGACAAAGGTTATTTCCATCTCTGTAACTTGACAGTACCGCAAAAACTATTTGAGTGGCTTATACATTTATTGAGATTCTGCTGCCATGCGAATTATGGGAATGTATTCATGTATTGCCAAGTAATTTTACGCGGTTTATGAATGTTGTTTTTATTGCACATATTCTATAAATGTCTCTGTGATACCTTTTATATTGAACACATAATATTGGGATATTAATTTGTTTTTTTTAACGGTGTATCTTTATGAAAGTTGGTATTAATCTATTTGGTACACAATTATTCACCGAACTTCATATATTTCTACATTTCAGCTTAATAGTCGCGATTTTGTTGTTATAAGCTCATTTCATTTGGATCCAATTCTCTTTACAAAAATGAGATTAAAGGAGTCCATATTCTTAAGTCCTTTTGCAATCGATGAATATCTCCTTTTTTAATTGACGACCCCATATGCGTAGTGCGGCGATTCACATTGAGCGCAAAAGGTCCCGAGTTCAATTTTCTATTCGGTTTAATATAGAAAACTATTTTTCTAAATTTGATCAAGTGTTGGTCTGCTGAGAGATACTTATGTCAAAATGTATTGTCTAGTACCTTTAACACAAGGATAATATTTCCTGACTTCGATACCATGGCAGTAGGTGTGTTGTTTGACGCATTAATTTAATTTGATTGGAACATCAAATAAAAAACAAGTAAATTATAAAAAAATCACATACTATGATCTGATCTGATTGTAAATAGCTTAAGCACTTGTGTTATGGAAATCAGCAACAATTATGGTAACACACAGACCCAACCCAACATAGAAAAGTTCGTTTTCTACATTGATCCCACTGAGAATCAAACCCGGAACCTCAGAAATGGCTAAAGCCAAGTCTGGCGCGCTAGCCGGATAATAAAATAATAATAAAAAGGCTGCGATACTCAATACTTGTCGCATAGTCAGGAAATTATTGCAGGACAGCACCACCTCCATCAACAACTCTGGAAATGCGGCTTGCTTGGCTTAAGCCCGTGGGTGTAGCATTATTACCGAGGACACTGAATGCTCCTTGAGATTAATATAGATAAAATAATACTAATAACAACGTATTTAATGATAAAACACTAAATCAACATTAACAACAAAAATAACTACCTTAAAACTAAAATCCACCTAATTAAAAAGGGTGTCCATGAGGCAAAGAGGCAAGAATGCTTGCAGCATTTCCTCGCTGAATGGCTACACTAAGCCTTTGAGCGAGGAAAGAGACAGCATTTTTATTTTCTGAAATTGAAATTAATTTGGTGCTATTTTAATAATAATTCTCAACACAGATAAATTACAAATAATACAATACTTGCAGAAAAAAGTTAGTATGAGACTGATGCCTAAACTAAATAAATTAACACCTGTATTACAGGAATTTAATCTCCTCCTGGGATATCGATAATTTTGAACATAAAAATAGAACAAAATAAGATTGAAAAATAAGATTTGAATAAATAAAAAAAAATGTAACCATTAAATCAATAATAAATTATATCAAGAATTATTTGAAATTATATATTATCAATTTGATTTACACATTATTCAAAACCAAATTACACATAAATTTAATAAATGTTGAATGCCCGCAACTAAGCCGAGTTTAGCTAACTTAGGTAATAAGTTTGGCTCTTGCTTGACAACACTAAGACAACGTTCAGTCACGGTATACAATTTAATCACCAATTGCCAAACTGTACAGACAACAGCTCGTCAACCTACCATAAAACGTCAAATTTTCTCAATTGATATTGATCTCTGTGTCTCGGACTTAAAGCTGAAAATCGGTTTAATGACCTTTAAGTTTTTGAGTAGATTGACCTGCAGTTGACTGTACTTTCTAAATAGGAATAGTACAACCCTGTCACAACACTAAAACTGCAACATAATCCATAACTGATTAATGTTAATTACTTTTGCCACGACTAAATACTAAGCGAGGGACCTTTTTGGCTCTTTTTTTTAAGACTGTAATAATTTATTCGTGTGCCAAAAAAATCTTATTAAAACTATGACAGGTACTATGTCCCAGCGAAAGTAAATTAAATGTAGGTGTAGCCGATATTGAAAATTAAGGGGATGAATATAGTTCGGCAGGTTTACGGAAGGTCAAGGATCATTGGGATATCTTGACAATATCGTTTTAATCGAATAGACAGTTTGGGTTTGGGGACACACGACCTTACACGAGTTTAGGGTTAATCATTTTATAGTAGGTAAGTCATAAGATTAAATACATCTAAGTTACATATCAAAACAATTAACTTAACAACTTTCCATATAAATAAAACTTCACTAAAAGATTGACCTCACAGCACTAGCCGTAGATAAAAATGTGTGGGCGGTCTGAGTGAAAAAAAAAAAACTTAAAACAACTCGAGAATCAAAGTGAGTTTTTAGAAGGTAGTTAAAATGTAATCTTCTGGCGCGTAGGCAAAGGTCATATTATATTAACAACTCTTTGCCTATTTAATTTGAAATCTGTGAGATGGATACATAAATAGTGTTTATTTGATTTTGTTTATTGAAAAAGCTAAAAATAATATAAACATATAAGTACCTAATCAGTTACTTTTGGAGTCGGTGCCTGCCGATGAGAGTTTCAATGTTTTCGTTTGCACCGACTCCAACAGTAACTGATTAGATACTGTTGTGTTTATAATTTTTTTAGCTTTTTAGTTTTTTTAAGTCGGTTTACTTTTTTTAAAATAAAATTTACTTATTTTATCTATTTTTAGTGATACATCTTCAACAAAACGAATCATATGAGTGCAAACAACAGTTAACTGCTGAACACCGATTTCATTCCTTTATTTTGCCGACTTCAAAGGTTAAATTTTTCCAAAAAAAATTCAATGTACTATCTTTGAAGTATAAGCTATTCAATAAAGAAAGAATCATCAAAATCGGTTCACAAATGCCGAAGATTTTGAGCAACATAGATACAAAAAAACAGTTGGCGCGGTATGGAGTTCATGCAATGTTTGATGATTTCGTATAGATTTCATCATCAGAACTCGATCAAATTTATATGGGACCACTCCGAAAGTATTCCCTTTCGAATAAAAAAAGAGCTATTGAAATCAGTTAACCTGGTAACAAATGATCGCTGAACATACATTTAAAAAACCCGACGAATTGAGAACCTCCTCCTTTTTTGAAGTCGGTTAAAAATTTATTCTTTTGTTGTATATTACCTTATTTTATATGGGTGATTCATTCAAGAGTTAATAATAATGATTGTACTTGTCCTAACACTATCTTAAAAAGTGTATCCGACGTTGTTTATGACGAATGTCATAATACTAAAATTTTTAAGTAAATTGTTAGAATAGAATAAGCATTCATTTGTTCGGACATGTGTACATGGTAAACAGGTGATAGGTCATCAATGTTGGTTTCAACATGCCGTACCGAGACTTCACAAATTTTTACTAATAACAAAAACATAAACATGACAATATTGTTATTAAAAATATTTAATACAGGTAATAAATAAATAAATATTGGACAACATCACATTGTTCTGACTTTCTGATCCTATCGTAAATTGCCAGAGCACTTGTATCACAAAAATCAGTAATAACGACGGTACCACAACACCAGGCCCGAGAAAATACAGAAAAGTTAATTTTCAAAATTGATCGACCGCGAATCGTGATTTGAGTTTCGATTTTACGTAGGGAACCCGAACTCCGGCATGCTCGCCACTCGACTACGGAGGTCGTCATTATGTTAGTGTGTAAATGTAAATTTTAATTCATGCAATTGAATAAATAAAATGAATGTAAGGTCAAAAAAACACACACACAATCAAATTGATAGCACTTGGTGATTAAAAATATCTTTAATTTGACTTTGTATTTTTTTTTGATGACAAGGGGAACTTATTGTAAATTGTGGGTGTAATGCATATTATGTTCTTACTCATAAAAGCTTTCCTCGAGGTAGGCATACAAAATCTAGCTTTGCATCGAATACGGGGGAAATAGCTACTCAGCTCGCCATTATCACTAATAATAATATTCCTAAATGATACCTACCCTTTGGTTGGTGGTTAAGTAGGAATATTGTTTCGTAGAGATGATAATTACAAGTTTAATTAATTAGCTGGCTATACTAGCTGTGTCTTTGTCTTGGCAAATATTGTACTTAGGTGGTGATCGTCGCACTGTAATCATTGAAAACTGAAGATACTCTAAAAATGTGCTTTGTAAACATTTCATCCAGTATTCAATCCTGTGATGCGATGTAATCAGTACGACCAGACAATAATGGTGCAACTTTGGATCGTTCTATAAACAAGCTGTTGCCAGCTTAGCCTGTCTTTTTTGAGACAAAGTATGGAGTTTCAAACTCGGTTCTGCCTAACTTAATTAATGCACGAATAAGATAATTTAAATAAGTATTATGTACCAGGGCTATGCTCGGTGTTTCTTGGCAAGATCTAATCAGAAATGAGGAGATCCGTAAACGAACAAAACTCGCTGATATAGCCCAACGTATTAGCGAGCTGAAGTGGCAGTGGGCAGAACTGATGGCCGATGTGGCAAAAAGGTTTTGAAATAGAGGTCACGTACCGGCAAGCGCAGCGTAGGACATCCACCCTCAAGGTGGACAAACGACCGGGTAAAAGTGGCAGGAAGCCACTGGATGCAGGCCGCTTTCCACCGGCCAATCTGAAAATCACTAGGTGAGGCCTATGTTCAATAGTGGTCGTCCTATGGCTGAAATGATGATGAATATTTTTCACAATAGGTAATATTGTCATTATCAAATTAGTGGCCCAATAGCCGCATCGGACCGCAACCGCAACCGGCCTGAAAGTCAATAGGCCTTCCCTATGTTCAGCAGTGTACTTCCTATGGCTTCCTATGCAATGATGATGATGATGATGATGATAGCCGTAGTCAGCATAGCGGTTTTCAGAGTTTATCGCAAAACAAGTTGCAATATGTAACTATTATTTAAAGCGCGGATTAGTCTGGCTTTTCGTGGCTTATCGAGGAAGGTCAGAGAAGGGATATCATAACATGTTGTGTTAGGTCGAGTTTGGCCCAGACCCAAAGTGGCGTCGCGGTTGACGGCTCGATGTTTGCTTGCTACAATATTGATTTATAGCTTACTGGGAATTTACAACACTGGAAAACAAAGCAAAAATTCTATTAAAAGTTTTTTAGTTTCTGTAAAATCAGTATTTCAGATCAGAAATTGTATAACGCTGGCTAAACACTTACGCCTTCTGTTCTTATCAAATACAAAACGTACGTAGGACAACATTTCGTTTATGATTTAAGGAAGGATTTCGTTTATGTTTATAGGGTGTCCTGTAACTTAAAGATAAAAGTTATTTCATAAAGACAAAAAAAACCACATTAATTATTTTTTTACGTCTTTCTATACAAATTCAATCGGCTGTTTGACAATTATATGTATATGGAAAGTCGATACATTTTCATGCAAATTTTCAAGTCATAGAACAAAAGTTGTTTACCTTTATAATAGATAGAATATGTGGTGAAGAGTAGAGAGTGTGTGTATGTGGTTATCCTTAACGTATGTCGTACTTATATACGTATGCTTAAACTCTTTCTGACATAGCTAATAATATTTCATTTCATTAAAAAAAATTGCAATTATAATAACACTTTATATTTATTTTATATCTAATTAACACTTTTAATAAATGTCTACCTTTTTAAATTTTGCTAAATCATAATTATTTGAAGACATGAATACATTTCCAGATGAATTTGCTGTTCTTTCGACAGTGTACTTTGTTTTTGTATGACACGGTGAGTTATACCTCATAAAACTATTCACTTCAGTAACGGCTATTCGAAGAATTAAATCTAAATGAAATGAACTATTGAAATATAGGTAGGTTATGTCTGTTTACATAATATCGCTTATTGTTTGCGTTTTTCCAATGAAAAAGCCGCTACCCATAATTAGTGTTTTCAGTTAATTTACTGTAATTTCAGCAAGGCTTCGCTTGGCCTGTCATTATGTACAATAGTAACGTACTTATCTTACAATTCTTCAAAGATAATTAAACGATGCCATTTAATATGCAAATCGCTAAGTTGCATGAATTTCCATTTCAACATTTTTTTTATTTGTAATTCCTTAACTAAAACTAAAGTGTGTTTCATTACCCATTACTTTGTTTACAATTAAATACTTACTCAAAATAACTTGTGATTTAATTAAGGATGTTTGTTTATCCTTTTGTTATTAATAATAACTATTACTAAGTACTAAATTATCAGCATTACGAATATGTATTTTTTCATTTACTTTGTTTCTTTGGTGTGAAGTGCAATAAATAGAATACATATATATCTCTAGTAAATTTCACAAGTTATTGAATTTATGTATTTGACGGAGTATAATCCAACAAAATTCAGGCTTCCTTTGATCGGTTGCCGAATCCAGGGGACGACGTATTCGTCGTAGTAAATTGTGCAATTGTACTTAGTTATAAGATACCACAACCATAGTTGGGCGACACAATCGACTGAATTTGCTTTCATGTGACGTCATATTTATATGTAAAAAATTTGTCACGTAGGTATAGTTCTCATACTGTTTGAAGAAGTTTGTTGAAGCAGTTGTGTCGTCTCATATTCATCATCATTTCAGTCGTAGGCACTGTCGATAGGCCTCCTCCAGTGACATCCAGATTAATAAAAGTCTGCTTCTTGTTTTATAGTATATGCGTTTTCTATATTATACAATGCCTCCATTACAAAATCTGGGATGTTGAATATTGTAAAATATACAAGTAGTCCATGCACACGTCACGTAACGTAGAAGAAATGGTTATATCTGCTAGGCAAAGGCCTACTGCAACCGTCTCCACTTATTTCCTGTCGGTGGTTAGGGTTTGCCAATCTTTTATAAAATTGTTTAAGTCATCACGCCATCGTTTCCTAGGTCTGTCTCTCGGACGACGTTCGTCAGTAGGCAGTGCCTAAAATAGGTTATGAAACTTATTTAAAAACCCTTCTTATCTAATTCAACGACGAAACTATTCAAAAATAGACAGCCTATTTAACTCCACCTCATTTCACAATTCATATTCACTGTGCGAAACAAGAACGCTAATGAATAGTTTAACGGGTAAACTCGCACAGAGAAATTAAAGCCGCGGTGAGCCACTGAACAGCCTACTCTTTGATATTTTAATAGGGAAACTGGGAAAAAAGTAACCAATGCCAGCAGCGCATCTGCGAGCTAGTAATGCCGCGAATGGGTTAGTGCTACCCTTAGTTCGTTAGCTGACTGTCGATAAATGTCAATACTGCCGACAATATTTCTAAGTTAGTTAGTTAGATACCAATACTTCATGTTCAATGAAGCTTCGAATTGATGCTAATATTTCTATCATGCACGCAGAACTTATCGCTATTGCCGAAGCCTTATTATATGTTACCACATTAGATTATGACAAGTTTATAATCCTAACAGACTCAAAGAGTTCGCTGCAACACCTGGCTCGATGTACCTCGTCAATACGAGGTCTACCGATTGCCTACGATATTCTGAAAACAATTCGTGACTTGTTAACTAGTAATAAATTGATCAAACTACAGTGGATTCCGTCTCACATTGGGCTTTTAGGCAATGAGGACGTCGACACCCTTGCTAAACAAGCTTGTTTGGATGGTATATCCTTCTCCGTCGCTCCTTATCACACTGAGCACATATCTACTATTAAATCAAGATGCTATGAGTTGTGGCAAGAACATTTTGATAAGAGGTCGGTAGAGAGGGGTACCTATATGGTATAAGACTATCCAGCCACATCCCTTGGATTCGCCGTGGATTGACTGTTCTCTCAGTAGAAACCACGTAGTTATGATACTAAGACTTCGTTCTGGACACATTCCACTAAACAAGTTCGCATTTATAATGAAAAAGGGTAACATCTCCCAACTGTGTCCAGTGCGCTGTACCTGAAGATGCATTTCATGTTATGGTGGAGTGTGCCAGAAATGAATCATTAAGACAACTTTATTTCGGAAACATACTGAAGGATACCGGTGTCTGTAATTTAGTTTTGGCCTCTCCTAGATCAGAAAAAGCCTTTTATTTGTATAAAATCGTAAAAAATTGTGTCGACTGATTAAGATAACGATAAAATGTTGTAGGTATATTCTAAAAAAATGTAATTGAGCGACATGTCCACACAGTGAACAAGCTCATTAAATAAATATTTAAAAAAATAATTAGTTAGTTAGCTCTAAGTTTTGTTAAAAAAGGTTTTGTGACTTTATTCGTTCACATACAACTTATAGAAGACTAACTGTCATGACATCTTTCCCCACTTCTTGTGTGTACATTAATCACATTTTAGGTGTACATCACTAAAACATTGGAATTAATTATAAGGTAATATCATAATTTCAGCCTATGAGATTGACCAGTATGCTGCTGCACAAAGATTTACCTTAATGATCCTCTGTAAAAATAATATCCCTTTACAGTACACCAGTATATACGAGTATTGCTGCACTGCTCTACTTCATCATCATTATTTCACACAAAGGACGTTCATAGCTGAACAAAGGCCTAACTCCCCCAATGTCTTTCAAATTGACCAGTTGGAAGCGCCCTGCATCTAGTGGCTTTCTACCACCTTAAAATATACCAGTTTTACTTAATATTTATCAAAATAAAATAAGTTTTTAACGATGGTTTGCGCGTAAGAGCTAGACACCTTCTAAGGTATGGAAGCAGTGGGACCAAGGTCAAGTTTAACGCATTAATGCGTGTTTTGTTATCATCGATTCAATAAACTAGTTAATTGCTCACTCTCCTGGCTTACCCCGGCCGCATCTCAGGTGCCTAAGTCTTGCGCGAAAAATATAGTTTAAAATATCGACACATCGACATCACTAGTCTATACGTCTGCTATTCAACGAGCGGCACTTCAGTTAGAGCGGATTTGTATTCGACTTTCATTTTATATACGAGTTTTTATGTAGAGTTTGATATACACCGGTGTTTAGTCTATTGTTTAAAATCAAGTCATCACAAATCAAGTTATTATTGATACAGACGTAGCCTTAATGTCAAATGGTCATCAAAATAACGTTCTAATTATGAAACGTCTAAAAATACCTAACAATGTTTTTTTAGATGTTTCATGTGAAAAATACCTAACAATGTGAGATAAAAGTTCTAGTAAAGTTAGAGATTGAAGATACAACTTACAAGATTTAAAAAAAAAATATTACAGTGTCTAAAAATTAATGCTAACCTCTACAGTTAAATATCAATAACAGTGGACAGAAGTGGCTATAATTGTTGCAGTGGCTCTTCTGTTTAATTCAGATTTTAAGTAACTAAGTGGTAATACCTACAAATTTGTATCTATTAAAAAAAATACGCTTAAGCTTTTGTGACAATATTTAAGGGAGTAGATAAAGGGTCTTAGATCAAACAGAAATGTTACTAATTTGAAAAATGTTACAATTGAACGAATTTAGAGGACGCAAGAACGGCACTTTAGGAGACCATGGCTTAGATAGATATGTAATAGTTTAAACAGATGTTGGTCAAAATAAACATACATGGTGTAGATTTTAATATGAGCAGTACTTACAAAGGTGATTCTATACCTTATACTGATCACGAATCAATAAATTAACACAATTTATGAATGGCACTTATTGATTTGCGAATAGTCAACACAACACGCAGCAAACGAATAAATATAAATAAATATGCTCGGATTGAAATCTACACCCTGTATTAGCTACTTTTATATTTGAACTTTATTACTAGTCCATTTACATTCCTGAGTCGTAAAGTTAGCGACTTTCAGACTTATACTTCCCGATAAAAAGCTCAGTGCTATATTTCAAATTAAAAATAGTTTCATCTAGCCCGGGGTCCCACTTTGTAAATCAAAATATACAATCACTACATTAAAAAATTAGAAAAGCCCATAATTTTGTCATGAGCGGCTAAAAACATTTCTATTTCTGCTAATGAATAAAAGTTACTACACATTAGCATATTTTAATGTCAAATTTATTTATGAATGGTTAATAAAAAAATAATATGTTTATAATTTTCTATTTTTAAATCTATGGTTTGTATAATTAACGTTAATTAATTAATCTTTTCTATGAAAGTCTAAGCTCTATATCTATATAATTTTCTAAATGAAACCAATTGTTGTTAATTAAAATTCACGCACTTATCTCTTACCAACAGTGAAGTATATCTGATCTATCGAATAAGCAATAATTTCTTCGCTAACTGCACAATATTTGTTAGTCTTTGATACTATCGTAAGGAAAATGAAAGAAAAGCAGCTCCAATAGGATGGAACATCTGCTTAACGACGGATATTGCAAATACGTCTTTTGGACGAAGCAAACTGTACTTAAGAATTGTTTTAGTTTTATTTAAATGAGGCTAAATAAGTGTCGTGGAAGTCAAAGAATATAGAAATTATGTTAATATTGCAATTCTTAAAATCAATCCAAATTTTTAATTACACTTTTCGTCTTCTTCAAACATAAAAATAACGGAAAAATACAATTTTGTCGATTCCAGATATCCGATCTTCAAAAACAAATCGAGCTTCCAATACTGAAACTGAAAATATTATTCAATAAGATTATGCGGTCTGTTGGGAAATGATAAAATCGATACGCTACGATTGGCGCCTGTTAGCCTAATGACAATTCTAAGAAATGCCTTCTGCCATCGCTTTCAGGGATGCCAACATGAGAGTTTATATACTACTTCATTTAGAGGTAAATATGAATTCCATAAACAAATAACAATTTTGACTGTTTAAAAACAACAAAAAAAATATATTCTATTCTATAGTATTGAATAAAATTACGACGGTCTTTATTGATCAGTATTATTAAATAGTCAATAGTAACAAGATGTAGCTGAAATATGCAATAATAGTATTTAATTTGCGACTCTGTAGATCATAGTTGTTGAACAATCAAAGCTAAGAAGGTATCAGACACCTTATAGCGTGTAGCAAAACAAAACAAGCTATAGGCAGGCTACGTAGCCCGTAAATCAGACTCGTAATGCAGTTTTGTTGCATAATGCAGCACAAAATAATAGTTGACGGCCCCAGGAGACGTATTTTTGAAGTATTTTTTATTCGAATTCGAAAACAATTTCGTAATATGAAATTCATTTGCACCGCTCACGATTTTACGCATTTTTGAATCACTCGAAATAAGTGTTCCTATTATATTGAAACTGTTTTCGTTTTACGCAGAAAATATTATAAAATGAAATGCAAATAAAAATTGAAGTGTAAAATAAAATAACCAAAAAAATTTAGTACAGTAAAAAAAAACTCTTAGGTATGGTTTAAAGCGTAAACTTTTCAGAAGTTGCCAACCCTCGCATCTGGGCGTTTCTGGCTTTTAAATTGGTATTTTATTTTTAAGAAGACTTAAATTTCAAATGCCCATCAGCTTTTACCTCCATTTATTTCGATATTTAGACGTCTCTCTTATTGCCTTCCGGTATTTACGTTTTTTCTGAACATTGTTTTCAATATTTGCATACATTTGTCGAGAAACTCTTTTGTGACTATTTTCCCATATTATTTATTGTTAAGTAACTGTGTAAAAAAATACGTTACATGGCTTACCAGTCCCCTTCAGTCCACTGCTGGATATAGGCCTAAAAAGCATCGATTTCGTGTAAAGCAAACCCTAACACTAATGTTTTACCCTAACACTAAATATTCATAGAGTGTCATTTAGTTTCTAGTGTCTCCAGTGACGTCATTACACTGGATTTAAAGACGCCAGACTCTAGAAAGCTATTATGCACTTGAACGTTTATTCATATTATCACACACACTCACCGGTCATATCCTCGCGAATACATTTTTGCTCTGTTAAAACATTTTGGCTAATTTCTCCGTAAAGCCCGTTCATCTTTAAAAGATATTTAATGCTAATTTTAATATGACAAACTTTTTAATTGGCTATGTAAGCATTTAATTTAAAGTGTTATGTTAAATGACATGCTGTAGAGTTAGCAAAAAAAAAACATTTATATTTTTAGTAACTTGAATAGTTAGTAGCATGAGTTTTTTTAATACTTGGGTCTAGAGAGAAGAAGAATTTGTATAAACAAAGCAACTGTCATTTCGTATAGGTTTGTCTCGTTCATTCATTTATTACTAATAGAGAAATGCATTTTATTTACAATATTAGTCCGAAATACATGTAACCTTATAATAAATATTAGATAAATATCCTGATATAGCACTAAAACTATCTAAATAATATTAAATCCTAATTAACAAAAGTTTAATGACAGCTCGTTGAATAAAGGCTACTTAAATTCTTCAAAACAATATTTTTCTTATTCGCAACGAGTGTACGAGCTCGAAGTAATTCGTCGATTGGCGATTGAATCCAGGAGTGGTAATTACGGCTTATTCTACCAATAAATTCATTGGAAGTGACTTTTGCTAATGAACGCTTAATGTCTTGGGGAAATTAAGGTCGTTACTCGTAAGTTTATATATTTCGGTCGATGTGATTATTGGATCTGGTATGAAAATAGTTGCGTCATTTGATAACCACGTCTACTTTTATATCGAATACTTATCGATAGTTTAAGAACTTTATAATCGTGAATGCCAAGGAAAAGCAGGGCAAAAAAACTTGGTCATGGTTGTGCTTTAAATAATTTAGTCTAAGGCATAGACAGCATAAATTGACTTTGGTGTAGAAATTACAGATTTATCAGAATCATTTAGGTAACTACTACTGATAGTTTCTAGAAATTGGGAGAGGAGTTCACAGTGCTCAAAATAATTACGCATTAGTTAAATTCAAACTATGGAACAAATTATACTGACCATGAAATTATTACAATTATCCAAATATAAGAAGATCTGGAAGATGTCTTCAAGTCACTGGGTTGGAAAGGGACGGGCATCAACGTCAACGGCGAACACCTCACGCACCTCTGCTTTGCCGATGACAAAGTAATCATAGCGGAGTCGCTCGAGGATTTGCAAAAAATGCTGCATAGTCTCAACGCTGCCTCGTGACGTGTGGGCCTAGGAATGAAATTAGACAAGACTAAAGCCATGTTCGACGAACACGTCATTTCCGGTCCGGTTTCTGTCGAAAGCGTGGCGCTCGAAGTTTTCAAGGAGTATGTCTACCTCGGGTAAGTGCTGCAGTTAGGTAGAGACAGCTTTAAGCGGGATATTGCTAGGAGAGTGCAGCTTGGCTTGGCAGCATTTAGAAAGTTGCGTTATATCTTCTCGTTGCCACTGCTACCATGCCTGAAGAGCAAGGTATTTGACCAATGTGTTTTACCAGTACTGACCTACGGAGCCGGAACGTGGAACATGGCAGTATTGACAGTAAAGCTGGCCCACCAACTTTACCTTACTCAGTGAGCTATGGAAAGGTTGATGCTTGGGATTTCGTTAAGAGATAAAATCCGGACGTTCCGGCTTTGAGGCGGATGCATCCAGCGGCTTCCCGTAACCTTGACTAAGTGGTCAGCCCAGCAGTTGGAGGCCTGCCCACGCTACGTTTTCCAGTTTTTTGGTCACCACTCAAAAACCTTTATTTCGCAAAGGTGGTTTAACAAGTACTACTAACAAATGTATTCTAAATTAAATTAAAATAATTCAAGTTTGTATAAAAGTTTTGCTATACTACGAAAAAAATTCACTTTTACTTATTTAATGGTTCACAAACCTCAAAATAATATTTAAAAGTTAAAATTTAGTTCAAGTCTTCTCAAAATAAAATTATTATATATCAAAGATGAATCAGAACTAAATCAGATTTGCCCAGTCTGAACAAAATAACGAATGTTGTTAGTCTGATTAACATCGCAAAGTAACTTCGTTTAGTTGATTAAAAACTTCTTCCATGTAGACTAAGTCCTATAAGAACACTATAGTGTTTCATTGCATGAAGCTTAGAGATCAAAGATCTCGAGATAATTGTATGAGCAAACTTTGGTATAATGAACATGAGTATAATTTTATCCTGGGCGATGAAGATTGCTAGCTGAATTTCAAGTAAGATTTCGCATACCATTAAACTGTGAAATTAAGTTGTACTGTTGAGATAACGTCATTAGAAACGTTTTTAGTGTTCAAATATTTGTAAATTATTCCCGTATAAAATTTTGAGAGGATAATCATCAGTGTAGTTTCCAAAAAACGCCAACGTTTCAAGAAACTGTTAATGAACTAAAGAAACACGCAATGGAACACTCTTGCGAAATTACCTCCATTATCATCATCATTTCAGCCATAGGACGTCCACGTCTGAACATAGGCCTCCCCCATTACCTTAGTCGGAGGCTATTTTTGATAGTGTGAGTGAATTTGTAGTTGAATACCTATACAAGTATTTTTTGGAGCCGCACAAGTATCACATACCCGCTCAAATACAGCAACTTTTTCTATGGTACCAAATTCTCCAAGTTTATTAGGTAGCTAGAAATGCATGTACATCAAATTTTTGTATACGAGTAGGTCACCTCACTCTCTGCCAAGAAGAGGATTGATTTTGAGCAAAATAAGCCTTTTATTGCTTTTTTAGATATTTGTATTTATATTTTAGGTTGTAAAATTTTGGCAACTGACTCTTTAAGATTAGAGTAGGTGCCCTAAATCCAGGCAATTACTTCTTCTGTTTCATTACATACCTGACTAATAAAATAGTCTACACTGAACAAAGGGCACAAAACCTGGTCCATGTTTTAGATCGGCTAATTTATGTTTTTAGTTCCAAATAATAATAAGCTATAGAAGAACATTTAGGTTAATTGTGACCATATAATGTAGAGCAGACATATAAAACTGAAAGTAGTTTCAGGCCATAGCTATTAAGATCAATGGCTACAACACTAGTGGAATACAAAATACTTAAGTGATTTGTTTTTAATTACGCAGTTACAGTACTGAATACCATTACTAACTAGATACAAAATCAATATATGTTAATGGCCTTTTTGTCTATGCAGGTGCTGTTTACAATAAAAGTGCATTATTGTTAGTGTTGTATAGGTCATGGAGTAATACATACCTAATAGAGTATTTATATTAATATATATTTTTGTTTCACAATTTCATCATAATATTTTGATCAATGGCGTACTGTTTAGTATGGGCTCACTCATCAACTTCTGTTGTTAGTTGTTACTTATGCGTTTTGGCGATTAATCATCTGTATTACTGCTATAATAGGTTAAGCTAGGTGGTTAGCTCATAGAGCTAATAGGTCTACCAATTAATATAAATGCATTGAAATTTTGTATTGCTTAGCCGTATTGTAATATTAATTTAAACTATACCATTCAAATATGACTACCATTATAGAATGACATCTTTAAGATTAGGCTAGTTAAGTACTGATTTTATACTCTTTTTTTTTAATGTTATTTACCAATTACGTTCTCTATGTAGAGCAGTTATTCTGATAATGTCAAGTATTTGTGGATTTTAATACTCAATTCAATGAAGTCCACTTGCTCGTCTCAGGTTTCTCGAATTAAATCCTAAACTACCCACTAACACGGTACTAAACGTCATTCTGTAGCTATAACATTATATAGCTATCAGTTTGTATGTAGTTATTAAAAACACATTTATCTTTGATCTAGTAGTGCGCAAGTTGACATCGAACAATAAAAAAACACTCAAAATGACTGAATGAAATGACACCAAAAATGAAGATTTTGTTTGATAATGGTTGCATTGAGAAGAGTATTATACGTATGTTGGTCCCATAGTAAAATCTCCATTTTACATGTTACCAGTCATAAAGGAGAATCTCCACGCTATGACGAGACATATGTTTAGGTGAACACAAAATTGATTTTTCTGTTACCAGTTTTAGCCACGAAAACCTTTAGTACAAGTTTTCACACAACGACAATTCACATTACTATTACTGAATGGTAAAAGGGAAGGTGAATTCTTTTTACCTTTTAGTGCAGTAATTTCGTTGTGTCATCAACAGTTATCATAAAATGCAAAAAATTAACGAGTTTAAAGTGATAAAAATATGACAGTTATTATTCCCAATAATATTTTTTATTTACCCCACCACATTATTAAATTGAGAGTACCGTCAGCTCCAGAAGTGTGGTTTGTGTTTTACGACCGACGATAAGTTACGGCAGCCATCGCGAACATCATTAAAGTCGCTCGCAGAGTAAGTGTAATGGGAGCTTTATTCTCTTACAAATCACATTTAAGGTTATTATAATAAGTGTTTGATAAACATACCATTTTACCACGAGACAGTTCTTTGAATTCAGGATTTCATAATTGCGTATGTGATACGTAATGACTTGCTTACATTTACGTAAATTTTAACAAAAAGCTGCATGATTATTCGGCAGTTTAGCATAATTATCAGGATTATTAAAATATAACAAAATGGAGAAATAAATTATTGCCCTAGCCGTAAAATGATACTTTGACTACCATGGTTAAGTAGCACGCATGGTCCATACCTACACGTCGCCATTATACAATACGTACAATTCAAATGAAACTTACCTCTTAAACTACTTAAATGAAATAGCAGTACCATTTCTATCTGTCTTTTATTCTGCAATATCCTTTTTTGGAGCGTTTAAATTAGCGATATTTCTGTATTTTCAAAAACATCTATTACTTAATTATCTTCTTCACTATCAGGACAATCGGGAAAGTGATTGGAGAGAAGTTGCGGTAGCCCCATTAAAATGTAGGTATTAGCGATAGTCGTCAGGACACGGAAGTCGTCAAGTATCGAATACATTTATTCCTTTGTGTAAAAATGAGTACATATTTGAGTACCTAAGTGCTACGATATTTGTACTGCAATGAAGAAACTAACATAAATATAATTATTTTAGGTGACACATTTTGGACAACAGTTATCGCCATATAATGACAGTCTATTGGTACCTAAACTAACAGGCATTTGAGGAATAATATTGCAGTACAGTAAAGGGGGTAACGTGTCAGAACATTGTATAGGCACATTTAAGTTTTTTTACATTGACAGGCGAAGTAACAGGACTTTAACTTTGAGTACCGTTTCCCCTTTTTGACATTGCCGTTGAATGGCACTGCGGTAGAAATTTGGTGACCTTTGAAACACAAAATCACAGTAAGTAAGAGCTGGTAGCTGGCACATATTTTTTTGGTTACGAACTTAACAGTGCCAATGCCACAGTAAACATACATAAGTAGTTCACAGTAAATCAGCTAAGTCATGTATTGTTTATAAAGGTTGTCTCGTATTCTTGTGTCTATTCTATTTTAAATATACAAATTGAATCGGCTATTTGGTAATATTGTATGGGAAGTCAATACAATACAAATAAAAGTCATAGAAAAAAACTTATTCACCATGATGTATAGAATATGTGGTTTTAAGGTTATTGTAAAGTTACGGGACACCCTGTATATTAATATATCTATCCGACACACACCCTTACACCCACGACTAATACCTTGATGGGCACGAGTAAAATAGCTGAAACAGTTTAAAGTTTTTCTTGCCTTTGTCTGTGTAAATGAGTCAATGGATAATGACACTAACAATTAAAACGCATTAAAAGGCATCGAACCTAATTGGCATACCTCAAATTGCAAGTAACCTTAAATAACATTATTTTGGTGTACACCTATGAAACATAGGTTAATACTCTTTGACAAAATGTCGTATATGATATACTTTGTTCAGAATTTCAGGGTGAACATATAATATTTATTATTATTTACACAATCAAATTGGAATTCTGAACAAACTATATCATGACATTTTGTCAAAGAGTATATTTTGTTGTTTGTAATTATTTTTCTTTCGATTAACGTATGTTTCATACGTGTATACCAAAATAACATTATTTAAGATTACTTGCATCTTGAGGTATGCCAGGCTCCATACAAAAATGTTCGAAGTCTTGTATGATGGCAATGTAGCGGAGCGTAGCATGTCATACCTGTTTTGTGGTGGCAATAGCAAACTGTGTGCAGCTCAACTAACTATTTATTATTTTAAAGCAATTAAAACTGTTAATTAAATCAATTAATAACTACTATGATGAAGGTGTTATTACAAAGAAATGGTGATTTGGAATTATTCGTGGATGGTGTTCTATGATAAATTACAAATCTGCAGATTGTGTGAAGTTGTGATACTGTTCTGAATTACCAAATATTGACTGTGGTGCTACTAACAACATTTACACTTGGCCGTGTTCTCAGAGAATAAAAGGGTCAAGTGTAGATTAACGACTCTACAGAATAATAAATTGGATCGAAATATAGAGCAAATGTGGTTAAATGGATGCTCTTCGTAATGGGTGGGGTGTTAATCCCGATTGCTTGAACATACCTACAGGATGAATAGGAATTGCGTATTTCTTTGTATATACGTGTCAGCAGTAGATATACAACAAATAAATAAATCCTTCTTAAAGTCAACAATTATATAATAATTATCTAGCCACAACGACAAACTTTTCGAGAGCTACTCGTATCGTTGTGTGCGCTGCGTAAACGGTTAAAGTTACGTAAAAATCATGTATGACGGAATCTTTCACTTCCCCTTTAAAAGTCCAAAAAAAAAATGCACGGCATATTATGTAGTAGGTAGTGTTTCAGGCCCAACACTATTTTTAATCTATATAAATGATTTAACTAACCTAGATATTGAGAGTGCTCGCATATTTTCATATGCGGATGACACTGCGATTGTTTTCAGTGGTACTTCGTGGGACTCAGTTTTTGATACCGCGGAGAAGGGCATCTTTAGGGTAGCGAACTGGCTACAATCAGCGCTTCTTACTCTGAATGTGATTAAAACCAACTACATTTGTTTTGCTGTTAATGAAAGTTCGCTGCCTAAATTCAATCGTAAGCTAAAACTTCACCATTGTCATCATACAAATCAGACAATCTGTACATGTGATGAACTTGTTCGCGTCAAATCGGTGAAATACCTTGGAGTAATCCTAGACCAAAGACTGTCTTGGCACTTACAGATTGACCATGTAAATAATAGGATCAGGAAGCTCATGTGGATCTTTAAAAAGTTGAGACATGTTACCACCAAAAATCTTCTACATAGAATCTACCTGGCATTGGCGCAACCTATAATGGGCTACTGTTTATCAGCCTGGGGTGGCGCCGTCAAAACAAAAATTCTCGAAGCTGAAAGGGCTCAAAGGTGCTTACTGAAAATTATGCTCTTCAAGCCATACCGATTCCCTACGGACGAGCTATACAGCTGCAGTAACACCTTGTCAATTAGAAGGATGTATTTCCTGGCGTCAGTCCTAAAACTACATAAAATCCTACCATTCGATCAATCTATATTATTAGCTAGGAGACAGAATAAGGTGGCACCTACCCCCTTCTGTAGAACCATTTTTGCCAAACGACAGTTCCATTTCCAATCGGCTTCGCTTTACAACAATCTACATAAACGTCATAAAATTTATAGCATGCCGTATTATGAATGTAAGAAAGTCCTAGTCAAAGAGCTTGCCACACTCGGCTACTCCGAGACAGAGGACTTACTATCCAGATCAGTGCTCTAATTAAATGGAATGTACAATCAAATAGTTGAGTAGTGGTTATCCACGGGCTACTAAACACTTACTAAACACTAAACACTTACATCCACAGAACGACAACACACACGCGCGTGCACACACACACACACACACACACACACAGTGTAACTAATTTGGGTACTAATTTACTTGATTTAGAAACTAAGCTTTGCTGTTCAGTTTTATTGTAATTGAGCGGGGCCTCCTGCCACAAGTATTGTTATTATACTTAATAGGTAGGTCCCAGCCTCAGACTGTGTTTTTGTAAAAACTTGATACTGAATAAAAACAACTTTAATTTTAATTTAATTTAATTATGTCTATCTTTTAAGGTTGACTCACGTAACCTTTATTATGGTAATCCAATGGTGGTGTTTCTAAAATAATGCATTATTTGGTCGTTGATAAAGACTATATAAGTGACAGGCCAAACTCTACACGGGAGAAGCCGCTGGCGGAAGCTAGTGAATCATAAAAACAAAAGTCGCGAATGGACTTAAAAAATTAGATCCGTTCGATTCCGCCAGTTTGTACGAAGGTTAATTCATGCAGAAAGTGGTTGTACTCCGACGTAATTTAAGTTTGTACTTCCAGTCAGAAAATTACACTGAAGCCCGTACCTCGCTATCATCACAGCCCAGATAGTACAGTTTCTTTATTTATTTTTTGACAGTGATAAAGTTTCTGGTTTTGTGAATTGAGGTGAAATGTATATAAGCCTTTTTTAGCAAGCTTTTTATATAGCGAGCTTTTCATTCAAGCTTTTTATATAGAGCGTCTACACCTTTTAAGGAGACTGTAATTAAAATTATTTATACCAACTTCTGCCTGCAACTTAGTCTGCTTATAGACAAAGTAAAGAGATATAAATAATAATCCTACGGAAACACTTAAACGTGATAAAAATTGACATAATATGATAATTTCAATTTCAGGTAACAGTGTTCAGCCGTTAAAACGTGAATATAAGTAGCAAACATCACAATATACAAACTGTCACATTTATTATATTTAAAAGTAAATTTTACTTAGTAAATTGTATAGGCCTAATTTGCCTAAAGTTTAAATCCACTTTATCAATACATACTTACGTACATACTTACTTCTACTAGCTTGCCGTAAGTAATACAATGAAACTAATAATGAACATGTTTTTGCTTAAAATTGACCGATTTGCAATAGGATTTGAAATAATTCAATGAACATTGAAGCGAGTTAGATGTTATATCAGAGATGCTTATTTCTTTAATTATTAATTTCTTTAAAAAAAATTTTTTTTTTTGTATTAAAATGGTCTGGCTGTCCTTCACCAGCTTTGATGCAAGGTGGTAACTTTGTCAAAGCGTTACTAGGGTAATTCGCTGAGAAAACTCAACCGCATTCGAAAATGTTTGACTTCCCCAAATCAAATAGAAGTCGTGTCAGCAATGAGTAACGTTAAAAGTTGGAAACGAGTTTTGCGGATTCGCTGTAACCCAGGGCCGCAACTAGGGCCTTTTGAAGGGCTCCGGGGCTACCAGAATCAGCGGCACTTCAACAGACGTGGGCTGGATGGCTTTAAACAGAAATGCTGGTAACTATTCCGCGTTACGATTTTGGTTTTAACTAGGGCGTTTCGAATTTTATACCATTTTATAATTTTTTGGATTCATAATTACGTAGATATTTTGAATGAAGTAGATAAACGGGCTTAAGAAAACGTCCTCTGTTATTTTACATACCTATTGTATAATGGTAAGTATGGCATTGTCCTATCATAAGACGCTAGATCACATGATCTTTCAATAAATTTAGGAAATTCGATACAAGTACTGTCATTCTATTTCATTTGACGATCCAATTAACGTAGTGGCGCGGCGATTTATGTTGAAGTCAAAGGTTCAATCCCTACTTTTGGTCATTTCAGAAAATCCAAATATCTGAAATTCCCTCGGTTCCTACCCTTGCCATCTATGTATATTAGAGATGTATGATGTTTTGTGAAACAAAACCCACATTATATTAGGAGACATGCAGATGTATCTACCAGACAACCTAGAGCCCAGTATATGTACATACTCCACAAACCGCCAAGCCATACATATATTTATAAACAGAATGTGTATAACATGTGCATTATAATAGTGTTTAATACATTACCAGACTTTACATAACTATTGGCATATGTTTGGGGTTACTCTGTCGAAATGATAAATTTATAGTAATATTTTTATTTATGTAGATTACCTACCTAACTTTTAAGGAAATTTGAACGGAACGTCTATACACATACCGAATACGATGTCTAGCTAAATGAATGTACTAAACACCATGTATCAAAGTCAAATGTATTCTTGCAAATAGGTTTTATTCTATTCTATTTTGGAAGTACTGGGAGATGTCCATGGCAAAATTCATTGTCTGGTTTCTCGTAACGAAAGAATATTAATTCTTTACTTTGAGACCATGACAATTGGTGTGTAGCCACACAAGATACGTCAAGCTATCGGAATAAGTTATATAAAAATTTGGGGCCCATTAAAGTTTAAGGGTCCCGGTTACCCGATACGGGCCTGTATGTTGTATGTCTAGATAACGCCAGTTGGTGTGAATGAGGATTTACTGAAGTTTTCCCGTTTCCCATACGACATGATTAATGCAGTGCGTGATAGCTGGGGACCCTGGTAGCTAGACCAAAGTTTTAGAAGTTTTCAGTATAACAAGCCGAGCAAGCTACCACTTTTAAGGGTTTCTTAGTAAAAAAAGAACCCTTTTATTTTCGCCATGTCCCTCCGCGGCTTAGCTCAGAGACTGCACTAGCATGCTGTGATTTTTAAAGTACATAAATTATTCACGGAGACAGTAGTAAAATAAAATCTTTAAAAAAAAGTTTTTAGAGTACCTGCACTACCTCCCGCCCCCCTCTGTGGGCAAAATGGTGAAAAAGTTCACGACAATAGTAGGTATATAATTGTATAAAGAAGTTTAAAGGAAAACTATCGCAGTAAACTTTACAAGTTACCGTGTTAAGGTGGAAAATGTACCTGAAGAATAAAATTACTTAGATAATGTTGTTAATTATGTAAAAAAGGTAGGAAATACCGCATATTGTGACCGAAAACTACGGAACCCTATATTGCATGTTGTCCAACAAACTAATCTCTAAATACCTAACGGTATTTGTCATTAATGGAAATGTCCGAAATGATCAAATTGTATTCAATTTAGCACCTAATATTCCCTTAGTGACTTGTACTGGAGGCTGCCGAATAATTATTTTCATATCAATTAACATAAAGGTCTCGGTAATTTGCAAAGCAAATTCTATGAAACAATATCATAACACCGTTTGTAGGGTTAAGGTTTAGAATACGTATCTATATTTAAATTCAAAACAGTTAGGTAATATTTAAAAATCTAAAACTAAATATAAGTATATGCCGTCAGTGCTATGTGCTCCACCCCACTGCCACTTTAGCTTGCTAATCCATCGGGATATGTCAGAGATTCTAGTTCGTTTAATTTTCTCCTCATTTCTTGATCTTGAAAAGTAACACTGAGCATAGCCCTTTCCATAGCACGCTATGCAACCTCGAGGTTTCTTATGAATAAGGTTGCAGGAATCCGCTGGGTGCAGGCCGTTTCCAACCGGCCAATCTGAAAGTCATTGGGGAGGCCTAGTTCAGCAGTGGACGTCCTATGGCTGAAATGATGATGATGATTTTCAATAAAGTACCACAGGCTCTTGTTGAACTACCTTTTCATAAGTTCAAAATTCACATATAAAAAATCCTTATGAAAAAATGATATTATAAAATAGACGATTACTTAAACGACAAGAGTGCTTGGACTTGACGTCCTGCTTAGCTAGCACTTACTATATGTCTTGCAATTGTATTTTCTGTAGAATTGGCTTAAAAGGTGACTGAGTATGTTGCGATGTTTATTCTCATTACCAGCCGATATGTAGTCCCGAAGCGGTGGTAGGGCAAAGCTATATATTGGGACGTTTATAAGTGAGCCCAGAAGAGTGAATAAATGACTATTATGGACATGATCTACCTTGGGCAACTTGAAAGTCCTTAAATAGACTACGGACCCAAGTAGGCCGAAGCAAGGAGAACATGCACAGGTGGGGAGCTTATTACAGCTTGGAGAGCGTATGTCTATGTGGTATCTCCCCCCAGACAATGGCACATCTATTGTCATGCCCTGCGTGTCCCTACACCTGCACGCGCGAGGATCACTACAAGGCCACCAATAGTGCTACATCGGCGGCTGAGTTTTGGTCCTCACATATATGAAAGCCTGCGTTGACAACAAAGACTATTATGAAGATGATGATAAATATGCGCCGGACAACTCACACTAATTGTCTACTCTGGAAGTAAGGAATTAACATCCTTGCATTACGAGGTACCAAACAGTGATTTTTTGCCAGGCTAAGTCCGGCACACTCAGACTCGAGCTAATTTAGAAAATATCGTTTTGTTAACTAACCTGATCCGGCAATCGAAAATGGGACTATTTGCGTTCAAGGCGAATTTCCGTGCCACTACACAAATCAGGTCGGCATGATATTTCAAAAGGCAGGGAACAGTCAATTGACGTACGACAAAACGTGAAGTTTTCTCAATCGATATTAATTTCTATTGATACCAGGCTTAAAGTCAACAATCGGGTAAAATTCGGGTAGGTTGACCGGCAGTTGATTGCACATAATCTGATAAAACTTCGACAAATCAGATCTGACTTAAAGATTAACCTATTGGATCTGTATAATGAGCAAGACCCGGCTTTATTGAAACTTTTTTGCATTTACAATAATGCTGGTTTATTAAATAAAGGATAATATTTTCACTTTTAAAAAAAAAATTAACTGCCTCTGGTTAGACTCGAACCCAGGACCTTTAGCTATTCGGGCGACTGCTCTTATCTACGCTACGCAGGAAATTGCTATGTTAGAGAATTTCTTCAAGTGTTTAAAGCTATGTGGTTATTAAAGCAGCGTTATTTCATCAATGTCTTGTATTTGATTTTGTACCCACAAAAATCCGAAATGTATCCGAATACTATTAATGTACACAAATAATTGATTTTTGTGTAACTAACAATTTCACAACATAATATGTGATTAAATTTTTAATTGTATTTTGAAAAAGTAAGTATGTAAAATAAGTAAGTATTTCTGTGTTTGTCTCATAGAAAAAGTTGTTGTATTTGAACACCAGAATCAGCTCTTAGGAGATTATTGGTGTTTTAAAAATAACCCTGTATAGATGCTTGTAGCTCAGTGACGGTTGCGCTATGGTAGTGATTGCCAAAGTTAAGACACATACTATGCCGCGATGATTAGATGGGTAACCATTCCGACCATATTTAGTGACATTTATTAAAATTATAAGCCCAACGGATAAGCAAGCTGAAGTGGCAGTGGGCAGGGCACATAGCACGTAGAACTGACTGACGATGGGGCTGAAAGGTTCTGGAATAGAGGCCACGTACCGGCAAGCGCAGCGTAGGACTTCTACCTACAAGGTGGACAGACGACCTGGTGAAGGTTGCTGGAAGCCGCTGGATGCGGGCCGCTTTCAACCGGTCAATCTGGAAGTCATTGGGGGAGGCCTATGTTCAGCAGTGGACGTCCTATGGCTGAAATGATGATGATGTTGATTAAAAGTATCTTCGTGCTTCGAAAGGCACGTTACAAGTTGGCTCAGACTAATATCGCTTGATAATAATCGTGAAGCCTAGTCGGGAGGCCTTAGGGCGGCTAAATAACATCTGACAGAAAGGTTAAGTCACTGCCCTTACAATTGCAACCCTCCAACAATCAGCACATGAGCCGCGTGGTGGAGTGTGGCACAAACCACCTCATAGTCGAGGTGAGGCCTGTGCCCTGTGCCCAGTGTGACGTACCTATATAGGCATACTTAACTTTTTTAATATCTGGGGAACACTTATGAATGACATGCCACGAACATGGAATTCACAATATGAAACTAGGTATTTCTGGTTTTGTCGTTGTGTCATGTAGACCCTAAGGTTATTGACATGTGGGGACAAACATTAGGTAGTACGTCGTTCGGGCACCGTTTTTGGGCGCACCTTTTATTTTATTTGTCCCTAAGGTAAGTGCCCAAATAAGATTTCACTAGTTTCTGAGAAGGGATCAGACGTCCAGTGTTATAGCGGTAAAAGGCGATTTTTCGATGAAACAAGCTCAGGCGTGAAACTCGCAAGAGAAGGCCCGCAGTGCCTGGGGGTATTAGCCGAAATACCTTCGATAGGTCTACATGACACTTTATTTATTCATTTTGGATGAAGCAGATCGAACGTTTTAGCAGTTGCGATAAAACATGAATACGGATTTAGATTTCCTTCAGAAAATTTGATATAGGTAATCTGTCTTTGGATGCTTATTTCTACTTTAAGTAAATCATATTTAGTTTTAGATAGTAATAACAACATTTAAATTTTTACAGCGTTGTATTTAACATCAATTATTTAAAATAAAATGTCGTTTAAAATCGTTACACTTCACCTTCTTTTAAAATGCGTTCCCAAAATTATAAAACGGCATCAAAATTAATTTAAAAAAAAATCTACAGCTACGCGCAGCAACATATTACTAAAGTTAGCCTCACCCCTAGATACAAGATGCTATTACTAATGTTTCGTGATTTGTACTCTAAATTGGTCATGTATTTGAAATATTTATTTTGACGAGCCACATATTGATATTACCATAGATACTATATTGATTTAATTACTGTAACCAAATGACCTATGTATGTTCCGTGATTTTTGTATTTTTTTTAACCCTGACATCACTTAAGAGACATTATTGGTCATAGACAAGAATCGTTGAGATATCTACATGCTTGTTTTTATAAATAGTTAGTAATTTTTCTTTCAATCATATAAACAATTTGTCTCTGATACCATTGCGCTAATAAAAACTGATGTGATGTGGATACCATCATGCTCTATATTCAGACTTCCACTTGTAAATCATAAATCATAAATCTTTATTGTGGAGCACAGGTGTACATTGGTCTTACAAGGGTTTGTCTTAGAACTAACCGTGTCCTGCCTTCTTGGCGTACAATTCAAAAACAAAAACAACAACTTGACATTATCATTTGTATTATTAGATACTTTATTTTAATGATATCTGTGGCTAATTGGTTCCTAAACCTATCAAGCCCTCCACGCTATCAGTGTCGCGACTACCAACGTTTTACACCAAACAAGGCACTATGTAAATAAAGTAGGTCGTTCAAATAGCAGATTCCCGTAATTCATCACCGCTCAAACCTTTATCTTAATAGAATCAAGCAGGCAAAATGCCAAGGTTTACTCGTACTCTTAATTGATAACGTTTTGTTTTACTTGACTGTGACACAATCTTTTTTGGGGTGCCTTTGAATGTAACTCGATGTTGTTTAAATAGGATTGTCTCGTTACCAATTTTCTTAAACATTTTACCTCTTGTCAACAAAACAGCGCTTGTCAAGCCTTATTTACTTGATTAATTTCGTTGGAGAACTTACGTTTACGTTTCACAACATGGGACTACCGATAAAATATAAGTAGGAATAAGTACTTACTGCCGCACTCAGAGACGTTAACTAATAGTAAAGTGTTGATTAACATTTTCTTTATTAAATAATTGTCTTTATTTGTATCGACTTTAGAATCACAGATTTTTCGTAACCATTAAAGTTAAGTCGTAACGTCTCTGTGCGGCAGTTAGACTAGTTAAAATCTAAAATATCCTCTTGATTTTTAATTGGCCATTTTCATAAGTATCATATTTTTGATTGTTTTAAAATTACGATGACAGTTACTGGGAACATTCGTTCGGCTACGTTTGGTTAGCAAACATTCGTTGTGCCAGAGTTTGCGAGTAAAACTTTAAACATTTATTAACAAATATAGCAACACGTTCGTTTGTAAAACGAATGCTCTCCATCAGTAATTTAAAAAGTACTTAACAATGCTAATAAATAGCAAACAAAGCAATAAAAAAAACAATCACAAAAATTAAACAGTATAATGTAAAAATCGATTAGTTAAAAGAAAGTTTCGAAAGCTATAAAATTAGATTAACGGCTATTGGCTCCATAAATAACCAACAAATGTTTCTTCATTATTATGATATTCAAAGGCAAAAGAATAAATAAGTCAAAACGAAGTAGATCATAAGTCATGGTATTGTTAATTGTATACCTCATTTAATGTTATCCCAAATAAATTAAACCTTTTGTAAAACAATAAATTACTGATAAAAGTAAATATTATTAACAGTTATTTAGACCTTTGTCAAATGAATCAGGTAAACTCGTAATGTTTAAACTTATTTTTGTTTTAACTTTTTATTAAGTTTCAGTAATGGAGATAATTATTAATAATCTAACACGAATATGATAAAGGCTTTTGTACCTATGTTTGGCGCCATTCTCATACAAAAAGAACCTTGTTAGCATAAATGTTTTAAGTTTGACAATTACTTTGTGTGAGAAAATAAATAAATAAATTCCGTTTTTCTTTGCTTGTCCAACATTGTAAACTGTCACTGCATGTATTTTTAAAATATATATGTGTATAAAATCAACAACCTGTTAGAAAAAAAAAGAATTTTGTGTTAAATAAATCATTACCATAGTTGGTTATATTATTATTATGTTTAACTTATTTTTAAATGAATAATTTCTTGAAAAATGTATGTCAATATTATTTTAGTTATTGGATAAGCAAAGAAGAACGGGCTATATTGTATCGTATAATAAATTAAACTGCTATTTTGCGGACTATGGAGGAATAATG
Organism: Anania hortulata; assembly: GCA_963576865.1. Lineage (NCBI taxonomy): Eukaryota > Metazoa > Arthropoda > Insecta > Lepidoptera > Crambidae > Anania > Anania hortulata. Next base: position 8,957,002 of record OY756408.1, on the reverse strand, counting down.
ACAATTATTGCTCTAATGTAGAATAATAAATTTGACGAACTCCGTAGTCGAGAGCCAAGTGGACTTTGCATTGCCATCTCTGAAATCTCGGGTTCGATTCTCGGTCAAGTCAATGTAGAAAACGAACATTTCTATGTTGCCAACGGGTCTTGTGTGTTGTGCTTCCGTCGTTGTTTCTGATTTCTATAACACAAGTGCTTTAGCTACTTAAGAGGCCGTGCATCTTTTTTCAGTGCAAAATTGAAATACAGTTATATGCTTATGTGCGGCTATGATGCGGGATAAAGCGTCAACAATGTTGATCCTTTACAAGATAATATTGATAATTTATTAGGTAGTGGACGTCCTACCTAGGTTTGAAAAACGATCGGTTTTGCGCGCTTGATTTTATAGTTAATTTGGACTTAGGTTTACTACTTATTTTTTTATTTATTACATAAAATAAAAAATATTTTATTTTAAAAGAATACCTGAAGATTATTATGTAGTGTTTAAATCTCATAATAGTTATTCATAATGATAGAAAAATAAATTATGTTTGAATGGAAATTTCTAAAATTTTATGTTATTTCGGCATTTTTTTCTGCTATATTTTGTAAGAAAGTAAAAAAAAGTATTCAATGTGCAAGTAGACCATATCTTCGATCCAATGTTAAGATCGAATAGTCAGGATAACTTATAGTCTCTTATAAACTGATGATCAAACGTAACTCGAACGACATTTTTCCGAAATATGGGTAGTTCTTTTGGTGATTTACCTTTATTTTTGAAATGATATGAAAAATCGATTTGCACTACATGCAAGAATAAGAACTAATCTTTAAAAATCACGTGTTATTTTGTTTCAATTATTATTCACGTCTTTACAATTAGATAACAAAATGTACGGAAATACTTCGATTTCTAGGACGGCCTCTTAAGAGCAGAGGAATGTATGTGATATTGTCCAATGTTTATTTTTAAATTGTTTTTGTCGCATTTACATAGAATCATGATTAAGCATAATTAGGTACTTCGACTAGAAGCTTATCGCAGGATCCGTAGACGTGGATGTGAGGTTGCTTATGTATTTTAAGATTTTAACAGCAAAGAAGATAAATGCAGAACATTGTATATACCTGATAAGATTTATTTTAAAGAGTCGAGACAAAATACAAATATAAACTGGAGTAAATATAGTAAGTGGAGTGCCAAATATTATGGACCCCTTGCAAATCGTACCATTAATTTGTTGTTTGCCGTTTCAACCCTAAGGCGATTCCGTCTAAGATATAAAAGCGTTTTAATGGATCATAAGTACTTTTGTTTTTTCCACGCTATGCTATTTATTTTTTATGCGTTCACTGTGCTATTTCTTGCTAAAACGTCTTCTCATCGAAATAAAAGATATGGATAAAAAAAACTGCCATCTTCTGAAATCTATCAGCTTTAAAAAAAACGTCAAAACGTTTAATAACTAATAAATATAAATAAAAGTAGTGTTAGTAACAAAAACCTTATATAAGTTTTTATCTGTAATGGGTTGGCTACTTTAAAAAGTTGTTCTTCGTGACTCATTTTTCTTTAGCGATTAAAGTTTTTACTTATGTAGACATGACATATTATTATGATGAAACGCTGCTTTGACTAATTAAATCATTAATTAAAAAGTCAAATTATATTACCTATCACAAAACGTATGGTGTACACAAAAGAATTAACGAGTATTTAAAAGTTTCTCTATCAAAATTCTAAGTTGTCAGTAACAAAAAAAAATACATTTAAAAATCTGCGTATTACATTGGCACAGGCCTAATAAAACCTTAATATAGTCAGATTGCGACGGAATACGCTAAGCAAAGGTTCGGCCAAGATATTCATTGATAAAAAATGGGTCACTACTTTTCTCAAGCTCTGACAGAGAAGTACAAAAACGAAATTTCTCGATATTGGCTTAAAGCCAAGGTCCACCGGCTGTTTTAGACATATTCTGATTTGTAATAATGTTTGAGATTCAGCAGAATTTAAGCGAAAAAAAGTACGTGTTTTAGTAGTATAAATTCGTAAAATTACAAAAATTATAAAAATAAAATGTGTTTTTTTAAAAATAATTTTGGGTAAAGTTAATAAACTTTATCATAAGTGTACAGTTTATTACTAATATGCATGCTTTTAGCATTCAGTCAACGTGGACTTAATGATAGAAGCATATATTGATACAGTTTTAAATAACAAAAATACAAAAATTGCGTAATTAGTAACAATTAAGTAATGTAATTCGGATTAAACCGGTAATTTTGATAGTTTTGAAAATACTTCTTGAAACAGTATATTACATAGTTACTGCCTAATATGCGCTATGTTTTCTTCGCATAAGCGCCGCATCTGAGGTGCGGCAAAGGGATGGGTAAGCAAGTAATTGATAAGTGCTCGATGACAGACGAAATTGACAGCATTGACACCATAACCATGAGCTCTAATAAGTACAAACAAAGTTGTCTTTACATCAAAATCGTTACCGAAAATTGTAACACGCTTAAAGTTACTTACTAATTACATTAGCCTGCTCGAGCTTATCAAGGCCCCAGTTTATATCGCTCTCATACTCTTGAGGCCCACATCAAGATTAAGATATATATATCTTGATATTACATCAAGATCAAGATACATATATCTCGATCTTGATGTGTATCTTCATACAGCAGGTGACTAGCACTTGGGCGCAGACTATATTAGATGTTTTTTTATCTGTTTGTCAACTGACACTGTTATTTATTATTTTAGGTATATTATTAGCAATGTTCTTTCTTATTTCTGACTCAGTAATCAAAAATACCTATTATTAATTTTGGTGTTATCGTTAGTAAGTATATCAGGGAATGTTTGCTCGGCACAAATGTTTGCACAACCCGGTTAAACCGTCTTTCGAGCCTAGGAACAGTGTAAATAGAACGGCTAGATAAAGCCTTAAAATAGCTAACGCCACTCGAAATCACGGTCAAATATTTTTTTTTCGATAAGACGACTGCTTTGGTCTTGTGGTTTGGGGTCCGAACTTAAAAGGATGCGGGTTCGATTGTTGCAAGGAGCAAGACTGGTTGTAGGTTTGTACGTAGTGATAAGCACGAGCATTTTTACCGGAGTATTTAATTAAAGTTTATTCGTTATTATAGAGTCGCCATAGTAGGTTCAAGCTCTACTTAATGCTAGATTTTTAGTGTGATTTATTGGAACAATTTATTTATTGCTAAGCTGAGTTATCTTAATATGGTAAAAAGTTGGGGTTCGGTGGTTGAAAATGATAATACTTGACAAGCTTATTTATTACGAATATAAATTTTAAAATAGATACAAAACACACATGCCTACACTTCTTTTCGTCGTGACTTCACGACTCTTGATGTGATGTCGTCATCGTTCCATCATTCATCTGTAATTAATGATTTATGGCTATGATAATGATGATGTTGATGATGATTTTTGTGTAAGTATACGTCTATTCATAAATTTTGCAATCCTATTTGTAGCAGGTCAATTTAAGAATTATAAGAACTCTGCACCACCTTCCCCTTTCTCTAATAGTTGTCCTCTACCTGAAAGTTGTCTGAAAGAGATCGCTATCAGCTATAAGGCCGCCTAAATCGTACGTATATCTGTAAAAATCATGTGTAATGTACTTGTATGGTGTGCAATAAAAAGTATCTATCTATAGTTTGTTTAACCTATGTGTTATTAGTGTGAATAAATATCTAATATTCACAAAGGATTTTACTACCATTGACAGTCTGTCAAATGATGTCTGGTATTGATTAAAAGAGCTTAGAGAAAGTGATTCTAAATATTCCTAATAATAAAAAGCTAGGTAGTGCTAAGTTATTATTACAGCCCAAATTGTCGTAAAAAGGCCCATGATAAAAGTGGTTACATTTAAGCACCATAATCAACTCTTAAGTGGTATTGCGTAAACAAATGTTGGTAACCACATGAAATAAAAACAGAAGAACTAAGATATGAACCTTCCTAAGACTTCTATTTTTTTAAAGAAACTGTGCACTTATTGATTTTTGTTTGAAGTCTGATTAATGATTCTTTAAATGTAGGACTACTAATTTTGTGAAGTCTATGTTAAGAATATTTTAAATTATGTTTATCATAATAAGCATGCATTTGATTTCATTCTCAACTTAGTCTTGTTTTTCTGAACCATTTAGCAACGATTCATGAGCGTTAACTGTTTTCATTGAGATGTGACCTAGTCCACTGTCTGTGGGACTTCCATTGATGGGATTGGTTTGGATTAATTGAATCTGTCTACCCTCAAATCTATACTCCCATTTGAGTTTGTTCTATACGCGTTTACAGCTATTTAAGTCTGCGATTGCTTTTCAGAAAAAGTAATTGCGATGTTACAATAATTCACTTATAGAATAAAAAGATTTGCGATTAGTGTTGCGATGACATCATCATCAAATACATATTTGATTGCGATAAAGTGATGGATTCCCTTAAAATAAATATGCGCTAGGCAATACACCAATTTACCGCGTGGTCTCGAAGAAATTAAATAACACCCTGTGTTACGACTAGATAGATTTTTTTGCGTTTTAGATGTTGGTCTCATATAGTTATAGATATAGTTGCATTATTTGAGCAGTAGAATCACTTTCTAGGCGGAAGTTAAAAAACAAAAACAAATTTTTATTTAAAAAAATAACCGACTAAAAAACACTAAAAAGCTAAAAATAACTTTAAACAATCATACCAAACAGTTATTTTTGGAGTTGGTGCAAACAAAATCATCATATTATCATAGCAATGTTTGGACTTTTTGAATTGTCATGAGACGCAATTTAGCTATAATTACTTCACATATCGCCTTTTAGAGTGGAAAAAAAAAACAAAAAAACAGACAAATAGCGAGACAGACTATGGCGAGGCACAATTGTCTTAATGAATAAATAATAAATAAATAAATTTATTTTGCCAAAACACAATAGTCTTTTACAAACAAAGGTTGACTTCTTCTATTAAGTGCTAAGAGCACCTGTGCCAGAAGAAGCCACTCTTCCTCAACACACTCTTACGTCTAAGTTAAAAACGAAATAACATAACAAAAAAAAATGAATATATCTTATCGCTACTCGTGGAAGACTATAATTATTGTGGCCAACTATGGTCTTCTTTATCAGTTTCACCTCAGTAAATGATACTTTCTGAATGCAAATCTTGCTTGACTTGTTGTTGAATATACTAAAATCGCTATATGTATACCTATAATATTTTAGGAGCTCCCGCAATTCCTCATGGATCCTATCATCAATTGATTGAAAAAATTTGGGACCAATCTCGAGGTATATTCTTCCAATTGAGAAAATATTTTTTCAAATCGGTTCATTGATGGCGTAGTTCTGTGGTAACAAACATTTAACAAACCTCCTCCTTTTTTCGTCGTTTAAGTCGTTTAGAAATAGATCCTATTGTTTAGATTCGCAAAATATCAGTCCGGGTCCATACAACGCAAATAATGTGTTTATAAAAGTGGTTAAATTACAACTTTGAGAAATATTGTCTGGTTGTCTGCACACATCTTTTGTCACCAATAAAAAATTTCAAACGCTGTAATTACTGAAGCGAGTGGTTCTAAAGAATTCTATCAAGATACAAAGCAAGTCCACTTTACGCATAGCGGCATTCGACCTTTCAATTCGAAGTATTTTGGACTCAACTCACAGCCAGTTTTATTCAAGATAAATAATAAATGACTGTTATTTAATTCTATTTACGCCTTCGATCGACCTTAGTTTTTTTACAATTATTATTTATTGTCTAGTATAACAATGTTAGTCAGTCAATACAACCTGGCAAGATAAGTTGATGTAAGTTTTGATAAATATTGGTGTTCCTCAACGACTACCTACTGATAAATCAGCTGAAGCTGCATGATTTGTCACATGTTTAATAAACACTAGATAACGTACTCGTGGTTATTCGTTAACGTAAATATAAATTTACGCTTTCAAATAATTTCAAATATACAGCACATATTTCTACTTTCAGAGACAGGCGAAATATCTTTTTTTATGGTCAGGCAAAGACTCACGCAGTATATTTGCGTATTAGATTTTTAATTAACAGGTACAATTCAGTCGAACGCTGACCATCGGCGCTTACAGGTCAATATTTATATTTATCATGCGTTTCAGTTTTGTAATAAAACAGGTGTTTAGCGTAACAAATGCCACAGCATACACAACACCGAAAGTTCTAAGCAGTTGTCTAACTAACATTATACAGCTTCTGAATAACGCTAACGCCGTGTGTCATACTACATGTTTCTATTTACCCTTTTAGGTTCAAATGCGGTAGTCGCTCGCAAATATTCTCATTCAAGTTTCCCATCCAGAAACAAAGTGTCTCCACTTCCGCAAAGCTGCATATCCACCGCGATCCGACACGTTTGTCACCCAAATTACCGTTACGGTTCCCCCGAATTATTTTAGCGGCATTTATTACTTTTAAAGAGACGTAATAGGAACATTTTTGAGCATACTTCTCGATAAAGAAAAGTGTTAAATGCTAATTCGAATGAAAAGACTGATTTGCTTAGCCGTATCCCTAGGTTTGTCAAATTAAATTACAATACTATAATATTATAAAGCTGAAGAGTTTGTTTGTTTGTTTGATTGATTGCGCTGATCTCAGAAACCACTAATTCGAATTAAAAATTAACTATTTTTGTGTTGGATAGTTCGTTTATCTAGTTTAAAGGATACATGTATGTAACATTACGCTACAAACAATAGGAGCGGAGCAGCAATGAAATGTTGCAAAAACGGGAGAAAATATTCCCTGAAAGCTTTTAGTTACTCAAAAACCATGTATGACGGAATAAATTGTTTCCCAAAGTTCTTAAAAAAATATATGACAGCATTGACTCACTATGACTATATGGTAATCAAATTTGTTTTAAAATAATGCATTTTTTGGTCGCTGATAAAGACATTTAGGTTGACGTTAAGCCGCAGGCCAACCGACCAATCCGAAAGTCACTAGGGGAGGCCTATGTTCAGCAGTTGGACGTCCTATGGCTGAAATGATGATGATGATGAAAGAATTTAAGTGACAGACTGAAATCCACGCGGGAGAAGCCACGGCCGAAGCTAGTTAAGCTATAAAATATACATCATGTTTTACACCCAATTCCACCGGGGTCTGTTTTTCAGTAACAAAGGATTAGTTTATTTGAGGGATACTTGAAATCCTCTGTCAATAGATTAATCCCCTGTTAGATAATAATAGACATTGGTGAAACTAGAGCTTAGTCAAATTGTAGTATATTCAACGCATGACTTTTGACTACGTATACCGTAGTATCAAAACAATCAACATCATCATCATTTCAGCCATAGGACATGCACTGCTATGGGCCTCCCCCAATGACTTTCATTGGGGGGATTGCCAATACTCGCCACGCTTGGCAAACGGGTTGGCGAGCGCAGTTTTTCATAAAATTTGCACGCAAACGCTGCTGCCCGTCTCGTGCTACAGGAATTAGACGCCTCTTACGACCCGTCTCCTGTTGGCGGTGGGGAAGTGTATTCTTCACGGTCGTCCCCACACGGCAAACAATAACTAAGAATAATTGAGACTGCTGGTATGTTCGATACTGTAATCAATTTAGGAATTAAGTTATAATTTATCGATAAGACTGAGTAAAGAGAGTTAGTAGTATTCGAATTTAGTGTTGCACCTCTTGTCGCTAATATATAGGTATATACGATTTGTTAAAGTTTTGTATCGAGAAATATGTACTCGGTACTCGGTTTTTTTACTGTATGGCATCGGCACATTGTTACACTGTGTAGGAACGTAAAATTATTTCATGCGAGGCTCTTTGCCTTTTACGAGGTTCGCGAGCATTCTGAAAGAATATATGGCTGCATGTATTAAAAAGTTTTAGGTCGTAATGGTGAAAGGTGGTTGGTGGCTTTTTATAAAATATCTTACTTCTCCCTTTAACTTGCACTTTCTTCAACGGTGACTATTAGATGAACTAAATCAAACGATGATAAAACCACAAAACAAATTTTTTGTAATTTTGTTCAAATTCATCCAAAACTTCGCATGGTTTGAATTCGGTCAAACATAGCAGACGGGCAAGTATGCCGGACTAGGCATCGATCTCTGAGGTCTCGGATTCGATACTCGGTCGGGTCAATGTTGAAGACATTTATTCTTTTTAGGGATTCCAAACCCAAAGGGTAAAGACCTTGTCTATCTGTCACCAGGCTGTATCTCATGAGCAGTGATAGCTAGACAGTTGAAATTTTCACAGATGATATATTTCTGTTGCCGCTATAACAACAAATACTAAAAATATAATAAAATGAATATTTAAGTGGGGCTTCCATACAACAAACGTTATTCTTTTGCCGTTTTTTGTTCGATATTAATAACAGCAACAGGTAGACGCTTGAAATACGAAAAGGAAAATACGGAACCCTTCATGCGCGAGTCCGGGTCGCACTTGGCCGATTTTTTCTATGTTGTCTCGGATCTGGGTGTTGTGGTACAGTCGTTGTTTCTGATTTCTATAACACAAGTGCTTTAGCTACTTACCTTAGGATCAATTTATGTGATGTTGTCCAGTACTATTACATTATATTATTATTTAACACACTTGTAACTAACAACTATGCAATCAAATCTTGGAAGTAGTTTTTAACCTACTCCTAATTGACGTATTGATTTAAAACTTAGTAAGTATTTGACATTCGGATGACAATACAATAATTTGACACATTCATGCTGATCTGATGATGGAGTCAGGAGATGGATAGTGAAACTCTTCAACCACTACTAATAAAACCTTCGTGTTTGGAATAATTCGTTTTAATGAGTTCAATATGTGTTTTAGTTTTTAAAAGTATTATATTTATTATTCGATGACGTAATTTACACTTAGCCAGTTAAAAAAAGAGTCAATTTTATCCTCAGTACGTATTTGGTTATGCCAGTAGCAACTTACCTCATTCAGTTGATGTGGAGCTGAAAGGCGTTTCCGCGCGAGCTGCCGCCTGCACCCTTGCTCTTTTGAAGCTAAAAACGGATGGAAAGGAAACATTTAAATGCGTAATTAGGTTACCTTTATCGTGGCTTTGCCTCTTTCACTCGCTTAAACGAAATTTAAATACCTACTGCTTAATACTGGGGATAACCGCATGTGAGGTGCTCGTCTGTATTTCGCAAAGCGGCAAAAAGGGATTAAATGACAAGGCTGTGTGCTAGGCTAGTTTCCTAAAGAAATCTAATTAGTCCGTTAGTTGGATTGACAAAAAATATTGGACACGTATTTTTTCTTTTCTCAATCAAACGAAAATTGATGAAGATATAGCCCATTAAAGTTCGCATAACGTAACACTTTTTAGCAAGGCGTGACGTCATGTGCTCACTTTGATGCGCTTTATCTTCGTCATTTTTTGTTTGATTGACAAAAGACAAAAATATGGATCCAACATTTTTTGATAATCTAACTGACGGACTAAATAGAATAATATTTTTTTGACCCAGGTAACTAGTCTCTCAATGTAAGGAATAACATTATTTTGTTACAAGGTACTTAACAGTAAATTTCGCCAGGGGTGTCACCAAGCATACCTAGAACTGAACAATTTATTTTTTCTAAATTGAACCTAACTGGAAATAGAACCTAGGACTCTGCGTTCATAGCAAATCATCGCGCCAGTACGCCAATTGAGTTTTCAAAGTCAGATTATACACGAACGAAAGAAGTTAAAAAAATAAAGCTCTTTCCTCTAAAAATGAAACCACCTTAATGCTTTGTTTCAGCTTGTCACGCACAAAGCCTGAATCTTTTAAGTATTAAGACCTAGACAGTTTATATACTTACATTCAAGCTTCTGCAACGTCGTCTGTGTATTCAGAAATAACGCAAGAAGAAATAAATAATACCCCAATTAATTTTCATTACCCTATTCTATGTTAAAGCCTAATTAATATAAAACATCCAAAAATACATTTGTTTTAATTTATAATGATAGTAAAATTTATTAGAATTAGATAATATTGTTTTGGCTGAAATAATTTATAGATTTAAGGCGGTTGCCCGAGCAAATGACCTTGAGCAAGAATTTCCTTACTATCCCGTACGGCCGCCAGAGAAACAGAAGTTTGGAAATTATGAATTATTGTCAGAAATAATTAATAATGGACCAATTTAAAAATTATTTTGGACAATTTTAAGTATTTTAAATTTTCTATCGATTAGTCAAAGCCAAAAATTAAGATAAGGATTACTTACGGAGGAGATGCATAAAATACATTTTTATCGACGTAGTTTAAAAGCCTGTTTTCGTAAATATAAAATAGAGTAAATACAAATTTTAAACGATGATTTTAAAGACATAACTTCAAAGATTCTCATTATTAATTAATAATTAATTAATTATATTTCAATCATTTTTATATACATTAAATAAGGAAGAGAAAGCTGCAAAAAAGTTGGAAAAAAACGAGTTTTGGTGGTGGTACAGCCTTAAATATTCACTAAATTCCTTATACATTTTAGAGCCAGACAGTGAAATAGGTATGCGAATCTATTCACGAAAACCTGGTTCCGAGGTTGGAATCTAATTGCAGTGGAGTAAGTAGGTACCTGTGGAAATGCTCTATTGTTTTTGCACATTGCTGTAGAGATAGCGTAGATTGCGAATGAATATGAAAAGTGTTGGGACATGATATAATTTTGATTTTATCGATATGTTTCATGGCTCATAAAATAAGTTTAGAATTTGAATAAAAAAGAAATAATAATATTGTCTTGGTCCTAAAGTAAAATATTTATATGTTACGCACGAGATAACGTTATATTTACATAGCCACCAAATATTTGCAAAACATTTGTAGTTTGCCTGAAATGGCTAAATAGCTTGTATTTATGATGATGATGATGATGAGCAGTTTGAGTATTTAGATAATGTATTGTATCAAGTCAAGTTTTAATAGAATTTCAACATATAAGACTAGATAACAAATTAGTAACTACATCAAAATTAAGCAGTCATTATTAAAACATACAAAAAATAACAACCAATATTATTTAGTACTCCCTAATTTACACATCCATAATATATTTATTTATCGATAATCCAGATCGACAACCACACGTCACTACACGTTAGTTGGCCTCACGGTCTTATAACACAAGGATAACACTGCTAAATCATAATTTAATTGCTTCAATGCTAAGCTACCGCTCATTTCGCAAAGTAAACATTTTTCATCCGACAAAGACGATTTGCTGAGAGTCCATAATTCTTTCATTGTTTGGTGTTATTACTGAAACTTGGAGAGTCATAGTTCAATTTTCTTTTGTAATTTTTCTTGACTTAGCAGCTACGAAGAATTTATTGTAATTAATATTTTTATTAAGTAGTTTTTTAAGCGGGGATAGTGGTAGGTATAGTTGTAATTATCCTTTTTTATTTATTAGGAAAAATTCTTAAAAACCTTTATTTAAAAAAGGAATAAAGGAATAAATATTAATTCAGCAATGTTAAGTAGACTACAAGCTTTGTTTAGTTTGGGCCTAGATAATTAGTGGAATTGTTGGATATATTCTATTAAATACAGCTAACAATTAAACAAAAGCTAACAACCTTAAACTTAAAAATACCTACTCAACAATAAATGCGTGTCCGTGAGGTTGTTTTTGGACGTATTTATTTATTTATTAACTATGCTTTTAACCCAGATGTTACTGAAACTATTTTTGTCGCGTATCGCCGTAATTTTTTGATATTGTTACCTTGATCGATATAATGAACATGAAAGAAATTTTTTTTTTTTAAATCTTTATAACGATCGGTCGCTGTAAAAGGGTTAAATATAAGAAATGAAACCAAACACTGAAAAAAAAAAACATAATTATAAACCTTTATTATGAAACATAGGTACAATAAAAGAGAAAAAAATCTAAATCATTGCTGAAACAAAGCAGTGCTCAAAGTTAAATAGTTAGGCCGTATCTAGCCTCTATTCAGTATGATATCACTTACATCTTGCAGTCAGCAAAATGCGGGTGCACTATTGCTGCAAGTTTGTTTGCAGCTAATAGATTTCAGACTGTAGTGTCTCTAAAATAGAATATACGTCTAGACACTAGTGTTTCTCCTTTTTTCAGATATTTTTAAGATATGTCATTGAAAAACTCCTGCAGTGAATAACCCTTGTATATTAAATAGTTTTTTAACATAACATTGACAAGGGTGTCTTTGGTTTCTTTTTTTTTTGGATGCTGTTATATATCTTAATAGACATGTAAGAACGGGGTGGATAACACAGAAAAAGTTCGTTTTCTACATCTACCCGACCGAGAATCAAACCCGGGACTCTACTGTCTCTACTCGCCTCTCGGCTAGGGCGGTTGTCAAAATATGTTTACTCGGCGAAATATGGTTTTGAAGTTAAAAAAATTCACTGTGTACTAAGTTCATACACTACCAATACTAAACCGCCAGCTGACATCAGATTGTGTGGAGAAGTGAATTATTTTACTTTGAGACTTCGATGTTGGTCTCTTAGTAAAAGTTGTTGTATTTGAGCATGAGAGTCCGATATTTGCGGCTCAAAAACCGAAGAATATTTAACCTGTGTATGTTTTGTGTATTTTCATTGTCTTGGTGAGAGCAACCTGCCAATCTGAAAGTCACTAGGGGAGACCTTTGTTCAGCGGTAGACGTGGTACGGCTGAAGTGATGATGATAATGAAAGCAATTAACAACGTTTTGTTACGAGGTGTGAAACAATTGACTTAAACCAAAACATAAACCTTCAGACGGGTCGTAATATCATCATCATCATCATTATTTTATAGGCCTCCCCCAGGGCCTTCCAGATTAGCCGGTTGGAAGCGGCCTTCATCCACTGGCTTCCTGCGACCTTTACTAGGTCGTCTGTCCACCTTGTGAGTGGACATCTTACACTGCGCTTGCCGGTACATGGTCGCCATTCTAGAACCTTTCTGTCCCATTGGCCGTCTGCTATGTGCCCCGCCCACTGCCACCTCAGCTTGCCAATCCGTCGGCAACATAAACTTTACTATCTAAGAACCTTTCCATAAATAACAAAAATCTAATTTCGGTGCAGCACATTTCCTCTATATCTCATAAATGATTGATCAAAACATCGCCCTAAGTGTGAACAGACAACATGGCAAGTTAGTGGGCGCCGTCTGACAAACAAACCTATAAATCAAGGTCAAAACGCTGTTATTTAAAACACGGAAAGGGTGTTAGCGGGTACGGTGAACATAAAAGCGGACAGACCTATTTTACGTCTATACTCAGAAATTTTATGAATCAGTGCGCATTAAATAAATAAACGGTGAAAAGTCGTAGGTATTTACGGTTTATAAATAAATTTATATGCATCAAACAACACACTAATTATCATGATTTTAAAGTAATTAATTAACGATCTTGTGTTATGCGCGGGCGTGGGCGTTCCTAGACTAGTCTCCAACCACACCCAGATTCTAGGCAATTTATCTAAAAAACTCTTTCTATAAACTGACCCAAATCGGGAATCGAATGTGGAGCCTTTGCAATCAAAGCGATTACTACGCCACTACGTAAATCAGGTCGTTTATAAATAAATCTACTGATTTCATAAAACACATAAGAGCTAAACCAATCAAGGGTTCCGTAAAAACTTGTAGGTATGTAAATAGTTGGTCCATCACGGGAATGGAGTCTCAAAGATATTTCGACTTTTTTTGCGGATAAGGTTATGATCGCATAACGTTTTTTATGATGTTTCCCATCAACGTTAGGGCGCTTGTCCACTGCCTCCGTCACCGAAAGACGAGATTACATCTGTGACATACATTATTACACTGATCATTTAAAGTCAAATAGAAGGTATAATTTTAGCGTTCGTATACCCAGTGTCTAACCGCACGGCCGTCTTTGAAGCGCGTAGGATAATGTCATCAACGTTATTTCGTTTATAGACGCGATGGATAACGCCATTTCGCAGCGAAATCATCGATAGTACTGTAAGTAGGTATTTCATTTTGCACAAATTAGGTTTCAACAAAAAGACAAGCCAAGCATGCCAAACAAGTTTAGAATTTTAACACGTCTTAATTATAATTTTTAACCTACCACTGCTTTGGGACAATATTGTGGGTTGGCGCCGAAGAAGAAATGGTGCATAGACTCTGGTACAGCGTGTTCTAAGTAAGCCCAGTGCCTACGCTACACCTCTACTGTACATCGAATGTAAATAAAAAATCGCCACCTTACGGCCGTGTAGAGTAATTATTAGTTAGTAGGTACACAAATGCGCTTTCTCGTATCCTTTCTATGTAGCTACAAAAACATGCTTTGACATTTGATACACGTATTTGGTTACCAGCGAGTAAATTAGTTAACTTTATATAGTAAAATGTAAGAATGAGTGCTACTCTCACTTCACTTTGTTTACTCAGTTCACTTCAAAGCCACTTCCCTCGAAATGTTAACTAAATTAACAACACAATTTACAGTTTACTGAAGCTTTGTTTTCAATAAAGAGTTTTATGTAGGTACATTCAACAATTGCCAAGAATCATTTGTACCTAAAATAAACATTACAGATCAATTATTATTTGTTCTAAAGACTCAAAAGTTATTCAATTTCTATTTTTGCAGTCGATAGAACTACTTACAATTTCTTTTTAAAACACAAATTCAAAAATAAGATCTATGGAAAAGTTTTCTATGACGGTGAAATATACTCGTATTTTATAATAGCAATCACTTTCAAGGACAGTGCGATATATTTTGCTGAGGCATCAACAAAAAGCAATCTAAGTAAACACATCAAATCAATTTTATTATTGTTACGACTGTTCTTTGATAATCTCATAAAAGTATTTTGCTATAAAAGTGATATTATTGACGTGTGTTTTATTCACTAGGTCGTTTATTAATAGTAGCACTATCTGGCTTTATCAGGCAATATTTTATCTGCTGAAAGGATATTGATCAAATTGACGATAATACACCAAGCGAAATATAAATAGTGTTTCAATGAATACCGGGTGGTTGTGGTTTTTTACAAGCCTGGTTCTAACAATCTGGTTCCACCCGTCAAAACTACAAACCTTTACAGTAGAAGCATTTAAAGTTGCTAAAAATATATAACTGAATATATGATGACACAAAAGATAATTAAATTGAGGTTAATATATACATAACTGAATATATGTTGACACAAAAGATAATAAAATTGAAGTTAATATATACATAACTGAATATATGTTGACACAAAAGATAATTAAATTGAAGTTAATATATACATAACTGAATATATGTTGACACAAAAGATAATTAAATTGAAGTTAATATATACATAACTGAATATATGTTGACACAAAAGATAATAAAATTGAAGTTAATATATACATAACTGAATATATGTTGACACAAAAGATAATTAAATTGAAGTTAATATATACATAACTGAATATATGTTGACACAAAAGATAATTAAATTTAATTTAATATATACAGGATGTCCTTTAACTCAAAGATAACCTTGAAACCACATATTCTTTAAATCGTAGTTTCGGAATTCGATAAATATTCATGCAAATTTGCAAAAGTCATAGAACAATTTTTTTTATCATGATGTTATTCTTGAGTTTCTTTATTTTATATATAAGGTAGCCTTTTATAAACAGGTGAAATTTGAAGAGCAATTACAAAATATATATAAATCATTTAAGTTAAAAAAAAGAAAATTTTTATACGCTAGTTTTCGAGAAAAACGCAAAAAACTATTTTGATTTCAACGTAAAATAAAACACCCCGTGCCCCGTGCGTGCACCCCGAGGGAAGAGTGGGGCACGATTGAAATGAGAGAGGCAGAGGCGATGACGTAGGGACGTTTCAGACTAGACAGGAAGGCTCTTAATTTTTTTTTTTTTTGTAAAGAATAATAAAAATGAAAACTAGCCCGTTTTTAAGAACGAAAATAATAGGGCCTGGTTTCTCTAATATAATTAAAAGATCTGTTAAAGTTTCACCTGTATTTATTTGTATTTTGCATGACATACTGTGATGAAATGTGCGATCTTGTTTTAAACTAAATAATCTTAACATCTTCGTATCACTTTTGAGTTGAATAATGATGAGTTTTTCTTGAATTCAATAAAATAGTATGTTGTCTCTATTTTTATGAAAATTTACTTATAGTAGCCTGGACCTCGATTTACTTGAGAACATCAAATAATATCTATCTAGATCAGATAGTAAATAATAGCCTGTGTTGATGTTCCAGATCTATATTTGGCTAATTATTAAGCGATTAGGCAAACAAAGCCCTCCATCATTGAACTATATCATTCATCATTGTAGGCCCTATATACTAATCGCGTCGTTACTTTAAGCTAACGAACCAATAACGATCTACCTAATTCATAACTCGATATTATATTAAAAAGGAAAATAGATGTTAGCTATTACCTACCCACCATAACATCGTATTAGCAGACTAGAAATGATTGCATTTGCATTTAATACAAAATCAGCGAAGTACGAATAAGAAACATCAGACGTAACAACTTCTCTTATGCGAAACCACCTACCCAAATTAACAAATTAAACTATCACAAAAACATATATAAGCTCACATTAACCATTCCAGCCTGAGAATATCTCTAATGTCCACCGCTATCTCGCGAAGCATTCACGTGGATTTATTTACGAGTGGCCCAAACTTTTCCAAGGCAATTATTTTCAATCAACCCCCACATTCTATGGGGACCCACTAATAGTTTCAGTTGTGTCGGACCTTGTGTTCATCGATCTCCACTTGCTTTGCGGAGGAAAAGTGAAAGAAGAAAAAAATACAATTCGAAAACCAAAGATGTGAAAGTGCAAGCAATTTAGAGGAACTAAACTGCAACGTAAAAATCAAATAAAGGATTTAAAAAACTGATAATATTCTATATAGATAGATCTAATTAAATCATAGTAAAAATTTTTAGGGTTCCGAACGGATGATGGAAATTCCGAAATGGAAAAAACGGAACCCTTATAGAACACTTTGTTTGTTGTCTGTCTGTCTGTCTGTCTGTCTGTCCGTGTGTCTGTCAAGCTTTATCTCAGAAACGCGTGGAGGATATCGTGTTGAAATTAAAATCATCTCATCATCACTCAGGTCTATAGTCCCTTAAAACTGTGAAAGAATAAAACTTCTAAGTTATCGTAAAAAGAAGATACAGCCGTTGATAACCGCAAAAAACGTATATTATTTCGATACTCTCAAGAGAATCAAAATTCATAAAACTATGAAATGTGATAATTAATATTGTCATAAACTACAAGTACAGAGAAAAATCTGAAAACTATACATTTGTAATTAAATTAATTGATTAATTTGTAACTACACTGTACGCAACCCTCGATGGGTGAGTCCGACTCGTACAAGTCCGGTTTTTTACATTGCAAATAGTAACTAATATCTTTTTCCTAGCGCTTTGTATCTATGGATCTTTGGTCTGCAAATAAATGATTTTTATTTTTATTTATTATTATTTATTTATTTGTCACGTTCCTAGTCAAAATATACGCTTAACCATGATCATAGATGCGATCAATAGGTACGTTTAATATAATTATGTGGACCGCACCATTATTGGACCGCACCATTATTGGACCGCACCATTATTGGACCACATCCAGGGTATCTAAATGTACGTATGTATGTTTTCCCTTACCGCCTATTAAGGCGAGTAGG
Source organism: Anania hortulata (assembly GCA_963576865.1). Taxonomy (NCBI): domain Eukaryota; kingdom Metazoa; phylum Arthropoda; class Insecta; order Lepidoptera; family Crambidae; genus Anania; species Anania hortulata. The sequence continues at coordinate 8,939,215 of OY756408.1, read as the reverse complement.
TATCGTCGCAAACTAACATGTGGTTTCAAAAAACTTAAGTACAAATTGTCAAAAAAATATTTAAAGAATATGGTGTGCTACTGGATGCAGGCCGCTTCCAACCGGCCGTTTTGGAAGATATTGGGGGAGGCCTATGTTCAGCAGTGGACGTCCTATGACTAAATGATGAGGATGATGAGCTGTGGTGCGAACTCAAGACCAATTGAGGCGTGACTCCAACTACTAACCTACTACTATTAATAACACAGTTTTATTATCTTTACTTGTAACTAACTAATGTAATTAAATCCTACTTCTAGCAGATGTATCGATTTAAAACTTTGTACGTATCTGACATTCGGATGACAATACAATAATTTTACAGCATTGTACATTGATCTGATGATAGAGAGCCAGGAGGATCTCTTCAATGGCTACTAGTAAAACCTTCGTGTTTGCTCATTTGATTTTTTTGCTGAGTCCAACACATAAAAACCTTTTGTATGATTTTTAATCTGTGCAATAAAGTCTAAATAAATAAATAAAAAAGTTTCATAGTTTTTAAAGCTATGATTGCAATTAATTTTGAAAATAGCTCGTATTTACACAGGGTTACATTGCAAAGGGTTGCCAAATTTAAAAAATAAGATCTAGGGAACAAAATATAAAGAAGCGTCTTAATCGTTATTATGTTTAATAATCGTATGTTACGAAAACAAAAAAAACTAAAATATCCGAAAATAAAGTCAACAGAGAGACTACGAAAGCCGCGCGGTCATTCATCAGAGGCCTAGGTACAGCGAGCCTACAAGGACCATACGCATTGCACATACGGTGCAAGTTTTTCATGAATGAGTTAAATTATCCACGCGTACGTTTTTAACAGCAGATATGAATAATTAAATGTGAAAAACAAATTGTTGTTCTTTGCAAAGTTCGATAAAGTTACTGATTTTGAATCACTCCTAAAGATTTGGCATCCCCTTGCAATGTAACTCTATATACTTGTAGCTCAGTGACGATAGCGCTTTGGAAATTATTACGAAACATGTTAAGCACCCTACGCCTTGCTTGTGAGGTGATGGGTGACCATTCCGATTACCTTTTCGTAAACCTCCGGTTTTAACCGTTTGAATAAACATTCTGCAACTGTTTTTCGTAACAAGTGTTGAAACATTTGTAATATTCTAGTAAATTCGGATTAAGAACGAGAAGAAGAAGAAAGAAAACGTTAATTATCCCGCGTATTCTGTCTATCCGCCAATCGGTCTTTCAGTTTAAGTTATTACTTCTCTCCGCTATCTCCGCTTCGGTCGATACTGTTCGTTCAAGCGAATTGTTAACCTTCAAAGAAAGGACGGGCTGTTGACGGGATGGCCGACGAAAAACGCGGGGTGAAGTGCGAAAAATAGAGGAAACTATGTCGTTACACCGTAATAGGGTTATTGTGTTGCATTCCCGCCGAAATTGCCAGTTCATCTCGTAACAAACTTTTGGGTGGATTTTACTTGTAAGTAAGATGTTGAACGGTATTTTTTCTGCCAAATTGACCTTTTTATATAAGTATAACATTTTGCAACCATTTTTTCTTTTAGATTTTTTTGTTATACGTTTTTATTTTTGCATCATACAGCAAGTTTTTCACCGAGGGAGTGAGAAAGAATAGCGACGTTGCCAGTTTCCGAAGCGCAAATACGCTAGTTAGGTACTCTTCCGCATTAAGATGTTGGTACTAAACAGGGTGCTTAAATAATTTTTTTTTTATTTCCAATAGGTACACAATTTACAGATTACTAATAGTCCTTAAAATCTAATCCTGTATTTTTTGATTGCTTATTTTCTGGCGCTGATATTTTAATTTATTAATGATTTAGATAGTGTTTATCAAGATTCAAGCTTGAGGAGCATCGTTTCAGAGTACGAACTGTACCTATATCAGAGTTTTTTTGCTGCTTCTTGTCAGCTGGCCGCCGCCCTATTTTTTATTAATAAATAAATATTGGACAACATCATATTGCTCTGATCCTATAGTAAGCAACCAAAGCACTTGTGTTACAGTAGTCAGAAACAACGACGGTAACCCAACACTCAGAGGGCCAATTCCCATAATTTGACAATAGTCGCAATCCGGTGTCAATCCGCTCCCAGTAACATTACGATCCCAAACCGTATTCTCGTAAACCCAAAAAATGCAATTATAGTTCGTAATGCGACTGAAAATGGAAGAAACCAAAATTAGATATTTTTTTGCTCTGTTTTTAGTCTTATTGGGATAGTTTTAATAATTTTACGTCAAATTGAAAGTTTACGAGAATACCGGTTGTGATAGTAATGTTACTGGGACCGGATCGACACCGGATTGCGACAATTGTCAAATTACGGGAATTGGGCCTCTGATCCGAGACAATATAGAAAAGTTATTTAGCTACATTGACCGACCGGGAATCAAACCGGGACCTTAAAAATTGCGACAACAAATCCAGTATGCTCGCCTAATGGCTATGGAGGTCGTCAAACTACTCTAAAGCAGTGGTAGGATTGTTCAAATAAGTACTTATTTATGTTACTCATATTCGAAGATAAGCCATTAAATGGTCACACAGAATATCTTCAAGGGCGAACGTAGTACGTACTTAACAAAGTCTGACCAAGTTTATGATTAATTGCAATCTATTTGGCGTAAACTTTTAGGTTGCGTTTACAAAATAGATTGTTTATACTCAAACTTAATTAATTTTGTAATTAATATCTTTGAGATAATTTATTTGTTATAGGTTTCCAAGAAATATTTCGAGTAAAATTTAGTTTACAAGCATAACGATAAATATGCATACATATAGTTGTTTTAGTGGCGGCGTAATTTGCCTTGGATGCTAAAGGTCCCGGGTTCGTTTCCCAGTTTGAGTCAGTTCAGAAAACGCTCTTTTCTAAATTGGCTCGAGTCTGGGTGTGCTAGGAGATGCCTTTGGCAAATACATTGTTTGGTTCCTTATAACATAAGGATGTTTAATTCCTTACTTTGAGATTATTATAATTGGTGAGTTGTTTGGCTATACGGCAATATATATGATATTGGCTGTACTTAATTAATTACTAGCTGTTCCCCGCGGCTTCGCACGCGTGTAATTTAGTTTGTCACAGAAATTCGTTAAGTAACGTAGTACGTCTTAGTAATGTCAGTGGGTTTTTCGGAATAAACAACAAAATATACCTACACCAAACCTTTATGTTTAGGTTTGCATTGATTGTGACTAGGACACGACTTCAATGATGATGATGTCCAAGGTGGGATCACCCTTACTAAGTAAATACGGTCCCTATCTAACCCTCTTATTCGGAACAAAAGTAAGCCCATTTATAGTAGAAATTAACAGTATGTTGGTACCCACGCAGCCTGAAATCTCTCGCCAAGCTTTACAACTGGGACGCCAGAGTTATCTTACACGCATTTCTCAGAAAATGTAATTTTTTGGGAAAAAAGTCTGTATTGTAAATTGTTTTAAGACCTCTTCCCTCTATTTTACTCTCTTGGAATTGTATTGAAATTCAACCCATGTCAATTCCATCCCTTTTTGGTAAGCATTTATTCCACAAATTATAGCTAGTGACTAAATTTTTACTCTCTATCTTAAGCCATTTGGGCTGGATGAAGATTTTACATACATACTTTCATCCCCCATTTGACACTCTAAACGGATGCAAGTTGACTAATGCTGAAACACGTATTCATTTATTTTTGTTAGTATTTGTGCCAAATTTCAAGTCCATAGATTACAAATTAGATATTTTCCCATTCAAATTTTCCAACTCAATTTCACCCCCTTAGATGCATTTCCCCAAAAACTCCGAGAACAGTATTTTTTATTTACAAAGAGTAGCTTACATACGAATTTAAATCTTCCTAACTTCAGAAATGACGAACTTTCATACAAACTGCAATCGTCTTTTTACCCCTTAGAGGTTAAATTTCAAAAAATCCGTTCTTATTCCTTGTCTATGTTATTAAAGGAACCTCTGCGCAAAGTTTCATCATTCTAGATTTAGCTGGGCGTTGATGAGTCGGTTAGTGGATGAATGAGTGAGTCAGGACTTGTCTTTTTATATATAGAGATTTATTTATTTAAAAAACATTACCCTCCGTTTGGGTCAGTCGGGTAAAAACACATGTAAATTGGTTTATGATAAATGAATTAAAGTCACTAGGGTAAGCCTATGTTTAGGCGTTCAGCAGTGGACATCCTATGGCTGAAATGATGATGAGGATGATGACTAAAACTTTCTTAATATTAAAGTCGTAAGAAAAAGTTTTTTTGTTCGCGTAAATATTTTTATAGCACTATAAAAACATAATGAATCCAGGGTATTGCGAGGACATAAAACTGTCCTGCCAACTAGGTTTGAAACAAAGTAGATTACTTTTTTAGGCCTTTTGACCTTTTTATGGTTGCGTGTTGACTACGGAACCCTAAAAAGTTATAGTTTCGCCATATCCGTCTGTCTGTATGTCTGTCTGTCTGTCTGCAGCTTAGTTCAAAGACTATTTGTACTAGAATGTTATTTGGCATGGTTAAACATTATTTATTAATCACGCCGACAAAGTGATTTAATAAAATATTTAAAAAAAAATTTGTTTTATGGGTACCTCCTCCTCACGTACATTTGGGACGTTTTATACTTATATAATATGTTTTAAGTACAAGGTGCTTCATATAGCTATAAGCACATATAATCTTAGATCTGAACTTCTATTATTCGTTTGTACCTCATAAAGTACACTGGGACTTACAAGCGAAGACATTTAGTTTCATACATTTTTGTCATTCAAATAGTCATTAACAGTGTAATAACCTTTTTTCATTCAATTCATCTTGACATGCCACACAAAAAAATATACAAAGTCCATTTAAATACTGGAGGATAACCTCAGGCGTCTTGCTGGCTGTCTGGAACTCCACATTACAATGACCGTGTATTTAATTTATCCCACGATCGTTCCATCGCAAAGAAAGCATTAAAAAAATATGTGATCTTATTATAATCGTAGGCAAAAAAGGAAAATTGATATTGAAAGCTTGCATAAATATTTATTGAGTTTATATTCTTCGACTGGACGTTTAATTGCAGCGGACCTACTATCATTCATGCAGTCCGCGAAATTTAATATTTCTTATACGCGTGTTTTTGATAGCGACTGGTCATGGTGTAGGATACTTAATCAAATGTGTTCTACTGAAAAACAATCACTTTAATAATCAATTTACATTATTAATTAATTTAAAAATGGTCATAATTAAAAACAAAAAAAAATTATCGATTCGAACGGTCCCATTTGTAAAATATGTTTGCTGACTACTCATTTGACACTAATCACACCAGTTTGTAAGTGGTGATGAGTTTCACTCAACCAAAGTAATTAAGCTGTTATAATCAGATTAAAGACCAAATGCAGTTTCATTTTTTTAAATAAAATGGTTGTTGGATAAAAAGAAAAAGGCGCTAAAAACGTGAATTTTAGCTTTCTGACAAGAAATTACAAAACAAAGGCACAAGCTAATTTTACGCTAGACGCTGAGTACATCTAAATCCTGGGATAATCCTGGGATCACCCATTAGAAATCCAGTAAAAATGGGTCGGGATTGTATTGCTCAGCTCTGCCGTGGACGCGATCATTAACATCAGACCATTTACGGTGAAGTGTGATTCTTTGGTATATTGTAAACGAATTTCGAAACGAACTGTGTAATTTTATAGGTTTGACATTTTATTAAATGGCATCTTTGGTATGCTATACGCAACTTAAACCTTCGCATATGTATTTTTTAGCTGACGACCCCTTTGGAGTATTTTTCCCGGTCCCGGGTTTAATTTCGGTTTGGGTCAATTTAGAAAAAGGTTTTTACGTAAATTTGCTGGGTGTGCTTGAAGACACCTCTGAAAATTTCATTCTTTCATACTTCGTTACACAAGGATTTTATTTTTCTACTTTGAAGCCGTGACAGTTGGCGTATTGTCTGGCACATATTTATTTAAAAGACATTTAACAAGATACAGTCAAATACAATATAGGTATATGTCACAAAAATTTAAGTGCTAAACTGTACCCAGGACATGCATCTCTGACTCGATTTAAAAAATATAATATAATAAGCTTTTAATAAAAACGTGCTTGCACAAAAAAAGTACCAATATATACAGTAAATTATTTTAGAAGTAAATTTATTTGCCTTGAGCGATATTTGGATTGAGTTTAGAACAGTAGTTTTTAAAAACGTTAATTAGTTTTAAGAAAGCCTATAAACAATGCCTAACAAAAATTTCGTATTTATTAACACTATTTAGAGGTAATCAACAGATTAAGATCCTACCTAAATACATCTCAAATTAAACAATCACTCAACAAAATGGCGTCTGTCTTACAGCTGACTTACTTACGCTGAAATTTCGGATACTTTTGTATATAACTAGCCGAACACGTGTCATAATGTTTACCCTGTTTCTTTTCCCGATAGATTACTATTCATTTCAGTGTATCTTTATTTTGAAGTCTACGCAGATGACGTCAGAACCCGAGCTAATTAAGAAGTTTTCTATAGTTGAACCCTGTGCGTCTAAAGCAACGTACCTTGTCACTAAGCCCTTTATGCCCATTGTAAATTAGTCCTCGTAAGGTGAATACAATTATTTAAAAAACGACATAAGTAATCTCTATTTGCTTCAAATTAATGAAATGATGAAATGCTAAACGTATAATCACAATCCAAATAAAGACAATGTCGAAGACAATGACGGTATTATTGGGAGAAGAGGCCTTTGTCCAGCAGTACACTGTGACGTAGGTTGATTAAAATGATGATAAAGCAAAGATAGGATTATAAAATATTTGCATGTTTTTATGAAATTTGCGTAGTTGGTAAAATTTCTGTAATGTGGGAAAATATACCAAAATAGCTCAGTTTTAAAAATATTTAGTTTGAATTGAACACATAAAATTTGTTTCGCTATTTGAATAATATACAGAGGTTTCATTTTTTGTTTTATATGTTCTGTGGGAATGGTTAAAATCAGAACATATTCCATCTACAGGCAAATTAGCCATTAACCTGGCAAACTTTGTAATACTCTTACGTTTAACGGCCACTGATTTTCTGAATTCAATAGCGTTTATCTTAAAAGATAAATGGTTTCGACAACCGAAAACTGCGTGGCTTTTCATTTTATATAGTCCATTGAGGCTTTCGATAAATTGGATCATAGGATCAGAGGGCGCGACGCTCAATGGCGCACCGCGCGATATGATTGTCGTTGAAGGAAAATAGCGATATCAGCTGTGAGAGCAAGGCGTGTTTATATGTTTAAAACTAGCTGAGCCCTTGGCTTTGTCCACGTAGAATACGGCATGTCACCCTTTATTTGATTCCTTTAGGCGGTAGATGAAAAATGTACCCTATTCCTTCCCTAGGGTTTAATCTGTTTTCGTACTAAATTTCATAAAAATCGGTTCAGGTTTCGCGATAAAAGTAGTTTAAATCATTCTCTAAGGTCTAATCTATCTCTTTACCGTACCGTTCGCTCCTTCTGTAGTGTATTCTGTATGCCAACTGTCTAATCTAGCGATGCGCGAACTGTTGCGGGTTCAAATCCCGCTTGGAGAAGTCAATATGTGATGAACACGAGCATTTGTAACTGAGTCATGGATTACAAATGTGTTGAAGTATGTTAATCCGGTATCTAGTCGCCATTGTCATGATTAATGATTATGAGCCATCATTAATCATCACTATGGCAAGACGACTAGATATCCACGTCAGATCCAAGCGAGAAGTATGTCATACGCAATGATGACGATGACTATGGCAAGACACCAAATGTCACTGTCTGGAAATAAGGAGTTTATTTATTTTTTATTTAAAAACTTTATTGCACAAAACTTTAAAAAGTGTACAATAGGTGGACTTAATGCTAAAAGCATTCTCTGCCAGCCAACCTTAGGGTCATGCAGAAAAACAAGTAATGGGTGCGGTAAAGGTCCGATATAAGAATTACCTTACATTAACAAATTATGTGGTAAGCTTAATATGATACAGGAGTTAATGTCCTTATGTTACTTACGAGAACTACCAGACAATTAATTTCACCAGAAGAGTCAGGTACGAAGTTATTTTTAAAAAAAAACGTTTTCTGTTATAATCTAACCGGGAATTAAACTTGGAACTTTAAGCTTCAGCTTTTTTGGAGCTTTCAAGGCGATTCAAGCTTTGCTTAATTTTGGGCTAGAGAATTAGTGTGATTATTGAAAGAATTTATTCTACATCCTTTCTATCGCTAAACAATTAATACCTTAAAACTGTACAATAAGGTCGTCATACAAACGTCAAAGTTTTCGTTTTAATAAAAACTACAATTAATTTTTAAAAATCCACTTGAATGTTGAAGGTTGACTTATCTACTAATAAAGTTTAGAGACATAATAAAACAGTCTGGCTTCTCCGTAAAATGCAAATCTCTGTTTTAAAAACGCTTACTCCGATTTTTTTTCTCTGTTATTAAAAGTTAACGAATCCTGTTTCTGCAACTGACAAATTGAAGTAAATGAAATTAGGAATCAGTTTATTAAATAACAGTTTCATATGTTCTGTAATTGCTGAGGAAAATCGAGATCCCTCTCTTTTTCATCATAATACACACCAATCCCTAAGTCATCAGAAACATATTGCAACTTTCGAAATTCTGGTTTCTGTCTAGCGAATTTGGCAGTGCCATATGGTATATTAATGCTACTGGAAAATAGTGATGTCTGCTTTATGTGTCAGTTAGCCTATTGCAGTTCACTGCTGGACGTAAGCCTCACCCCCAAAGAGCGCCAAAGAGCACGACATCCAAGAGGTTAAGTAAAACAAAAATATATTTTTTTTAAATTGGATAGATTTGCAGATATTTTCCAGACGTTTGCGTAAGGTTTTAGTACTTTTTAATAAATTCCTACCGCTTTCAATAGCGAATAGCAAGACATTGTCATCGAACTAGAATGGCGGTATCAGGCGGCGAAAACGATAAATGGCGATTATTGAGAGGTTTACTTTAGTAACTAACCTAAATAAAGTTTTATTTTCTATAAAAGACTTTGATATTAGAAAAATATTCTTTACACATAATACTATATAAAAATATTTATGCTTTTTGCCAACACGCGACATAAAAGCACTTTACAACTGGCAAATTTTAAGGATTGTAGCTTTTATGTACCTAGTGTGTATCTATATAAATAAAACAAAGTCGGGTTAGTTACACCATTTATAAGTCAAGAACGGCTGGACCAATTTTTATATTTATGGTTTTTTGGATTTGTTTCCGTCCCGAATAGCAAAATAACTAATAAAACATCAAAAAATTTACGAAAAAAAAAACGAGGCGGTACGAAGTTCACCGGGACAGCTAGTTATAAATAAATATGACTTAAATGCTACGTTAATTCAATTACTTTTGTGTAATACCTGTAATTAAGATAGCACTTAGCTTGATATATTAGCATGTATAGTTAATGTTGTCTAAAATAGTGTATGTCTTGTTGGTGTTAATATTTAAAAAAAAAAAATATCTAGACAGCTCACCATTTAATATCAAAGGGAATTAACATTCTTGTATTGCGATGTACCAGGCATACTTATACTTACAAATGCTCGTGGTCAGCACAAGAACATTTGCCCCTTGCGGTATTCGAACCCGCAACTGCTTGGCTTTGTAGTCTGGAGCGCAAACCATCAGACCAGCGGTAGTCACTCATCGATATTTTTTTAATTAAATTTCCTTATGTTTATTTATACTAACAGGTTTTGTGAGCCTATACACACAGGGATCCAAACATTTGTATATGTACCTAACATAAAAGGTACGTAAGTTGTAAATCTGTTTGATTATGTTTTTATCTCCAAGCTGAGTGGTATCTCTCCCGGAGGAGGACCGTAACTTGACCCTTGTTTCCTTTTGTACAACTCCATCAATATTTTGACCATTTGGGAATAAACTATTGGTGATTCACTCGTAGGGTTCATTTTACGAGTATCACTAGATAAAAACGATTTTTTTCTGGGTTTGTATAGATATAAGTTAAAGGTCATTCACCTCATTGGCTTCATAAAAGTATTTTTCATGCTCTACTCTCACTCAACAGAGTTTTTGTTTTATAAATGTAGGGATAAACGAGGTTTTACAGTAACACGCTATGAATAACTGATTACTCCAACACATTAAAATCCGCCTTCTTCTCTCCTCTCGCTCGTTCCGTCTTCCTTCTCTTTCATACATATTACATCTCGTTCCACACATCCCACAATATTTTGAAAATAAATGCGTATGTATATATACTTTGGAATAGAATCGTTTTTAATTGGCCTAGTTAAATTTATCAGTACTCGTAGTGTCTTCACCAAAAAAACATAAGTTTCTCAATTAATAGACCCTACGTGTTGAACTAGGACCCTAAAAACGACGAACTATGGGAAAAAGTATGGAAAACCTACCCAAATAATAAAGTAATTAAAAAGAATTTAATTCGGTCAATAAAATAAATACATAATTGTTTTCACAATCACACCAGTTACTTAGCCTTAAACTAAGCAAAGCTTGTAATTTATGCTAAAAGAGAAAGATAATTTTTTTTTATGTTGTACAGTCAAGGGCAGGTCAACCTACTCAAAAAGTTAAAGGTCATTGAACCGAATTTAAATTTTATTATGGCCGACTAGAGATCAATATCAATTGAGAAAATTTTACGTTTTGTGATAGGTTGACGTGTTGTTATCTGTACTTTTTAGTTTACAGAATTACTTGCCGACTACCACCAGTTCAAATTCAGTTGTTTTGAATGACGTACGTAATTGGTTAATTACGCTGATTAAGCAGCTAGCTTTGATAAATAAATTTTCGAGCTTCTAATATATTTTTTTGTGAAATTTTAATAATGGAGATTTTAACTGAGGAAAGGGACACTAAACATTAGATTTATACGACACTTTTAATATCATTAAATGGTTAAAATGATTTGGCATTTTTTGGTTTTGAATGTTTTTGTTTTAATTCACCAACCCTAAATTAAGTGTTTTTATAGAACTTATTAAAATGAATAAATTAATAAAGGAAATGCTTTCTTTATTATAACTATTTATATTATTAAATAATAATCATAAAAAATATTTTTGATTATTAAATATCACTTAAATGGACTATTCTGCAGTTAAAGTTTAATTTACAAACCTCTGTTTTATTTCATGAAAATGATGATTAATTACGAGACTCATTTGATACGCAACTATTTATGGCCAGATGGAAAAGTTTGGATAGGCCTTTGCATATCAAAGGAAAGAGACAGCTAAATAAATGAAAACGTCAAGTTTACTATTATTTATTTATTTAAACTTTATTGCACAAGTAAGTACAATTGGCGGACTTAATGCTATACAACATTCTCTACCAGTATTATTATGAGGTATAGGGACCGAAATAATACGCCAGCAATAACTTACAGGATGCACTGTTTTCAGAAATAAAAACACATACATTTAAAGTCTATCCATCAACGCGCCAGTTACCCATAAGCTACTTGTTAATACGCTTTGGAGTTTAAAGAAAGCTACGGCAGATTATAAAATACGTTTAACGTTATAAAGTAGGCTTTAGCAATGCATAGCAGTGCCCGCTTCTAAGGAGAGTCTTTACTTTTCTAACAAAGTTGGTACCAGCATTGCTTTTATGTGGTTACTCCCACTCGTTCTTCAAGCAAACAATGTTAGACCCAGGGTTTTTGTTAATACCGTCTATTGCCACTTACAGAGGGGTTGTTCTTTTAGAATTAATACGAGTATTAATCTGGGTAAGTATTTTGATGAAAAGTAAATCAAACTAAGATATATAAATTACTTGTTATTCGGATGAAACTACTTTGTTTTACCTTTCGGTTATCAACTACGAAAGTTTACTTAACAAGAAAGAATTACTACTTAGGAACGAGAACTTAAGCCACTTAGTCACTACACAAATCTTAATAAAACTTTAAAAACAATTTATTTTTAATTACCTGCATTTAGTCAAATTTTTATTAGCTGCTTTTCTTCAGCATTATTGAGGGGTTACAAAATTTCTTAAGCTTGTTGATCCAACTTTAAATTGGGACTAATGGACGAACCTTTAGCCTTATAAGTAGAAAAGTTTTTAATTCACAACCATAACTGATAACAAATTTTCATTATAAATAATTAGATCACACATATAGTTGAAATACGTTTGTACGTATTTATGGAATTAAAATATTTATTTAAATACATATACATACATATATAATACCCTATTAATATGAAAACGAAGCTAGTGACTTAAATGTAAGTACTCAAAAAACCTCAAATGTTCTAGACCGATTTTCCTCTCAGACGACGTCCGTCAGTAGACAGCCAGTGCTTGACAGTTTTAGTCCACTTTTTAGGACGTATCCTGTGTACAAAACCCACCCATTCTCCCTTCAATTTGTAATAATACTAAGGGAAAAACTACAAAAAAGTGTCAACGATAATCTATACTTATATTATATTATTATATATATTATATTATGAAGCTGAAGAGTTTGTTTGTTTGGTTGAACGCGTTAATCTCGGAAACTACTAATTCGAATTGAAAAATTCTTTTTGTGTTGAATAGTACATTTATCAAGGAAAGTTTTAGGCTATGTTACGTCACGCTACGACTAAAAGGAGCAGAGTATCAATAAAAATGTTGCAAAAACGGGAAAAAAATACTCCTTTTGAGAGCTTTCGTCGCGTGCTGGGTAAACGGTTAAAGCTAATCAAAATCATGTAAGACGTAATTGTTCCCATTTAAAAGTTCTAAAAAAAATTGGAACAGTTTATGTCTATCTTTAAGGGTTGACATACTACAACCTTTTTATGGTAATCAAATCAAATAGGGTAGTTGACACTACCGATAAAGTGACATGCTTTTTATGAGCTGTCAAAACGTACCTCCTCAGAATCTGCATGGCAATAGCGAACAGTGACGTCACTGTTTACCAAACTCAACTGACTACTATTTATAAGTTTTAAAGCAATTAAAAATCTATTTCTATAAACAATTAAAAATTATGATTGTCAAAATTAATTAAATAAGGTGTTATTTAAAAAAAAAATTTTTCCTAATTATTTATGTGTCAACATCCCAATTGGTTCTAAAGTAGTGCATTGGCGATAGTATCGCTTTTTCTTTTACTTTAGACCGAGCTATATATTGATGTGGTTTGTTGAAAATCATTACTTTAAACTGCTAACGTTTTCCTGTGATATCACGTGAGGTTTGTTGAATTTGTCTTCGCCCCGAATAGCAGAATAACTATAAAAAAACACGGAAAAATTACGATAGAAAAAATTATGAAGGGGCGGTACGAAGTTTGCCAGGACAGCTAGTAACTTATAATATGTAAATTAAGAGACAATATTTTAAAAAAGCGTTGCGAGTATTGGTTTTCCCCCGATGATAGGTCATTCCCCCAATTTGCCCAAGGCCTTTGTTCGGCAGTAGACATTTAAAAACAAAGTTCGCAAATTCTTAATAGATTAATTGCATAATATAGTATATGTATATATATGTATGTTATTTATTTGATATAAGTATTTTATGTATTATATATATATATTTTTGTATTTACGTATTTTAATAATTATGTCTATATTTATATACAATATATTTTAATGTTAAATATATATACCTTAATTTATTTGTTGCATTATATACTTACTTAATGTTTTTTTTTTCTTCTTGTTTGTTTACCGCACCTTTTTGCAAGCTTTCTGTATGACCTATAGGTTGACTGGCAGAGAATTCTTTTAGCATTAAGTCCACCTTTTGTCCACTTTTATTAAGTTTGTGCAATAAAGTTTTAAGTAAATAAATAAAATAGACGTCCTATGGCTGAAATGATGATGATGATTAAAAATAAATTTACACAAAACCAAGCAATAAATTGGCAATTTAAATCGAAGGTTGTAATTAGAGTGAGACCACGACGAGGCAAAAGCGTGGGGAGCCCTCCAACAAGGTGGAGCGACGATATACGCAAAGCTGCTAGTACTGGATGGAATACAATAGGCGATGATCGGGCGCATCGGTGTGCATTGGGAGAGACCTGCTGACGTGGGCTGTTTATGATGTGATGATTATGATAAAAATAAAGATGTCACAAAAACAAAATTTGTGACGTTTATTTGTGGTACCAAGAGCGCACAAGTCTCTACATTAATATCTCTATTTCTTGAATAATAAGCTATTTCGCCTATTTTTGCCTAGAGCCATTCTATACAATTTTCCTGCGTTGTGTGGGCAGCGCGATATTGGCTCAAGGAACGGGAACATGAAAGTTTTCTAAGCTCTCAACTTGTGGCTTTTTATTCAAAGTATTCAAGTTTTTCGAAAAGTATTACTGTTGCCAGATTTCTAAACATTATCAAGGCTTTGGTTGGTTGGTTGGTTTCTTGTGTGTTTATGTATTAAACGTCAGTCACATTGTGAAAACTCTTTCCATAAAATATAAATGAAAATCTCTCGTAGCTTGAAAGTAGTTAGATTATAGTACCTACAAATAAATTGATTTTATGTGTTATCTGTCGCCATAACCACAAGCTTTGCTTAGTTTGGGACTTTAAAAAAAAGGCATTCAACAAAACTGAATAATAAATATGACTCTTTTATTCTAACATAATTTGCCTTTTAGATGAACTTGCAAAACGAATAACAATTACGTACTTATGTTTTTACAAAAAATCCTTTGATTTAATTTAAGCGCCCCATCGAGTTCAAAAATTAACAGACAAACTTTAATTTTGCCACAATAGCGTACCGTCACGATTTATTCAATTATTCTAAAACATTGAGCGACTGGGGGCTTTAGGCAGTCAGACCAACTTTGTGAGATTAACTGCTTCCGCAGAGCACTCAACGACTTCAACGAGTACTAATCCAGGCTAGAGAAGCTCGGGGATTCTTATAAGTTAGGCCCATTAAACATCGGCTTTTTTGGAACGGGTGCGTTTCCTAAGCGAATTTAAAAAAGGAAATTCCCAATTCAACTGTATGCTTCTTTCAACCGACTTCAAAAAGACGATTTAGATTCAATTGTTTTTATCTGTGTGTATGTTACGCGGTTTTGATTATTGTTTTTTGTTGAAAAAAATAATTTAAAGAAAAAATACCTCTTTAAGGGTGGTTAAATAAGAAATATGTGGAAAGAAAATTTCGACTTGTGCATCAGTTTCTATGTTTCATTCGCACTGACTGATTTTATTAAATAACTAAATAGGTATATTTATTATTTTTTAGCTTTCAGTTTTTTTATCTGTTTTTCTTTTTAAACAGCTCAAAATATTTAAAACCAGACTAATCCTAGTTTTTACTCACAGGCTTTGTCAGGCTTTAGTCCTGAAACGCATGACCAAGATCCTAAATTCGGCAAGTCCGGTTATTACATTTAGATTGACCTTCGTTACCCTTGAACAGCGGCACCAGAGCAGATTTCCTCAGTATATTTTCTATAATTGTCGATCAAGTACCTGGATTCCAAAAATACTAAAGATACGTGACCGAAGCACTGATGTTAATTATAAGAAGGCATATCGCAATCACCTTACTTACTAGTTAGGAGTTTATAACCTTACCTAAACTAGTAGGTATACTTGTATGCCTTACTTTTATTTAAATATTTGATAAAAGTTTTAAAAACACTTTAAAGTTGTAAATACTTTAAGCGATATGTTTAACATAGCGCTCGTAATTTTAGCGCGCAAAAACGTTTTATGAAAAGCTATGTGTGCTGTTGACCTTATTTCGTGTAATCCTACTGTGTGCGACATCTGGTGAAATCGTTTCTGGCTTAATAGATGTAGGCTAGAGGCCTAGTGCTTTGTCTCGACCTTCTGAAACGTTTCAAAGTCAAATGGTCTATATTTTTTTTTGGTTTCATTATTACTCAGTGAATACACGAAATAACTCTTTTGCTTTCAATTGGGTTTTTTGTGACCGATTTACTGATAAGAGATAATAATATAAGGTTTTTAAAAGACCGTTTGGTTTAATAGTTTGCTTCCGGGCTCCCAAGCCCACTGAGCCCATGAGCACTGGTATTAAGTACCTCAGGCACATCTTCTTATTTATAAAAATTTCGTGTCACGGTGTTTGTGGTCACAATCCTCCGAAATGGCTCGACCGATTTTTAAGATTTTCTTTATTAATATCTGGTTGGTGTGAGAATAGGTCGTAAAGTATATTTCATACCGCTAGGTGATTAGGGTGTCCTTATCCAGCTTTTTTTTTTCTAAACTAAAGACCACGTTAATAACGGCTAGTAATACATAAAAATCTGAGTCTAGCATAGCTTGAGGTTAGATAAGATTGTCGATTTAAAACCATTACCAATGCAATTAACAAACTAAATGAGACATTGCAAAGTGTTTACTCGGATTGTTTCGATAAATCTATTTAACTATTTCCCTTGGTCATCGCATCACGCCTGAACGGACGGAACAATTTCGCTAATTATTTTTTTGTTGTGTTATTTATTATCAGGAGAAGGTTCTTTTAAAAGGAAAAAATAAGAAATTTGCGCAGAAAATCCTAAAAGCAACAGCTAGTTTAAAATAAATATTTGTTTCATTACTGTAAATCTTCCATATAAAGCTTCTTAAGTTCTTATCTAAATGAATACATATTTTGATTATAAAAGACAAATGACAGTAGTATACTGAACTTTTAGTTGTAGAAGATAATAATTTCATATTATAGAGGTACAAATATTTAACATTTGTAAAATAAGTTCCCTTTTGTATTTTTACGCGCAACTTCATTTCTTAATTTGCTATAACTAAATTATTTCTTCCAATGCAGACTAACTTTAAAATTGTTATTATTACCAAACTTTTCTTCAAATCTTTCGCACTTTCGGTGCTTTTAAAGTAATAACTACGCGAAGTTTCTACAATCTTTCATGGGCACCTCATTAACCGTCTTATTGCACATTTCTCTAAATTGTAGGTACTTCCAAACTTTTTAATTACTAAGTTTTGCTAAGACTATTACTAGAAATGCTGGCTCCTTTGTGTTCCTAACTATCTCTGAAGTTTCTGTAATGAGGAGTTAATGAGGCAAATAATAGGGTCAGGTGATGTTTTTAATACCTCTGTGATCATGTCTTTTCTACGAATATAACCCCGGTGTAAAAGTAAATGTTTCCTTGGAACGGTGCCGTGTGAGGATGGCCGTAAAGAGTTCCCCACCGACAACAGGAGGCGTGTCGTAAGAGGCGACTAATTACTGTAGCACGAGACGGGCAGCAGCGACTGCGTTCGCCAACCCGCTTGTCAAGTGTGGCGAGTAATCCCTTTCAGCGAAAGTCATTGGGGAAGGCCTGTGTTCAGCAGTGGACGTTCTATGGCTGAAATGATGATGCCTAATAAATTAATAGTCTTCTTTCTCTTCTTCTCAGCCATTTTCAAACAGTTTGGTGTAGGCCTCCTTCAGATTGTGCCTGTGCTACTTCCATCCAGTTTCTTCCCGCAACTTTCCTAACGTCATCCTTCCATCGCATCTGTGGTCTGTCTCTAGGGCTCTTATAATAATAATGAAGAGTAATATTATCATCAATCCCTACTAATATTATCAATGTGAAAGTAACTCTGCCTGTCTGTCTGTTACGCTTTCACGCCTAAACTACTCAACCGATTTTGATGAAATTTGGTACAGAGATAGACTAGAGCTTGGCAAAGGACCCTATGTTCTTTTCTAAGCTCTAGTCCATATACTTCTTATAGTGAAAGCTAAACCGATTTTGATGAAATTATGTACGGAAAAAGCTTGAACCCAAAGGGAGGACATAGGCTACTATTTTTTTTATTTCATCTCCTAAGCGAGTAAAATAGTGTGTGGTAAACTATATTTTTCGCGAGCGAAGCCGCAAGCGCTGCTAGCAAATAATACATTTTATTTACCAACCAAAATACCGTATTTCATCTAAAATACGCTAGGCTATTGCCTCAAAATAAGGTGAAAACATTCTTGTGTATTTCCGGCATTATTGTGAGTATATCCAGATAAACAATTTTAAAAATGTCCGTTTTTAAATTTACTCGACCGAGAATCGAAACCACGGTGTGATTATCGCACCACCGCATTGTTATGATCGGGTCTACATTTTGCAATAAACATTGTGATAAGCTTTGTAAGAGTAAGATTCTCATCAGAGGCGGCTACTTTGACTAAAAATATACCGAAATGTTTAATTAAGCACTTACCTACTTAAAATTCAATCTATTATTATTCCATTTTGGTCTAATATGAACTGTTCATATCCTACAAACAACAAGCTTACAGTACCAACGTTTATATCTCTGTTCGCGAAGCTCATTATTCACAGAAACGTCCAGTCACCGCGACGCTATTAAGATTTCGCTTCTACAATATTCTCCGCCTCAGGCGTTGCCACCAATCGCTTTCGAAGCTTATTCGCTTATTTACGCAAGCTAACGGAGATTTATAAATTTTTACCTAACATTTCCTCGTGAAAAAAGGATTGAGCGGTTTGCGATACTGCATGAAAAGAACATTGAAGAACTCTTTTTTAGTTCAAAAAAAAATCCGACACTGTTTCATTCCAATCATTCGAAAATCGAACGCAAAAAACACCAACACGCAAAGGACCGCAACATAACGGCTTTTTCATTGGCTCGCTAGGCAGCGCCCGCCATATTTTGAACATAGAACTACTATCTGCGAAACATAAAAACAGTGGGTTAGTCGGGACTTTTTAGCCGATTTAATTTTTTTGGCCATTCTGGTCGGTTTGACGAGACGGTTTTGCGACGAACATTTTTCATTTATAGCGATATCGGTTGTAGTAGCTGTTAGAATTATTTTGGACCGTTTAAGTTGCCCGACCAAAAGTTAAAATAAATGTATAAGTAAGTAGTTAAGTAAGGTAATGTAAGCAACGCAAGCTACGAATATTTTCTTCGACGACCTCCGTTAGATGTTGTCCAATATTTAATTATTTACTAGCTGTTGCCCGCGATTTCGTTCGCGTGGTCATAAGTTTATTCGTAAGGGATTTTCTGCGCAACTTTCCATTTTCTTTCTATCGCGAGCCCGGCTGCCTTACGCGCACAATAACTACTTGTACTATTAGGTATATATTCTGTGCTGCAGTGTTCGTCTTGTTATGAATGATACAAACAAACAACTCACCTTAGGATTTTAATTTAACGTGTTTATATTGTTCGCTCGCGCATTGAAATTTGTAATTTTAATATTGTTTAATTTATGTTCTCATGTAAGTGAAATGTATTTTTTTGTTTCTTATGAGAATAAATCATCTTTAAACCTAAACCTAACTTTCTTAATTTTTTCTTTAAAAAGAACTTTCTCCTGACAATAATTGACAACAAAAAAGAATTAGCGAAATTATTTCACCTGTTCACACGTGATGCAATGACCAAGGAAAATAGAGATTCATTTTTATAAAGGTATATAGATTTTCTGGCAAATCAACAAAAATATGAGTTGCCTTTGCATGCAGTTCTATTAAACAGGATTACATTGCAAAGGGGTGCCAAATCTTTCGGAGTGGCTCAGAATTAGTAACTTAAACGAACTATGCAAAGAACAAAAAAAATATTACACTTTTCTTTATTCCTATCCGCTGTTCAAATCGTACGCGTTAACTCATTAATGATGCTATGCATATTTTACAACTGAACATTAAGTTATGATTTTATCAATGCATTTTTGGTACTTAACGATCACGTTATTGTCGCCTGAAGTTCACTTTTGTGACGAATTTTACAGCGTTTTCATTATACATTACCTATTGTCTGCGAGTGTTCGATTCGGTAGTCGTAAACAAACCTGAATAGTTATTGCATTGTCGATGGACCGCGTGCGATCAAGTGCCCGTTGTCATGAATAGGTAATAAAATGGCAACCTACGTCTACGTAGGTAGAATAGCATTTGTTTTATGAAAATTCAATCGAGTGTCGTTACTTTTTTCTATTGTTTCTTTGAAAGTGAAAACTGCGACATGGCAAACAGAGTGTAGGACGCACTCCATTAGGATGAACGAAGTAAACCCACGTTAATAGTTGCGGGCGGTGAATGATTAATAACTATTCATCATCATCATCATTATTTCAGCCATAGGACGTCTACTGCTGAACAAAGGCCCAAAGATTGCCAATACTCGCCACGTTTGGCAGGCGGGTTGGCGATTGCAGATTTTATTTGATTTCGCACGAAGACGCTGCTGCCCGTTGGCGGTGGTAAAGTGTGTTTTTACGGCCGTCCCCACACGGCACAAAAACCATTAAAACCCATAAATTATATGTAGCCCGGTATGAGGCACTCGCACAATGAACTTCTGAAAAATTAAGTCTCGAGAGAGGCGGCTTTGTTAATGCGGTACACGGAAAAAAATGCCGCGAAATCCTTTTTCCAGACTTAAAAATCTTTAATGTCGAAGATGAAGTCTTTGAAGTTGAAGGTCAATAGACAAAATTAAGAAGCCAACAAGTTGAGAAGGCGTTTTACGGGAATTCTAAATGGGCGTTATCTTTTATCATTCATCGTCTAGCTCAGTCTCATATTCATAATAGTGTAACTACTTGTGTATCAAAATACTGGCATAATACTTACAAACATTGTGCCACCTATTTCTAAAAAAAAAAACAGAAAACAACACTAGTTAGGTATAAATTTAGTATCGGCTCATCGGGCAGCAAGCATGCAAAACTGGCTGATGGCTTATGGATGCAGACACAATGGCACTGATCCAGTCCAGACTTAAACCCGAAAATGACAACATTTGGAGTAGAAACCCTCTGCTGAATCTCACTAGAATTTACAGTTTCTTAAACATCCCTGATTAAAGTGGTGGCGCGCTCTCCGACAAGGTGTAGCGATGTACAGGGTTACATTTCAAGATAGTGCCAATTTTTCTGGGACCACTCAAAATCAGTAACTTGATCGATCTACGTAAAAAACCCTTTATATAAAACAAAGTTGGGTTAGTTATACCATTTATAAGTCAAGAACGAAGGGCCGATTTTAATGATTTATGATTTTTTGGCTTTGTTTCCATCCCGAATAGCAGAATAACTATTAAAACAATGAAAAGTTCACGAACAAAAACGAGGCGGTACGAAGTTCGACGGGACAAATAGTTAGTTTTAAAAAGTATAGCATAGTAAAAAAAAAACGAAGACGCACTTTTATATTATTCTCTAGATCTTATTTTTAAAATGTGACACTACCTTGAAATGTAACCGTGTATGTATTGCCGAGAATCGGGCTGAGTAGTGGGGATTGGGAGAGGCTGGACATTGTCCAGCACTGGACTTGCGACGTGGACTGAATATTTATGATGTTGGATTGCGACAACTGGCCTCGGAGGTTGAAGTCCTGTCCACAAAATCAGGGACAGCATTTCGAACGACTTTTATAAAATTTTAATCGACATTTAACTACTTTTGAGATAATATTACACTGTGCAAAAAATCGACCGTCTTGGGTGGGAACCGAACTCACGTCTCTTCTGTATTCACTATCGATTTCCAATAAACCTTTTTTTAATGATAATATCTTAACTTATAACCAGCAATTATAATTACAAAAATATAGTTTGTAAAAATAACAGATTTTAATACAGGTGAAATAAAATCGAGTAGGTATTTTAAAGCTCGAAGATCAAGCTTGAAGATCTCGGATAAATCTGTCCGCAATAAAATCTGCCAAGGTCCGGTTATAGCTGTCGAAATCCGGTTTGGATGAGATTTATCCGGTCAGTTGACTTTCCCTCACAATTTCCATTTCAACCTTTTCTAATAATAACCTTGATTTGTTATTCGTATCGACGGTTCGTCCATCAGGGTTACAGCTGTTATGTATTTATAACCTACTGGCTAAGAAAAGGGGTTCTCATCATCATCATTTCAGCCATAGGACGTCCACTGCTGAACATAGGCCTCCCCAATTGACTTCCAGATTGACCGGTTGGAAGCGGCCTGCATTCAGCCTCTTCCTGCGACCTTTACCAGGTAGTCTGACCGCCTTGTGAGTGGACGTCCTACGCTGCGCTTGCCGTTACGCGGCCTCCATTCTAGAACCTTTCTGCCCCATCGGCCGTCAGTTCTACGTGTTATGTGCCCCGCCCACTGCCACTTTGTTGCTAATCCATTGGGCTATGTCAGCAACTTTTGTTCGTTTACGGATCTCCTCATTTCTGATTTGATCTCGCAAGGAAATACCGAGCATAGCCCTTTTCATAGCACGCTGTGCGACTTTGAGCTTTCTTATGAGGCCCATAGTGAGAGGTCACGTTTCAGTTCCATATGTCATCACTGGTTGTAGACTTTCGTCTTTGGACACTGAGGTATATTGGACGAGAAGACGTTGTGTAATTTCCCAAACCCTGCCCGACCAAGTTGGATTCGACGATTGACCTCCTTCTCAAAATTGGATCTTATGACTGACTGCTAACATATTATATTAGATATAAAAAAAATCTAAGAGATTCTTTTAGAGGTCAACGCCTTTCCAGTTTTTTCATAATTGGTCTGATTTAGATTTTTTTTAAAATGGCTGTGTTAGGTAGCGTGTTGCACCCTCCTAAAGTGGTCTAAACTTCCAGAATTATCATGTGGTCGTTTTGTGGCTGTCGCCGGCCCCTGATTGCGGCAAAACTAAAAGGATCTCGTGCGGCCCAATTTAAAAGAAGGTACAAATAAGGAAGACCCACTGTCCTAATATTAGAACATAATTATTATAGTCCCTAACGCCCAGACAAAAACCTTCCTATATCTGCGTGGTTAAAATAAATTAAGTTTAGATATTTAAGGGTGCTTAAATATAGATTTAGGCATAAAATAAAGCTAATAAAAGAAACGCCATAATATGTTTTACTTTATTTAGGACATTAGGTCATTATTATAATTCTAAGGGCCAGTTTCACCACTTGCTGATACGTTCTGGATAACCTATCTATGGATATGGCACTTGTTTTGACAGATAACCTATACAAATAGCTGTCAAAAAAGTGCCAGATAGGTTATCTGGAACTTATCAGCAAGTGGTGAAACTGGCCCTAAGGGACTTAAAAAACTTTACAGGGTCGTAAAAATTATGTTCTAGTATTAGTACAGTGGGCCTTCGTCCATATGTGGCGTGAATTTTGTTGGGCGTTCAGTACTATATGATTTTGTCCTAGAACTATCACATTGGACCTCAGGGAGGTTAAACCAACAATTATATTACAGCACAGGCGACGCATTTTGTATCTCAGAACAAAACAATGCGGGTGGTACTTTATAGTGACAACGAACCCAATTTACAAAAGCCTCGGCAGAGGGAGATTACTCAAGAAATAAATCCAAATAAATTCCTCCTTTGTATGAACAAATGGGCCCTATTTAATTTACGTATGAAATCTTGTGTGTACGGCCAAAATAATGGCTAAAGTGTTTTAATTAGTGTATTGTAACGGCGAATTGTACAAGTTTTTATTATATGACAAAGTGTCTTTGTTAATGAATTTACGATAACAACTATTTTAAAATAAACGCTCGGAACGTTGTGGGGCTATGTATAAATTGTAATAGCATCATTATTCCAACCTTATTTCGTTTTTCTGTTTACAGTTTTACGTAATAACTTATTTGGGTATTATTTAGCGTACATGGTTAGACTCTAGCCTAACATTTAGCGGCAGGCAGCTTTACTCACCAATTTGGTAAATAATTTATTGGTAATTACGCAGACATCCCTTTTTAGGGTACCTACGTAGTTCGTAGTTTAAACATAACCCTTTTAGTTTTGTTATGTCCGTCTGTTTGTCTGTCTGTCCACGGCTTAGCTCAGAGACTTTTAGTTCAAGAAAGCCGTAATTTCGCATGAGAGCGAATTAATCACGATAACAAAGTGGTAGAAGAAATTTAAAAAAAAAATGGGGTACTGAGGGGACATTTTTTCCTATGGGATCTATAAGTCCATCATTGGGCCTGCCCTTTTATATGGCAGCGAAGCGTGGCGGCTACTTGAGTGACACAAGCAGGAGCTGCGTGTCACGGAGATGAATATGCTGCGGTGGATGTGCGGAGAGGAGAACTCGCGCATCACGCATCACGCATTTGCAATTGAAATTTTTTTTTTATTTTGTTTCAGTATTTATGGCAAGAATAGGTATATGTTCTATCTAGGTATATGTATCTACGTGATCTTTAGTTTAGAAAAAAAAACTAGATTAGGACACGATCTATTCTCATACCAACCAAATGAAACCGTGAAACACCGCGTTGAGATTTAGATAGGTACATTTTCCAACTATTATACTGACCGACTCGTAACACCCTACATCTAAAACTCTTCATCAGAATCTGTGTTAAAATTTTCCTTAAAAACGCTATATGTCTACCAATGATGTAGGTACTAAAATTATCATAAAATTCAAGCCGAAATATGAACCGGCCATTAGTATTTTTTAATACCTGCGCGTACTTTTAACAAAAAGTCAAGTTCAAGCGTTTCCTTATCGTGAACGGGCGAATAAAAAAAAGCGACATGCTACCCTTAGTGTTTTTAAAAGACCAAATCAACGATGGGCTGGTACGCTAGTAAAAACACGGCAGCTAAGATTATATAGCCTCGTAACGCCCATGCTATTTTGCTTCAAAATGTGATAGCAGCCCAGATGCCTTTTTTTAGGTTCACATGATTCGGACCCAAAGGTTCGGAAGCTTGTAAAAGTGTCCTATGATTGCCGTATGAACTTAATATTTTTTTTGCATTATAATGTATAATAATAGATGGGTTTGCGATAATAACAAACCCTAAATTCAGCATCCTTTATTTAGGCATCTGGCCATCTATCTATAAGTAACCTGAATTTGATAAAATTCGTATTTTTGGCTATATTGAGTAAAAGTTGATGAAACGGGATGTATTTTTGTAACAAAGAACATTATGCATTGACACATTTAATATGGCATGCTTTCCTTAATTATTATCATTTTAAATGTGTGTCATTTGAATGCCTTTGTCACAAAAATGTAAAGTTGTGAAACAAATATAAGTAGCTACGTGTCTTAATTATTTCAAAAGGCTAGAATATTATGTGTTTATTATTTTAATTGCAAGAAATTCACATCCAAAGGGCTGTAAAAAAGATTCGAGAGTTGAAAGAAACGGTATCTTAAAAATTGCCAAAAAATATGGTAACTACCCGTATGCCTTCTAAAATCCGTTTCCTCATAATATGGTTGTAAAAAATCACTTTTATTCATAAAGAAAAGTGTCAATTCTGTGGCTCATGTTAACCTCGACTACGATGAAGATTAGGATGAATATGGGGTATGAAACAAGCAAAAATAAATGGAAATCAAAACTTTTATTAGATAATTGAAAAAAAACGAGATCAAAAGTAACATACTTGCCTACCTATTTAATTTGACAATATCAAAAACCACTTTGGCAAGGAATGTTAGGCTGTAGGTTAAACAAATATAAACTTAAATATTAATCTTAATGGCACAGAACAATTCAGTCTTGTATCACTTAATCATAATGACATATCAAATGTCAGACTTTTTGTTAGTATTAGAGTACAGATCAGACTTCTCAAATTAAACTATAAGTAACAAGTAATAAATAGAAACTTTCTGCCAGACATAAAGTCTGAATTATACAATATGTAAAAAATAAACAACAGTTATCTCAAAAACCAACAATCTACTACAGTCTAAATAATCAAATGTCTCAACAGTTCAACTTCTAGTGTCGACTGTGTAAAAGCTTAATAAGACTAAGCATTTTTATTGTGGAATGCTAGGAAGCAGTTTCGATCATGAGTAAGACATAGATGAATATTGCAAGATATACACCTTATTTTTGACTTCTTTTTACAACCGGCACGACGACATAATTTCTGATTTTCGTCTACTTCTGGTAAATGAGTTCCTCCTTCATAACGTTCCTTTTCCGATGGAAGAGGAACAGGTGCGTGCCTTTTTCTAAACGTAACTGACTGTTCATTTTCTTCATTTTGTTCTTCCTGTGATTCTTCTTGTGGTTCTCTCCTTCTCTGTCCTTCCTCCCTTTCTGCCTGAATTGCGTTTCCTCCTTGAATTTCAGCAATATTTTCTCCTTCCCCTTCAACAACAACGTTTTCTGCTTGTCCTTCTATAGAGCCTTTAATAATTGTTTTGGCAACTTCTATTTTGAACGAACGCAGTTGTTGAACGGATTTTAACCTTGTCC
This sequence comes from Anania hortulata, assembly GCA_963576865.1. Taxonomy (NCBI): domain Eukaryota; kingdom Metazoa; phylum Arthropoda; class Insecta; order Lepidoptera; family Crambidae; genus Anania; species Anania hortulata. The sequence continues at coordinate 8,912,915 of OY756408.1, read as the reverse complement.
CTTTCTTTAGTTCATCTTCACGGAATGAAATCCAGGCATTGCTGATGGAAAGATCAAGAAAGTGGGCAATTACTCTATGTGTCCACTTTTTCGTCCTGTAACGATTCGGGCAGACTGAAAACATTCTATCAGCCATGTCAACGCCGCCCATGTTTCGGTTGTAGAGTGTCACAACTTCTGGTCTTGGTATTTGGATGTACCTTTTCTCTTTTTTTGACCATCGCTCACAGGAATCTACAGTCTTATCAGAATGTACGGTAGACATCAAAGTGACTGGCTTATTGTCCATCCACTTCGTAACAAAAATTTTTTTGGCCTTGTTCACTACTTTGAACCACGATCCTCTTGTTCTCTTTTTCATGGTTTTGTCATCAGGCAAAATGTTTCGCGCAGATGTAGGAACCCGATTTTTCATTACAGTACCTGTGCACAAGTCCTTTTTCATCAAGTGCCGTGAGAAGCCTTTCAGAGGTAAAGTACCGATCACAGTATATGATATGACCTGGTACTAAGTCTTTTGTTAATGTCAGTATGGCCTTTTCGCCTAACCCATATGCAGTATCTTCTAAATCTGGATATGTGGTGCTGCCTTGGTAAATATGGAAATCGCAGACTAGCCCATTAGGTTTTGCAAGCACGAATGCTTTCAACCCTACTGGGTTAGGCTTCCCGGGGCAGTACTGTTTTAACCCGCAAACTCCTTGAAACGGAATCATCATCTCGTCGACGGAAAGATCTTTGGTCTTTTCTTGGATGCGACAACCTTTTAAAACAGCATCCAGTAACGGTCTTACCTTCCATAATTTGTCCGCTTCTCGTTCTTCAGCACTAACTTCCTCGTCTAACACAAACTTTATTGCGTTTCTGAGTTGTAAAAATCGATTACGAGGTATATTGTTAGCAATAATTGGTACCCTGAATTCATTTGACCAATACATTCTGAGCGTAGGATAGTTAATGCAAGACATTATCATCTGGATAGCTATATACATTTTACACTCATCTAAAGTCAAATTCAATGCTGTCAAATTTCTTGAAAAATAGCTCCAGTTCGATTTTTCTACCATGTTTTCAATAACTGAGTCATCAATGTACTGTTTAAAGTAATCTATCTTACTAAAATTGATTCTTTGTACTGGCAAGTAAGCTGGTTCTACTAATGGTACCGTTACTGGATCAAAATCGCAATCTTCCCATTCAGCATCTTTCAAGTTATTAACATTTTCTGCTTGTGGTTCTTCAGCTTGGCGTAAAACCGATCTTTCTCGAGCCCTGTTGCGAGTTCCACGGGGTCTACGAGCACTTTGAGCCTGTCGCCGTGATCTACTTGGTCTACGTATTGTACTTCTGTGTGCTTCTATCGGAACATTTTCGTCTGATTCTTCAGAACTAGAACTTTGTGGATTCTCTTTGTCTATGTTGAATTCCTCATCCTGTATGTCGTCGTCTCCAGCAAACAGTTCATCTTCGAAATCGGAGTTATTCAACATTTCTTGAATTTGTTCATCTCGCATTAGGCTGACTAAAACAATTTGATAAAAAGTATTTTATTTTATCTCATTTCAATTTACTACTTAAATATTTAATTAGATTTCATGTATTTTAAGTTACTCCACATTCTTCCACCCTTACTCCCCTTCATTCTATTGACTCTCACTTTCAACCCACTTCAGCCATGTACTCCCTTCCAATCCACTAAACTACACTGACGTCCAGTCGACGCCACTCCCGTCCACTCATAGTCACTCCAGATAAAGTATCGTTTAAAAAAACGGGCCATAGATCCAATATTACTTAAACTCTATAGTGGTTGCAACCCACATAGCTTTTAAAATCTCAGCATGAACAAATTCCCGTATACCTTTTAAAAGGTTATCGAACTTTTAGAGGTTATGTCATAGGTCTAATACTTCATTTTCATTGCAATCTTTGCGCTATTACAATTAATGCATATCTAAGAATATGTTAACTAAGAAACATTAAAAATATTTCTGAAGATCTTTCCAATAAATCAAGATTTACTTACCACGGTTACTGCGTCGTGCCATCTTGACCAAGAATTCGCCGAAAATGACAGATATTTTTCCTTTTTTTGCCACTACCGTTAAACCATAGACAAAAATAGAATTTCAACTAGCAGTTCAGAAACTGTGTATTAGCTTCGGCGTGACATTTAAAATGTTATCACGCTTTAAAATTGGAGACCTTTTAAAAGGTGGTCGGGCGTTTACTTGATGAAACTGCATAACGCCTTGGGCCCGAACCACTACCAAGCTCAATACCTTTTAAAAGGTATCTAGGCGTTACGAGGATAGGGTGTACCAAAGACTAAGACACTCCTTAAAACCACGTGATCATCTGCTCATATACAACAGCTTTTCATTGAAAATAATTAGATGCTCCATACAAACTAACGCGCTACCTGGACGATAATGTATTGAGCATTTGAAAAAAAAAACACGATTTCGATGTTGCTCCCATAGTATGTTTTTTTGTATAAGAGTAGCTGATTACGTGGTTTTGAGAAGTGTCCTATTCTTTTGTACATTCTGTATATTTAAAAAAAACAATGTTTATATCGGATGTTGAAGGTAGATACGATACTACTTAGAATGACTTGATAACATTACCAATTTCACACTAAAAGTCTCTAAGTCTAAGGATTTTGCTGCATAATTACATTTCTTAAATTTTGTTTGTAGCAAGATACTGGGATTCGGCAGATGTTCATAGCAGCAGTAAAAGCGTGTCTAAAACTGCTCTCACATAAATTCCGGTTAATGTTCATTGGGACGAGCCGCACAATTGGGCAGTGGTTGAGAACCGCTTTTTCACCGTTCGGAAAACCGTATCTTTACGGTCAGGGTTTGGTAACACGGCCAAATCGATCTTATATGCCGGAACTACACTAAGTTCCAGGCATTTTAGGTCGGTTTAATGGAACACAAGATTGTAAAACTAAAAAGCTATAATATTATTTTTAGTTTTTAACACCTAAGTACTTCATCAGTTACTTTTGGAGTCGGTGCCAGCTGATAAGAGTTTGAATGTTTTCTTAGGTACTTAAATATGTGTTAATATTATTTTAGGCTTTTTAGTTTGAAAGTCGTTTATTTTAAAAATAATATTTACTTAAATCATCTATTTTTAGTAATACATCCTAAAAAAAAACAATCATTAGAATGCAAACAAAAGTTAACTGCCAAACGAAGATTTTATCCCTTATTTTTCCACCCCTAGTTTACACAAATTTTATCATAGTATCTTTGAAGTTTATGCTATTCAAGAAAAAAATATTATCAAAATCGGTTTACATTCGTCGAAGATATTGGATAACATAAATACAAGAACCACGAACCAAAACATTATCAGAGTATATATTTTGTTATTTTCTCAAAAAGCGCAAATCAATTTCCATCAAATTTATACGGAACCACCTCGAAAGTATGATCTACCAAACAAAAAAAGAATGATCAAAATAGGTTCTTAATTGGCGGAATAATCGCATAACATACATACAAAAAAAAACCTACACTCGTATTGAAAACCTCCTAATTTTTTGAAGTCGGTTGAAAAGTAATTGTTCTTAAAATGTGCAATTAAGAGTATGTATCTATATATATCTTTCGATTTGCATGCAATTTTATACATATATATCCTTTTTTAATTATCAAAACTGACTAAAAGTCCTCCCTGACTTCTGGTCAATATTTGGTAAATAACAAGCTCGTCTATAAAATATAACACTAGATGGCGCTGTACTGTTTTAGATCGCGGTATGTTTTCGTTTTTCCCAGGTATTAAGTCGAGATGTATCACTTTTCATGTCAATTGTTTCTGATTTCTATAACGAAATATTTTTGCAAGTGTTGACTATGTTTACATAGTGATCACTAATATCAAGTATGTTAATTTGGTTTCTATTTAAAAGTAAATTATGGTGAGATTTGGATTGGTGAGTGTAAGTGAACTTAAAACTTGATTGAGTTGAGTTACACAACAGGTGGTGCGACTGCTTGCTAGTTGCTAAAGAGTAAAATATTCTTAGGTAATGATGATAATAATATTAAGAAATTCGAGTATGAAAACAAATCTATTGCTCCCGGGTTTCTTACTCTTTAAAAATGCACCGGCGGCATAACCTTGGATACTGAAAAAATAACCGGACAATAACTAGTTTTGAAAAAATGGCTCAGTCGTTTTATTAGTGATGAGGTAAATCACTAAACCCTATTTATTTTATAAATATATATTAGGGTTTCTTACATTAAATATTCAAATAATTTGATGTAAGGATCTCAATTATACAGGGTGTCCCGTTACTCAACGATAACTTTGTTATAACCACAAATTCTAAAAGTACATAGTGATAAACTTTCGTTTTATGTTTATAATGTTAGTCATATTATGTTTGCGACGACCTCTGTAGCCGAGTGGCAAACGTTCCGGACTTGGCGTCGCCATCTCTGAGGTCACGGGTTCGACTCCCGGCCGGGTCAATATAGAAAACGAATTTTTCTGTATTGTCACGGGACCTATTTGTTGTAGCACGTTTCTACAGCAGATTCCCAGTATCGTTCGTGACTGACACGCACGATAGTGGTCAGTGGTGACTGGTTTTGTTGTTGTTAACAGTTGTTGTTAACTTGTTAACAGAACTAGCTCATCATTATTGCACAGAATACTTATTAAATAGTATAAGACTTAACTTCTTTCATTTTACGAGTATGTAAAAGATTTATTGGTAACTACTTAAATTAAAATATTTTTTTAACATTAGAATATTATACTCAATTATTTTGTAAGAGTTTGAAATAGAGATAACTAAGCATTGTTACCTAGCATTCCTGTAGCACGTCTGCGTAAGAAATCTTATAAAAAACTGCGCTCGTCTGCCATGCGTGGCGAGTATTGGCAATCCCCCCCCCATGAAAGTCATTGAGGGAGGCCTATATTCAGCAGTGAACGTCCTGTGTCTGAAATGATGATGATGATGAAGCATTGTCGTCGTTAATATCACATCGTTAGAAAAGAGATACAGAGCTATTACGGGATGTTAGTTTATATATTTTTGACGACCTCTGTAGCCGAGGGGAGCATACCGGACTTGGTGTCGCCTGGGTGAACTTACCATAGAATCAGTGTTTGTGACGTCTTATACAGAGTGTAACGAAAAGGTGAAATAAAACTTTAAGGGGTTATTCTACGGCTAAATTACATCAACTTTTTCTATGGGACCAGCATCGAAATCGCAAAAAAAAAACCACTTTTCCATACTAAAACGCGACCAGCTGGCATCAGTTTGTATGGAAACGTCTTTTTTTTTTTGAGATTTTGATGTTGGTCCCATAGAAAAAATTGATGTAATTTAGCCGTAGAATAACCCCTTAAAGTTTTATTTCACCTTTTCGTTACACACTGTATTTATTCATATTATTTTCAATTCACGATAGTATAAACTAAATTAAGAACTGAAAAAACATTAACGGTTTTATTGCAAAAATTCGACGTTACGAAACCCGTTAACATCCAAGCGGTCTCATGAGACCGCATAACAATGGAATTTCTATTGTGTCTCGTTTACGTATGGTTGATCACTAAAAAAATTAATAGGTAGACTTAAAATGTTTTTTTCCGTATTCTATTGAAGCCAGTCAAGATACATTTACAAAGAAGTTACGTTAATTTAAACATACTTACTTTTAATACAAAGAGTATAAAATTAATTAATTTCCTCGCGTCAAGATTCTTAAAATAATCACCTACCAAATTATCAAATCAAAGATTCTAAACACATAATATGTTAAAGCGACTGTAAACTGTTCTGGAACACTCGGTGATATTGTTTTAATTAAGGCAGTTAAAACTTGCATGTTTGGAATTTAAAGTGCCATAAAAATTTTAAGCATTTGCAACGATGTCGGCTCTATAGTTGCCTTTCGCGGAATCACATTAAAATTATTGTTTCTTTTTTTCAGATCACTTGGATACACAGGCGGTATGAATTGTAAGTGTTAAGTTTATTTATACCTATTACTCATAATTTATTTATCAAAACGGAAAATATATAAAATAACCGTTAATTTAAAAATATTATTTAAATACCTTGGATGTTTCGATGTACACAATTGCGGTAAGTATCTATCTTCAATATAATTACAGCCGTAATTAAGGAAAGCAGAAAGTACGTTTAGGTGTACTGATGTACTTAATAATTACAGTGTAATTTTTTTACCTTTTTCATGGCCTTTATTTTAATAATGTATACGTGATACAAGAAGATAACCCATACTTTTTAATAGTAATAGGGTTGTCTTTGTTGCACGAATTAAAGAGTGTACAAAAAATTTTTGAAACCGAATTTTATGATAGGTTTTATTTTATTTTGACAAGGTGCTTGTTAGGTTTATAAATTATTTTCGGGAGATGATAGAGTAGCAAAAATGTTTTTTTTTAAATAAAATTACTTAATAACTAAATCAGGATTCGGTAAGTAAGCACTGCCGCATACTAACTACAAGATTAGCTATTACGATTTGTATTATTATTTTTTATATTTTGGTTCTAGTTTATTTAGAAAATATTGTGTCGTTTCAGCCATAAGATGCATCCACTGCTGAACAAAGACCTCCCCCAATGACTTATCACCGGGGGGGATTGCCAATACTCGCCACGCTTGGCAGGCGGTTTGTGCGAGCGCAGTTTTTTATAAGATATCGCTCGAAGTCGCTGCTGCCCATCTAGTGCTACAGGAATTAGTCGCCTCTTACGACGCGCCTACTGCTGGCGGTGAGAAGTGTATTCTTTAAGGCCGTCCTCACACGGCGCACTAAAATATTGTGTACTTTTCCTCATTTATCACCTTTTAGGAGGATATATCAACAAAAAAAACTATTTTTTTTGTCATAAGTTTACATACATTTGGATCTGCCTAAGTATATGAGTATTTGTGGCAGGCATCTTTGTAACTACGAAGTACTACTAATTTAAACCAAAGCATTTGCCTATAAAACCTCTATCTGTTTTACGTTCATATTATTTCCAGACGATTAACCAATATGTTAAATATCAATGATGACAAAAGAAAATGTTTATAATATGAAAAAATACGGTTGAAGTAACTATTTATTTATTTTTCCAAATTTACAACTATCATTACTAATAGCGATCTCTTCCAGACAACCTTTACCTTTACCTTTCTTTTCGATTCGGTAAAGAATTTTTGGTTACGTTTGATACATATTGATACATCTTTTTAATGTAAGTGCAATTCTTTTCGCGAAACCCGCGAAACAGATACACGAGACAAAACAAATGAAAACCATTGTGTCTCATTTTGCTTAGCTTTTTAATGCTAAAGATCTTAAGATCGAAACTTGACTTCTCTATAATGATTTATCTAGTAGTAAAACAAGTAGGAGACATTTATATTTTCTTGTACACATACAATACATATTTAAAAAGAGGCTAAAAATGTGACCGAGTTTCTTGCGCTGCTTCTTCTAGGCGCTAGCCACTAACAAAAATGTCCCGAAGCAGTGGTTAAAGCAATGGACTTGTAAAGGTCATGAATTCAGACCTATTTTATTGGGTTTATAGATATAATAGAAAGTATTTTAGTGCAAAAACAATATTATTTCAGAATTATTTAATAATGTATCTAGAGAAAAATTAGAACTAAAATAAAAAATCAACCAACTGTATAAATCCCTGTTATAGCTGGCATTTATACCCATTACAGGAACATTTATATCTCAAATACAACAGTATGTAACAAATATCCCAAATTCCGGGCGGCAAAACAAATTTTAATATCACTGGTATTAAAGAGACTTTGTTGTTCGCGGTTTCAGCCTCATCTGCTTGGCTTACACAATAGCCATTGTTTTCTGTAAAATATTTCACTTTTTCCAATACTACTAGCGCGAAAAATCTAATGAAATATTTGTTACACTGCAGTACAGAAATAAATTTTGTTTTCATAGGATTATTATGTTAGAAAACATATTTTTTGTCCCATAAAATAAGGTAGAAAGTATTTGTATAATTAGTAATATTGTGCAATAAATTCAAACCAATTTCTGCACCAATAAATAGGCTTGACTACTCATGGACTCGACTCTACACTCTGCTCGACACATTTTTATTTAAGTAGTTTAGGGTTCCGTACCCAAAGGGTAAAAATGGGACCCTATTACTAAGACCACTGGCCGTCTGTCTGTTTGTCTGTCACTAGGCTGTATCTCATAAACCGTGTTATCTAGACAGTAGAAATTTTCACAGATGATGTATTTCTGCCGCTATAACAACAAATACTAAAAACAGAATAAAATCAATGTTTAAGGGGTGCTCCCATACAACAAATGTGATTTTTTGCCGTATTTTGCTCGATGCTCGATATCAATAAGGGTTCCCCTTCGTGCGCAAGTCCTACTCGCACTTGGCCAGTTTTTTAACCCATGTTATTTGTCGTTCGTAGCACATTTCTACAGCGGATTCCCAGTATCCTTCGTGACTGACACGCACGCACATCATTATTGCACAGAATACTTATTAAATAGTATAAGACTTAACTTTCTTTTATTGTACGAGTATGTAAAAGATTTATTGGTAACTACTTAAATTAAAATATTTTTTTAACATTAGAATATTTTGTAAGAGTTTGAAATAGAGATAACTAAGCATTGTTAAAATGTGCGAATTGTGCGAAATCTTATAAAAAACTGCGCTCGCCAACCCGTCTGCCAAGCATGGCGAGTATTGGCAATCCCCCTATGCCCGAGGCCTATGTTCAGCAGTGGACGTCCTGTGACTGAAACGATGATGATGATGAAGCATCGTCGTCGTTAATATAACATCGTTAAAAAAGAGATACAGAGCTATTACGGGATGTCAGTTTATATATTTTTGACGACCTCCGTAGCCGAGAGGAGCATACCGGACTTGGTGTCGCTATCACTCAGGTCTCGGGTTCGATTCCCGGTCAGTAAATGTAGAAAAAAAGACATTCACATTGTACATTTCTTTATTGTCTTGTGTTGTGGTACCGTCTTTGTTTCTGTAACACAAGTGCTTTAGCTACTTTCCATAGGATCAGAGCAATGAATGTGATGTTGTCAAAAAAAACGCAAGTTACACTGAGTCCCGTGTCAACACTAAGTCTATAACCCTATAAAGCCAGATAAAGTATTTTTATAATGTCAAATTTCTGACTTCTTCTTAGTATTTCTAAGCAGGTTGCAGGAACTAAAATAGTTTACAGCACATTTTAAATATCAATTGAAAGTTTTAACAATAATCTCCGTTTGTTTTCTGATATCCTCAAATTATTGAACGTTATTTAGTAAAATAACAAATTAAAGAAATACCAACACAATATAAATGCAATCGGAACAGCACGAGGAAATATTATTAAGAAAACTGTTGGAGTTTCTAACAAACATTAATTTTCTTCGTAGCGACGACGGTCTCAATTCATTTTTAGATCGTTACTAGTTTGCCAAACATGTTTTCTCAGGAAGTTTGTTTATATGCAGATTATTAGACTTTGAAACAGATTTAATGCAGTTACCTAAACTCTAAAAGTTTCGAAATTTTGTTTCTTCAATAAAATAATCTAGAGCCAACGTCGCAACAAGATTTTTTAAACTATTGTCTAAACATTATTGTCAAGGTAAATGACTATTGTTTGTCCCTTGTTTATTTTAAATTTTTAAAACTTTCTGATATAGCGATTCCCTCGTCTAAACATTTACCCTAAACAACGCGTAATTTTTGATTTTTCATAACTTTAACCAACCATAACAATTTTATGTTATAACGTAGAAGAATGTTCGAAAAAATAAATTTTCTCAGACGCATTGTGTTGGAGATAGAGACAGTTGTTGAAAACAGAGACTCTATAGGTCACTAGTAATTGAACCATTATAGTCCCAATTAATTAAAATCAAAACTTTACTTTTTGATTTTTTCTAACAAACTTAATCGGAAATTCAATGTAATGCAAACAATAGTTCCGCTCAAGGCTATTTGAATATTTTCTGAAATAGAGTTATTATTGTTGGCAATATTTAAATAAACAATTTTATTTTAATTTTGAAACCTTTGAAAATAATAAAAAATAGTATTTCATTCTTTATGTTTTTAAAAGCTAGCGAAAACGCCATCGGTCATCGATGTACTTGTTCGTGACGTCACGAGCCTTTACATACCCATTGAGTAATAAAGTACTAGAACAGGCATGTTAAAAACCTTCGGCGACGGTCACACTACTCATACAATGTGCGAGCGTAGCGCATAATCTAGCTTTGTGATGTCAGTTCTAGTACAAAGTTAGACAATGGTGACGTGCCTGTCATTGTTGCTGGCGTTTTTGACAATGTAAAATACCGATAAAAATATAACATTCGAAAATGTATTTTTTACAGTAATCATGTATTATTTTTAACAACTATTAATGTTTCGGTTCCTTAGGGTGCAATCTATTAAACTAAATAATTAGTTAAGTAAATTTTGGTACAAGGCAAATAGCCTAGTTCATCTGCTTCGTACTTATTCGGAGCTACTCGAAACGTCTCTTTGACACGACATTTACAACGTTAGCGATAATATTGTTTCGCAATTATACACTGATTATGAATCGTAACTTTAAATTATTATTGTGTCTAATGAATCGGTTTTAGTTAACTGGGATCTTTCTAGGAAAGATACTAATACTCCAGATAGTCTTGGTTTGCAATATTATCCCTGGTTGTAGGCCACACACTGTATACAATTGTATGGAGTTGTAACTAGCATGACAGATAGCGCCTTAAATGTTACGCACATAGTCGCCTTAGTCAATATAAATGGTAAACACATTAGAAGTTGCTACTTATCATATGACAGCTATTGCATATAAATAGTTTTATTAAACCAAAAAAAGTTATTATTTCGAAAAAATCTTTCAACGTGTCGTTCCTGGAGGCGGTCAATTCAATTCAATTCAATATATTTATTGCGTTCTATAATGTCACATAGGTACATAGGTGTTATAAATAGGTACATTAAACAGATCATTATGTACCCTGTTGGGTCTTACATAACTCCTCAATTTATGGGAACACAATGTATACATTATACATACCTACGTCTTTGGTGTCGCCAACAGGACCCAAAGAACTAACAGTTGTTAGACATGGAGTACATGTTCCAAGTGAATTTAGATGTTGTCATGATGACTGGCAAAGTGGCCTTAACTTTGTTCTTTTATACGGGGCGATTCCATTCTTTGTCTATTTATTTCTTTTTCATAGAAAAGAACAATAATAACAAGGTACATTAATATTATCCACCTTAAGTACTTTTGCGTGACAATAAATCGTCACCGAAGTTTCTGTGTAATTAATGTCAGGACAAAGTTCACGCAATATCGGGATTGATAAATTTCTGTAAGATATTGTCATGACGTTACACGATTGTAAAATAAAAATAGAAATACTAATGGATGCGTTTTTATTTGCAAGACATTATTTTGATTGCATACAAAAAAAAAAATTGTAAAATATCTCTTTTTTACGTACTTGTTATATGTTATATTAATTAACGTACGAGACTTATAAAAAGATGATTCAAGTAGGTGTTTTTCATTAAATAAATTTTATTAAAAAAAATAAAACCGACTTCAAAACACTAAAATGCTAAAAATAATCCTAACACTTAAGTACCTAATCAGTTACTTTTGGAGTCGGTGCCAGCCGATGAGAGATTCAATGTTTTTGTTTGCACCGACTCCAAAAGTAACTGATTAGGTACTTAAGTGTTAGGATTATTTTTAGCATTTTAGTGTTCTGAAGTCGGTTTTATTTTTTTTAAATAAAATTTACTTATTTCATCAATTTTTAGTGATAAATCCTAATCTAACTGCTGAACACCGATTTCATCCCCTATTTTCCTACCCTTGGGGGTGATTTTTATTTTGCAAACTTTTATCATATTATCTTTGAAGTATAAGCTATTCAATAAAACAAAAATCATCAAAATCGGCTCATATTTGTCGAAGATAGGTAACAAGAACCACAACCAAAACATTATCTGGGTAGATATTTGTTGATTTTCTCAAAAAGTTTTCAATCAATTTCGATAAAATTTATATGGGACCATGAAGTATGATCTACCAAACAAAAAAAGAATCATTAAAATCGATTCATAATTGGCGGAGTAACCGCGTAACAAACATACAAAAAAAAAAAAAACATACAGTCGAATTGAGAACCTCCTCCTTTTTTGAAGTCGGTTGAAAAGACGAAAAAGCTTGCTTCTCAGTGCTCTTCATCATTTCATCTTTAGGACGTCTACTACTGAACATAGGCCTCCCCCAATGATTTTCAGATTGGCTTGTTGATTGGATTCTTGTGTGTTCTTTATGTATGTTTGGTTACATACGAAATCCCAAGAACCGTATACAATCGATCCTTAAGCATCATAAATACGTCTTCTGGTCGGAAACCATAAAGTATAGACAAGAGTTACAGAAAAAGATCAGGAGGATGATCGTGTTTAGTTTTGCTCAGAAGTATGTAACAAAAATGTAAGCCTAAAACAAAACAGTTTCAATACAAGTAAAAAAAATAATAGCCGACAAATAATTTGGATTTCGACTCGACCACATTTTTACTCGTAAATACTGAAAACTGTTTCGCAAATTGCAAATAGTTTGCATACGCATCATCTCGTTTAAATAATAATGTTTGTACTGGCCATTATTCCACAAAACATTAATCATTTGCTTTTAAACACTGTTTGAAATGAAAAATATTTCCGTGTTTGTTTTGCTTACACGTGACTTCCTGGGGTCTAACTATAAGCTCTTAACACAGCATTACTTTGACCGTTTATAGTTTTTTCTATATAGATTTTGATGTAGAAACAACACTGCTTAGCTTAGAGTTTAGGTTGGCTTAGAGTTTAGGTTATGCTCCTTTTGTACCTGTGTAATATATAAGTCAATGGTTGTGCCATAAATAACTTACTTATACAAGAGCCGCATACGCAAGTCCTAAACAAGCGGAGAGATGAGAGTCGAGTCGTCAAACGTCAATCTGTCAATCTGCCGACAAAACCTAGTTTTACTGGATCAGTGGCCGTCAATACCATATGCTGCGCAAGGGAATTCTTGCACGAAAATTATAGTAAATTCGCTGAATAGTAAAAGTAGTTTTGTTAGTAATTATAGTCGAACAATAAATTTTGCAACATACAAATGGCGGACTTAATGTCAAAAACAACTTTATGCCAGTTCCTATTCTATAAAGTTTTTATTACTAGTGATTGAAATCACCAGTATAATGTAATCACTGAATTAGCTTAAAAGGGGTGACAATGCAGGGTATTAATTAAGATGATTTAACATCTTGATGGGTCTCTTGTACACGACATTTATTTACCAGCCTGAGGGATAAAACGATTTGTATAAAAAACCACAGATTCACAAATAAAAGATCATTCTAGAGACGTACTTTTAAAGCATTTTAATTCTAATTCGTGTAAAAAGTCGCAGGGAGTACACATTTTCATGGGAATTTGTGAAGGATTTTTGTGATTTTTGATTTTATGCGAAATGGAATTTTAAAGCTTCAAAATAAAGTCTCGTTTCTAATTTAGAGTCACACAGCACAAAGAAGTCAACCAATCTTATTTTCATAAAATAAACCCCCGCCGTTCTACACTTACTTTTTTGCATACGTGGTAACATAGGTCACGCGAGTAAACGATCAACATTTTTTGTAGTAGTTTCTAATCCTGCTTTATCTACAATAGAGGTAGTTAGCAGTGAGTTCAGCAGGTATCAGGAACACGCAAAGCGAATGACTACTGTCACTTAGGCACGAACGTCACAGAGTAACAACAAACAGATCCTGAGAAAATTTTGGAAAAGACAATCTTTACTAGACTGCTCGTTTAAATTCTTAGCATCCAGTGTCACTAAGCCTAACAAAACAGTACCAAAAAGGTGCTAGATATTATGGCATTCTGCTCAGCTCTTTTTTGTGAAATCTGCGTCTTACCTTTACACAGCCTGCATACCGCGTTACCTCTTGTATTCACAGGAGCACTTATGCCACAGAATCTAGCTGAGCCCTGTGCATTTCGTTTGTTCTCGCTATGCACTAGTAGGTCTGAAACTAATTAATAACCTTCACATAAGATGCTCCGTTTAGAGGTTTTTGATATACCTCCAAGCTCCGAAAGTACTGGTTATGTTTTTATGAATAAAGATTTGTCTTTCAAGAACTTCGGCATCTCTGTCAGTCAGGGCTAGGTCAATGTCTTTCCAAATCAAAACAACTCAAATATTTTTTACTTGTGAAAAAGTGGGTAACAATAACCGAGAAGGTTGTAAAGCATGAATATAGGTATTTATAGGTTATGTTAAGCGTAACCTTTTTCCTGCTGCAGCGGGTAATGAGTCTACTGCTTAATATATATTTACTGTGCTTCATCTCTCCGTATAATTGCTTGGCATTTTGATCTTGGTTCATCAAAATAGCTTCTGTGATTGCCTCGTGACCTTTGCAGGCTTAAAAATATATGATATTCTCAGAACCTAACCTAATAATGTTTTATTTCATTATTGTAGCGTGCGTTGGATTGTAAGTAGGCGTCACTTTTATACATAATATTATTAGTAGATACTTGAACGTTTGGCATTTTATGATATTCTCGACGTCGACACGTTCTCATTTATTTTTACACTTATTTTTTGCGGCTTCATCTGCAAGCAGTTTGGTTTAGCACTTTTAAGGCCTATTACAAAATTTTGGTAGCTTTGCGGTTATTTGGTGATTGCTGGACTTTTAAAAGACAAATCAAGAATCGGAGGCCGCTAAGTACTATAAATTAACGAAAGCTAAACATTAAGTCAGTGCACAAACGATTTTAGGAAAGTGCAAAAAATTGGGAAATACCTTTATTGCTTTGTCCCAAAAGGTAATAATGATTTAATGAAATTACTTATTGATATTTGTAGTTTTATTTATTTTGAAGAACCCGCCCTCCTATTTTTGATTCATTCTTTAAATGTCCACCAATCACTAAAGAATCACATAAATGGCAAAATATTGTCCAATTTGCTCGATCACATTGGTTAGACATTTCGTAACGGACTCTTTACAATGCTAGGCCAACATCACTACACAATATAAGTATCAGAAGCTCCATACTTCATCATCATCATCATCATCATTTCAGCCATAGGATGTCCACTGCTGAACATAGGCCTCCCCCAATGACTTCCAGATTGGCCGGTTGAAAGCAGCCTGCATCCACTAAGCTCCATACATTATCGACTATTTTGTATTGATAAGTGATTTTTTTTCGCCCGATTTTGGTATTGGTGCCGTAGTTAAAGTTATTTATTTGAATATGTAGAAGATAATGTTAAAGCGATTCCCCATCTTACTAGTAATTACCCTGCATTATGCGTTTTTAACATTGCTGGGCTTATCCAAGTACTGATGGTCAAAACTACATCGTTAATTTATTACTAAATAACAAACATACCGCTTTTTATATTACCTGAATTACAAATACCTTGTTTTTTTTTACTTGGGTCTTTCTTTTGTATTTTGCTAGCAATTTATCAGAGGCTAATATCTCACGTCGTGTCCCAGAAAAGCTTAAAAAAGATTTATACCTTCGTAATGTAAAGGTTACCTTTTGCAGGACATTAGATACATCTTATTTAAGTAGTAAGATGAAAATCTAAGCTAACTTGTGTGCCGAAGAAGATACTACTTTGTTCTTAAGTCAAAGCAATAAAGTTTAGAATTGAATGGGTTATACCTTATACCTGTACCAAAAAAACTTAAGTGACAAACGTACAAGTTTTTAAACCCACTTTTGTGCTCGAAATTTCTGTAAATAGGTAGGTTCACGTCCGATACAGTTAATTACGTAATTAATTATAATAATATGATTTTTGAAAAGATAATTTTTAAATCGGATATCAAATCTCAATTGGATTAAAAGTAGTGTCAATGTGGGACGGACAGTTTAAAAAATGTATGTGTGTTAAAATACTCGTATTTTTTTAACTTATTTTTTTAAATTATATTTTTGTAGGCCTCTTTAAATTATAAACATTGAATCAGATATTAACCCTTGCCATTTTCCTCTTGAATGTGTCGTGCATGTGTGACATTAATATCATATTTGTTCTAGTGTAACTTTTAAAATGCACATTTACTCTGACGACCTGCATTTATGATTTTCTTTCGTTCGCTGACTCGTGTCGTGCGAGCGCTAAATGACTTACTTTCAAACTATCATTTGACCTATTCAAACGTAGCACTTCCTGCGAGTATAAGTGAGTTTTGAATGCAGACGAAAATTTTGTAAAGAATCTGTAATTTATAGCAAAATATTTTTACTTTTTCAATTGCCTCTATCAGGATTCGAACCCACGACTAAACAAAAATTTTGAAGTAAAAATCCTTTATATAAATATAAAACCTACGATATAAGTGCTTCAAGAACATTGCTCCATTTTGGAATTCTGGTTTAGTTATCGACTTAGGCCCAGTTTCAATAAAGGCAGGGTGTCTGTTATAGATACTTACCGACGCTGCGTTAACATGTGTCATTTACGTGGCTTTGATGTAAATTTAAGCTTCAAGATAAATTGTAGCTAAAACGACCTGCTTGTTGAATAAAGGCACCAGGCGCTATAAGTGTGATACATCATTCTGTCACAACATTCCATTGATCTAGTGAGTTTTTGTTGTTAGTAGATATTTCATGTCAGGCTTGGACAAAGGTATGGCTTATTTTCGTAGATTTTTTTATTTGTCTGCTAATTTTTCTCATAAGTTTTATTGAAAATAACTTTTATTCCTTCGCGTGCCTCTTACCCGATACAGACCGAAAAAAATGTACTTCGTACTTCGTACCGTCTCTTTCTTTTGTGAATTTTTCCGATGTTTTAATAGTTATTCTGCTATTCGGGGCGAATAAAAATCCAACAAACTAAAGATTATAAACATCAGCCCAGCCGTTATTGATATATAAATGGTGTTACTAACCTGACTTTATTTTTTATATAAAGATTTTATTTGTATGAGTACAGCACCACTAATAAATATACGGCAATTATTATAACAGTATGTCTCGTCGCTATTTACCCTTTAAAAAAAAATAACGTGAATCCCAGATTTTTGTAACTATATCACATTATCCACTGAATATGTAGAATCATATCCTCATTTTAATCCCAAGAGTGCGTTCCTGTACGATTCCTCACTAAATCTAATTCTAAAGTTCACTAACAGGTTGCGGGCAAAAGCTAGTCGACTTACTTACAATTTCATATAAATGTTCGCACTATAATCCGTTTCATCATGTTCCAGTGTGAGTTTACCGGCAAACTTTCAATAAGCTTGACTGTCGTCTTGGGTTTCGTCATGGGCGGTGTACAGAAATGATGCTCATTTGCAATAAAGTTATTTCACATTTAATGCTTCATTTATATCATTTTGTTAAACAAGATTATCTTGGCCACTTCTGCAAATTGTTTGAGTTCGGGCAATTTTGTGATAGTTGTCGATTTCGCGATGAACAAGATAGACTTCTTTGGTAAACTATCATGGGTTTGACCCACGTGACTGCGTAAGTATCTTGTTCCCGTGGCCTGACAGGTTAAATTAAATTGTAGTTTTTTAAGTGCTATGGCCTGAATTTTCGTAACCTAGAACGATTTTAGTTTGATGACAACTGCGTTTGGGCATCCGCGAATATAGATTAAAGTGGCCACACCGGCGTCAGAGCATTAGGGTCAGTTGTAATAAACTTAGGCACAAAACACACCTGGCTTTCTTAATAAGTCATTTTAAGTTCTAGCCTAGTCTATCTTTTAGTATGGAAGGCAGTTAGCTAGGCACCCATCGAGGCACCAAGCAAGTGTAACCGCTCGTGAGAACTCTGGACTTTCGTATACTTCGCATACACGCCAGGTGATTTTTATCCTGCTTGGGCCGTCAGACACTAGACTAGCTAGCTAGACTATTTGCTATGTGCAAAGTGGGTGGTGGGGGCCGTCAAATCGATCGCAGCACGCAATCTGGCAAAAATGTGAAA
The DNA here is from genome assembly GCA_963576865.1 of Anania hortulata. Lineage (NCBI taxonomy): Eukaryota > Metazoa > Arthropoda > Insecta > Lepidoptera > Crambidae > Anania > Anania hortulata. The sequence goes on along the minus strand of OY756408.1, from coordinate 8,894,804 downwards.
TAACTCTGGACTGTCATGTGTCAAATTGCTTTATTTCCATAGTATTTCATACTTACGTTATTAAGTATTTTTAGGTAAACACGTTAAAATTCGCGATATGGGTCACAGTACGTGTTGTGTTTTAAGGTGTAGAAACAATAGGAAAAACAGGTCGTGCATGTTTTATTCGTTTACAACATCAAGATGGAAATTGAAGCAAAGTTTTAAATGGATAGCTGCTGTAAAAATAATAAAGTTTGTAGGAAGTTTTGTGTCACAGACGTTTGTCTTATGATCACAGCTCTTATTAAGTAGCTTTGTCCGTTGGTTCTAAGCTCTTCAAATTTTCTCACATGTTGTACTTATACTATTTTTTTCCCTTTTTGGACAGTTTGAGGTTGGAAATATCATGTTGTATCGATTCAAATCCCGTACGTATTATAACATTAATATTTTAGTTCGAGTAAGAAAATCACTTATTATAATATGCACAAACTTTTTTAGATATTTACATCTAATTTCGAAGAAAAACAATCCTAAAATCATTCTTAAACCATCCAGTTGCCATAATTTGAGAGATCTTAAGTCCACAATACTTGTGGTCACTAGGGGCGCTCTCATCGCGCACACAGCGAATAAGTTGCTCTCTGCATTTGCAATACCTTATAGGTAACTAAATTTTAAGTCCTGTTTTATATATTATGTAAGTACCACTAATGTACATCACTTAGTAAGCAAATAAAGATTAGAATTAGAATTTTGCAGTGATTTCATTAACTACACTGTGATTAAATGCACTCGCGTGGGTGACAACGTCGTTGAAATTCTAAATATCCTGCGGCTGTAGAGAAGCACTAACGATAATAACTAACGAAAATAACGATTCGAGAAACGTTTTATTACAACTCCTAAGTTTGGATATGATTTCATGGTTAAGAATATTATTTATTTATTGATCATGAAAACGTGTAAATGGTAATTAATAATGGAGATACCATTCAGGATTTTATGAACTTTTGCAGTAAAGAAACGAGATATTCAAGAATAGGATGTTAGTATTTATTTTTGTTTTTAGAATATTACACCGATTTAAAATAAATCAGGTAGCCGTTCGTGATTCACTAACAATTATCAGAAACATATTTTTTTTTTTTACAAAGTCATAGTTTTATGTTGTTTTTTGTACAAGTACACAGACATGCTTTTTAGCATATTAAAAAATAGTCACATGGCGGACTCAATGCTGACATTTTGAACTAGTCAACCAGTAGCCAAACCGAAACGTATAGATGTTACTATAAATGTAGATACGTATAACAGAACGGTTAAATGTGTCGATCGGTGTTAATAAATACATCAATAAAACATGATGATGAGTACACAAATATTTATTTGAATTTAAGATACATACATAAATAATGAAGTTCACAAAGCAAATAACAGGTAATTTATATCAGCAGATATTTCTAGGCATCTTCAGCACTGTATGTTTTAGATTGTAGAGATCATGTTTTGTTTTATTAATATATTTTCATTCCTCTTTTAAGTGAATTAACTATTAATAAATATTTACTGACACTGTACAATGTTACAATGTTAGTACAATGAGATTCGTGATTTTTAATATTTTATTTATTCGGAACTATGAAGTTTGAATAAAAAAAAATCGGAATACCAAAATTCGGAATCAAAATATTTCGGAATATTTTTGTGTTCCCCTAGAGGTTAATCTAATTTAAACATACAATATGTTCCTTGCAATGTTGTTTTGGAATTTACTGTCATGACGTTGTAAGTGTTTTAATAAATAAATAAATAAAATAAATAAATATTAACTGCTTTGGTGAATCGAAAATATTTTTTTATTATAAAATTACAATCACCCTGTCACTTTCAATTTTATTTCTATTCTAAAATGTACAAAGATTTTCAAATTTAATACCTAAGCTGAGGCCTTTTACCCAACCGCCAAATCGCTGGTAATTGAACTTACCGCGACGTAAATTAGGAAAAGATATTAAAGATAAAGCTGGAAAAGCCTTTGAGACTTGAAAATAGGCTCTGCTAAGATCGAAAGCAGTATCTATAGAAGTGTGTACGGTCAGCGTCTCTATTAACTGCACATTTTTACTTCAACTTGCATTATACAGGCCGTCCCTTTATTTATAATGGAATAGTGTAGTGAACTAAGTGAGTAGGTACGTTAGAAAGGAATATTATGTATTTGTCATAAACTGCTATCTATTTTAATGTATTCACTATGATTATTAAGCAAAGAGTACACTGGGTCTGTTTGTCTGCGCAAAAAACTAGTGATATTTTTTGCCAACGTAATGACGTTAATTCATAAACTTGCCAATTTGAATGGAGTTTTGTTCACAATTTCGTAGGTAGAATCCTAATTATTTTTCTAAAGCAAAAGTAGTCTAAGTTACTCATTATAACATCCGCTATCTGATAATAAACGTTTTCTTGAATCGGTCTAGCCGTTTCGGAGGTTAGCCGGAACAAAGACAGAAAATTTAAACAAAATATATTTAAAAAATATATAAAACAAGAACTGTATAATAAAGTATAATACTTTCCTAAGCATTTAATAAAAAGTTGTTTACAAACAAAAACTTTTATCTTATTTTTTTCGGGCCGAAACATTGGAGACTGTCATTGACTAATTTGCGTATTCAATAACTGACTGACTGTCAATTTATGTGACATTTAAATTGACTATACATACCTAATGACTCTTACAAAAATAGTGCTGTCCAATCTATTCGGTATTTACCGTTTATTATATTATATTTGGATCCCAAGTTTAGAAATATAAAAAAAAAACTTCTTTTGTTTTAAAATGTAAAATCTTTATGACGGCTTTTGAGATTTTTCGATGTATTAAAGAATTTATAGACAATTGTCTGTTCTGTACGTTGTCACTACTCAAGTTGGTTTTAAAAATGAGCGCCCCAATCGCAGTCTACCCGCGTTTGTCACTGTATAGGGCACATTTATTTCGCCCGCCCCTATCTCTCGATCGCAAAGTGGCGTACGCCTCTATAAGTCTCTATCAACGTCTGCAAAGGGTAGGCTGATAATGTTTGAATCACATACATATATTTTATATCTCTATCGATATGTGTACTGCTCTTCATTGCCTTGCTTTTACAAAAAGAAAACGAATCATTCCTGTCGTAATTTGACCTTGCAATTAATCAGTTGTAGCTTTACGTGATGTTAATTATATGTTCAAGAAGTTAAATTTTAGTAAGCCCTTACGTAGTAGATACCTATCTACAATTTGTATATATATTATTATATTATTACAAATCCCAGTGTAAAATTTTATGTGTCTGATTTGGGCTCTATGACATTCAATATTATTTTAAATTTAATTTAGACCTTGTTGAAGCCGTTTATTGTATAAACAAGGTCCAAAGTTTAAACTAAATGTGAATAAACTTTACTAATCACTGCGACCTAACTTAATGTTCGGTTTAGGAATTGTCAATCAAGTCTATATCAGTCTGTCGAATCTAATTATAATTTATAATTGAAACGGACGTTTCGATACAAACTTTTACCAATTCCATGCCAAACTGGACTAAATTTCAGATAGTTCAATTTTTATTAAAGCTTGTTCACTTTTCAAATTAATCGATAATTTTAATTTAATGTACATACATTAATACAAAAAATCGAGTATAAGTACATACCTATTACCGATTATTTGCTGATTGATTAAAATAAATAGAAAACATATTTCATTAAATGCACTTAAGTATGATTTTTTACAGATTCTTTCTAAAATAATGTAGGTAACATTTTTCAGTCAGAAAAAATAAAAATAATATTGTATTACGGATATATAAATATTCATGAATAGAGCACAAAGTTTGTGCCCTTCACACATAGATTTGTTCTTTGCGGGATTAACGGTGAAACTGCTCCCGTTGGCTTTGTAGTCTGGAGAGCTTACCACTAGTCATCAAATAAATAATTTATTCAAACAAAACATGGAACTATCTTTTCATAACTGCAATGCAGTATCCTCAGTAAATCGAATATACCTACACTATTTGTTTAAAAATTCAAAGCAAAATTGCATCGACACAAAATAATTGTCAGTATAACCGGTAAATCTTGACACTCAATTTATCGTTTGCGTTCGTTCGAGTAGCGGCGCGAAAGAGATTGCTTTCACAACAATAAATTACAGATTGTCTAGCTAGAACGCTATTCAAATTGATGTAATACGTAAGGCCACAATATAGGAAAAAGCTTCAATAGGTTTACTGCACACAACTGCTTACTACACTTTTATACTGAGGTAACTGTAATACATCAAAGTTGACTTATTAAGCGAAATGAAATCTAATAGTTACTATATTTCACACAATTGGTTATCCCTTTTCACAGGTAGATAGCACTATGTAGCCACTAAAAATTACACAAAAATACTACGTGATTCAATTCATTTAATAAAAATCCCTATAGTAGTTTTAATGGATAATCCGTACATACACACACAGACAGAAAAACTGGCAAGGGACTTATATTAAATCAAATTTAAGTAGGTACTATATTTTCACTAAATCACACGCATTATAAAGGTACCAGTAAAAGACGTATGTAATATGCGACTCGCTTTGTTAAACAAAGAGAGATAAAAAAGAGTGAGCCTACTACATCACTAGTATTTTGTGGTGAAGCGGATGCCACGTAAGATTAAACGTAGATGGGCCGTAGGACTCGTGGACGTCAATATATTGCTGAACACAATGTAAATTCCATGCATTTGCGAATGGTCAAATATATCCGGCGTTTAACATTGTCGCAGACTGTGCAGACTTGTGTCATTTCTGCCCTGAATTCTATGCACAGAATGACAGTACTATCGTAGTCTGATAATTTGTTGCGAAGTCATGCATGTTATATTTTTGGAAAAGTAACAAACATACAAACATTCTCATTTAAGTGTTTTTCCTCTAAATGTAACGTGAAATAAAAATAAAAGCTCACTTTAAAAGTTTCTTCAAAGTGAATCAACGTGTCATCACGCCAATAATAAAATAAGAAATTAAAAACCAGCAGTATAAACCCTGCCCATTCTCCTTTGAAGGTCGAGCTCCAATAGATATCGAGTCATCGCTTATCTTCAGATAAACATCACAGTAATTTTAACTTCCATTTGTTCCGAGCCAGGAAGTTTTCATTTATCTCTAAGGACCCATTTAAAAGGAAATTCGGGCGATTCTCATAATTTCTACTGGCTTTATCTGGTGTGAAAAGGCCCATTAATTTTTTGTAACCATTTTTCAATAACTTGAAAATTTTATCAATGGAAGTGACGTAAATGCGGCATTAGTTTTCTTTGATCTTAAAATCCTTTTTTTTACTTTAGCCTAAGTTAAATTACCAGTTTAATAAGGTATACCTAGATACGTATATCAATTGTCTATTTAGAAAAGCTTTGTAAGTTTGGTAATAATTATGCATTAACTACTTGTAGTAAAAGCAAAGTAGACAAGTGCGTGTCGGAAAACGCGTAGTAGGGAAAGTTCAGTAAATGGGAATATAATTGAAAAAAAAAACAAAGATTTGTGGGCGATCTAAAAAACGCATGCTGAATTTCAGCATTCTATCGTTGAAAGGCTGTGATCTGTTTAATATACCCATTTATAACACCTATGTAACATTCTTCCTTTTCTTCATCTATACGGTCAATCCCAGTTGCGTCCAAAGCCATTGTTTTGGAGCCCAGGGTCCGCTTTCCATGATTTACTCCTCCACTTCGCACGGTCTTGAGCGTCTCTAGTTGCGAGATCATTGGCACGCATGTCAGCCCTTACGACGTCAAGCCAACATTTCTTGGGTCTACCCCTTTTGCCAGGACCTGGCGTTGGCTTCATGGCCAGACATTTGTTTCCTACGTAGCTTGCCGATTTCCGCAAAACATGGCCGTCCCAGCGTAGGCGACACTCCTGCAGTTTGTCTGCACCTTTGTCACATTATAGAACCCAATAAATACATTGAATATAAAATGGCGTTAGTCAGACAGGAACAGTCGGTCTGTATGGAAATACAGAGTGACTCACTCAGACTCGTTCACCCTACGAGGGAATAAGTTTAACAAGACGTTCTGCAGATTAACAGGTTCCCTGTCAAATGAATCACATATGATTCATAACAACAGTTTTGCCTATTATGTCTAAACGTGGACAGGGAATCTGTAAAAGTTTTTTTATTTTTGTTGTGTTAACTGTATTGTGTCAATGGTGAGAGTGGGCACTGTTCTGTAACACAGGTTTGCTAACCTGGCAAAGGTGCCAGAGGTTTTACAAAGAACTTGTACTCGTTTTAAATAATAAGTTTGATTATTATCACAGAAAACCATTATCGTCAAGGTAAATGACTATTTTGTATGGAACAGTAAACTTTTTCTTTTGACTTCGATATTGGTGCCATAACGAAAGTTATTCATTTTAATGGGTAAAACATCCTGTTAAAAGGTTTTCTCGTAAAAACAGACTTATTTAAGGGTTCCGCTTTTGCCATATTTGGAAACTTAATGACAATATTTTAACAGTTTTTTTTAATAGGCTCAATCCCGCTTTATAAGTAGAGCAGTGATTCTGCTACAATGCCAAGTATTCTTTTGATGAAGTGTTTAGTGTTAATTGCTTTTCATGGATTCAGTGAAGGCTACTTTTCTCGTTTATAAGCAGGTATTTCAATAGTTCCCGATCTTTATTACTTCATCACACAAACTACACCAAACTTGCACTCTAAAGCTTTTAAATGATAAATTAAAATAGACTATGCTTTTCGTTCGACTATTCTCCGACCGAATCCCAATAATTAAACATTTCTCAGTCATATCATCTTAAGTACGTCAAATGACAGATATTCCAGCCCAAAAAATGACAACGATGATATGTGGATATTGGTATCCCAAACCAATTTTGAGTTTATCGAACTGTCTGCTGCTAGAACCCATTTTTTACATCTCATTATCTACCCTAACATATGTCAGGACACTGACCTGAATATTAAAGATTTATTGCCTAGACTCATAGCCTAGACATGTCAGGCAATCCAGTTTTTATCTGTGCAATCGCATACGGAATGCAATTTAGTATAACACGATAATGTCAGCTTTGTCCTCCGTTAATATAACCTTCGGAACGGAAAATCCAAATAGGTCGCGTTGAACTAAATCGGTAGATAGCTCTTTTATTTTCTTTTGAGTATCTATAAACAGCTTCATAAAATCACTGAAAATAAATCACAAGTATATCGTTAACCCGCTGATTTACTAGCGTAGATAATCTGTCACAGAAAGTTTTTAATGCGTGTCATTTGGGACAGTAAATTAAAACGAGATGAGAATAAGGATTTTTATTTCTCTCCTCGCCCTATACTAACCTAACTATACTCGTAGTATCATAACTTATTTTTAGTATAAAAATCAATTTCGGTCTTAGGTTGTTTGTCCACTGCCCCGCAACCAACAACGAAATTATCTTCACCATCATTATCGGTCGAGTACGGCGTGAGGCAGGGGCTGTCATCGCCAAAACTTTTTAATCTGTATCTGAACCCACTTGTGGAGGAGCTCAGCAGCACACATGTCGGCTGACATATTGGTGGAGACTGCCTCAATAATATTAGTTACGCGGACGACATGGTGCTGCTGAGTGCCTCTGTAGGTGGATTGTCGCAGCTGCTAGATATTTGCGAAAAACATGCTAAGCTACACGGTTTGACTTATAATGTAAAGAAAAGCGAGTGGATGATCTTTCAGACTCGGGGAAGATCTCTAAGTCAAACACCTAAACTTAGACTGAATAGAGTAGAACAATTTAAATACCTTGGGCACATTCTAACCCCGGACCTGAAAGACAATGCGGACATAGAAAGGGGGCGTAGGGCGTTGTCTGTTCGTGCTAATATGATAGCCCGCAGATTTGCTTGCTGTTCAAGAGATGTCAAAATCACCCTGTTCAGGGTATTTTGCACGTCTTTCTACATGAGCAGTCTCTGGGTAATACAATACAAGAATGCATTCAAGGTTCTCTTGGGGCTGTTACGCTTCTGTAAGCGCCTCAGGGATGTTCGCTGAAGTTGATTTTGTTTTCATACAACTATGCGCAAGCGATGCACCTCCAAACAGTATCCTGCGCGCTTTTGCGCAACGTTCTGACTGCAGTACTTGTATCATTATGACATGATACTTGTACGGAATTATGTTGTTGTTTTTTAAATTTCATTATTTTGTCATTTGTAATTGGTCCATGTGTTGACTTGAATAAAAATAAATTGAATTGATTGATTATCAGCTGTTTGCCGTCCAATGCTGAACGTAGACCTCTTCCAATGCGGCACTTTCTTTTTGATCAGTTGGCACCCTAATCCAGCCAACCACCTTTAACAGAAGAATTACCATGATCTAGTATAGCAGGTCACTCCAACCATTTAAAAAAATATATAAACGGTAAGTACCGTTTAGCGTTACGTTACTATAAAACGTTTATGGTAGTGCCTCAGTCGTCCGGCAAGCTTCTGTGGGCTTGCCTGTACCGCGATCTCTATTCCAAAACTCATCCTCTATCAGCCATCGGTTCTGTGGCAATCTAACCAATTCCCACCTCAACTTGCTGCTCTTGTAGGCTATATCAGTAACTTTTGTTTGAAATCGCTGGTTTTGTTTGCACAACGAAATGCATTAGTGCATTGCTAACGCCTCATAATAATTGGCCGTGGGTTTACCGCCTTCACCTTCATTCGAGCGTGTAATATATAGTAACTGCGGCGCCATCATTTAGTCCTCAGTTTGACGACCTCCGTAGCCGAGAAGCGAGCATACCGGACTTGATGTTGCTATCTTTGAGGTCCCGGGTTCGATTCCTGGTCGGTCAATGTAGAAAAATAACTTTTCTATATTGTCTTGGGTCTAGGTGTTGTGGTGCCGTCATTGTTTCTGATTTCTGTTATACAAGTGCTTTAGCTACTTATCATAGGATCAGAACAATGTATGTGATGTTGTCCAATATTTATTTATTTAGAGTTTACAGTGGTAGAGTCAAAATAAAAACAATAATTTTAATGATAGTATTTAAAAATAATAATAATTATGGAACATAAAATATGTAAGCGAGTGGTCCTTTTTACTTGAAATTCTTTTCCTTGACTTTTATTGCTAACAAGTAATAATTACTGAGTTTATTTATTTCATAATAAACTTTTAGCCTGTAGGTACTTTACAAAATGCAAGTCAATATAAATATTCTTTTTTGTATTAAACTTCTTTCACAGTGCCGTAGTTTTATATGAACATTATTTTCTTTAACTTGGACGTCATTTTAGCCCGCATTCGTGGCTGCACGAGTTGAAAAACTGCAAGTTCTGATTCCTCAACGGTTTTACTGTGAAAGGTTGATTCAAATTGAAAAGCGTCTTAAGCACAGGTTATTTTTCGTGAATACAAACCTAAATGTAGATTTTTTTGTGTTTGTATTTTTTTAGATTGTCAAACTGTACCAAAACCTTTTGAAAGAAAGATTTTGAGAGAAAGAAAAAAAGACCTTTTGTAGAAAACTTTTAAGTGTTTTTTTTCATGATTTAAACCGCTTTTTTACGCAGTCCAATACACGAGATACTCTATACAATAAACGCATTTAAAATCAACATCACAAGTCAGGTGCGCTTGCGGGGTTACGGCGAAGCTTCCTTTCCTCCCTTCAACAGATTATTTTATTCGCAACTAGCTGTTGCCCGTTTCAATTCAATTCAATTCAATATATTTATTGCATTCTATAATGTTACACAGGTGTTATAAATAAGTACATAAAACAGATCATTATAGACCCTGTAGGGCACAACAATAAGATAGGTATTGTGGGCAGAGAGGATGACGCCATGCATAATTAGATCAATTTGTTTATTTTAAGAAGTTTTGAAGAATTAAAATACATTAAGAAATCATATGATAATTATTGAATAATATATTGAATAACATAATCAAATAAATAGTATTTTTAGGCGTGGTCTTTCATTAAAAAAATCTGCAACCTTCTTAATTTTTTCTTTCATAAGAACCTTCTCCTGTTAATAATTAACACAACAAAAAAAGAATTAGCGAAATGGTTTCATCCGTTCACGCGTGATGCGATGACCAAGGGAAATAGAGATTCATTTTTATATATTAGATTTAGTTGTTTTTTTTTTGTTCTTGTTTATATAGGGTACACTTTAAATTTTAGAAAATCCCTAAAACCTTTGTACTAAATCTGCTTCTTTGTATAAACTTCACAAGTTGTAAAGTTAAAAAACTTAGTAATTCTTAATACGAGTAGACTACCGAACAGCGAGTAACGTAAAGTTTCGAGCTGAGGACGAAGTTACTCCAAGTTGCTTCAGTTTGGTCAATTTATAACAATAGCTAACCACTTAACACTAGTCACTACAAAGTATAGGTACATATAGGGTATTGAAAAATTTCAGGAAGTTTTTCAGAATTGAGTTTGTATGCATAGAGAATTTAAAAAAAAAAACAAAATTCCAAAAAACAAATGCTTTCGCGCTCCAATTACCCACGCGGCCACGGTAGACTGGAAAAACAATGAAAACAATAGGGTTTTTTTTGTGGCACGCGAACGAATGAATTGATTTCAATAATAAAACAATCATTACGGCAAGGTGCATGGTAGGTACCATGCACTTTAGGTAGTAGGGAGTAGGTACTCAGTCCTATTAGTTTTAAAAATCTTGCTTTCTTACTATGAAAAGACGCAGTGAGATTCGTTCCTAGATCCTCTGACAGTGTATTTTAAATCGAAATTAAGTAACAAACATCCATATTAGTAGCTATAGTAACCTAGTAATTTGTCTATTTTAAGTTCAAAACGTATTATGGCAAACTCGTAATGGTTCCTATCAGGATTCTAATTAAAATGTCCGTTAATTTGCCACAAATAAATGTTTATTAAACTTTCCACAATGTTTGAACTCAAGAAAATCGATCACGAATAAGATTAAGATAATAATTTAGAAGAACTAGAATTTAGATTAACAAATATAATAATCGCGGTAGTTGCGTAGTTAGCGCGGATAGAAATTTGAGTGTGCATTCGCCGTTGTAGACCGATTCGCACTGGCCCTGCCGTGCGGTCGATAGATGCGCTCGCGCTCTTCATTGTTCGTGTACAACCACGTGTACAACCGCGCGTTGAAGTTCAGTTTTAGCCGACTGCGTCTAAAGAGGGGTAATGCGATCGCGGTGGATTTGATGGTCACTATAGTATCTTTCTAAAGTTTTTAGAATGCCACACCATATTTAGTTCGAGAGCGTGCTATTAATAAAAAATAAAACTAAGTATTAATTTTAGATCGTGAATACAAAATCGGTTACATTACCTATAGATAGTTAGGTGTAAATTAAATAATAAACGGTTTTACGTGTATTGTAAATAGTTAAATGCCGCCACCGGCTACCGTCTGCAACGCGACACTACAGGTGACGCGACAGGCGACGCCATTTGTTTGAACACCGCCATTTTGTAGTGGCCACGAAAATAGCGTTTGCATCATTATAATCTTTCACACACAGAATAGCGTAGCGTAGCGTGTCATTCCTGTTCTGTGCTTTCAAATGTATGAATATGGTCCTATTTTATTAAATAACTAGCTGTCCCAGCGAACTACGTACCATCACTTTTTTTGTGAATTGTTTGATGTTTTAGTGCTTATTCTGCTATTTAAAGCGAATATAAATCGAACAAACCAAAGATCATTAAAATCGTTACAGCCGATCTAGGTTTATAAATGGTATGAGTTTGTTTTATATATATAAATTTACTTTTAAAGGATGACGCTACTGTTTACACATAAACTTTTCTCACACACCTTCGAGGCTAAAAAAATATCTACATAGAAAAAAAACTGTTATTAATTTGGGTAAACTGTTTTTTATTGACTGTAATTAATCCACCCTATGCTTAACTTGTCATAACATGTTCTAAACAAAGTACACCTCCGTGGGTATGGATAGTATGGTATTTTATTAAAACAATTAAAAATAAAGAATACCTGCGACTACGGATACATTACACTCCGCCACTGACTACATGTCACACAATGACATAATTCTGCATTGCCTCAAAGTTGTCTGGTAGATAATGCTGTACAGCATTAAGTCCGCCAATTGTACTTACCTGTGCAATAAAGTTTAAATAATTATAAATACTTAATAAATATTTTTTTCATACAATTTTGTTTTTTCATACAATAGTACCACGTATTTTACGGCCCAACGTCGTTACTTAGAGGCATACCCCCCACGGGAATCAATTGCAACTACAACACAGTTGCCTTCCTACGTGGCGATTTGTGCCCTATAAATCCAGTTTCGTCTAATGTTTATCCTCCGAGCACAAGGGAAAACACTTTTCGTGGTATCCTTGTCCACAGAAAATAAGAAAATACAGAGTATTTGCTTATTTGAAATTCTGTCTGTCTTCATCTTATTTTGAGGATTGTTGCCGGAGTTCCAAGTTTCGTTGTCATACCAATATTTTCAAGGAACTTTTGTATGAAGCATACTTGTTTCTCCTTGCATTTCATGGAGCTTTGTCTGTTAGTAATTTTGTTTATTTCTAAACTTAATAAACCAAATTAAATAACTTTAAATAATTAATGTTTGACGACTTGATTGGACCTTGCGCGGTGTTTCGCCTCGAGTACGGTACTGTATTTGATTCTCGGTGGAGTATACAGCCTTTAAATTTGCTCGCATCTTAGTGTATTTGAGAAGTCCCCGCCAAAAAAAAAATGTAAACGTAATGTTCGTCTATTATCGTGACAATCATGACAGTAATGACAATGACTGGTCTTTCTATCCCATAGACTTAGAAAACGCAAGGTAAGTATCACTGATCAGGTAAAACTGTAGGTATCTGTACTCAAAGTTAAATCAAAATATCCGCCTTGGCACTGGCAAAAAAACATAATATCGTGTAATCATTTTAAAAAGTAAGTCAAAAATAACAGTTAAATTTAAACACGTTATTATATCTTTAAATAGTTGAACATGGCTGGCGCGCTTTCCCGCCATTTTGCGGTTAATTTCGTATTTCGCAGCCCGAGCGCACTATGACAGCGATTGTGAAATATTAACGCTGATAATATTCCGCACGTTGAGAATCATGAATTTTGATGAACCCGAGTGCTTGAGTGACAGAGACGTAAGTTTTTCACGCTATAGTTTAATGTGAGGGTTGCATTTGCAAGATAGAGGGTTTAGAGTACCTAACTTGACATTGTTTTTTTTATACAAGAAAGCACTATACAAGTACGAACCTATACATACATCTTCATGGTACAGACGAGGATATTTGCGCTATATTTTAGAAACGGTCAAGTGCAAGTCGGACTCAGAAACTGAAGCGTTAATTTCCGTATTATTATTTATTTAGTTTTGTTTCATGCTTGACCAGACTTTATTAATTTTATTTAATTTAGACGTTATGAATACACCAATTTTTAAAACTTGTAGATTATTAATAAATAGACGCGTCATGCCAAAAATGGTACATTGTAATGTGAAAATGATTTTTTATAGGACTTTTGTGCTACAAATGTAAACTTCTATACTTTAAATAATTCATATTCATTGGCAGAACTACCAGTTACCTACTATTAACGCTCTAAGGTGTAATTTTTTCTATTCCTGAATAAACAAAACAAAGTCGATGTAATACTGATTAAGAGAGCTCATGGTTGCCCCTGTACAATTAACCCTTTGTTTCAATCACGCACTGTACAGTAACTTCTTTTGTTGTAATGCCGTAACAGAATATTTTATTTTTATTCTTTTGCTACTGAAAACTTTGATTACAAGCTGTCGACTCTGCATCACCGCAACTCAACGCGGCGTGATTACTTTTTCACATCAGCGGCTATTACGGCTTCACCGTTTGTGATCATACTAAGCCTTTATAGTTATTGTGTTCTACTGGAGTAATTACTGTTATGTTTTTTATTGGTATATTTTAACCTTCATGTGTCACCGTATTAGAAAAAGCGTATAAGTTCATCAATAACTACTTTGTATTTCTGTAAAGACAGAACTCTTAAAACTAAAGATTTTTGAGATCAAATTTACACAAGACGGTTAAGATCTTAGTTAGTTTAAGCTATATTATTTATTCTGTGGTTTAAGTACCTAAATTAATTTAAAAATTATCCATTGTTCCTTATTTCATTTGTCAATAGATACAATTGCTACACCTTATGCAAGATTTGTACTATGTCAGCATTGTACAATGTGCAATAATTAATAAAATTAAATTGAAAAATTGCGCAATTCACTAATTATACGTTATTCAAATTTCAAAATTAGTAGCTGCACAATTTTTTTCTGGTTAAAACTAGTAATAGAGACAACTTCTTTTAGGACTCAAACTCTAAACGAACTCCTACCATTATCTACCTCATCATCGTCATCGTATCAGCCATAGGACGTCCACTGCTGAACACAGGCCTCCCCCAATGACTTATCATCAGGGGGGCCAATACTTGCCACGCTTGACAGGCGGAGCGCAGTTTTTTATAAGATTTCGGATGAAGAAGGTGCTGCCCGTCTCGTGCTACAGGAATTAGTCGCCTCTTGCGACACGCCTCCCGACGGTGGTGGGGAAGTGTATTCTTTACAGCCGTCCAAACGGCACCGGCATTATTTACCTACCAAGCACCAATCTATCATTACATTCGTTCCTACAAAATTAATTTATGTTAAATATAAATTAAGAATACAATCAGATTTTTTCAGATCAGCATAGGTCTATTCAGTATTTCATTCCAAAGAATGCGTAACCCTCCAAACATACCCTTAACTAGCAAATGCGTGGTAACGAGTCTCCAGAGACCGCTGGCTGGTTTTGCGGACCGAAGTAAAGCCTAACTGCTCCGCGGGGAGGCTTCTCATTATAAATCTTTATTTAGGTTAGTGCGTTTTGCTTGCTTGGCTGCACGGTTTTATTGATAGGTTTGAAGTAATTTTATGCTACACATTATGTAAAAGGCAGGGATAGTATATAAAGATGTTGTTGAAATTGCGTGTTCAAATCTTAAGAATGTGCCCCGAATACGTTTTCTGTGGCCTAATAAAAAACTTGAAACAGTACCTAACCAGTATGGTTTTTACGTCAAACTCTTTTTGAAAAAGGAAAACAAAGTAATGATGTTTCAGGAGCTTATAGTTAAGCCTCCGATGAACAAAGGTTCTAACAATAACTACTCGAATTGGTTCTGAGCAACAAACTGGGTAACGATATTCTGCAGAGATAAATTTTTCCTTGCTAAGTAAATAGTTATTTAGTAAAAAACCCTACTTATTTGCATTGCTACTAGATTAGAAAACAAATTACCTAGTATTTAACTCGGAAAATAAAGTATATACCTTTATACCTAAATTCAATTATTTTTATCTAAAAACTGAATTAAATATGAATTGCAGACTCGGAGACTAGTTTCCTCCGATTGAATATTACATTCGATTCGAAAATATCATTTCTCGTCCACTAGCTAATCCTGCCTTAAAACTTGATTGATTCAACCCGTCTCTGCTCTACTTCTACTCCATCATAATACAGAAAGGCACAGTAAGTTAACTATCTTTGTTTAATTTTTATTACGACCACACTGTATCATAAGCAGTATTTTTAGTAGCTGATTACTACTTGACTTCGTTAGACTTCAAATATTCCAAATATTTATTGAAACGTATATTCATCACTTCAGCCACAGGACGTCCACTGCTGAACATAGGCCTCCCCTAGTGATTTCCAGATTGGCTGGTTGGAACCGGCCTGCAATTCCATTCCTCCATTCCAAAACCTTTCTGCCCCATCGGCCGTCAGTTCTGCGTACTATGTAACAACCCTACGTTGTTATAATATAATGTCGAAAAAATCCTAAACAATTAGTTAAGCAAATTGCCGAGCAAGCGAAGCACGCGGTGCCAACGTCCGGTAATAAATAAATTCCATCAGTCAAAAGAAGTTTTGACTGCACCTGAAACATGAATACAATAAGGTGTGTGAGTATGTCCCTTCGCGTTCCACCTACCCGTGGTAGACCGAAAAAACAATGGAAAACAATAGGTTTTTTATTTATTGGCACGCGAAGCTTAGGGTTATATGAAAAAAGTAAAGCAAAGTTCGATACAAGCCGTAGAATTTACGTCAAAACTCAAAATGACAGATGTTAACAGTCCCGTATGACAGTAGCTTTTAGAAACTTGACTTAAGTAGCAGAGTAACTGATTCAATGTATATTGTGGACTCCATTGTTCGTTTTCTACATTTAGCTCGGACTCGGTTCTATTCGCTTTAACGAAATGGATTTGACAGATTTACATGAGTGTATACTTTCTTTCATATGAAATATATATTTAGCGACGAGGTTTAAGAAAGTTTTGAGCATTTAAAAACTATTGCCACCATTCATACCCACAATGTACTTAAACGACCTATCTAACGACACCCCACATCATGCGATAGACAAGAAAAAACATTCCTATTGTACCGGGAACTCTAAAAAACCGGCCAAGTGCGAGTGCGCACAAAGGGTTCCGTACCATTCTATTAAATATACAATTAAGTATTTTGTGAATATTTCAAGTTCCTACCTGTTACCATTTATTGATATCGAGCAAAAATAGGCAAAAAATTAGTCCCTTTAAATATTTATTTTATTCAATTTTATTATTAAATTAAAATACAACTGAGTACTTTGTGAATATTTCAAGTGATATCAGATATCAATAATGGCAACAGGTAGGCTGTTGCCATTATTGATATCGAGCAAAAAAGGGGAAAAAATCATGAATGGTGGAGCCCTGTTAAATGTTTATTTTATTTTGTTTTTAACACGGATAGACAGTGAAGTCTTAGTAATAAGGTCCCGTGTTTACCCTTTGAGTACGGAACCCTAAAAACTAACGATTTGTAGAAAATAATATAAAATCTATAAAAACATAGTGCAATGTGAAGGGTAATTTAGTTGTAATGGATGGACTTTTACTTTACTTATAATGGACTATACTCAAATTAACCAATATTTATTATATAGCTAAATAAACCTGTTTTCATTGCGTTATGGTACACAGTGTTATTTCATTGTTTAACCATAAATTAACATAATGAACACAGTTAAGGCCAGGATAGTCGGCGAAAATTATCTCTATTCAAACCACGCATACGACAGACAGTTTAAAATAAAAAATAACGACTGGAATCACTATTTAAAATTACTTTCACTTTAATATCTTTTTCATTGTCAAACGAAATTGATTTCAAATGAAACCCAAATTATTACCTACTGAGACCAATCTTATCAAAGAATAGAAAATAATCTTCTATATATTAAAAACAAAGTCGGGTTAGTTACAATATTTATAAATCAAGGACGGCTTAACCGAATTTTATGATCGACGTATGATTGCTTGGATTCGTATGAGTCCCGCATAGCAGAATAACTATAAAAACATAGGAAAAATAAAAATAAAATGAAGAGGCGGTACAAAGTTTGCCGGGACAGATAGTTGCAATTTTTTTTTTCTGCAGTAAGGTTAAACGAATATCAGACGAGAAAAAACAATCTCACTAATATTTAAAATGCAAAAGTTTAGATGGATCGATATTTGTTATTTATTCACGCCAGAACAGCTGAACGGATCTAGATGACATTTAGAATAAAGAAATAGTCTAGAATATGGAAAGGATACTTTTTATCCCGAGAAAATTTACGGTTCCCGAGAGATGCAAGATAAACAGTTATCTAACAGCGAAATCTAACGGTAAGAACCATTAGATTTCGCTGTTCAGCTAACAAAAAAATAAAAAATAGGAAAAAATATATGTAACACTAGCTATTGCCCGCGATTTCGTCTGGGTAGTCTTTAGTTTTGTCTAATTATAGTTTATATATTATATATTATAGTCGCGGGTAACAGTTATATATTTTGTTTTCAAATCAAACGCCTGTACATTACCCGCATTTGCGTGGATCCCGCCTTAATAATTCGAAGATACGTAATTACATTACTGGCGGTGTTAGTTAATATCGCCCGCTCTATAATTACGCGATAAAACTCATAAATAGACTTCATAATATTACACTAGTTATTATTATAATTCGTGACTTTATACATCGGATTTCAACATAGTTATTGATAGTTCTTTCAGCAATACAGGGTGGAAACAAGGAAAAATTTATCCCGTTTTGTTTTGGTTACATAATTTTTATATATATAATAAATATATATAGGGTTCCAACGGCAGGCAGAAAAATGAACCGAATTCAAATTCTTGTTATGACGACCCGATTAGCACTCGTAGCGTAGCGTAGCGTACCGTAGTAGCACGATAAACCGATTTGCGTAGTGGCACGATAATTTGCGTTGAATGCAAAGGGTGCAGCCCCCCTAGCATGACCACCAAAATACGATGTGATATAGCGATTTATCGACAACAACTGTCTGGGTTTGATGCCCGGTTTGGGCCAGAAAATGACTTTTTCTAAATTGTCTCGTCTCTGGATGTGTTGAAGACTTCCCTGAGAAAAATTATGGTACCTCTTGACACAAAGAGGTTAATTTGTAACTTCGAGATGATGACAAATAGTGTGTTGTCTTGTGCTTAATATTTGTTAATTTATTTGCTAGATTTTAAATGTTTGTAGGCTGTTAGTCATCTCTTATATAAAAAGACAAGTCCTGACTCACATATTCAATGACTGACTTATCAACGCCCAGCCCAAACCCTTAGATTTAGAAAACTGAAACTTTGCACACCTGCTTCTTTTAATAATAGAGACGGAATAAGAACGGATTTTTTTTAATTTAACCCCTAAGGGTGTAAAACTTTTTACTAAAATAAAACAGAAATTTCTAATAACATAAATCGAAAAATATTTTAATTCAATTATTTAGAAAACGATTAAAATAACAAAAGTAAATAACCGCCGAACATTAACATTTCCGTTTTGTTGATACTTTTTATTTCAGTTCAGATCAATGTTGTGGCTAAAGTTGTTTTCAACTTCTGAAATATTAATTCCCCAGCGGCCAAACTGTTTCAGGTATTATCGTTCTGTTAACCTCATTATGTCTTTTATCAATTAGTCGAAAAGTAATATTAACTGAAATCATTCTTTTTATATCATAGATGTAATGCAGTTTGTGTTTTTAATACATACGCTTTTGATTGCCTCACTTAATTAGTTAGTTTTGCTGGGTGTTTCCGCACTTAGCCTCTTGATTGGACTACACTTACTAACTAACTAAGAGCTAACTAATTACGTAATCATATATTGAAAGTCGTTTTTAACCTATTTCTAACTCTCGTATCGACTTAAACTACAAATGTAACATTGACAATTTAATAATTTGATGGCAACAAAGTGATATGATTAAGGTCCTTCTAGCTCCTTAATCATATCACTTCGTATCTACTATATACACATAAAAACATGTTTTATAGTTATAAAACCATAATTCTATGTAATTTATCGTAGTTCACTCATGAAAACGAGACAGTGAAAAGTTCATAGTTACGTGCACATAATAATGTTTGTTCTGTTCCTGAGTATAATGGTTATGACCGTTAATTTGGAACGCGGGTCTTGCAGCTCAATTACGAAGAAAAAGTCACTTGTTTTTATTATCTGTTTAAGATTGACATGTTTTTAAAGCCACACTTAAAAGCTCAATTTCCTTTTTATTTTTTATTACCTTACATAGAGTCATCATCATCATCATCATTTCAGCCATAGGACGTCTACTGCTGAACATAGGCCTCCCCCAGTGACTTCCAGATTAGCCGATTGGAAGCGGTCCGCATCCACAGGCTTTCTGCAACCTTTACCAGGTCGTCTGTCCACCTTGTAGGTGGACGTCTTACGCTGCGCTTGCCGGTACGTGGCCTCCATTCCAGAACCTCTCTGCTCCATCGGCCGTCAGTTCTACGTGCTATGTGCACGCTATCTGCCACTTCAGCTTGCTAATCCGTTGGGCTTTGTCAGCGACTTTTATTCGTTTACGAATTTCCTCATTCCTGATTCGATCTTGTAAAGAAACACCGAGCATAGCCCTTTCCATAGCACGCTGTGCAACCATCTTATGAGGCCCGTAGTGAGATGCCACGTTTCAGTTCCATATGTCTTCACTGGTAACACACACTGGTTGTAGACTTTCGTCTTCAGGCACTGAGGTATTTTGGACCGCAAAAAAAATATTCACTGCTTCATACAAACTGATGTCCGCTGGCTTTGCATGGGGAAGTGTTTTTTTTTTTGCGATTTCGATGTTGATCTCATACTAAAAGTTGTTCTATTTGAGCACCCGAATCTGCCCCTAGGAGGTTGTTGATGTTTTACAAATAACCCTGTATAATGAAATCCAACAAAAAAAGAATATTGAAATATACAGGCTGTTAGGACCTATGACCCTATAAAACTGATAAGTTACCACTACAATTTTACGATTTGACGTGGATAGATTATAAACTATCGAAAATTATTACGTTTTATTGTACGCAGTACGGTGCAGTTAACAATTTATCGACAATTTACAATCTCGCGCAATAGTTTATGAACTATGTTGTTGTGTTCACAATCATACTGTGTAGAAATGAAAATTTGAAAAATGAATAAATATTAAACAACAACACAAACATTGCTCTGATCCTATGATAAGTGATTAAGCACTTGTGTTACGCCATTACTTAATCTGTGACCGTACTGTTTGAATAATATAGGGGAGAGTTGACAGGACATGTCAGTTCAACTAAACTGCAAATGAAAAATCACTAACGTGTTTTGGAGAAAGATGGTCCGTTTGCTGCTCTATACTTACCCTAAGTATGCCAGGTACAAAATACGTATGCCAGTGAACATTTTAGATAAACCATTGTTCATTATCACACTTGCCCTCACTCGACTTACCTGTTTTGTTCTTAACTGCTAACATGATATCTGTTATCGTAAGTAATACACAAAGAATTGTATATTATTGATTGTTTCAATGATGAGGTCTTATTGCTCCTTATAATATCTAGTTAACGATATTGCTAGCAATTGTAATATATCAGTGACTGGTTTTGATCTCAGCAATTTGTTTTAGTTGCTTAGTGAAGCGACGTTCAGACATCGATGAAATGTATAGTTAGTGCATTGTACACTAGATAAATTGGTTCTGATTGAAAAAGCAAATCACCATAGTTTTGAGGACATATTGATATTAAGGGGAAACAATATTATAACCAAAATACACCAAGTTCCAATAAAATTCTTAGGACAAACTAATGTGTAGCTTTGAACCCCCGGAGGCTACAAACTCTTTGATTGTCAATAGTTTGATCGGTTTTTAATTACTATGAATATACAAAATGAATGCACCTACTAAAATAATTTGTAAACGGTCGCCATTTATAGTAATTTTAATACCGATCTAACCATCCGTGCATACAAAAGCCATTAGTATTCACATATTTTTTATTAAAAAAATAATTAGTGTTTTTTCATATTTAATAAAACATTTTTTTTATTCTATAATGCACGAAACAAATGTACGATTGATGGACTTAATTTAATGTTTTATTTATTTATTTTTAATATTTAAATAAATCTTCAAGAAGTTAAGACAATACTTTACATTTATCATAATTCATCAAACACATCGACAATATTTCATATCAAAATATCGATATGTGACATCCCTATTCAAGTAATGTTTATTAGCCTCGGCAGTGATTGTGACTGTCTCAAATAGGGTGATCATGTGGGCGGGTTCACTACAACTTAATTGAGCTTTGAATCACCCCAACCGCTCATTATAGGACTTGACACTGAAATTCTATTTTGCCTTTAATCAAGAACTAATCGTGAACCGAATCTTTGTATGACTAGACTGTTATAATTATTTTTGATCTTTCTAGAGGACAATTAAAGTACAGATAACGGCCCAAACTATTAAAGGTCTAAACCTACCCAAAACGTTAAAGGTCATTTTACTACGTTAAAGGTATTTTCAACTTTTAGTCCGACACGTATAGATCAATATCAATTAAGTAAATTTGACGTTTTGTGACAGGTTGTCTGTACCATTAGAGTTTTGTATTTTGGGTGGTAAAATTAAAGTTAAGTAAAAAAAGAAATAATAACAACTAGCTTCAGCTTACGACGTCGTCTGCGTAGACTTTTTAGAAATAAGGCGAATAGGAATAAAATAAATAATTATTCCGATACAAATACGGGATAAAAATTGCTTAGTGACAGCAAAATTAGTTTAAAAAATCTGTTTTAGAGTTTACTTGCAATTTTAACTAAGGCAAAATCTAAAACATAAAGTTGGCTTGCTTAATCAATTTCTACGCCATGCAACCAACCATTCATTTAGTTATTTAGGTATCTTTGAAAAATAATTTCGAAAAAATATTAAGAAAATTGCGCAGAAAATCCTTTATAAATAAACTAAGAATAAACTAACCTTGTAACTAATAACTAATTGTTTTATAAGTACGCGCTCTCAGGAACACCTTTACAGCAAAAAACTAAATTAATCCTATTACAACATGGATCCGTTTTTAAATACGCGCCGGACAAACTTGTCTTTATGGAAATCCAGTCAGAATTTTTATACGATCCTTTCGCTAGAAGCGTGCCCTCCGAAAGTCGGGGACAAAAGCTAATTTAATATAAAGTTTGTCGTAGCATTATCGTGGCGCCATAGTTGTTCGTAGCTGACTACGAATATAAGTGTTCGTAGCAATACTACGAGTACTACGACTGTACAACTTTAATGAAATGATGAGCTCATTCAGATGGTTTTCTAAATTGCGGTCGCGATTCTGTTGTAGCAATTACTGAGTTAAAGTAAAAGTCAGAATGGCTCTTTTTTAAGTGAACGAAAAAAGAGCTGACAGCGGTATCTAAAAGCTAAGACAGACCATTATAACTACCACTACCTATAGATAAGGCAAAACATTTTGACATGTCTTTAGGTCAACATTTGTCTTTTGTTTTTTATATATGTAGTGGTATCGTTTACTGTCCAGTCCATTCGCCTCTGGAATTCCTTACCATTAACAATCAGAAAATCCGAATCGATTGCTATTTTTAAAAATCGACTTGAAGCACACTTTCTTTCTTCTTGACACAAACTGCCTTTATATCTTAGAATATTACTGGTCACTGTTAGTCTCGACATCTCCTCGCATATATCAAGTAGTATGTATGTTTATTGTATGTATGTATAATTATTGTTTTGTATTTATTTTATTTTATTTTTATTTATTTATTACTGTATGTATACGTCTATGCCATAAATTTATGCAATCCTATTTGTATCAAGTAAGAATTTTAAGAACTCTGCAACACCTTCCCCTTTCTTTAATGGTTGTCCTCTACCTAAAGGTTGTCTGGAAGAGATCGCTATTAGAGATAAGACCGCCTAAATTGTACATCTTTCTGTAAAAATCATGTGTATTTTACTTGTATGGTGTGCAATAAAGAGTATCTATCTATCTATCTACAGCCAGCATCAAAAGTTGATAATAAAAAACTTATTACTAACTAACAACATGACTTCTGTAATTGACTGTTGCGTATCAGACTATTGTGATTATATGTTTTGCAATAAGTTAACTTTTGATGTTAACTGTACAATAAGTCATCAGAATTATTTATTTATGGCTTTTAATTCTTCACAGTTTTCCCTATAAACACATAATCATATGCAATGCCTCTGGATAGCTTCATTTAAACAAAATACCTTTAATAAATCTTCACCTTCACCTTTAATAATTAAAAAATCTTGTTGGTGAAAAAGCTTGTATTCAATATAAAAAGCAAAAAGAAGAACGGAATGAACATATTTCCCGCTGTAGTCAAATGAAAATCTCTGTAATCCAATGAACATTGAATCTGATGTATTCTGAAATTCGCATTAATTCCAGAGATTTACTTTTGGCGTCACTAATTCAATCGAAATGAACGGACCGCATTGTGTCATGTTTGATTACGTAAACACCAATTGACACGTTTAATTAGAATATAAAGACATTTAAATCATAATTAAGGAGATATGTGGAATGGAATGTAAGATGTTAAAAAGAGAAGGAAGAAGAAATAAGCGAGAGGAGAGACGAATGCGGATTTGAATGTGATGCAGCTTTTCTTAATTGATTTAGATCGAGGTGTGCTAGGAGACTTTCCTAACAATATTAATAGTAACACAATGCCGTTAAATATTTACTGTAAGACCATTACAATTTGTGTGATGACTGGCGCATATTTTCTGATAAAGCAATTTCGTTACATTCTTCTTCTTCTAAGCGTCTGTCTTGTCTTGGGATAGTTCGTTCCACTTCAGTCTATTTTGAGCATCTTTTTCAATGAGCGGTCTCGTTCCCAATTTATCATCATCATCATTTCAGCCATAGGACGTCCACTGCTGAACATAGGCCTTCCCCAATGACTTCCAAATTGCACGGTTGGAAGCGGCCTGCATCCAGCGCCTTCCTGCAACTTTCACCAGGTCCCAACTATATTGTTAGTTTATATTATATTATTAGTTTGGGGATAGATATTTGGTGTGATTGTAAAAACAATTTATTTATTCATTTGTTGTCAAAATTCTCAACCATCGCAATTTCATCCGTCGCCTTTACCTACTAATAAACAATTTAACCCGTTAACATTCAAACGGTCTCATGAGACCGCATAACAACTGGATTTCTATTGTGTCTCGTTTACATATGCTTGATCAGCTAAAGTTTAATATTGCCAATGTATTTAGGTTGTATTGTTTAAGTATTAAGTACATAGTATACATATTATTTAATATTATTCCAAACATCTTAATGGCAACATTGGTCTGCACTATTGGTTCTTTCAATACATTTCCACTATCTAAAAAATGTCAGTATGTTTTTTCTAATATTGAAATTATCATCTTGTTTTATTAAATGACTAGCTATCCTGGCGAACTTCGTACCGCTTATTATTATTTTTTTAACTTTATAGATATTTTATTAATTATTCGCAGCTATTTCAGCATTCGCTGCTATTCGGGGAGGATAAAAATCAAACAAATCTAACATCAAAAGAATTGGTCCACTCGTTCTTTATTTTTAAATGGTGTAACTAAGCCGACTTTATTTTGTAAATATATAGATTTCGCGGGCCATCAGACCAATTCGATCGTTTCGAAAGATTTGATAAAACAAATGTTATAAATAATCATTGTGTGGCTTATATATCGCATTTGTACATCTATCTCGCTCTGCAGCAAACAGTATTTCATGTTATGTAGAATTGACACTGCGCTACGATCAATTTGCATATTATAAATATTAGATTGGCATCCTCAAGTTATACCAAACAGATTGTTCTCATCTGAACGGAAAGTTTTGCTTCAACTTTGAAATTAATAAATAATAACGATGGATAAATTAAGTCGTCGAGTGCTACAGAAGAAACATTAAGAATAAATGGTAGACTTGTGACTTCATAAATAATATTAATATGTCGTAAAAATACCATTATGTAAAAACACCAACTACTATCGCTTTGATTTATAGGTACAACTTTATTATGTATATAAAAACTTTGCTAGTGTACAATGTGAAATAGAAAAACGTATTAATTTACCTTCTAGTGTAACCTTGGGCCAACTTTGCAATCGAATAAAACTGTTGTTTTATCTATCTCTCATAAAAAACGTGTTACTTAAAATACGCAAAACTTCTTAGGGGATGATTTAGCTGAGTCTTTGACTGCCACAAACTAGACACAATTGAAAATCTATTGTTCGCGGCTCACCGGTGAGCCGCGTGGCGCTCAACGTGTTATCAACTCGCATATATATATATATGCACTCAACTCATAAATATATTTTTTTAAATGGGATTCACGTCGAATAAAATCCTATTCAAATGATATGACACGTCATCAAGAAGTCAATATGGAACATATTTGATGTTACTGCCATTAAAAAAAGTTGTTGTATTTGGGTATTAGAATCAGCCATGAAGAGGTTTTGCATATTTTGAGTTACATGGTTTATAACTGAAATTATTTTTGATCTTAATTATATAAACAGAAGCAGGTTTTCTTTATTCAACAAATAATATAACGTGATTGAACTGATTTCAAAATAATAATTTATAAATGAGTGAATTCCTACAGTATAGTAGTTATTTGAAAGTAAGTAGATAAAACGATATTTTTATTCTAGAAAGTTAGCCAAAGGTTATACTAGTAAAAGTACTGGTACATTTTTACGTATTTTCTATTACACATTGTGCACTAGCAAAGTTTTAAAAAACATAATAAAGCTGTACCAATCATCATCTTTGTGTGGTGTTAAAATCAATCAATTCTATAATATATTGGTTTTTAAACTACTTAATAAACTTATCGTTTTAATGTGGTCAAGGAAAACATCAAAATTGTAAATCAAAATCATCTAACATCATTTTGAGCTAACCACAACTGTTACTATTTAACCCTTTTACAGCGACCGATCGTTATAAAGATCATTTTTTCATGTTCAATATATCCATCAAGGTAACAATATAAAAAAAAACGGTAGTACGTAAAAAAAAGATTCAGTAACATCTGGGTTAATTGTCAATGTTTTAATCAAAGCTGCTGCGTCGTCTTATTTTATTACATTCAGACTGGTTTGTTTTAGAAATCGATTGATGAATATCTTTTGTAATGCAAATGTACGCTAGTCCAATAATATGCAAATGTTTTCATGACTTCACGCTACGCTGTGTTTATGAACCCAATCTTTTTAACCGTTCAATTAAATCAAAGCAGATTCAACCTTTTATCTATTTTGATGTGTTTTTTTTAAAAAAAAGGTGTTACAGTTCATTGCAAAGTTAATTTAAATTATTTTTAAGCGATTGAACTCAAGTTATTTTTTATGCAATAAACTATTGTCAAATTAGCGCAAGCAAATCTGTTGTGCTAATAAAATCTGCGAAAATTCTATAACTTTCTTATTGGCAACTTATTTTAACTTACTTATCTAGTTTTATGACGAATTGTATTCAAATTATACTCACTCATTTAATTCAAGAAATCGATGAGACAGGT
Organism: Anania hortulata; assembly: GCA_963576865.1. Taxonomy (NCBI): domain Eukaryota; kingdom Metazoa; phylum Arthropoda; class Insecta; order Lepidoptera; family Crambidae; genus Anania; species Anania hortulata. Next base: position 8,867,663 of record OY756408.1, on the reverse strand, counting down.
CTCCAATATTTTAAGTGTTTTTCGATAAAAGCTTATGTAAAAAAGACACTCTACATTGGCATCTTTGAAAGCTGATAAAGCATTTTCAGATTATAAAATAGCACTTAATTTTTTATGGAAAGTCCATTCGTTGACATTATTTTATTCTCCAATAGATTTTAGGAGCTACATTATTCCAAGGAGAACATTTCCATTGAGAAAAAATTCCAGTGGCGCGGTCCATGGCGAAACACCAATAAAACAGTTTATTGGCGGAAACAAATGTTGGAACCGGTGAAGGGTGTGTCGAGTCCGTTGCTATGTTTTGGATCTGAAGTCAAAAAAAAACCTCATACATAAATAAAATTTTTGTAATATAAAGATTACACTTGTCTAATGTAGAGTACTGTGTAATGTTTATAAATAAAACAAAGTTGGGTTAGTTACACCATTTGTAAATCAAGAACGGCAGAACCGATTTTTATGTTCTTTGATTTGTTGGATTTGTCTCCGCCCCGAATAGCAAAATAACTATTTCTAACTCGTGAATAACTATTCACGAAAAACAAGAAAAGACGGCACTGTTTATATATCATCCTACTTGTCTCGGCGGACTTCGTACTGAAGTAGACAGGTAGTATGGTATATATTGTTAGTGTACAATAATTTTCAGTTTATACTTTTCGTGACAACTTTCTGCATCATCATAGCACGACTATCATCAGCGTACGTTATTATATTTCGGAATAAATTCTTTTTCTATTGGTGAAATAAACTAAATCAGAGTGCCGGTTATATTTTTTCAAACAGTGCAGTGCAGCAATGCAATTTCGTTTATCACCACTCCAAGATAAAGAGCGTCCAGACTTCGCTATATTATACTTATTTTTATTTTACTGTAAATATTATGTATAGCATTTACATATCTTCTTGCTTACTATCGGACGCCCTAATATATGTAAGGAGAATGTGTTTATTTATAGTAATTGTATTTTCTATGTGCTGTCAGTATAAATAAGACGTGTTTATAAGGTGAAAGGGTCAAATGGCGTCTGTCAATAATCAATTAATAATTTTCATGACTGGGATTGATTTTGAGAACAGCTGCTTTTAATAAAGTAAAGAATAGTTTAACGAAAAGATACCAAGTAAGAAGAGTTTGGATAACAATGACGGAAGAACTTAAAAAAACTTACATAGATGAAGACGGTAATTTACAATTTATGGATATATTTCTAGAAGAATTGAATCAAGAACAGTATGCTTCTGCAGAACAAAAAGAAACAGGTACATTAGAGAAAATAATTGAGAAGTTAGTAGAAAATACACAGGAAATTAGACAACAAAGCTTAAAGCACATTGCAGAAAAGTTTGTAATTGAAAAATTTACAAGCAAAAATTCAAATGCAAATCAATGGATTGATACTTTTGAAAAAGAATGCATACGCTTTGATGTAACAACCGATGAAAAGAAAATTGAAATACTTCGGCTGTTTATGGATAAGAGCTGTGTAGATTGGTATAGTTCCATGATCATAAAATTGACGATGAACTCAGAATGGTCAACATGGAAGAACAAATTCTGTGAATCATTTACAAACAAGGGATGGAATCCAGTTACTTATGCGCTATTATTCAAATATAAAGATGGTTCATTGTTAGATTATGCTATAAGGAAAGAAAAACTTTTACTGGACATGCAAAGATCAATAGATACAGGCACTCTGGTGGACCTTATTGCAGCTGGTTTACCGGAATTTATACTTAATAAGATTGATAGAGGAACACTTAAAGATACCGTAGATTTGTTTAATGAGGTTAGCAAGCATGAACACATGGTAAATAAAAAAGGTTTTATGTCAAGAAAAAGATACGGAAATTTACGAACTGATGATAAAAATGAAGATAAGACCCCATGTAAAATTTGTTCAGAATTAAATAAAGGTAATCGTTATCATTCTGAAACTATATGTTGGTTTAGAACAAAAGAAGATGACAAGGCAAAGAAAAATTTTATCAGACATGTAAACAATTCAGTGATAGAAGCAGAGTTAAATGAAACAAACCAAAAAAACGAATAGTGACACCATTAATTAATGTCAAACTACAATTGAACGATAAATTAGACATAAATGGAGTTTATGATTCAGGGTCAAATGTTTCACTGATCAATTCGAAATTATTGAAACTTACAGGAAAAGGAAACAGTTTGAATGAAGCAGATCTAGTAACGATTAATGGTGTCAAAAAGACAAGTGGTTTGACGAATTTAAAAATAAAAATCTTGGAAATAGAAGAAAGAGTCGATGTGTATATTATTGATGAACAAAACTTCAAATATGATTTTTTGATTGGATTAGACTTGATAAAAACTTTCAAACTGATATGAGTTATTTTTAAGTCTTCATTTTGGAAGACTTAAAAATAACTCAGAAGCAATTCTTGAGCAATGAAAAGAAAAGTTTAATCAAAAAAAGTACTATGGAAATTAATAAAAATAATACTCAGAAAAAATATAAAATAAATTTTAATGAACATGTCAAAGAAGAAAACTTTGAAATAAAAATAGATCATTTAAATGAGGTTCAGAAATCAGATATAAATACACTAATTAACAAATATAACTCAGTTTTTGCAAAACATAAATACGATGTTGGTACTGTTAATGGATACGAAGCAAGGATAGACCTATTGATTGATAAGTATTGCAGTAAGAGACCTTACAAGTGCACTGTAGAAGATAAAAAAGAGATAGAAAAACAAATAGCAAAATTACTAGATAATAAGCTGATAGAAGAATCTTACAGTCCATTTGCTGCACCTGTTACTTTAGCATTTAAAAAAGAAGATAACAAGAAATCGAGACTTTGTATAGACTTCAGAGACTTGAATAAAATAGTAGTACCTCAGGCACAACCATTTCCACTTATCGATTAATGATAAAGACTAGAAATTGCAAATTTTTTTCGACTCTAGATGTAAATTCTGCGTTTTGGTCTATACCTTTACGAATAGAAGACAAAATGAAGACTGGTTTTGTAACACACGAAGGACATTTCCAATGGACGTGTCTACCGTTTGGTCTAAAGACGTCATCAGCGATTTTTCAGAGGATATTAAGTAATATATTGAGAAAGTATAAACTTACTGATTTTGCTGTCAATTATATAGATGATATTTTGATATTTTCTGAAAGCTTTTCCCAGCACATTCATCATCTCACACAGTTGCTAGAAGCAATCAAAACGGAAGGTTTTAGATTAAAATTCACAAAATGCACATTTGCATCAGACTCAGTAAAATATTTGGGTTATATAATTCAAAATAATTCTATTAAACCAGTAAAAGACAACTTAGTTTCAATAAGGAATTTTCCTATTCCAAAAACACAGAAGAATGTCAGACAGTTTCTTGGAAAAATTAACTTTTATCACGAGTATATACCAAAGAGTGCAATAATACTAGTATTATACTTTTTCTTAGTAAATTATGTAACGGATCTAGATCCGTTACATAATTTACTAAGAAAAAGTCAAAAATTTGTTTGGTCAGATGAATGCCAAAAATCATTTGAGATGGTAAAAAGCCTTCTGTGCTCTCAACCAGTTCTGGAAATTTTTGATCAAGATTTACCAATAAATATTTATACAGATGCTTCTTTGGTAGGTATTGGTGCCATTTTGAAACAAACACAACCTGATGGAAAAGAAAAACCAGTAGCCTACTTTTCTAAAAAACTAAATGACGCTCAAAAGAAGAAAAAAGCTATTTACTTAGAATGTTTAGCTATTAAAGAAGCGGTAAGGTACTGGCAATACTGGTTAATAGGTAAATCATTTACGGTTTATTCGGACCACAAACCACTAGAAAATATGAATTTAAAATCTAGACCAGATGAAGAACTGGGTGATTTGACATATTACCTCTCGCAATATGACTTTAAAATAAAATATGCTCCTGGAAAACAGAACTTAGAAGCAGATTGCCTTAGCAGGAATCCCGTATTGGAAACGAATGAAAATACAGATAAACAACTGAAAGTTGTGAATTTGATTAAACTGGAAGACATTCATGAAGATCAAATAAAAAATGAAGAAATCCAAAACAAAAGAAGCAAATTCATTGAAAAACACAATTTATATTATAAAAAGGTAGAAAGAAAATAAAAAATTATTCTATCAGAAGAATTTAGCATCAAACTTATAAAAAACATACACGAAAGCCTATGCCATATTGGGATTGGGCAAATGCAGAAGACAATTAGTCCACTCTACGCAGCAAATAATTTAACGGAAAACATTAAAAAAGTATGTAAAAGTTGTGAAATTTGTATTAAAAATAAATCGAGGGGACACGATAAAATTGGATTTATGTCTCATCTAGGTCCGGCCAGAAAACCTTTCGAGATAATATCAATAGACACAATAGGAGGTTTTGGAGGTACAAGATCTACAAAAAAATATCTACATTTATTAGTAGATCACTTTACTAGATATGCATTTATTCTAACATCAAAAACTCAGAGTGCAATTGATTTTATAAAATTAATTACGAACATAACAGAAACAGAGGACATTAGTATGCTTCTTAGTGATCAATATCCGGGAATTAATTCAAAAGAATTCAAATCATTTTTAAATGACAAGCAAATACCTATTGTATTTACCGCAGTAAATGCACCGTTCTCAAATGGCTTAAATGAAAGATTGAATCAAACATTGGTAAACAAAATAAGATGCAAAATAAATGAAATAGGAAAAAAGAAGGCCTGGACAACAATAGCTCAAGAGTGCGTAAATAAATACAACGAAACTGTTCACTCAGTGACTGGCTTTTCACCTAGTTATCTCTTATACGGCACAGATGTCACGATTTTACCAAAAGAACTAAAGAAAGAAAAATCACATAGTGATTGGATCAGAGACAGAAAAACAGCACTTGAGAGTACAATAAAGTCACATACGTACAACAAAGCACTATTTGATAAAAATAGAAAGTTTTTTGAGTTTAATGTAGGAGACAAAGTATACGTGGAAAATGGAAACAAACTAAACAGAAAGAAACTAGATGAAATTAATGTTGGACCATATGAGATTGTTGAAAAAATTTCCAACTCAATATACAGAATAAACACAGGTCATAAAAAAATGGAATCAAACCTTTTTCATGTAACAAAACTTATACCAATCCCTGTATTAGAAGAACAAGAAGAATAAGAGAACGAGTTTTTGTGAAAATTTTTGCGTAAAAATTTTCTTCCCTAGGGGGGGAGATGTAAGGAGAATGTGTTTATTTATAGTAATTGTATTTTCTATGTGCTGTCAGTATAAATAAGACGTGTTTATAAGGTGAAAGGGACAAATGGCGTCTGTCAATAATCAATTAATAATTTTCATGACTGGGATTGATTTTGTTGGAATTGCAATGAATAAACTTTAATTGTCGTTTCTTTGTTTACAGAGCAACACAAAATTGTTTATTTTATTTGTCAAACCCTCGAAATCGAAAATAATATCTTATATATATATATATATATATATATGTACCGTTAGTAGGTCAACCTACCCCAAATAGTTAAAGATCATTAAACCGATTTTTAACTTTAAGGCCGACACGTAGAGATCAATATCAATTGAGAAAATTTGACGTTTTGTGGTAGGTTGACGAGCTTTTGTCTTTACATGAAAAAAAATATGAAAACTCTAAAAACTGAACTAGAAAATAAAAACAAACAAAAACTGCCTTAAATTACTGTGATAATACGTATTTTTGATTTGGGGTTTTACTTATCTCAGGCCATGACTTCTTGGGTATGATAGTCTATGGACACCATAGAAACCAGAATGATAAATATCTAAATTTCAGATACTAACCTAACATAACTAACAATTTTAGAATTATGTTTACCACTTTTTTATAGAGCTGCCGACATGTTGCTGTCTAAATATATTATTTTCCTGCGGGTCCCCAAAAGGGAAATTCCATTGGTGGCATCACCTCGCTTTTCCTATTCTTGTGAAAATAAGACAGTCATAAAAGCAAATTTATCGTCAGCAGTAAATAAAGCGGAACATATTGCGCTTTGGAGCAGTAAAAGATATCACGACTCACATAGATACGCGGATCAGATCGTTAAAGTTATCAGCGATGTATTGCTACTACTTCTGCGTGCCGACTGCTGGCCGGGGGTAAACAATTTTTTTATTATTTATCTCCGGAGCTAGAAATCGAATCCAGTTTTCGTTTACAGTAAAACAATCTTGGCTGAATCTTGCTGAAGGATATTAATTTATCGGCGATTTACCTGCTATGCTACTTGCATGAGTATACGTAAAGTTAGCTTTGTAACAACCGACTAGTGACAACCGTCTGGTGTAGTGGTTTGCGCTCCAGACTACAAAGCCAGCAGTTGCGGGTTCGAATCCCAAATGTTTGTGTGATGAGATGATGGTCACACATCCACTTAGAACCTCATCGTGCATTGCTTGACAGATAGTAGCGCGTTTACTGCACCCACAAATGATTACGAGTTATGAAGTAGAAAAAAGACGCCTGTTTGCAGCAAAGCGGGACTTTTGTAGTTATAATATTTAATAGTTTTTGTTACGGCTTGACAATATTCTTGTTTGTTTATATCTGTTTTCAAAATTTATTGATAATTGTCATGGAATTATATTATTTAGATATTTTTATTTCCAGTATCATCGGTTTTCGATTGCAAACTCACTTAACACCTCAGCCCAGCAAAACGAGACACAATATACATTTTATTGTTAAACGATCTCATGTGACCACTCGGCGCTCAATAAGCTGTTAGATACGTCGTTTTAAAGTTATAAAGAGCAATTTAGCGTATCATGAAATAGTTATAATCCTAACACTATAATATAAGTATACTTTGAACTTAACACCACACGAAATACAACCCGTTCTTCACTCAAGCCTTATTCTTGAATACAGTTTTAGGCCTTATAAATGTTACAGCATTAGAGGTACACGTTTGCATTTACGCTCCAGAAACCAAAAATATATAAGGGCCAATTTCCATAAGCCCCTTTCAAGCCGCTTGAAAAATGACAAATGTCAACGGTGGATAAAAAAACGGTAAATACAACTGAAATGGAATAACGGAACATGGCATTTGTCTCGTGAAGCGTTGCAAGCCTTGTGTAAGATTGATGGCTTGTAACAAATTGTTGTTTGAAAAAAAGGTACTCGCTTGATGTTGGGACATATGTAGGTATACATATAATAAAACTGTAAAAAGTCAATTCCTGTACATTGACTAGAAAACAATTAATAACAGTCCTCACGCGTTCTCTATGACAACTGGAGTCCAAAAAATGCGTTTTTAGAATTCTTCCAAAATACCATTTTACACTAACCGTAACCTTCGTATATATAACCTATATAAGCAGTGCTATTTTTATTTTAAACTTTACACAAAAAATAAATAAGGTTGAAGTAGATAATAGCTCATGGTTAGGCCCCTAGTCACTTGAAACGAGTTGAGGACACTGTAATTGGTTGGTAATTATCCAAACATTAACAACCCCCTAGGGGCTGATTTTAGTGCTCAAATACAACAACTTTGTCTATGGAACTAACATAAAAAATCCCCAAAAAAGCCACTTTTCCATACTAAGCCGTCCAACTGAATGAATGAACGAATAAAAGTTCGTTTATTCGTTTCGTTCATTTAAATCGAAAATTCAAAATTACTTTATTGGTTTTACAATTATTAGTAGCAAGTACATTGGAACTCTCCTTTTAAGTTTAACACTTGTATTAGGAGAGAACCGCTCTTTCCACAGGTTAAATTAACATTTTTAAAACTTAGAGTAAAGTTCGTTTTTCCTTGTGAAATAAATAAACAAACCTTTACCCTTAAAAACCATTGAACCTAGGACCATTCCACTTAAAGCAAATCATTGCACAAGTATTGCATTCTACCAATCAGGCCGCCAAATTGACGCAATGCAAAGATTTTTGTGCGATTTATTGTCGATGCGATAACAGTAACATCAATTTTACGGTGATTCATTGATGAATATTATCTTAAAACTAGCTCTGCCCGCGGCTTCTCCCGGGACACCCTAATCACCTAGCAGTATGAAATATACTTTACAACATATTCTCGTGTCCTACCAATTATACATAAAAACATCATAAAAATCGGTCGAGCTTTTTCCAAACAAACACCGTGACTCAAGAATTTTAGATAGGTATGTAGATAAAATAGACTTGCTTAGTGAAGAATAAAATAAACTGAACTTTATTTTTTTCAAGTCGGTTCCGAAGAAAATAGTGCTTTCATATCTCATCGTTAAACTTCAATCAATCAAAATCAAATCAGCCCGTCATCGTCCACAGCAAAACGTAAGCCTCTCCCAAGCCGCACCATCGTTTACTAAAATAATGTATAACTGACAGTAGAAATGAGGGTTATGTATTTCTAGTGTAGAAACTTGGTATTTTATGGAAATATTTGTCTGTAACTACTTGTACCTGTTTTTACTGACAATATTATAATGAGGTAATCTCAAAATACAAATATAATGCATTTTTTAAACTTTTTTTTCTGGTTAGGGCGAGTTAATATCTAAGTAACTTAACAGGCCCACGCTTTGGCTAAAAGCTGTCAGTAGAGTGTGCAATTAAATATAAATAAATTAAAAGAAAACTCTAAGACATTCTGTTTTAGTATTTAGTATTTTATTCGCATAGTTCTCGTAATCTAAATACGCCGCTCTATAGAGATTTTTATTCTTTGGGTTTTATGTACGTACGAAGTACAGTCAGCATCAAAAGTTGCTGATCAAAAACTGATTTTCAACTTTTTATTTGACTTTGCGTAGTGATTTTGTTTGACTATTTTAATATGTTTCCAAGCTATGTTTATTTACTTTATATAATTATTGAATAATATACACTATCAACATATCATTTTACGCACATAAACAATTTGTGAAGAAAAAACAAGTTTAAAAGATATGCCTCTGTTTGATGTTGATTGTACATAATTAGGTGCTTGTTAATTCTGTACAATTACTGAAGGGCTGTAAAACGCCCACATGTACTGTGGTTTCATTACAACTAGCATTTGTAACTTACCACAGTTTATGTAGATTTACCCAAGCATAATAATTTGTTCTATAAATAATAGCGCCTGAGAATGGTTCAAATGGGAGCGAGTGGGTGTTCACATTTCAAAAGGTCTAAATCAGAGAGTCGGTCGGCCGGCTAACGTATTTTGCATCCGTGTGTAGGTGTCCGCCTTTACGGCAAAATGCGACCAAAATCTGTAGGTACCTATTTTAAAATAACTATCTCTTTCGACATGATACGTGAACTAGCTTCTTCTTGTGACTTTCTTGCGTAGACCTTAGAGAAGGAATTAATGATAACCCCACGAGAACAGTCAGGATAGATACCAATCCTATGTTTTAAGCTAGAGATAAATATCGGCATCTTTGAGATCCCGGGTTCGATTCTTGGTCGAGTCAATATAGATAACGAACTTTTCTATCTTGAGTCGGGACTGGGTGATGTGGTATTGTCGTTGTTTTTTGATTTCTATAACACAGGTGATTTAGCTACGATGTATGTGATGTAGGAATGTGATGTTGTCCAATGTTAAAAAAATATACAATAGATTATCATATAAAAACAACACTACAATACTGTTTAGAGATTATGGTTTGACGTTATAGTGTCGCACAATAACACGCAAGTATTTCTAATGGATGTAAATTCTAACGCTAGATTCACTATTTATAGTCAAATTAAATATAAATTAGTTATAGTTAAATTAAAATATACGTATGTCACACTATAAGTTTTGCGTAACTTAAAAAACAACATTTTATAGCCAAAATATTATGTTTATTGCTTTTCAAAATACTCTCCTTTACATTTTAAACATTTTTTCATGCGATCGAACCATTTTTTAAAACAGGAGGACCACAGATCTGAAGGCATGTTTTCTACGTGCTGATTGAACGCTATCACTGCCACTTCGGAGTTTGTAAAAGTAAAACCTCTCATCAAATCTTTGATTTTGGGGAAGCGGAAGTTTTGCGGAGAGAGAGAACTTTTAAAATCATAAAAAATCATCGCTCTAAAATCTTTTCGACTTAATTCCATTTTCGTTGCGTACGTAGAACTTTGATGTGTGATAAAAGACAATTGACAAATCATTTCCTGCCAACAGTTTTTTTTTATTACCAAGAAGGTTGCAACGTTTAAAAAAATATAACATTCGAAATTCAAATAGTTCCGATTAGCTAGAAGTGCAAAACTTTTAGTGTGCCCCATGTAGATATCAACCTCCAAGCTATTCGTAACACATTAAATTGCACTGCTGTGTAAACCATTGTAAATTATCGCTTAACAAACGCTGAACGCTCGCCTCGCTGCAGTGTATATTTGGATGTAGCTATAAAGTATGTATTGCACCGCGTATGCGACACCCTTGCAAACATTGCATTAGAGGGATAACTCATAGACATCTTAACTTGATAGACGCCTATAATGCCTTTATTCTTATTGAAACATATTTTTGTGACATCATGTATTAATGTCATAAGGACGTGGTAGTTTGGACGATTCATGCGTGTTAGCTTATTTTAAGCACAATAACTAAAAGGTAGTAGTTGATATCCGAATTTATGAACATTATACCATGATAGAGATATAAGAATAAAATGCCGACCACATTTATAGCAATTTCAGAATCAATATCGATTAAATCTAACTTTTTCATGTCGATGGTATCACGCTGTAATTTCAAAGGCTCAATCGCACGCTCATTTCAAGTTAATGAAATAAAAAAAACCAATACCAATATGACGCTGTTGCACGTCAATTATTTCAAAGAGAATTTCTGTGTCAATAATAATTATTATCCGTATCCGTATACGAACAAAATTCGCTGATGTAGCAAAACGGATGAGTAAGCTTATAAGTAACAGTGGGCACATGGCACGTAGAACTAACAGCCGATGGGGCAGAAACGTTTTTGAAAGGAGACTACGTATCAGCAAGTGCAGCGTAGGACGTCCACCCACAAGGTGGATAGATAACCTGGTAAAGGTTACAGGAAGCCGCTGTATGCAGGCCGCTCCCAACCAGCTAATCTGCCGGTCGGTCTGGAAATCAATGGGGAAGGCCTATGACTGAAATGATGATAATGAATATTTATTATTGTATATACGCGGTCGTAGATGAACTGAGGCTGACATGATGATGATGATCAAGATTTATAAAGTGAATTGGAGTAAGATTATAGGATTTTTCGAAACGATCCCTAGCCCCTATTTTTTATTTGTACGGACAAAGTCACTGCTTTCACTAGTTTAAAATTATAAGGAAAACCACACACTTAGACCCATACTTCCATGTACTCGTATATTATGTCACGCATGAAGGGATATGCGACGGCTGCGTAAATGCATACCATGTCAGAATAAGATTGATGAGCTCTGGCGTGTAAAGAAATTAGAGATGCGCTGCCTGTTTCGAATATTTTTGCCTTCATAATATACAACGTGTAAAAAATAACTATTGAAACTAATAGACCGAGTTTTGCTGCTCTAATAGGAACAACGACTTTGTTTGCCCAATGAAAACAATTCCTATCGTAATCTCAAACCAAATTTTGGCTAGCAGCAAATCTTGACAGCTATTTGGTCATTTATTACGCAACTTATTTCGGTTTTCAATAATAAATACATCACAATAGGCTAGTTTCCTGGGTCAAAAAAATATTATTCTATTTAGTTCGTCAGTTAGATTTAAAAAAAATATTACACCCATATTTTGTCTTATGTCAATCAAGCAAAAAATGAGGAAGATAAAGTGCATCAAAGTTTGGGAATGGGAGCACGTGACGTCACGCCTTGCTAAAAAGTATCGCAAGGCGTGATGTTACGCCGAACTTTAACGGGCTATATCTTCATAATTTTTTGTATTGAGAAAATAAAAAATACGTGTCCAATATTTTCTGTTAATCCAACCAACGGGCTAATTAGATTTTTTTAGAAAACTGGCCCATTACGTCACTTTTACTGCTCTTTATTCTTAATAAAAGTTGCGTCAAACCTTCATTCAATCAAGAATACACTAAATGTTGTTTTATGCAGTGAGAGTATTTTATACTTTCACTGCATATGCATACATGGTTTACTTAACAGTTTATAGAAATAAAATTTATTAGAACGAGATATAAAAAGGTTCGTGCAACTAAACATTTGTTTTGGTATCTGAAATGAGTCTCAACGTTTGGCCCAACTCTATCAAATTATGGTGCTGGGGATTAGTCAATAGAATATGCTGGCGCGATGGCGGCAGATTGGTGAATAAGGCTAAAAGCGGCTGCGAATCGTTCGCCCGTTTGTCGCTCAATTTAGAAGGGTGTCCATGAAAATGCAGAAAATATAAAAGCATTTTAATTAAAACGTTAAAAAAATCATGTTTTATCAACCATATCATCTTTGTTTGTTTTATCTTTGAAACTCTTTGTTTTTACCGTATAAATTTCGGAGACTGTGCAATAGAACTGCACAAGAGACTCACCAAATATCCTGTAGTGCACGCGAACAAAGCAGGTACGAGTTTTTTGCTATTGCACTGACCGTAACATCACAGAAAATATTTTGGGACTGCATTGTCGGATAGGTTTTTTTTTGGTACTATGTAATAGTTATACTGTATTTTAATATTTTCATCTATCTTACGAATATTACACATTAATCAGAAGTAATCATTTATTTGCTTACATGATGTTCTTTTTGATTTCCTGAAAATTTATATCCATATTTTTTTACTTATGCACGTTATGTTTTAAAATACCAACATCTAAGTATCTAAGTATTTGGGAGCCTTTGTACTGCTAACAAAAAAGTCACTAGATTTAAGTCACTTTTCAATAATTAATAACTCTTACATTGTGCGTCTAAGAAAAAAAATTCTTTCGACAAGTACATTATTTTACGACAAAGATTTACTGTATGACATTTTAAACTTTATTGTTGCATTTTTCTAGCACAAAATCATTAACAAAAAGAGGTACATGTGTTGTGTGTTGCATTAATATCCGTGTAGTGTATAGTGTTTAGGATTTACTACTGGTTAAAATTTCTGGAAATCAAAAAGAACTTCTTGTATAAATATTGTTGTGTATTGCAGAAACAATTTGAAAACACACAATTTTCTTAACTTGCCTAAAAAGAGGGATAAATTAAAACAAAAAACGTAATTCTGTATGTATCTTAAAGTAAACTTTTCCAGTATAAAATAAAGTTATGGTAGAATACACTTTATAAAAAGAAAAACAAAAAAGTTGCATTTAATTTTTTTACGTGGCCATTATAGCAGCTGGCATTGACATTAAACTTGATGAGGTAACCTGTGGTAAGCTGCCAAGGTAATTACCTACCCGGCTTTTAAAGGTGTCCACGGTTAACGCAATTTATCATAGATAAAAATATTTGCATAAAACCTTAAGTAAGATTTGCAAAAACTGTAGGTTGCAATCGAAAAGAGCATAAATTAACTATTTAGTTTTAACGACATCGATGCTAAAGCAAAAAAATTACAAAATTAAAATTTAATGGTCTCGGTGTAGTGGTTATCCCTGTGGAATTATACCAGTAGATAGGGATTCGAATCCTGCAAGAGGCAAGTGTTTGTGTATTAAGCATGTACTTGTTCATATTATACCTGAATTCTGAATGTATCATAATCCATTTGACTAGACTGACTTTTTTTCAAGGCTAGTTGGTTTGATAGATAGTTGGAATATATTGATTTAATTGTATGTACTGTACGAGTATATTCTGGTACTAGCAAATGCGATTAAAACCAACATATTATAAACTCTGCTTTGTCTGAATCTAGGTAAGTGGTACAAAAAGGATTATTAATTTTATCTTAATGTTTCTTAAAGGTTAGGTTAGGTTAGGCTGGCTATTTGCTAGCGAATTCAAAGCGATGCAAGAACGATTTTACAGTGAGCGCGCGGTAGAATTTGGGAGGATACGTGTTAATTACGGCTCATGTTTAAACCTACTTTGTAAATTAAATACCTACATGACTTCCACCCAAAAAAAGTTGGTGATACGCACCCTTAATAGAAATCAACCTCCTGACAAATAAACAATACCTACAAAGTAGGTGAACAAGCCCAAAAAGTGTCATAGTCAGAATTTGAAACAAAGTTACGAAGAAATATAAATTTATTCAGTTCACACTAGTCGTCATATAATAATGAATGGCTATCAATAGCTGTCGGATCGATGCTTCAAATGGCATAATTTTCAAGTTATTACTTCGTGGAAAAGTGTTTAGCTTTGTATTTTTTAATCGGTATATTGACTCTTAAACAATAAAGTATGTCTTTAAACACCCACTGCAGGGTACAGGCCTCACCTCAACTATGAAGTAGTTAAGGCCATACTCCAAATCCGCGGGCCCAGTGTGACGTAAATCTACTCTAGTTTCTACAAAAATGTATATTTTATTTTTACATTATGTGCATTGTCCAAACCATTGTTTATTTACAGCTGAATTAGTTTATTGAATAACAGATTTAACTTTAATATGCAAAGCCTTTCATGATTTATTCTGTATTTGTGTCTAAAAATAAACGAAAGTATTGGAATAAATCAATTGGTATAAAACCGTAGCACAATTCAGTGATTCAAACAATACCGGAGTATCGGAGATATGTCACAGATTGTACGAAAATATACAAGTTTTGTTTATTAGTAACAATACTTCTATTTCTAAGAGACGATTATTAAACTATATTGCACCTTATGACCATAATCAGAAAAGGAAGTTCTATTCAGCGTTTGCCCACAGCTTTGATATTATGTAGGTCACTGTGCAATCGTGTGTTTTTAACCATACATTTTTTCTTTGTGAGCCGAGACCCCTTTGTCGTTAATTCCCATGGAAGAAAGTCTTTCCTTGTAAACGATTATTTGGGTATGGGGGATTTGGATAAATTGAAATATACGCCGAACCCTCAGGCCTTAATATTATTATGTTTTGTACGTTTTAACATAATGAATTTAGCTTTTTGGTCAAGCGCAGTCGTAGCGAATAGAAGGAGATAATACGCTAGAAAACATTTAGGATAGGTTAGTAAAACAAATATTTTGTAAAGTACTTACGTCTCACTGCACCGTAAACCGAGGCGTGCATACCGGACTTAGTATTGCTATCTCTGAGGTCCCGGGTTTGATTCCCGTTCAGTCAATGTAAAAAAATAACTTTTCTATTTGTTTTGGGTCTGAGTGTTGTGGTACCGTCGTTGTTTCTGATTTCTGTAACACAAGTGCTTCAGCTACTTATCATAGGACCAGAGCAATGTATGTGATGTAGATCTTAAATTGGCATCTCATTGGAGTTTCATGTGAAAATCATCTAAACTGAAATGATCAAATTGAAGTTCATTGCTTTCTAGCAAATTCATATTCGGTTCTTCGGATTATACCGCATGAGCTATACCGAGAGTATTCGTGTGTGTAATAGTGAGCTTTGGGACATCGAACATTCGAAAATCTCTTTGGACGGTGAGCTCAACTCTAGCAAATAAGAATTTCCCATTTGTCAGATTTAGATGAGATTTTACCATAGATTACATATAATATTAATATGATGCGAAATGCCATGCGATATAATAATAAATAATAATCCTCCTAACCGTTTTCGGTTACCCATGTGATAGAAGTGTCATGACCTGGGGCCTAACCTCTTAAACATAATTACTTCAGTATTGTTTTGTTTTTCTGTATAGAGTTTGACGTATTATCTGAAATTTATAGAAAGGCCTCTTCTTATTTAGGTAATAAGAACTCTTTGACAATTGTTAATTTATAAAATAATCCTACACGATAACTTTACTTCTAAGACAATCTGGACATAAAAAATATATGTCACGTCAAGTGCCGTAAAATATTTATCAAGATTACCAAATAACGAATGAATTTTTCAAATCTTGCTGTCTAATACGTATGGACTACGGCTAATGCAAGGCATTAGTAGACCACTCCAATCGCTCGACCGACGGCAAACAGACTTCAACTTTGCTCCAATTTAAGTACTCCGTATAAGCCAGGCGTGGTCGGAAAGTTCCGAACATTAAAGGGGTTATTAACGAGTTTTTCAATTAAACACACTTATCAAGCACTTCAGCCAGTAGTTGAAGTCGATGAATGTTTGAAATCACTTTTGGCCAAATGCCTGCCAAAGAAATATGGTACAGGGTCAGGTCACAAATTTTTGATTGGACTATAATCAGGTTAATGCAGATGCAGATAATTTTATGTCTAATGATTTTCTAGTTTCATAATCATAAGTCTGTTGTTAATCATAAGGTTGCACAGCGTGCTATGGAAAAAATGAGGAGATCTGTAAAGAACAAGTTGCTGACATAGCCTGATGGGTTAGCAAGCGAAAGTGGCAGTGTGCGGGGCACATAGCACGAAGAACTGACTGACGGCCGATACAAAGGGGGTGGGCATAAAGGTTCTAGATTGGAGGCCACGTACTGGCAATCGCAGCGAAGGACGTCCACCCACAAGGTGAACAGACGATTTGGTAAAGTTTGCAGAAAGCCGGTAGATGCAGGCCGCTTCCAACCGGCCAATCTGGAAGTCACTGGGGGAGGCCTATGTTCAGCTGTGACCGTCCTGCTATGGCTGAAATGATGAACTCTGTATATTTACGAGTATTAATTAGTTAAATATTGTAGGAATCGTAAATGTTTGTTCAAATTACTTATTTATTTTTTTAGTGCTAACCATAACTTGTCAATGATTACTACTTACTTATTCAACATACAGTGAACTTTATTTATAAAGACTGCCTTCAAAAGTACAGTTTAACACAAAATAGATATTTATTACTGGGCTCGAGTAATTTATTAATTTATCGTATCCTATCTCGTTGTAGTGCGTGTGTCATCATTGCTTTTTATATAATGCGATGAAAAATTAGCTCACGTCTCACGCATTCTTTCGCCATAGTGCTCGAAATCACCTAATAGGTCAAACAAATTCCATTGTGTAAACATTATGAATTTAGTTTTTATGCAAAGTATTTTTTAAGACTATGCAAGTGAAAACTAGGTCTAAAAAGATAAATGCTTATTTACTTGTTTATTCCATTCAGCATAGCCATCTGTCAATCGAAGTAACAGTATTTAAGAACTAAAATATAAAAAATAGGAATTAACTTCAGGAATTCGAGATCAAGATTATATTAACACTTCTTTGTAGAGTTCCGTAGCTCAGGTGTATATCGATGTGAAAAAATTTAACTCTTTGGCTTTTGAATTGGAATGATGAATTAGTCAACATGAAGGGCGTAAAGGCAATTTAAAATAATTTGACGTTCAAAAATGACTTAATACATTAACAGCATGCAACAGTGAATACACAGCATGAATTAAAAAGCGTCTCTAAGTAGTAAGTGTGCATAATTCAAACCCGGATTTTTTCGATTCAAACGGATTACTATAAAACTTTAAACATCTTGTGTTATTTTGCCAATAAACTAAAAATATTGAAATTTAAAATTGAAGACGGTCAGATTTTGACCAAATTTTACACCTACTGTATGTAAGTATTACTGTATGTAACTGGTACTTAGTTGAGTCTAAAAGATTATTAAAATTTACAATTTTGGCCAATCCAAAACTTATATGAGAGTATTACCAAACTGGGGTCGGCTTGTTAAATCCGACAAAATTATAACGGTCTCGTTTTTGCTCATAGCTCAAGACCCCAAAAGGGCCCCAAATATGGCTGTCAAGACACAAAAAAGGGTGAAATTAGGTGACTACGGAGCGGGTAGCGGCGACCAGGAAGCTATCTATCAAACACGCGTGGCTCGTGTTCCATTTGTTTCGTTTTCTTCGAATAGGGTCGCAGTCGATCAGTGGGTCATTCGTCAAACGCTCCCCAGTCATGGGGAACTGACATGATACAAATACCTAACTCCTTAACTACTTATAGCTTGTAACATCGTCGGAGGTATTTTTTGTACATCTAGTAATACGAAACGAAGAATTTTAAAAAAATTAAGGGAAAAAAAAGAGTTGGTAACTACTAACTTGTTAATTTTTTATTTTTTTTTAATTATTTAAGCTTTATTGCACAGACATTTTTACATTAAACTATTTTTAGAACTATTCAAATGAAATATAATATGTTCTGAATATAGGAAGCGCCCTAAACTTCTTCAATTCTTGCACATTAATAATAGGAGAGGCTTCTAGAAATCATTTAAATTGTCATTACGTTGCAGTTCATATTATTATGATGAAAAGTAAACATGTTTCTTTTTCTTCGAATAGGGTCCCAGCTTAGGTAGGCTTAGCTTACAAGAGGTCATTCGTCAAATGCCCCAGTTATGAGAACTGACGCTTGCTATAAAAATGCTAATACAGTTCTTGGACAGCATTAATGGATTCAGACCCGTCTAGAAATTAGTTTTCCAAGAAACAAGTAATGACCATTTCTAGTAATAATGAAATATATAACGTAGAACGAAGCAATTCAATGAATAACCTAATATAACGACCTAATCTCGATATTTACTTTAGAAATACCTCTTTTAATTATTGGCGCGCGAACCTATCCTTTAATGTCGTTGATTCTTTTAATACGTATAGTACGTACGTACACAATACTTTCCCTAACCATCTTCTCGGCTTTGGCCTAGTCAAATTATGTAACAACTTTTTTAGGTTCTTCATTCGTTGTGTTTGTCACCTTACGGTTGATACGGCCATCGAGCATTTACCCTTTAGAGCAACAATAAGAACCATCTTTCTCCGAAACTAGTTCGTAAACTAGTATCGTTCTCCGAAAAATACTACAATTTTTTTTTTTCATTTTTTTCATTTTTTACTTACAGTTAGTATGAAATGACAAGTCCTGTCAACTCTTCCCATACAAATACAGATTAAGAAATGGCGGCAAATTTTGTCGACCAAATCATATGACTTTTATACTCTGGGTATGTGCTTCATGGGTACGGCTTACGGTATCTATCTACATTGTGACCAAACTATGGCGTGTCAACGGGTAATTATTTCATAAGATGTCAGCACGCAAAAACATCTACTGACGTATTACGACTTTATCCAACATAACAGCTTTATCCCTCTTTTAAGACATATTATATGTACCTATAGGTATGACTACGATAATAGGACTCTATATTTAATGGTTCGTAATGTATCTGTTTTTATTTGTGATCTAATAATACAGGCAATACTTAAAATATCTGAAAAAGACTCAAAAGCTAATACCTAGGTTCTGTTATTTAAATTTTTGCTACAAATAAATATACTAATATAGATAAATAATCTTAATTTCTCAAAAAAACGCGTAACTTAAATTATTATTATTTACATGATACCGTGTAGGTTAAATGGTTTCAAAACTTATGGGTTGTGCTCAAATGCATTTTGCACTTATTTTATTCTTATCTTGATGCCCGCTGTAAGATGAAAAAACCCCAAGCAAGTTTTTTTTTTCCTTAACTAGGTCTTACAATTTATGTATCCACAACAATTTCTTAATTAAACATTGTATATACAGCTAAACACATAAGTTGCTTACAAGTAGAGTCTACATGCCAACAAGTCCTCATGCTTTAACAATATTTTATATTAAATCTATGTTTTTGTTTCTAATCGACTTAAATGAAGCATGCTTTTTATATGTATACCGAATGTTGAGATTACAAATTTAAAAATAAACTAACATAAATTCGTTTTAAGCACGCATCCGTTCAGTATTACGTGAGCCGTGCCCACAAAATGTAAACTTTCTGATATCAGCACAGTCTACAAAGACACATAGGCTACTATTTTAAATTAATTGTACTCCATTTTTGGCGCAACTGTGGTGACATTTTATTTTCTTTTCACTGTTAATTGTTACTTGTGGACTTAATCTCTAAATGGACATCTGTTTAGAACATGAGAATAAAACACGCTCAAAACAAAATGTATTTGTACCTTAATCCTTTAAACAACCGGAATTTCGGAGAAAAAGGTTAAATGAAAGACACTAAACAACATTTAATTGGCTTATAAAATTACAGAGTAGATAGTTACTAGCTTTTACCCACGACCTCGTCTGTGCAGACTTGATAAAGTTAAAGGGGAATGAATAATAATTATCCAACGATAACAAAATTAAAAATATATTATGTATATAGTAGTTTTAACTATTGCTAAAAATAAATGTCTATTTTTATTTTACAATTTTGATAGTTTATGGGGGATGCCCTGTCATGCTTTGACATTTAATTTAATCACGCTAGACGCTTTGCAGCGTAGTCGACAGTTGTAATTCATCATGGCTGACCATTAGTCGGTAACAATAAACCATTGTATTCGTAATTGACCGAAGTAGAGCATCGTGAGTTATTGTGAAATATTATCACAATGTAGACAGGGTACAGAAACACTGCTTGCCACTTGCATAAGTATTAATAGAACGCCTGTTTAAAACTAAAATCCTGATAAACTTTGATTCTCTTATTAAATCGATGGTATGTTTACATGTTATATCTGCCCCAATAGGCTAGTTTCCTAAAAAAATTTAACTAGTTCGTCATTTGGATTAACAGAAAATATTGGACACGAATTTTTCTTTTCTCAATCAAACAAAAAATTATGAAGATATAGCCGGTTAAAGTTCTGCGTAACGTCACGCCTTGCGAGACTTCTTAGCAAGGCGTGACGTCACGTGCTCACTTTGATGCGATTTATCTTCGTTATTTTTTGTTTGATTGACAAAAGACAAAATAAAGGTTTAATATTTTTTGATAATCTAACTGATGGACTAAATAGAATAATCTTATTGTGACCCAGGAAACTAGCCTATTGATGTTACGGATTAGTTCGACGCATCCACAACATCATCATCATTGAGTGTTATCTTTTGACAAAATTTGTAGAACAGTATGTGAAATCGTGAGCGGTCGCTGGCTTGGTCTTTGACTTCGTGGTTGCAGGGGCCCGTCCAATCTTTGATGTCGTCAACCCATCAAAACCAGTCTTGGGAATTCATACTATAGAGCTCTCTGCTTGATGTCTGTCCGAAAAAAACAACTTTCCTTCCGGATTCGACACAGCAGAAGCATTTTTTTTCAGGTAGGTCAGGGTTAAATTATTTTCGATATCTGTGTATACTCGACGTACAGCGTAAGAAAATATTGCTAAGCTCGAATGCTTACTAAAGAGTGGGCCTGCCGCTTCTGTCTATGCTGTACTTTGTTTTAGTTCCAGAAATAAAATGGCTTAATAGCGCCTCGACGTAGAAGCCTTAATTGTGTAAAATACCGCCCGATATAAAGCCATTGAGATAGAAGTTACAAGTCACTGAAATATTTTCACAAAGTATATTTTTATCTTTTCAGTCTGTCTGTGGTATTTGTTTCCGTCCTTCACAACAGTTTATTCACTTTTACAATACAGATTTTCGAATATAAATAATAATTCATAGACTTTGTATAAAAAAAACTGAACTAAGTTGCTTAGGGGATTAGTTACTTATAGTAGTTAACACAAACAATCAATTTTATCTCATCATATTATGATGAGAGATAGCTGTTAAATAAAACATATTAACGCGTTATTTATATAAGTTGGTTTGTAGCTAATAAAAATAAAATAGTGCTCTTTTATTAATCATCTTATTCTTAACTAATTTACTTTAAGAATTCTAATTACGTGTCTTAAAAAAAATAATGTCTAAGTAATTGAGAAGCCGTATAAGGTTATTCAGCTGTCGTTCTGTTTAACTTAATTAAAATAAGCTTAATTACGTTGGAAAAACGTTTTTGCGAACAGAATACAAAGTAGTAAGTATAAAAGCTTTTAATGTCAGAATAACAGAACCTTTAATTATGTGTTTCCTTAATAATACAGGGTTACATTGCAAAGGGGTGCCAAATCTTTAGGAGTGGCTCAGAATCAGTAACTAAAT
Organism: Anania hortulata; assembly: GCA_963576865.1. NCBI lineage: Eukaryota > Metazoa > Arthropoda > Insecta > Lepidoptera > Crambidae > Anania > Anania hortulata. Next base: position 8,845,665 of record OY756408.1, on the reverse strand, counting down.
CGAACTATGCAAAAAACAAAACAGAAAAACGTTACCGCGCGTTACGTAGGGGGGAGGGAGGGTCAAAAATCTTAAAAAACTGCGTTACGTAAAACTTGAACGCCCCCTAACTAAAGATCTACGAAAATGTTTCATTCGTTTTATGAATTGTAATAATTTTCTTAGAATAGATGACATTGCAGCCATAAGTATGGCTGAAATGATGATGATGAGATGAAATTGGAACAGGTTGGTTTAGTTGACAACGATTTCATTGTTAATGTTTCAGAATATATAATCTGAAAAATATGCTTTATTTTAAATTCGCTTTAAAAATTCATATTTAAAAAAAAAAAATTAAATAATTTTAATTTGAAGCGAAATTTTAAAATAAATCTTTTTTAGAATCATCATCATAATCATTTCAGCCATAGGACGTCCACTGCCGAACATAGGCCTGAAGCAGCCTGCATCCAGCGTCTTTCTGCGACCCTTACCAGGTCGTCTGACCTCCTTTTGAGTGGACTTCCTACGCTGCGCTTGCCTTTTTTAGAATATACGAGTACGTATATAATTTTGCGTACTTTTTGTACGCAATTAGTTAAAAGGGCATTGTATTTAACCCATTGTGTTAAGATTTACTTTCAAACTGCACGTAGCTGCATTCAAACACGAATCTACATACAGCTAAGTTAAACAAAACACTAAACATGCTAGCAATATCAAACGGGTGGCAGTCTAAAGTGCGCTAGACCGAACACAAGACAAATACAAGTGCAGGCTTGTCTCGAAATGTGTACAGCTTATTGCAAATAAGAATATTGGCGTTTAGTTCTTATTATAACTTAGCTTTACTCTTACGTCTGAAACTTTATCAAGACCTTCTAAAGAGCTTGTAGAAAAAGGCTCTTTTAAATATAAACTAAGTTCAAGAGAATCTCTAGAAAACCTTAAGAGCAAACAAGTAAATTTGAATTCCATTTATCTATAGAGAGCTACCAGCTTGTGCTACCTTTGAACCATATTTACTTGTGCCTTAAAGTTGGTACGACCTACCTACTTGTAATATACAGGGTGTCACAGAAATAGAATAACGGAATTACCCCCATTTTTTTAAACGTTGACTTACGAGACTTTATTTGGTCACAGAGATATCTTCTTCTCGTGTCGGTGGCAATTATCTAAATTTTTGATGACAAGTATTCTGCCACACAAACCGCACTGTCGGTGGCACGTATCAGGTCTTCGCGTGTGCATGACTGTAATATTGCTTAATTTTTTACCCGGAATAAGTGAACAATATAAAAAGGGCTGGATGAAAACAGCGGGAGATCGTGTTCTTTGGCGCTCTTTGGTCCCGAGGCTTACGTCTGGCAGTGGACTGCAATAGGCTGATACGATGAAGTAAATAATGTGCTTAAGGTCACAAAAACTGTATCGCCTTGTCGGGGTTCTTTTTTCTGGATTTTTACTAGACACAATTTTTGTGACAACCTGTACGAACCAATTAGCAACATTAAGTAAGTATGCAAGACAAATCAAAAGTACGCTACACCGAATACAAGTCAAAACGAAATGCAACCTCGTCTGCAAATGCACAAAGGTCAAAAGCAATCTCAACAAACGCCTAGAGCGACCCAAATGAACTCTTTGTATAACGCAAGACTACTGCAAACTTTTGGGAACGGAACTTTGCCTTTTATTTTAAACTTTGTGTAAAACAAACAAACGCGGATGCTCCTGACACGTTTACTAACCCTTTTTGAGTGTGCATGTTTTAAATACTCAGAGTAACTTTTAGATAAACACAAACTTAATAAACTAAATTATGTTTAAATTAACGTTAATTATAATCATGTACTATGAGTCACTGGCCTTATGGCACCTCTCCACTAGGCACTAATCTGCACTGAGCCCGCATGGTGGAGTGTGGCCCGTGTCCGTAGTAGGACATACCTATATGGGCATACTTTACTTTTTTAGGGTTCCGTAGCCAAATGGCAAAAAACGGAACCCTTATAGATTCGTCATGTCTGTCTTTTTTTTTATTTGAGTTGATTAAATGAAAGGTAAATTGCGGTTTACGATTTATGACGTATTAAAAAAAAAACTACTTACTAGAAGTTTGCATGGTAATCATATATGTTTTTTAGTTTTATCATTCTCTTATTTTTGAAGTTACACACATTTTACCACTTTGGAAGTGTCTCTCGCGCAAACTATTCAGTTTAGAAAAAAATATATTAGAAACCTTAATACATTTTTGAAGACCACCCCACGTATGGGTTTGACGAAAAAAAATATTTCGAGTTTTAGTTCTAAGTATGGGGAGCCCCCAAAATTTATTATTATTTTTCTATTTTTTTGTGAAAATCTTAATGCGGTTCACAGAATGCATCTACTTACCAAGATTCAACAGTATAGTTCTTATAGTTTCGGAAAAAAGTGGCTGTGACATACGGACGGACGGACAGACGGACAGACATGACGAATCCATAAGGGTTCCGTTTTATGCCATTTTGCTACGGAACCCTAAAAATGATGTCCCCTACTAATTTCTTGGTCACTTGATATCAGTTGGGGATTCTTTCTTTTTTGATGTCAGTCCTATCGAAAAATATGTTATTATAGTTCCAATAGCATCAGAATCAGCGTCTAGGTGGTTTTGCGTATACAGGGTTACATTACAAAGGGGTGCCAATTCTTTAGGAGTGGCTCAAAATCAGCCTCACGATGTTGATACAAGTATAGTAATAAATAAATAATTTATAAGGTTGTTTTTATTTGTATATTCGGAACAGTGTTGCTACGTTAACTTGGTGATATTAAACATCTCATGAGGTCTTTATGATGTAATCGTTGCAGCCCCAGGATGAAATTCTTCAATCAATAAATAACGTTAAGAATTTGGGTTTGTTAGTTAATAGTCACAAGTATATAATATCTAAACTTTGAAAATGTAAAGCATTGAAATAGCTGAGTGAAATATTAAAAAAAATATTATTTAGTTGACCTAAAATGATGCACGAAAATGTAACAAAAAGTTGTATTTTTTTTAATGTTAGATATTTAGTTACACTAACATAAATGTCAATTTTGTTTATACTGCCTTTGCTGGTAAGCATCCTAAATTTGACACTGCCGTAAATTCCCTGTTCCAGTCCCTACCCTGTACAAACACTCCCAAAAACAATTTATGCTCGTCCTGCCCGGACAGCTGCTTCTCATTATACCTACCTATTTGTATTCCGTAATTTCCTGAAATTTACATCTTAATTACTCTCCTTTCGTGAATTCTTTTTATTCTACAAAAGCGGCACAGATAGCTGTGCAAAATAGATGCTACATTAACATACATGAGATGGCATGGCAGACCGTTGATATTTCGTATTAATTGCCGAATTTAAATAATCAAAACCGTAAGACAGCTGCAACGCCCAAGGTTTTATTCAAGTGAATATTATATTAATGATGGATATAGCCGTCTGGTGTCGATAAATCGCTATATCACATCGTGTTTTAATGGTCATGCTAGGGAGTCACGTACTTGACAAATCAAAGTTAGGCCAAAAGTGTAAGACTAACCATCACATACTTTTGCTAAAGTACGCTGCAGTGTTGCACCAAGTACAGTGCAGTTATACTATTATAGTGGTTGTGTATTGACAAGCATATGATTATGTCACTTCGTCCTAACCGAGTGTCCCATGAAGTCATGTCGTATTTTTTCTTGATGAATTTATTATCTGTTTCACATTACCCAACCAAACCCTAATTAAAATTAGGAATGTATCGAATTTGCCTTACCTTGTTATGCGGTATCTATAAAATCAAGTTATCTGTGGTCACAGCCCACGACCAAGTATTCTGAGGTACAAAACTTATTCAAATTACTTTCCGAGAAAATTCTAAATATTTTAAAGGCTCCACTTAATTAATATGCAACGTCTAATTAACTTTATGGTTTCTTAATAAGTTTAAAGCAAAACTGAGGAAGTATTGTAACCGCTTTGATATTATATTCCAAGCACGTTCTGGCCGAAGACTGTTAAATACGATTTAATTTAATAAAACTAAGGCTTCCAGTTTAAACTTATTCTTGTGACTTCGTATTTTACGCGCTTAGCGGCTGAATGGATTCGGATAAAATATGATTTAACTACTCGCTCTACTTGATGCTTTGTACATGCAGCAAAAATATATTTTACGAGAAACCAAATAATCATCATCATCATCATCATTTCAGTCACAGGAAGTTCACTGCTGAATCCCCTAGTGATTTCCAGATCGGCCGGTTGGAAGCGGCCTGCATCCAGCGGCTTCCTGCAACCTTAACCAGGTCGTCTGTCCACCTTGTGAAATTAATACGATCGCGATATAGTAGACTTGTGAATAATTTAGGATGTACTTACTAAAAAATATCAGAAAAACCACATAAATTTGGCATCTATCAAATGGTTCACTGTATCCTTAAATTATCGATATCCTCCGCCAGGGGGCCGGGCTAGGCAACGAAGCGGTGACAGAGCGGGAAAGTTTCGAATACTTTTTTTGTAGACGGGCCAATATTTCACTTGGAGAAAAATGAGTTTCCTGTTAGAACAACATTTTTCAAATAGAGACTGAAAAATAACGCAGAATAACTTTAGCAATTTTAAACAAATATAAAAAAAAAAGTTTATGTATCGGACAACAGAGATCCATAAGTGTTAGTAACATTAAAACTTAATAACTAGTGTTAGTACTTGATAACTAAAAGGGATCAAGTAAGCCTGCATAGGTGCTCGACTAGTGGACAGTCCCCACTGTCGGCGATGGCCTTCAGAACATTGTTGCGGCTGCCCCGCACTCGGCGTAAGAGTGAGCCGGCTTTTTTGCGCAGTATGGCCAGGAAACTGTCGACCTCTGCGTCCGCGAAGATACTCGATGCACTACAGTATCGCGGCAGCCCCAACAATGCCCTGAACGCATTATTGTACTGAATACGCAGGGTGCTATACGACTTTTGAGTATAGCTGACCCACAGACTGCTCGTGTAGAAAGAGGTGCAGTAAGCTTTAAAAAGCGTGACCTTTAATGGAGTCGAGCAACGAGAAAATCTGCGAGCCAGCATGTTCGCCCTGATCGACAACGCCCTGCGCTCCCGCTCAATGTCAGCATCATTCTTTAGGTCTTCCGTGACAACGTGACCTAGGTACTTGAATTGGCGTACTCTAACAAGAGGCGACCCATACAGCTTAATTGAGGGAACTACTTCCGGTAGTCTGTTGCCAGATTTAAAGACTAGGTATTCATTTTTCTTGTTATTGTACACCAACCCATAAACGTTAAAGAGTTTAAAGAAACTCTTTTTCTTAAAAATTTTTTTTAGAGTTCCTTTTGTAAACCAAGTGCAAGAGTTTATTGAAGAATAAGTAGATGCAAATGTGTTTACAAAATGAAGACTAGACTGATTTTTTTTTCTAATTATGCAGGGTGTTATTTTGAACAGTAGCCAAAAAACTTCGAACTTTTTTGTATGGAGCCTGGCATACCTCAAGTTGCAACTAACCTTAAATAACGTTATTTTGGTGTACACCTACAAAACATACTTTAATCAAAAGAGAAAATAATTACAACAGCAAATACTTTTGGACAAAATTTCGTAAGTTATACACTTTGTTCAGAATTTCAATTTGATTGTGTAAATAAAAATAAATATTACATGTTCACCTGCTACACTATACAGGGTTACATTTCAAGGTAGTGCCAAATTTTAATAATTCTATAGAACAATAAAAATACTAATTTATCGTAATAAATTCCAGTCGTCGTATTTCTAGAGTAAAATTTCCGAAAAAAAAAAGAAAACGCAAGATGCGCCGTCATTCATCAGAGTTCACAGGCATACGCCAACGCCGCTCCAACAAGAACCTCATGCAGTGCACATACGGTGCAATATAATCGAGTAGGTAATCGTAATTTTCTACGTCTTCTATTTTTCAAATGCAGAAAAAAATTATTAAAAATTTAAAAAAAATAGTTTGTTTTTTACGTAGGTCGATTTAGTTCTTCGTCTGAGTGGTCTCTGAAAAGTTGGCACTACCGTGAAATACATATAAGCCTGTATAGGTACGTATAATGGGAGACAGACACAGTCAATAACCATTAATTCAAAACAAACTCAGAATCGTCATCTCAATACAGTCTCCAATTGAATCTGAGTAGATTGGTTTCTAGATACAACGTTGTCAATCCCAACTGCGTGATCCCATTTGCTAAGATGATGATAGCTCCCGGGCTATGAATCCGGATCCGCTTGTAGTTGCAAACTGATAAGGCCACGTTCACACCAAACGAATTATCAATCGCTGTGTGACTGTGAGCAGGCTTTCCGCAGTTCCCCGCTTATTTACTTTATTTTTGTTCACCTCCTCCATACCACTGAGGATCGTGACCCTGTCTGTTTAGTCGCCTCGATATTTACCAGTAGGTTGGAACCACTGTGTTGGTCTTTGGCTACGTGGTCTTGTTGGCCTTCGGCCACGTGGTCTTTTGCCCTGTCTTCTCCCGAAAGTGCCTAAAGTATCGTTGATATCACATAAGAATAGTAGTTGTGAGGTGGTTGACTGGTTGATCCTAGATTTTCCTCCACACCGAACCCTTAATACGTTCTTACGCTATGCGGCGTGTTTGACTCTCGGTGGCTGATTAATATACTACGCCACTGAACGCTGATTACGAATTGTATTGCATTATACCTACAACCTAAAATTGTAATTATGCCAAAAAATTAAATGGTGCTATCAGAGCCTATTACTGTTAATATGTATATAATCAACACATTAAAAAAAAAACAAATGTTATCCCCAAAAATACATAAAAATTGGTAACAATAATTTTACTACGCTAGGCTAAGTAGACATCTACACACAATCGATTTTCATTGATAAATCTTAGAAAACTCGCGCAAATAATAATTTATTAGGGAGACATACTTATAATTTTTTTGTTTATTTAAATATTTTATCCTAAAATGGTAAACAAGGTTGAACTTTTGTACTAATGTATAATTTTGTACTAATAATGTTGAACTGTAATAAAATAACCGTAAAAGTATGTTTATCTTTTTGGTTTTTTTGCCTTTGCGCGAGGTTCTTTGCACACGAGAACGAGATAACACCATAAACTGATGATAGCAATGACTAGAGATTCATAAATTTATTGATATTTTGGGATAAACACAAACCTCAATAGCTCTGCTGATAAACAATAGTTTTAAATTTTAAATGTACACATGTATTAATAGGGTATTTAATATTAAGCTTCAGAATTTCTTGGCATAATTTAAAAAAATATGGTATATTCTACAGCATAGATACGGTCAGCACTGTGCAAACCAAAAATGCAGGCTGTTCGTGTTCACGTGTGTTAGTATGAATAATAGGGCACAGAACAGTTGACCGTTAACAATACGTTTGGTGTGAACAACATTTGATAGGCAATGAAAAACGGACTGTATAAGAGGTGCAAGGTGAAAATACTATCGATGTTAGTATTGAGTAATTTTTTTAAGGGAGTAAACTAGGTAACAATTCCAACAAAAGATAATTTTAATGTAAGCCTCTTTTGCTTAGTTTTCTATGATCTATGGTGGTGTATATTGTAACCTGAAAAATTCCCGCATGAAGAATGTTATCGGGAACGGCAGGTTTTTTTTATGGAACAAGAATGCTGGGTTGCCTTCGCTTCGCGCGTAGACCGCTCAGTACTCAGAGCAGACTGTCAGTTTAAAAAAAGCTGCCTTTCTTGCATCTGCTAGAATCTCGTAATTGCTTTCCTAAATCGTCACCAATGAAAATAATTTCTGCTATAATAGCCTAACGCTAGTGAGGAGTACAGAATATTAATATCATCATCATTGTCGTTCGCGGAGGGCTAGTTTACGTCACTTGACGCAATCTTGTACTTATATTTAAAATATATTCATAATTTTGCCGCGAACGTTTGGTTTGAAACGCATAAAAGATTATTGTTCTTCAATCAAGATTTGGCTTAATAAATCTTTAAAGACATTTTTATAAATCTATAAAATCTTCAGCTCCTAGCTTACTGACAAGTGAATTACGTCCTCTCCAATCCGAGTGATTTACGATTGCGTTGAGCGTATGCAGTGACCTTTGTAAAAAGAAAAAGGACTACCAAGGTTAGTCCTAATAAGTTTAGTGCGTTCCGTACACATGGTTTTTTTCACAGTAAATATAGTTTCAAAATTTTTCTCTGCGATAAGGGGTGACGTGGGTAGATACTTACCGCCAGTCTACAGCTGTGAATCATATAACTGAGACCGATCCCACGCTATTTCGCTACAAATCTGAACTGCTATTTTTGCGAATAGTGTTTTCTTTAACACAGACCACTTAAAGTTTAGAAAAAATATTGGTTCTTCAGTAAATGTGTCTCATAACCAGTAATACTTGGACAATGTTTTGTTTTTTCTGTAGAATTTGACGTAAAAACAATACTACTTGTGAACTATTTAGTGTGTAGCGACATCTATCTCGCCACATACGAACTAAAACTGACGTATCCTACATCGCGATATTAAAGTTATCCGAGCGATTAAAACATATATAGAAGAACCCGACAACAACGGTCGGGCAGTAGCCCACCAGACACAACACCCGTCTGGTGGAAGGATCCTCCCTTTTCAATGGTGGATGAGGAACTTTACACCCTGTTCCCAAAAGTGTTTGTGGTATTAAGTTTTATTTGAATCATGATAACAATCGATGTTATACCGTTTATCGGCTAGTCTTACGGAACACTAAAAAGAACCTGTTCCATTTAATTTATCGTTCCCCGACATTGCAGAAGTGAACTTAAGCGGAATTTAATTCCAACTTCGCTATTTCTTAGTTCTCATAACTCATCCGAGAAATAAATCGTTACTCTAATTCTATTGTAAAAACTGTCACAGCAGAAATTTTGCGGAGTTTACGACTGGGTTTTATTCATTTTGAATGAGGATCTGTGATTTAATGTACAAAATTAATTAAGCTCAACTCTTTTCGTTAGTGATGTCTTACTGTCGTAATACAAATTAGTCGGTCGATGTTTTTTTAATTACTATTTATTAAGAAAACTAACAGCGTTACATTATTTACTTATGTATAAATATAACATACAAACCAAAAAAAGGTAACGTACAAAGTAGATACATTAATATTATCACTTAAAAAAATACGACGTGCTAATACCATGGAAAATTTCTGTATACAACCAGCTGGCAGAAAACTGTAGAATTTTCCCATTCAACAAAGACCGAAGGAATTGGCCATAACTCAAGATCTCAGGGGAAATTCCATGGGATGACGCAAGCGGAACGACTAATGAACAGGGTCCTGTTTGTGGGTAGTAAGTCTCATTATATGAAACCTTTTTATTACCTTCTGATTGATATGACACGATATAAATAAGACACAAAATTGAGTTATCAAAATTGTTATTATATAACGCATTTTTTGGACTCCACTGACCATAAAGAAAGCCTGGGGAATGTTTTTAATTTTTAATTTTATTTATATTATACAGTTTTATTATATGTATAGATATTAGGTCTTGCTCGCGACTACGGTTGTATTGTTTTAGATTTAATTCATAAATCATCTCTGGCGTGCGACCAACAACTCACCAAAGTTTCATAGCAATGGAATGACTCATTTATATGGAAATACATAAATAAATAAATATTGGACAACATCACATACCTTGCTCTGATCCTATGATAAGTAGCTTAAGTACTTATGTTACAGAAATCAGAAACAACGACGGTACCACAACACCCAGACCCGAGACAACATAGAAAAGCTATTTCGCTACATTGACCAACCGGGAATCGAACCCGGAACCGCAGAGATAGCGACACTAAGTCCGGTACGCTCGCGTATCAGCTACGGAGGTCAAATTGAATAGGTATACTAGTAAAATCGCCATCATATTTTTTTAAAAAGATGTAATTTATTTTAACTTAATTATAGATCCTTAAAAAAACGGACAAATGGAATCATAGGTACAGTTCGTTTATTTTTACATGTAAATTTTTTTGTTCCTAGGGTAATTTATTTAATTACGTGGTCTCTTTTTCTTAAAAATAAAAACTCTACTTAAATATTTTCTTGTTTCCTCATCACAGGCTGTAGATAATTAAAAATTAACAAAATGTAAAACTGTGCTATTATATTCACCGGCAATTTTCGTAAACCTTATTACCGTAATAAGATTTTTAAAATAATCCCGGATCAAATTATGCAACGGCAGCGTCACTTGTTAGGCTGAGTTAGAGTCTGACATTCATTACCGCCCACTGACGGATTAGTCACTGTCGAATAAAAAAAGCTTAAAAGGCACTGGCAGACAAGATTTTACTTATTACGAAAACATTTTAAACAATTGAATAAAACACTCGAACAGACTGACTGTTCCTATTAGGTAATTCCCTTTGCAGTTGTTATTTAGACACAGAACATGAAGGAAAAAATTGTTTAGATACCTCATTATTTACGTGCGTATAATTTTTAAATGATGAATACGATAAATATATAAATAATATGTTTATCATTTTAGTGTTGTAGTTTATAACTTTACACACGTTTATAACAAAGTAACAAAAATAAATGATTAGTTATCCGACTCAGACTACATACCTTAAGAACCTGTGTTTTGTAGCGCTTTCTGGTTTGTAATAGCAATCCCAAAGACTTATATCAATATTAGACAAGTTAGGTCGACATTTAGGTTTTTAAGTCAGTAAATCACATACCTCAAAACATAGTTATAACTGCAATATAAAACTTTTGAAACCAATGTAAAAATGTGTAGAGCTTGCCAAAAAGCACGAATTTGTTGGAAAGTTATTCGGGATTTTATTTCCCTTTAACCCTTAACCGACTTTTGACGAATGTGTTCTGTGACACAAAGCACCCGGGCCCGCCGAGAATGAAATAAAGCTACAATAAACGTCACAACGTCGCCTGAACTGACGCATAGCACAGGAAGAACAGACTACTCGTACAGCCTGTACTACTCGTATATTACCTGCCTATTATAGCATGTCAACGATCGCGCAAAAACTGAAATGGTTACGAAAAAAAAAGTATTACCATCATCTGTGTCGTTAGTTACTTAAATTTTATTTGTTTACCCTTTTTACAGTTAGGAGAGAAAGGAAATAATTATGATAAATACCAGTTATTTATCACACTAGTATTTTTATTTGCAACCCGACAACAGCTACGGCAAGTCTACCGACGGATTTCGGATTATACATTCTAATTGGTATGTAGGTAATTCGTTGTTATAGAATATTTAAGGTCTTTGGTGTCTGACTTATTGCTTAGAGATACCTCATGTTGCGGTCGCTGACTTGGAATCTGAGTAATCACTCTTCAGTAAACAAGCAAAACTAATAAAATATTTCACATACTTATTCAGTTATTTACGTATATAGCTTCGACAGAAAAATCAACTAAATATTTTTATCGTCTCGCTGCAGTATAACAGTATGCAGTATAACCAGTCGTTCCAACGAGAAAACTGTTGATCAGTCGTTGAGTAGTTATTGTTGTTTTACTCAACGACTGGCCTTGTAATTTTTTTAAATCATCATCATCAGTTGTTGCCCTATTCCCAATTTTTTTTTTTTAATGCTGGCAGTTATTAAACGCGTTGAGTGCCAGAAACTACAGTTAGCTACGACAAACATACACTCTGGTCTGGCTCTTTACACATAACCTACGACCGAGGGGCGCAAACATTATGCAAAGTACAAAATCCCATTTACCACGTGCTACACGTACCCTCACGTTGTTCCGAAGCGTAATAGACTTGTTTATAGCCGGCAACTGAATTCGCGCTTCGACAATGATTTTCTCTACCGCCCTTTATAAAGAAATAACACGCTAACCAAACATAAAAATGGTAGCGTGCGCAGGCAGCAGACAAGTTTACCTTGGTAAATTCTTTTACTTAAAACAGTAGAATTCACTTAGGTAAACTTATCCGCTGCCTATAATTTACCTGTTATTTACTATCTGCTAAGATGAAAACTAATAAATAAATATTGGACCACATCACATACATTTCTCTGATCTTATACTAAGTAGCTAATTCACACCCGGACTCCTGACAATATAGAAAAGTTCGTTTTCTACTTTGACACGACCGGGAATCGAACTCGGGACCTCATAGGTGGCAACGCTATGTCCGGCGAGCTCGCTTCTCGACTACAGAGATCGTCAAAATACAGTTTATAAAAGATTACGAAACGACATAGATTCTTTTTGCAAATAAAAATAGCCTTTGTTGAAAAGTTACGTACATAAAATATTAAGAAAATGAATATCAAACCTTGTTATCAGACTACTTAAAAAAACCATTAAACAAGCCGACAAATAAAACAAAAATATTTTATCCGAAGAAACAAATTAAATACAAAATATCATCACAAAAATAGCTTTTTTCAAGCAACATTTATCAACGAATATTTTCGCCGACACAACAAAAGTTGCTTTTATGACCAATCATAACTTCACAAATTAACGCAACTGTTAGGACATTAAAAAGTTACTACATATAATCCCAGAGGCCAGACGAGTCGCTAAATAACTTAACACAAAGAGTTATCGTATCATTATTACCTAACTTGATGTATGACGCTGATGTTCGTACCTACTACAATAGAACTTGGTAGGTACTCTTTGGTTTTTAATTCAGCCTTCTTCGTAAACCGGCAAAGTGAAAATCGTACTCTTGATCTGAGGGTTCGGTACAAACTACACCAAACTTGCTCTCTCAATAAAAAACATTATTATTAATAGATCAAACATGCTTTTCATTCGACTAACCCACACCGAATCTAAGGCTACGACAATGCTTGTTGTAACACTAAGATCCTGCGCGCGCGGGTGACTTTTGTCTCTGCGACAAAAAAGTTTTTGTCTCTGTCGCGTCGCGTCTCCAAAGAGCAGTGCGCGCACGAAGGAGACAGTGACGAAACTTTTTTTTAAAATTCGAAGCGTCATTCGCCTGAATGTAGAATACATATAAGGTTTTAAATTTAAAAAAACATGCCTAGGTAAATCAGATGACAATGCAATATTATTATGACATAGAGCTGATCTGATGATGGAGCCGGAAGGTGGCTATGGGTACTCTGTGATAAATCGATGCTACCCTACCAAAATTGGGCTCGTTTGATTTGTCTTTACAAGAACGCTTTTCTAGATAATAATAGTCTGATGACTTTCGTAACTTTATAGTACCTATAAGCTTGTTTTAAAAAAAAACACAAATGTCGTAGTTTTCTTAGTATTTTTAATGAAGGAAATTTCGGATGTGGTTATTAATTTCAGTTAATAAAAAGATATGTTTTTTGTGGTCCTCTTCCTATTTTAGTCATTTGTCATTATTTGTCAAATATGTTTTATTGATTTGACTGATACATAATCCCTTCAATTAAACTCGCTCTAACCAAAAACAATGTTTTTAAACCGTCTAAGATTTTCATTTAGATTTTTTTCTAATCGACTAGTCAAACATGCTGGCCAAAAATATCGATGGGACCAAAACATGGCTCGTCCTAAGCAAATATTTGAGTTTGCTATATGAAAAACTTTTCCATGTACGAAATATTATACCCAAATAATGTAAATCCTCTGAGTAACATTGTCGATATATGGTCAATACTTCTTTTAGAAACTTAATCTCTATTTTCCTTGGTCATCACATCACGCATGAACGGATGGAACTCCTCATTTGTTGTGTTAATTATAGTCAGGAAAATGTTCTTAAGGAAAAAAAATATTGAATGTGGCGCAAAAAATCATTTACGGGCAACAGCTAGTACTTTTATAAAAGTTTAGTGTCTTATAAGTTTAGCTATGATATAATAATGCATTATGTTTTTTTTATAAAAAATAAAACATATCCCTTCCCGCGCCGCATCGTGCCACCCCCTTGCTTGGGCCAAACCCGTGCCACCGCATTTGTTATACATTGGAAGTGTGCGCCCCGCGGTATTCCAGTTAAAATTTATGGAGTTTTTGCTATAGTAGCACTTATAACACCATATATCTTTAAATTTTTCAAGATTTCTTCTATTTTATGGCCAATTTTAAAAAACGGATTTATTTATTTAAAAAATACAGCAAAATTATGAACACGCAAAATCAGGATCGACGACATTATCACAATTATTAAAGTTCTAGCGAAGTATACTTTTCAAACACCTCATAATGTTTATCAATTAAGTTAGTACAAACATATCCATTGTTTGATAGCAAAATCTAAACAATTAGCCACTTATACAACGATCTCAAGGACGGCCGACTGATGAGTCATCGCGGCACCTTTGTTTACAAATGCTCGAAACCTGATGCCTGACGCGTTGTTTGTTCAAATTTTAGTGTGGTAAGTCTGTCTCAATATTCCTTCTACCTTATTTAACGTAGCAAACTAAGATGGGTATAGAAACTGGCTGGTGCAACCCCATTAAAAAAACACATAAGTGCATTTTAAGTGCATACCCGTAGCGGGTACGTGGCGCTTATTTGTTCGTAATAATAAATAATACTCGCAACGTGTGTGTCGGGAAGGGCAACAGCGTGTTCCGTAACTGAAGGATAACCTTGTCACCACGCATATTTTATACATCATGGTGCGCAACTCTTGTTCTATGACTTTTGCAAATTTTCATGACTTCCCATACAAAATTATCATACATTTGATTGAATTTGTATAGAAAGACAAAAAAAATAGGTTTGCATATTTCTAAGTTGTTCAAACTGATGTATGGAATGTGTGGTTACAAGTTTATCCTTAAGTTACGGGACACCCTGTATTGATTTAAAAAACCGGTTAATTTTCTATTAGCGCGAAATTCGCGTAAAACAGCAAAGTCAATAGTGAGTGACGTGTATAAATCACATGGGTCTACCACCAGACCCGTTCCCCAGTACTATAATTTATCAGTGAGGACAATTATCAAAAAAGTTACCTAAAAGAAATAGCGTGTATGCTTTTAGCCATCCTATTAAACTTAAGGCTTTTTGTTTGTTTAGATGCACTTCGTTTCTCACCTTCCATTTATGTTACGCCATAAATATGCATACGACTATACTTTTTATTACTAAACCGTTATGTTATATTTAGTGTTCCGTTCCACAAAACGGAACCCCTAAAGGATCACTATGTTATCCGTCTGTCTGTCAAGAACCTTTAATTTGGGAACGCTTGGAGGTGCATAGACTTAACCTGCTTAACTTGCACTTACTACATGTCTTGTATTTCCTATAAAAAAGGCTGACAAAGGTGACTGAGTTTGTTGCGCTATATCTTCTTGTCACCAGCCGATATGTAGTCCCGAAGCGGTGGTAGTGCAAAGCTTTGTGTATTTTGGGACGTGTATAAGTGCCCGAAAGAGGGCCTTCATAATGAGTATTATTGAACAATAAAATTACTCGTAAGTATCTCATACACTGTTCCTTGGTATGACCCAGCACAGGAAATGTAATTATGACGTGAATTAATTACCGCTGAGTCTATCGAACCGCATACGTGTTCTCAAACATTAATCACCTGGGACTCGTCACAGCATGGCTTCTACAGCCAGATAAGTTTCTTAAGATAGTGTCATTTAGCGGCTGCTGTAAAGCATCACATACACATACATACAGATATATATAAATAATAATATGAATATGTAGTAACTAAGTTAACCATTTAGAAGTCTTGAGGTGGAGACTGGAGAAAACTTTACGAAATTGTTTTATTACAATTAATTAGTGTTATTTATCAAACAGTGTCGCAAGGTGGCAGTTGTACTTGTAATTATTACACCGAGTCGATGAAACCACAGACGCGGAAAGGTTAAGGTCCTTAAACACAATTTCATGTTTTTAGAGGTAACCCTCTTGAAATAAGTGTCAAATAAGCATTCGTCTTTACAAACAAGGCAGAGTCGTAAACTAGAGCTTACAAAACAGTACAAAATTAAGAATATCGGTAAGTAACAAAATTTTGCGAAATTGTTTCATTACAATTCATTAGTTGTATTCATCAAGCAATATCTCAAGGCGGCAGTTGTACTCGTATTAATTACCCCGGGTCGATGAGACCGCGCGAGGGTAGGTCGTTAATCACCCGGCCGATCAAGGTGTGGCAGGATTTGTCGGATGTGCGTCCTCTCAACTGTTAATTGTTTTCTTGGTGAAGATATTGTCTGAAATTTAATAAAGCTCATTGACCTAATTAACTAATCTAACACGGGTTAACGGTTTACACCGTGTTAGGTTCATTTAAATAAGTAGTGAATTTTGCGAGGCAATCATTTTATTACTGGAGTTTAAAAAACTATAAACACAATTTTAAATGTATGGAAATCGTCAAAAAATCGTCGTTAATCGTTATTATAACCATTGATGAGTTCCAGTTTTCAGATCCTGGTACCAGCATGGCATCTTGGTATCAGCACGATGGTACCATGTTATGGTATTGTCATATAAATGTCATATAGGGTAGGGTTGGTTAAGCACGACATCCAATTTTTGATAACATTATTAAATTAAATGTTAAATATTACATGTTATGAATATTAAATTTAACATTTATCACTAATAACAAACAAAACAACAATAAACTGCCGTAACGATTGCCATGACAAGACAACCGAAGTCTAACTCTAAAAAAACTTTTAAAATATGACAAAACCTACCACAAATGTAAACTTTATAATAGAAAAATATCTTACTAAATTATAAACGCGAAAGTTTGGATGGATAGATATTTGTTACTCAATCACGCCATAACGGCTGAACGGATCTACATGAAATTAAGCACAGAAATAGGTTATAGCCTAGAATAGCAGATAGGTTACTTTTTATCCCGGAAAATGTACAGTACTCGAGCGATGTCAGATAACTGTCAATAAAGATGGCGCTGTTCAGTTGTAAAATATTATTGAATGTGAAAAAATAAATGTTACAAAGTGAGGCAACAACTTGTAATTATTTTTTTAAACCGGTCTTATGAAACCAAAGCAAATTTGTCGAGGTCTGCCACCACCACAAAGAAAACAACCTCTTACCCTAAACGCATAAACTTTACCGTTCCGAATTGGGTATAAAACAATTCATTCGTAGAACTTGAATGCAGAATTAATAAGTCCGTGGAATCCACCGGCCGTGCTGGAATGAATACTGATGTTACAAAACTGCTCTTATAAAGGCAAGACGTTTTTCCGACACTATTATATTAAGGAAATTCACTCGAGTACCTATTGTTGACAGTTACAGTTGAGTGGGATGTTTTCCTTACACCTTCGTAGGTGAATTCAACGTTTATGTACATACAATTAAATCCAATATCGTAGTTCTAAGTTCGATAAGTGAACATTAAAATACAAATAAAATTTATGAACGAATCAAATGTGTTTCATGATTTGATTTGAGAAGTTATTAGGATATAAAGAAGTTAGTTACATTTCC
Organism: Anania hortulata; assembly: GCA_963576865.1. Classification (NCBI taxonomy): domain Eukaryota; kingdom Metazoa; phylum Arthropoda; class Insecta; order Lepidoptera; family Crambidae; genus Anania; species Anania hortulata. The sequence continues at coordinate 8,828,164 of OY756408.1, read as the reverse complement.
TCATGTCACACTAGGGACTCATGGTACATTGATATAAGCATATCTCCCGACTGTGAATTTGTTTCTTCACTTGTTTAGCTATATAAAGAATAAAAAACGCTACACAAAATAAATGAATCTCGAATCCAAAATTCATGAAAAAATTGTCAGACGTCAGACACTAAAATATCCTGTAAGCATTTCTGGTACAATTTCAAAAAGTGGAAATACTAATTTTAAAAATCTGTTTAAATAAACTGCTGTATATTATGTTACATTAATTCTAACTAATTTTATTATTCTCAAGAGTGCCTAACTTTATAACAATAGGGATGACGACTGACTTTTTTACATAACCAAAATATTACAGAGATATATTTATTTGAAATGTCGCATGACGTCACGTCTAGGTACAACATTTACTTACAAGTGACGTAACGTGCCCCCACTTCCGAACTTTGATGCGCTTTATCTTTGTAATTTTTTGGTTGATTGACAAAAGAAACAGAAAAGATTATTTCGGATAATCTAACTGACGGACTAAATAGAGTTTACATTTCTTTACCCAGTCGTCATCCTTATTACTTAAATGTGCTGTTAATATGTTTGTCACAAGAAAACATGGTCCAAGCTCAGCAAAATTAATTACTCTCAAGTTCAAAGCTCAAAGCAAGGTGGTCAGTTTGATTGTGCAGTTTATTGTATTTAACAACTGCGATTGTCTGGGCATTGCACTTTGCCGACAAGTATAAGGGCGTGTTTCCACTAAAAAGGATAAGAGTACAGGCTGTATTTCATTAAAACCGACAAACTGAGCAAACTTTAATGAACTCTGCTTACATTGTCTTTTGTCAACTTCTCTCGTCTCTACCTCGGTAAAAATGCAATTTAGTTTTTTTTTTTGTTTTGACACGGCGGATTGATTATACTTATAAAACTACTCGAGTGGACTGTTTAAGGTCCAATTGTAAATAAGGAGTCCAGGCTTGGCACAGTCAAAACTATTTAATGATTACTTTTAACACGGACACAATGTTTAAACCATCACAGCGTAAGAGAAAAAGAGTAATAACGATATAGAGACAAATGGAGCTCTTTCAAATAGATTATATACTATCATACAACTTGTGTTGCTATCAACGTACTCAATAGGAATTCTGCTATATGGTCTGTTAAGTCTCACCATATTTGTATGTAATATATCCAATCAACAAACATGTTATGTCCAATAATAATCCAATAAACATGTTATGCTTGCTACCAGGATAAGTATGTATTGTGATTTGAATATTTTTAGAAATTACACGCTAGTTATCTAACACAACTTGAAAATAAACATCAGGTGAGACCTGACGCGTTAGAATTTTTTTAATGTAATAGTAACTTAAAGTAATGTGATTAAAACCTAAGTTTTTTAAATACGAAAGAGACGCTGCACCGTTTTAAAAGAATGCCGATACCCTCAGATCTTTTATAAAATTTTAGCCTATTTTTAACCATGGCGCCTTCGATTTGCTTCTAATTTTGTTAATCTTAGATCCTTTGAAATTCTTTGTGAAAGTCACTTGTGTGTAAACTAATCTAAATCCACAGGATCTTACTTGACGTTATCCAATTTTTCACACCTTCCCCTTCGATGCCTCAGTAAATACCTTAAAAAGGCAACTCATCTTTCCCATTGTCCTTAAACTGAAATAACGGCGATGTTTCCCGAAAAATAATGGGCGGGCCTAATTCGGGCCCAAACTCGGCGAAACCTTACAACCATAAATTAGAAAGAAACAGAAAACCCGCTCGATATAATCTCCACATGTAAAAAGTTGGTTGGCAAATCACGATGTCTGTTGAAAGCCACCACTCGCTCTCTTTTAAGAAGCAAGCGGATATATTTAATAAATGCGGATAATTTAATATGCACTGCACCGTTTTTCATTTCTTTAGTGGTTACAGGATTCGCTGTTATATTTTTAGTGTAGATAATGCGATGACCAGCGCTCTATAAAATATTGGACGGCATTACATTCATTGCTCTGATCGTATGGTGTTCAGATCAAATCAAATCAAAAACAACGACGGTACCACAACACCCTGACCCGAGACAATATAGAAAAGTTATTTTTCTGCATTGACCGACCGGGAATCGAACCCGGGAACTCAGAGATACCGACACCAAGTCCGGTATGCTCCTCTCTCGGCTACGGAGGTCGTCAGCTCTATGGCGGTGAGTGAACTAGATCTAGGGAGTCTATTTACTTGTCTTGAAACTTCCGGGGGATAAGTAAGTTCGGAAATATACACGCAACGGGGACTCATATCATTTATTAAATTTGCGCATTTACTTTTACAACGCTATGATGGAACTATGACGTTACATTCCTTATTGCTACAAATACTAAATATTGATTGCAATAGAAATCCACAAATAAGAAAATCTGCTCTGTATCACTTGTCCATGCACTCTCGATTTTGTTAAACCAACGCGCTAAGAAACGGAGTTTTTAACAAATAATAGACCTACTGTTTCCTCCCATAATAAGTTACAACCGACAATTAAGGAGCGAAGGAATTTGTTTAAAAATATTGAGTTTTCGATTTAATAACGTCCCTCAAGGCATATTATAACTGGCAAATTGTCAATTACAAGTTCTGACGACGCTTTCGGATTTTTCCCGGGATCTCGGGCGCTGGGTTCGCAAAGTTAATAAAGTTTGTATTGATGCCGCGTTCGAGACTCGTCTGTTTAATTTTACATACCTATGCGCCTTCGGAAAATAATTTCCATACGTAAAAAGTTCTTCGTATTATGATGAGGTGGGATATTCGTTTCGCTTCCGACAACAAAGTGAAAAGCGAAGTGGCTCTGGGACCCGTAATCATTAGTATAGAAGCTAATTTATATGGTAAGGGAGACTTTCTTATTTACATAATGTGGTTGTATACGCTTGTGGGATTATTTTTTCGTGTTTTTAAAGACAAAACACTGTGCAAAGTTGCTTTTTTTCGGGTTCCGTTTTCGGAGGGAATAATGATAAACCCACTGTCGGTCCGTCCCGTCCGTTCCGTTTGTCAGGTTTTTAGCTCGAAAATGGAATGAGTTACAGCCTTACTACGAAAAAGAAACAGTACTTAAGCAGTGTTGTTATTTAATTATTTCTTAAATCTATGGTCTGGTGGTAATGGTCTGTAGTGGTTGGGGGTCGAATTGGGTTTGTGTGATAAATATGAGCATTTGTACTTAGGTCATAGATGGTAATTTGTAAGTGTATTTATGTATGTTTAATCGTTATCTATATGTCTTGTTTGGTGTGGGTGCTGGTACAATATTATTTATTTATTTATAATCAAGATTTATTTTAAAATAATGAAGTAACTATGTCATTATTTCGATGTAATCTACTTTTTATTTTTCATATTAAATAAATTATGTAATTTAAGGTTTCCTGAACTGATTTTATATCACATTGTCATTTCATTATTACTTCGAGACTTCTTCTACATCCTTTTTATTTCACTACACTATTGTCACAAACTCTATCAACTTTCCGGTCAAAGCTGATAAAAGTTTTTTTTGTCGCACGTTTTCCAATCTTGTCCCAATTTTCTTATACAAAAATATCTTTGAGCTTTTTTTCTGAGTGGAGCTTTTCAGTTATGAATGACAAATATAAACAAGCTTATTAAAACTCTGGACTTAGTTTTTATGACTTTCATGCTAGACATCTTTTTGTAGTCCAATAATTCAAAAAACTAGGCTTACTTTTTTTAGTCGTAGCTCCTAGCAATAAAAATGTATGTTATTTAATAAGGTACCGTTGCATCGATGCGCCTAGCAATAAAAATGTATGTTATTTAATAAGTTGATACCGTTGCATCGACGCGCCGTCTCATGCTCAATAAATTTTCAATTGAATAATGGTAAAATATCCAAAATGTAATTAAAATGTGATAGGCGTCGCGAGCAGCACGCGCAGCGGCACTGCTGGGACAGTGGGTTAGCTAAATAATTTGTGTTTTAATATTGTTTATTCTACTATTTATTTATTTTTGTGTATGTGTTGACTGTGTAGCTGTCATTGTCTTGATGTCCAGTGTCAATAAACGTTCCTATTCTTATTCTAATTACATTCTATTCAAAAGGTGATCAAAGAACTAAAATTCATCATCATTTCAGCCACTTTGAATAAAGGCCTCCACAAAGACTTATCATCGGGGGGATTACCAATACTCGCCACGCTTGGCAGGCGGGTTGGCAAGTGCAGTTTTTTATACGATTTCACACGAAGACGCTGCTGCCCGTTTCGTACTACAAGAATTAGTCGCCTCTTACGACACGCCTTCTGTTGGCGGTGGAAAAGTGTATTCTTTACGGGCCGTCCCCACACGGCACGAGCAAAAATTAGTACCTCGGAATGCTACGTTTAACAAAGGGTTAGAAACGACGTGTTGTTTGTGACGTCACACAAGTTCGGGATAAGATTGAGGGAAACAACAGACCGACGATTGATTGCCTCCGACACCCGCTATTGTTTATTTACAGGCAATTTACTTTGTTTGTTTATTAATTACGAAGTAAGAATAATTAATGACTTGCTTTTATGACTGTTTTGTGTTTTAAAAGGGTTTTATTTGTAAGTTTTAAAACCCTCAGCCCAGCAAGACCGAAATAGATCATCAGCATCATCATTTCAGCCATAAGACGTCCACTGCTGAACACAGGCCTCCCCCAATGATTTTCATCGGGGGGATTGCCAATACTTGCCACGCTTGGCAGGCGGGTTAGCGAGCGCAGTTTTTTATAAGATTTCGCACGCAGACGCTGCTGCCCGTCTCGTGCTACAGGAATAAGTCGCCTCTTACGACACGTCTCCTGTTGGCGGTGGGGAAGTGTATTCTTTACAGCCGTCCCCACAAGACACAATACGCGCGCAATAATATTTACGCGGTTTTATGCAACCGCTCGGTATCTAATGAAGCAAAATTTAATTCTAGCTAGCTCTTACAAGCTTTGCTAACATCTTTCATTTTTCGGTTCAACATAATAAAGGTTTGGTAAACATTTTCAAGAGTAAAATAAAGAAAAATATTTACTTTCTTCATATCACAAATAATAATCTATGGATATATATAAAAATGAATCGCTATTTCCCTTGGTCATCGCATCACGCGTGAACGGATGGAACAATTTTAGTAATTCTTTTTTGTTGTGTTAAATATCAGGAGAAGGTTCTTATGGAAGAAAAAATTAAAAAAGTTGCGCAGACTAACTTTTGTGAACCACGCGAACGAAGTCGCGGGCAACAGCTAGTCTATAATATATAAAACAAAGTCAGGTTAGTTACACCATATATATCAAGAACGGCTTTACCAATTTTTATAAATTTAAATTTTTTGGATTTGTCTCCGCCCCGAATAGCAGAATAATTGATAAAACATTAGAAAAATTCACAAAAAAAAGAATGAAGAGACGGTACGAAGTTTAGCGGAACAGATAGTTTACAAGAAACTGCTTTATGATAAAACTTTTGGCAACTATTTGATATTATAGCTCTATGCTGACATAGAGCTCTCAACATCCCATATTTAGAAGCAAAATCATAAAAGAAAAAAAATCACCTCCTTAATATTCATGGTCCAAAACACCCATTGCGTTTATATTTTATAAAAAAGCGGTTGGAAGCATTTGAGATGCGGATTCTTCGAAAAATGTTTAATATTCCATGGGCAAGTTTTACTTCTATTAGCGCTAGGGTCTTGTAGATGCCAGGAACTAATAGGCTTATGTGCACGATCAAGAAAAGGAAAGTTGCCTTTTTCGGACATTTGCAGAGAGGTGCGCAGTTTGAGTTCCCAAGACTGATTCTGGAGGGGAAAATACCAGGACGTCAAAGACGCAAATGGTTTGACTAGCTAGCGACTGCACAAAATTTCACATACTGTTCTCCAAAATCGTTAGAAGATGGCACTCAATGATGATAATGATGAAAAATAAATATATATAGCCATTTCCGTTTATATTTTATATAAATAAATTTTATCGGTTATTCTTTGATATTTTATTCAGTTTTCCAGAAGTTCTTAGTAAATTTGAAAAGGTACCTTTTCCATACTACAAGTGTACTTACTCAAAAATAGGCATGTTACTTTAAACCGTCGACGAAAATAATAGATGAACTTCGTAACTTGATGACGTAAGCGGATTCTAGTAAGTGGAAAACTTCGAATGCAATTTTAATGTGGAAGTTTTGGTTTGACTTGTCTCTAGTCGACTGTCTTTACGAGAAACCAGTTTACGTCATATAACTGTTGCTACTTTAGTACACCTAAATATTCATATCCATATTCATTTATTGCGTCATCATAAGTGTACATGGTGTTAACAACAAATTAGATCTAGCTTATGGACCCCGTTAGGGCATTGCAATATTAGTAATTATACATTATGCTTATTATAAATTTGAATGAAATAACATTACGTAAGTATTTACAATAGATACTTGATATGAAACGATCGTTCGTCCCAGATTAGAAATGGAAAAAACAAGTTTTTATAAAAAAAATAAACGATTTCAAAAACACATTTTTTTTTAAATTGTTTTATTTGTCTGTTTTTTAGTGTTTTTTTACATTCTCAATGGCGATCTGTGATGTAATTATAGCTACATGCTTCTCATGACGATTCAAATAAGTCCAAACACGGCTATGTAACATTGTTTTATCACAGAGTTCCGGTGCTTACCTTCCGCCTTCTTCATCAGATCAGTTTGATGGTACCATTCTCACCAGAATCATTTATAAAAATTTGATTTGTCAACTATGGCAAGCCTTAACTGTCCTTATGAAAATATCTTATCGCTACTCGTGGAAGACTATTGTGGCCAACTATGGTCTCCTTCATCAGTTCCACCTCAGCAAATGATACTTTCTGAATGCAAATGCTTGACTTGTTGTTAAATATACTAAAATCGCGATATGTATACCTATAATACTTTAGGAGTTCCCTTAATTCCTCATGGATCCCATCATCAGAATTGAATTTTGACCAATCTGGAGGTATGCCTTTTCAATTGAGAACAGAATTTTTCAAATCGGTTCGTTAATGGCGGAGTTCTGATGTAACAAACATTTAAACAAAAAACATACAACCGAATTGAGAACCTCCTCCTTTTTGTGAAGTTGGTTAAAAATAGATGGCGGCAAAAGGCTAGTATAGCTACAAAAATTTCAGACTAAAATTGACAAAAATAACATTTGAATATACTATCGAATGGTGTTTGATCCATAAGGTTGCAGGAAGCCGCTGGGTGCAGGCCGCTTCCAACCACCCAATCTGTAAGTCATTGGGGGAAATTATTTTGATCGAGTCTAAATTCCATGTCTGCGTTTTTAATTAAGAAAATATGTATCAGACAACACTTTAAAATGTCATGGTTCAAGACCATGTATGTAAGAAATTAACATTCTTGTGCTATGAGCCAATGAATTTCTACAGCGTCATATCCTAGCACACCCAGATCCGAGCCAATTTTGGAATATTTGTTTTCTGAACTGACTCGAACCGGGAATCGAACCCTATTATTATATTATGATTGTTATGTTTTTTAAAACAAATAGTTTAACGTGAAACAAAAAAGATATATACTGCTTTAATACTGTTAAAAAACCAGAGACCATGGTCAATTGACCTGAACTATTGAACTAGGACAGCGAAATTTAATTTCTATAGTTCAAGTCTGTTCAAGTTCGAAGAGACGAGATTTATTTTAGGTAATTGAAACATATATTATTATTTAAAGTAATATTTTACGATAAGCAGTTTAACTATGACGCACAAAGTGGGTATTTCCATCCTTTATAGTCTAGAATGATAATTACCTAGTATTATCGTCACCAAGCTATAAAAATTGCTAACTATCCCTCCCCTTTCATTTCAAAAAATATTTTGGTGTTGCTAAATATTTCTCACTTTCAGTTTAAAAAAAAATACATTTGCTATTGCTACGTTCACTTTTCAGTTAAATTGGTTACATCTTTTGCAAAACTAAATTACTAATCATAAAAAAAAATTGGCGATATCAAATGCTTGGTGCATTTACTGTGAAAACGATAGAAGGGTGGGTATTCCTGACGCATTGACACGTGCACTATCGATCGGTTTGCAAGTTTTGCTGAACTTAACCTTGTACTTACACATTTATGCATAGTTAAAGCTGATCAAATCTACAGGTCGATTTTGAGCCTTAATTTTACTATAGTATAGTCTAATTTTCAGTGTCTATCTTACATTGATGATTGCTTTCATTTCATGTTACGTTGTTTCAAGTAAATAATTTGATTGATAATATAGGTGCATTTATTTTGGGTCTATGTGATGTGTGAAAAATAAATGAAATATGCTAAACTTTTAAAGTCGAAAAGATAAACATTTATTAAATAGATAATGTTGTGTGTCGTGATATCAAACTGTAGTGGAAAAAAACTGAGTTTTTCTATTAGTTAAATGCTATACCGATTTGCTAGCTAAGTTGAATAGTGTTTGATTATTTTTATCTATACACGTTACTTAACTCAAAACTTTTACTTGGTGTATCAATTCGTATGTTACCGCTAAATTCTGATTTTTCAAAATTAATTATTATTCATTTATAGCATGCTGATTGCTATAAATAGTTAGGCAAAACTTGCAATAAGCCTTTACAAGAAAATAAGCTCTACGTGCTAGTACAATTTATCTAGCTATCTAAACGTGGTGCTTTCTGCGGCCCTGACTTGATATGATGACATTTTACACATACACGATCATACAAAATCAGTACTTAAATGAAAACCCCAGTTCTTATATACTAGTCTATACAAGCAACGTTTATTATTAGGTAAGGAACGACATCAAAAACTGGATTCTTCATACAAATTAACTATTTACAGTGACGATATTGTATGGATCATATTTTTTTTAATTTTACGAATAAAAAGTGTCCCCCATCGTAAAAGTGTCTTGTAAAGACTTGTGAAAACTGAGTTTTCATTTATTCTCTTAGTAATATACAAATTGTATCTTAATTCACCGAAAATTACATTAAAATTGAGTAGAGTTCGATAGTTCACCTTCACACAAAACCCGCTTGTTTTAAAATCGTTGCAGAGTTACACATAGAAGACAAATACCGTCGTACCACTTTAATAGGTAACATAGATACCATGTACTCATAGTAATTGTGTTTCTGTAAATAGATCTTACATGTAAGCCACACATCTAATTAGCGTATCATTCACCTTCAAACCGTTAATTCGCAAAGATTCCACAACATTGTAAAGTTTGGATGCGCACAGACCGAGTTCAGGCGCCGTCAAGCGGACGGGCGGCGCACGGCTCACGGCTCACGGCCCACGGCACACAATTCGTTTGATCTCGCCGCCCGCGCCCGCCCTAGCTATTTATGTACAAGGACACCTGTGATGACGCTACTGACAGGCAAGACGATACGGGATCAAAGTTTATCTATAAACCGTAATTGAGAGTTGTGATTACGTTTAGCGATGGCATGCTTAAAAAATATAAGGTAATTCTAAGAAAAGTTTTAGCTTGAACGATTTGGACATCGGTGATTGATTTTGTAAGACTGCGTGGTTGCATGAATATGTCAAAATTTAACATGCATGCAGTATAATGTAAAAATTTAATTGTTTAAGTATAATTTATTCATAGCAAGCGGCTAAGTTACATCTGACAATAAGGTTTGGTCACTGGGCTCACAACACCCCTCCACTAATCCATCCATCCTCGCGTGGTGGAGTATAATTAGCCCAAACAACATCCTAGTTGAGGTGGGACCTGTGTCCTGCAGTAGTAAGTATATGGGCATATACTTAACTTATTCATACCAAACAGTTACCAAATAAAACATATAAGGTATTGTTTAAAATTTGTGTTCTGAGTGACAAGTATTAAATATCTAAACACACAAATGTTTCTGTACATTAAAAGGAAAAAATAACCTAAAGCAAAACCCATTTATAAAACCTTTGCTTGCAATATCTTATTATTCATAGGCATTTAAAAAGTCCGTAATTTTAATATCAAAGGACACATTTTTAACTGTTTTCGTTTTTGTTACAGAACGCGGCTAAGCATATCTTCGGGCAACAGAAAAAACATGCCAACGAAACATGTGCCAGAAATTGGAATACGGGAATACAATGCCTGCCAAGAATGTAATCTCGAAATGGTTGCGGGCGAAACAAGGAAAACATAAACACTCACCATGGCGCTAGTGAGCATATAGCCATCAGAAAAATATGAACGCGACCGGACCGGATATAGTGGTGGCAAGAGGCCAACTGGACATATCGTACCGAGGCCCGGAGTACATAGTAGAGCCCTCTAGGGCCTACAACGCGGTTATCGAGTTCAACGTCACCTTCGAAAACACCTCCAACTATAACCTCACCGGCGACTCGGGAGAACTCTGGAACGAGTACATCAAGCTACTACAAGACCGCGCGTTGCTTGTCACATTCCTTCTTCTCTTCTCATTGACCACTGTGTTCGGAAACATGCTCGTGATTCTCGCCGTCGTCAGAGAACGGTATCTACACACGTCAACTAATTACTTCGTAACATCACTAGCAGTTGCTGACTGTCTCGTCGGACTGGTAGTGATGCCTTTCTCAGCGCTATACGAAGTTCTCGAGCACACATGGTTCTTTGGCGTCGACTGGTGCGACGTGTGGCGATCACTAGACGTACTCTTCAGTACAGCGTCGATTCTCAACCTGTGCGTGATATCACTAGATCGATACTGGGCCATCACAGACCCTATAACATATCCCATGCGAATGAGTGGGAGGAAAGCCGCTTTTCTCATCGCAGCCGTATGGGTATGCTCCGGTGCTATATCATTCCCGGCCATCGCGTGGTGGCGCGCTGTGCGTGTCGAAGAAGTGCCAGATTTCAAGTGTCCGTTCACGGAAAACTTAGAGTACATAATATTCTCATCGACAATATCGTTTTATTTGCCTTTGTTTGTGATGGTGTTTACGTACTACCGCATTTACCGCGCAGCGACGATACAGACGCGGTCGTTGAAGATAGGTACGAAACAAGTGATGAAATCGAGTGGTGAATTAGAGTTGACGTTGCGTATTCATAGGGGTGGGACAGTTCGGCAGAGGAGTGACGCGTGTCACGGTGTCTGCACACCCGAGGAAGCAGACCAAGAACCGCTGACTGCGTTGCAGAACAATGGACTATCACGGTCTTCCACACGTCTTACTAATGTGACGCACAATAAAAATTTACCTAAAAACTTTTCGCTGTCACGGAAACTCGCTAAATTCGCGAAGGAGAAGAAAGCGGCAAAGACGCTCGGTATAGTGATGGGTGTGTTCATAGTGTGTTGGTTGCCATTCTTTGTGGTGAACCTGCTCTCGGGTATCTGCTCGGCGTGCATCGCTCACGAGGAGATCGTGAACGTTGTGGTGACGTGGCTGGGATGGGTCAACTCTTCTATGAACCCCGTCATCTACGCGTGCTGGAGCAGAGATTTTCGGAGGTACGTATATGATTCTAATTTCACTTGTGACCAAAAGTTTTCCGGTGAAGTTGTATTACTTTTTCTTATGACTGTGTGCAATTAGCTGAAACAAAGCATGTACGCCGCTGCTCAAATGGGGAATAATGTGTTTAGAATGCCTACACTGTAAAACAAGGTCCTTCATTTCAAGCGCTTACTGAAGTGATATAATTATCCACGCGGTAAAAGCTTCCGTTGCAGCCAATTTATTCACAATTGAGTTTCAAAACTCCAATAAGTGAATGAGTTTCGAAATGTACGGTTTTGTTAGGTCTCTTCTATATTATTCTGAATTAAAATGCGCAATGTGCGAGTAACTTTATGAAACGAGGTGTGGTTATTTTTAGAATACGCAATTGAATTTTGATACGGAGGACATAGAAAAATAACTACTAGATATTTGCAATACTTACAAACTCGTTTATAATCCAAATAGATTTACAAAAACTGCAGTCAGGATTCTCTAACTTTATTTAACTTTCCTCCACTAGGCTACTAATATTTTACCCTCCCTCTAAATTGGTCCCTCATAAATTGCGGGAGCCCTTGGTCACTGTGTTTATTGCTTTCTTAGATAATTCTTCTTCATCTAAGTTAACTTGTTTACCTCCTTTATTAATCTACTTAGAGTCTTCAACTTACATACATTGCATTGTATGTAAAAAAGTTTATTTAATTTGATCATCAAATCATTGTTTTGTTGGAATATAATTTATTTCCTACCGGTTCACCGAATGTTTTAACTTCCAATTAACCTCCATTTTGTTAAAATAAAACTGCAAAAAATTGTACGTGAAACAATGTTAACAAGCGGGTTCACAGTTACAAAGATTTATTTAGGTATAAAAGCTTTTATAGTGGGAGCGCTGACGAATGATATGCATTCACTTTACAATAAAATTCTTTTGAGTGAATTTTTAGTTAATTCGTCCCTTAACTTACTATTTCATGCGTTTATACTTACTGCATCGATTTCTACATATAAAATCGTAAAACAATCATACAATGCAACAATTCAATTGTTGTTTTGCCATCCAAATGATACATATTTACCTAAAAATCGATACAACGATTATTAGAAGTAGGTTAAAACGGCTTCTAATATTTGATAATGACCCATAGATAGTTAGATATTTGTTAGTTAGTTACAGTGTGTTAAAAATGAAAATTTTATAGAAAAACAAATGTATTTCAAATTTTTACTATTATTACTGTTAAGTTCTCAAATGACATCAAAATCTTATTTAAAAAAAACCTACTACATGTACTTATGTATAATATAATGTATAATTTTCAGTTTATTTTTATCCACAAAATCTTTAATTATTGTCTTTGATGAAAAATGTTTGTCCTTTTAAAAATGTCATCGTATCATACGTCGTATCTAAACAGAGGCCCAATTCCCGTAATTTGACAATAGCCGCAATACCGTTTGTGATCGTAATGTTACTGGGAGCAGATCGACACCGGATTGCGACTAATGTCAAATTACGGGAATTGGGCCTCAGGAGTCAGTCCTATTAAAAAAATAAGATAAGTAAGGTAACTAACTGAAATACTACTGGATATCACCATTTCACAGAATCTACATGGTAAAGAAATAAAAAAGTATTAGCAATTTTAAATCGCACTGTTTTCCGCTTCCATAAAATCTACAATCCTATATAAAGTAGCCATTGAGATTCCCCTCAAGCTCTATTGGCACAGTGATATGTGACAAGCCACCTTTTTTAGCACAAAAGGACAAAACTCGAAACAAATACAGTAAACGTGGGCAAATATTTGGTCGCAGTTTGGAAGACATCGGTACTTTTTCTTTTACTTAAAGATTTGAACCAAGGAAGTTAAGTTCACAAAATGAGCTAAACTAAGGGTTGCTACAATATTTGATTTAAGGTTAAAATTCTTTACTCTTTATATATTAAAAAACTAAGAAATTATGACCTAAAATCTAAATAGAGCTGTTAGATTATCTAAATAATTAATAATGATATTTTGTTTCCATAACCCATCTTGAGCGATGTGCACCAAAACTAACTACTTTATTATTGCATTACATATCCACACACACACACACACACAGGGTGATATTGTCAGATTATTCACATGTTTTGCAATGAGATTATTTTAAGAAATTTAAATTTAATCAGATACTGAGCTACTTTTGATGTTGACTGCACAGGCGGGATGTTTTTTTACGTTGTTTGAATAAATTGTTGGTGTGAAAACCCCCTTTTTTATATTTAGGGACAAATTGCGTAATAATATGCTTTAATCTAAAAAAACACAAGGTGGCGAAAACCGTTTCAAAATCCGTTGCAGGGTTCAGAAGGTGTAAGCGGATAAACAGACAGACGCGGAGAGATAAAAAACTTATTATTACCTATTTATTCTTCTAACCAAAAACCATATTTTTATCTTCCAGCATTAATTGCGCCTTTTCCTTGGCTTTGAATTTTTAAAGATTTCTTTCTGTATCGGATGAAAGAACTCGGCTTGGATTTCTTTAGATGCGAATTCCTAATCTTCAAAATTACCCCTTTCTTTGAGCCTTTTTAAAGTCTTGTAAATAATATTCCAAGTATTATTTGGGTCAGTGGAACACTACCACTAATGGCCTTTCGTCGGGGTAATTAATTACCTTAATTTATTCAAAATTATATCCGTTCAGGAACGTATTCTGAGATAGCTGTGTCAAAATAATTGCCCCAGTTATGTTAAATAATTAATTTGGTAGGGAAAGCTTTGTTTCTTTTATTTTTGGGGAACGCCGACGGGTTCGTTTGCGTGGAATCATTAACACCCTGAGGGGTGTCGAATTTAAAGACTCGTTTTTAGTGGTTGCTTTGGTATGACGCAAATTAATAAGAACCTTGTTAGGATTGTACTGTCAACAGCTTATTAACGTACCACAAATCTTATTTTTTCTCCATTAATCATCATCGTATAGTAGCTTAGCGGCTGACTGTTAAAGAATGTCTTTAGGCCGCCAATTGTAAATCTGTGGTAGAGGTAACTCTACCTCAAACTGTAACTGTAACTGTCAAAAGTTTGACATATTATTATTGTTTCGGGAAAAATCATTTGTAGTTTTATAAACTGTTGACTTCAATTGTAAGAGATGAGTCCGGGTTGCTTCTGCCTTTCTCTTGTTTCTTATAAAACCGCATATATTTATTTCTTTTTGTTACTGCCAAACCTGAAACATCATATATTTTAGTTCTATCGTATGCGGAAATAATTACCTTTTCATAAGTATCCCCTCTAGATAATACTTGAATATTTGATTGAAAATCAAGCATAAACGTAGGTAACATTTAAATGTGATAGGTACATGTATCTTATAGATAGACGATTGAAATACTAGTAATATTTATATGTTTCCGTAGGAGGACATCTCTTGGGATCAAATCATGAGCTTACGCAGTCGTAGATAAGACTCGTGTAGAAGCTAAAAAGTCGGAAGCCACTGACATGAATTTCATTAGCTTTACCCGTATGTTGTAGGTACAAAATATAATGTAATTATAGCTGATAGACAACGGGAAACATTTTCTTCTTAAGGAAATTAATTTTGTTGAAATTTGTTATCATGAATTAAATTCTGGTAAATACCTAAATATGCGACATTATCTTTTAACTAATATTACGAATGAGATAATATATATATATTTATATAACTGAATCTCTATTTTCCTTGGTCATCGCATCACGCGTGATTTGTTGTGTTATTTACTGTTGGAAGGTTCTTTTTTCAATTCTTACGACGACTGTCTGGTGAATTCGCTCCGGACTACAAAGCCTGGTGGCTGTGGGTTCGAATCCCGCAAGGGGAAAATGTTTGTGTGATGAGCACGAGCATTTGTACTTAAGTCATATTATGTTTATAAAAGAATTTAAGTATGTTTATCCGTTATCTAGTCGCCATAGTACAAGCTTTGCTTAATTTGGGGCTAGATGAAATTTTATTACAAGACAAGGACATGGGATTTTTTGTAGGTACCTGCGCATGTATTAGTGATTAAGATCGCTCTAGTCTATGTTTTCTTTTAACATAATTATATAGGTAGGTAGTCTTAATTAGGCTTATCAGAAGGTCAACAACCATTAGTCCCATAAAACAAATACAAATACAACATGACCAACAAAGTCACCTCAATTACTTAAGCCTCTGATCGATAGCTTTACCTTATAACGCAAGACATAAGCAATGTTGCTCGATCATTACAAGTAAACAATATAGCAGGTAGTATCAGGGCTGACTGACGAAACTAACTGGTCAAAAGTGCAGCTATGTCAGATCACCTTGGTTCTGTAGTCATAATGTTAACTTTGTCTAATAAAATAGTAGTATCACACATTACTTTGCATAACATTAGAATTAGAATTAGAACGCGGCGCAGCGTAGGAAGTCCACTCACAAGGTAGACAGACGACCTGATAAAGGTCGCAGGAAGACGCTGGATGCAGGCGGCTTCCAACCGGCCAATCTGGAAGTCAGTGGGGGAGGCCTATGTTCAGCAGTGGACGTCCTATGGCTGAAATAATGATGATGATTATGAGAATTCCGTAACTAAAAATGAAACCAAGTTAATTTACTAATTCTTCCCGGTAGTATTAGTAAATTAACTTAGTTTTTTTTTTTTATATTTATTTATAGCAACCAAACTTACAACTATCATAACAGGTTACCCCAATGCGATAATGAAGACAATACATAAAATATAATATTTCAAAACAACTATTTTAGGTACACTTATAATCTATAGCTACAAGTAAAGAGAGCAACTCTTGTGAGTTCACTCAGAGAACACACAAATGGTCCACCTCTAGCACAATCATGTTGATGCCTAACCGCGCAGCAAGTTAGTGCGCGCACGCGGCGTCGCCAGCAGCGGCGGCCGCCGCCTTCTCTCCGCATAACGGTCGGGCACACTAAACCATATGTTTTTTAATAAGTCCGGATTATATGTTTTCCCTCTTAACAATTTTACTAAATATAGTATCAGTCCGACGTCTCTTCTGACTTCGAGTTTATTGTACTCTACCATGCCTAAAATAAATAATGTCGGATACATTAATGGGTAGAACGGATATACCCCGTACTGCCTTAAATATATATACCTTATAAATGTATTTTGTATTTTCTCAAGCATGAGAGGCTGTATTTCTTTTCGTGCGGTGCCCAGACAAATGCGTTACATTCGATGTGACTCTTAACGAGAGCATTATATAATAATATTATTGCTTTGATATTGGTAAAACCATGAGCTCTGCGTAGTATAAAACCCAAGTTTCGGCATGATTTTTTACAGATGTTATGTACATGATCGCGAAATTCAAGCGACCCCGTAAGACGCACGCCCAGATCCCTTACCTTATTTACTTTTGCTAAAGTCACACCCTCCACCCTGTAACCGTAAACAATTGGTTTTCGTGAACGATAGTATATAGAATAGTAACATATTGTCTTGGTAATCAAGCACAAGTAAATGTAAAATGCACCGCCCGTACTTCCCGCAAATCGCATGCAAACTCATATAAATGCAACTGCTAGGACGCAACTTACTCAAAGAGAAAATTTTATTAGTAAGTTAGGAAACCCCACCCCCCTTCTGCCTCTAGTCACGTTGACAAGGTGCAGCGAGGTGCAGGTGATAATCAAAGAGTTTCGTCCCACCAAAGCCCCGGTCCAAACCGTATAGAGATCTAATAGAATTTTATGCATTCTGTCCGCACAGCTTCTCTTTCTGTTGATGGCTATCATCAACGCGCTATGGCCCACTGCGTATTTTACCGCTGCGTAGAAAGAGTATTGTTCATAGGTTTCTTCAATCCCGGTAAAAAACGGTCAGATCCCACTAGTTACAGACCCATCGGTCTCTGAAAGACTATGGGCAAGTTATGCGAATGTGTAGTGAGTTTTCTGACTAAGAGATTTTTAGCAATAATCTTGTAATAATCGAGCAGTTTAGCTTTGGAGCCTGTTACTCTTGCGTCCAACAGGTGCACCGCTAGCGAAGCACATACTAGACGCTCTGAGATCGACCTACCCCCAGTTTGGGCCTGCTAGAAAGGAGCCCAACAGCGTTCCGGCCTGTTTCGGCAGTCCCGGTCCCGTTGGCACCACCACTATCTGGTTTGACGCTTGGTAGGGTGCTGTATGCACTCGACACTGGCCAGATCATGCCCGCTAGTATGGGGCTCGACAAGTACGAGTATGAGGCCTCACACTCGGCTGGGTCGCGGCAACCGTGCTCGCCACAACTGCTATGTGTAGCTGACAAGGCCTTCCTCAAAGGTAAAGGTTTTTAAGGTCTATCCGAAACAAAACACAAGGATTAGGTACAATATAATAACACAGAAAACACATGCAGTTATTTCCTTAGTTCTAGACATATTTGTGATTTGGTGTTGTGGTACCGTCGTTGTTTATGATTTCTATAACACAAGCTATTTATATACATAGGATCAGAGAAATGTATGGGATGTTATCCAATATTTTTTTTTTAATTATTATTTATATATGTTTACATAACACGTTTTAATTTCTACGTGACATAATAATAATGACAAATTAAAACTTCACCACGCTCCCGCTTCACTCCGCCTAATCTGAAAGGTTGCTTGATATTTGGCTACATAACCCTAAAAACACGCGTCCCAGCAAAATGATTTACGGAGGCTTAGATAGGTAATGAGACTAAATGATTTACGGCAGCGGTCGAGGCCAAATTGACATCTTCTATCTAACAATTTAACACGACGTGAGCGGCGTTGCTGATAAATTGTTGAAGAAATATTTTAGGCTCCTATTTTTTTAATAGTTTCCTGTCAACAAATAAAGTGCTGATAGATTTATGGAGGACCTCTATTATGTGTGCCAAGACATTTTTTTTTTATTTGAAATGCCCACACCGAAAGTAAATCTTGTTGTAATAAAAAATTTACAAAAAAATTAAAACCCTCCAAATAGGACATAAGTAACCCAAGAGAACTCGCTGAAGGCTGTCATTCTTTGCCCTGAATTAAGAATAGGGAAGAGATTACAATTATTTACGTATACAACGTAATTTTAATCAGTCAGCGAATGGCAGCCCCCGACATCATAGCAGCAAAGACCGTGGCCTCCATTCTAAAATCTTTTTTGTTCCATTAACGTCGTCAACGTAGAATTATTCTACGTGCTGCTTTGTGCCCCGCCCACTGCTATTTAGCTTGCTAATCCAGACAGATTAGCAAGCTATAGCCAGACGTCTGTCAGCGACTTGTTTGTTTACGGATCTCTTCATTTCTGATTCAATGTCGCAAAGAAATACCAAGTATATGCCTATCCATTCCATAGTACGCTGTGCAACCTTGAGCTTTCTTATGAGTAGTACCGGCAAGTGCAGCGTAGGTTGTCCACCAACAAGGACAGAAAACCTAGTAAAGGTTGCAGGCTGCCTCATTGAAAAATTATGTTGTCAAACCCAAAAGATTAAAAAAATTAAGTAAATCCGATGACAATTTAAACTTTTCCTGAACCTAAAACTGTAACAAATTGTTTAATTTTGGTTCTTTCATCAATGGGTGGGTATCCCTTAACACTTTAGCAGTCCAGTGTACCACATGCGGTACTCAGCTGTTGTGCCTGTGTGTCTGCTTTGTAAACTGCTAAAGCAGTATTATCGCGCTAATAAATTTAAGATTACAATCTCGCATACACTTTATGTCACGGTGACAAGTTATAGGTTGTAATCCAAAAAATGCTTTTAAACAACGGGAAAAATGTACCCCCAGTATCTTAAATACTGCTTTTCGCACCGTGATTGATGGAACCGCGCGTCAACCAATCACAACGGTTAATTGTGGAGGTGGCAAGTCGATTGCTTAATCAGCGTTTAATGCCGGTACGGGCGACATGCCGCAGGTTGTTTGAGTTTTTTAACAGTTTTTTTTTTTTAACAGAATAAGCAAGGGCCTATGAGCTCTTAAAGCAGTCTTGCCTTTGAATCACCCTGCTTTTCCGTACAATCACAGTAGATTCCATGCTTTTTAAAAACAATACTGCTTTAACAACTCATAGTGCGGACCTGAACTGAGTCAAAATTAAGAAGCAGTTCTATTCTGCAGATAGTATACCTACCACATTGTTGTACGGCCTTACAAAGGGGCAAAGTCAATAGCGGGCTGTTCGCTACCAAACGTTCAGTTTAATGAAGCTAAATATTGAATCGTCGAATTGTCTATGTGCAAACGCAATCGCATTCGTAGTTTGTGGATCTGTTCGTAATATGTGTCTGATTGTAGCTGGATAATAATGAACATAATAGTTAGGCAGTCTAGATTGATAGCTTTAAACCTCACGTAACAAGCGAACCTCTCTGGGAGTCGATGTCAATTGATATTCGATTGTGTCTATCTGTATGAGTGGCAAGTGGTCAAAATTAAACTGTGACTTGTTGCTATTTCAGCGCTTTTGGGGATAAAAAAAGGTATGAACTTTTAATGTTCGAATCCCCCAAGGATGTTTAAAAAAGGATTTAAGTATGTTTATCCGTTATTTAGTCGCCATAATACAAGCTTTACTTAGTTTAAGAAGAAGAATCAAGAATCAAGAATAATTTATTTGTTTTGAATAGGGTACATCATAAGGTTACAAACAAATATAGGTTTCACTTATTCAGCCATAGTCAATAGCATACAAATATATCAACAAACAACAAACAAGTCGCCTCCAAACAATTTAAGTTATTAATCAAATTTATACACGCATACATACCTTTTGAAAAAACGTCAGTTATGTCAGTTATTAATTATTAGGTAATGTCAACTTTACAATCTAGATATTCATTAACTGAGTAGAAACATTTTATCTTGAGCCAGTTAAATAGTTTATTTTTAAATAAATTTAATGGTAGTTCAGTCAATGAATGCGGCAGTTTATTATATATTTTTATACAGCTTGGATAACAGTTTCTTTTATATAAAGTGGTTCGTATCTTGGGCAACAATAGCCTTCCCCGATGTCTAATTGATTTAGTTGCATAATCATCTTGATGCACAAATAAAGACGGATAAGTTTTTACAAAGACACAACATTCCAGAATATACATTGATGGAAGAGATAGGAGATTCAGATCGGGAAATAGTTGCTTGCATGAGGTTAGAGGAGGAACGTTGCATATGGCACGAACACATCGCTTTTGAGATATGAAGGCTCTAGGCATATCTATGGAATTCCCCCAAAATATTAGCCCGTATTTGAGGTTGGATGCTACATATCCATGATATGCCATTAGAGCAGCTTTCTGATTTACTTGGGTCGTTAGACGCCAAAGAGCATAAGAAAATCTGTTGATTTTTTTGCATACGTTTTCTATGTGCTGTTTTCACGAACACTGACTATCTATAATAAAACCCAAGAAAACAACTGTCTCCGATTTAGTCATATTTTCGTCGTTAATTTTAATACTAAGATTATCTTTAGGTTTTCTGTTAAAAAATTGTACGTATTTAGTTTTATTAGGATTCATGTGTAAGTTATTATTTTCCAACCAATTTGATATTAGTATGATAGTGTTGTTAATTTCTTCAGTATAGTTTTGGTTGGGAGCTTTTGAGATTACAACTGATTAGGGCTAGCTAATTGGTGTGATTGTGGAAAAATAATATTTATTTATTTATGAATGTTATTTAAATTTTATTTTAGTTTACTGCAAATGTAATCAGTCAATATTATTATCAACTATCGAATAATGTCAATTTTATAACTTCTGGAGGGCACATTGTACTATTGAGTAATATTAATGATGAAGTCGTGATACATATTTGCACATTACCATTGTGAAATACACAATTTAGGTGACATTGTTGTTAAGTGCAAAAAAAACGGTTTAGTAACTGACTTTAATTATTTTTTCTCCATTACACCATTGGTCTCCAAAAAGTTATTTACTCATAGTTACAACAACCTGTAGAAGCATGTCTCTCGTTCAACCTACCTTATATTTTACTGCACTAAACTGCAATTTCAATCGAGCGCAAACTTGAGAAAAGACCCAATCAAGCGCATACACCGACGTCAGACGCTGCTCTTTTGTCATGCATGAGCCTGGGTTGGCCGCGTGCACCAATTATCCATCGCATCTGTCCATACCGGGTGTCTATTAAATAACAATGAACAAAACATTGATTTGAAACAAAATTTAAACTAAGTTTAACTTTTTTAATTGATCCTTTTAGATTTTTCTGATCAAATACAACAACATTTACTATAAAAACTTTTTTTTTTGCGAGCACAGCAGATTTGTTTTAAAGCTTAATGTATATTATTATCTAGAACACAACATCAAAAATAGCTTAGTGTCTCAATTTTCCAAAAAAGAATCTCATTGCAAAACTTATCACAATATTTTGACAAAATCACTGCGGAAAAGTCAAAGAAGCCAGGTTCATGTGACATTTAGAAAAGTCTGAAGTTCTGAAAATTCGTTTTTGATCGGTTACTTTTAATGCTGACTGTATACGCTGACCATACATTTATTCCACAGCATTTGACGCCAAAAACAGCTGCAAATGGATTACTACGTTATAGTTATTACGTTTCTATACTTATACACCCTTAAATATTTATTATAACAAACCATTTAGGACCTGCCCCCCTAGCATGACCATCAAAACACAATATGATATGATACGATATAGCGATATATCGACACCAACTGTAAAAATATGACAGATATAGCCGCTATTTTGAATTTTTATCGAAACAGAGATATAGATAAAAGGTATAAATGTGATCATAATATTTCCTGTAAAATGATAGGGTCTTTGAAAAAGTAATCTTAAATCTTCTTATTACTAACATGGCCGAATAATGGCGCAGCATAGTAATAAGAAAGCGTATTTTTTCAGAGATTGTAACTATTGAAAAATTATCGCTTTCCTAGGTTTCTAGGGGGAATATGACAAGATTTATCTATAACTCTCCATAAAATATTTGTACTAATTGAATAATCGGGGTATAATATAATACTCTTAATATATGATTTTCACTTGTTTGTATTGCTTCTACCTCGACCAGAGAGTAAATCGAGCGGACGCCGACGTGCCTTTATCATGCATCGAATGTCGCCGCCTGCACCAATTATGCACTGGTCGCACCTGCTGATACTTACTTTATAAGTATATTCTTAGGTAGTTGATACTACAATTT
Organism: Anania hortulata; assembly: GCA_963576865.1. Taxonomy (NCBI): domain Eukaryota; kingdom Metazoa; phylum Arthropoda; class Insecta; order Lepidoptera; family Crambidae; genus Anania; species Anania hortulata. Next base: position 8,805,415 of record OY756408.1, on the reverse strand, counting down.
TGTTATAAAGACCGATTGGGTCAATGTAGAAAACGAACTTTTCTTTGAAATGAAATGAAATTTATTTGCATTTATGAAAAAGGGTACATTGTGGATGGAGTTGCGGTATAACGTTCAGCTTTTTTAGCCATTTACAAATAGCATGCAAATATTAAATAAAATAAATGTAAGTCTAATTGTGGAAAATGTAAAATGTCAATGTCAAAACGAATAAAATAAATTAAAATACAAATTTAAAACAAAAATTGGAAACAATTAACCTAATACCTTTTTTACTGGTCTGAGTGTTGTCGTACCATTGTTGTTTCTGATTTCTATAATACAAGTGCATTCATCAGAGCAGTGTATGTGTATTGGTCATTTGGTCATAATAAAAAGAAAACAACATCGCAATCAAAACTATTTAAATTAAAATATTTAAAAAAGGAATGAGAATACATAACCTCTCATACAATTTTTTTTATAGTACATTGTTAACCTAGGTTTCAGTCCCGAGACGGGGTTTGGCGCCCTCACTACGCTCGGGCGCCAATAGTTCGAGGGACTAAATACGTCTTTAATCCGAGGTAAACACTGTGCTTTTCATTACGAATACAAGGAGAGTAAAAATAAAAATATTAATTAGTTGAAGAAAAAAATTTGTGAATTTTAACGAAACCGTACCAAAGAGTATGCAATCACCACGTTCTACAACTCGATAAAACAAATGAAGATCGGATTGCTGCTTTGCAGCCTATTTTTTTCTATGGCCCGCCAGCTATTCGGCTATTATTTTTCATTTTCATCATCGAAAAAATGGTAAATATTTTGCCCAAATCTGTTATTTTAAAGAAATAGTTGAAAGTAAACTTATAATAAAGTCATACTTTTTTAAAATTAATACTTAACTTTATGTTACTTAATTCAATTTTACATCGCGCTGATATTAAGCGGCTGTATAGAAAGTTGCAACATGGTTCAATAGAAATTTAAAAATAGAACAAGTTTTTTATTTTTATAATTTGACATCTGTCAGCTATACGATTCTCCCTAGCACTAAAAAGTATTACTTTCAACCCGCTCCTCAGGCAGATTCAGACCTACTTTCCAAGTATGAGTAATGAAAATAAATTTACCTGTCCTGTGATCTTACTAATATTATAAATGCGAAAGTTTGCATAATTGGTTGTTACTCAATCATGCCAGAACGGCTAAACGAACTTAGAAAAAATATGGCAATGCACAGAAATAAATTATAGCCTGAGAGAGCAGATTGGTTACTTTTAGGCCGGATAATTGTACAATTCTCGAGAAATGCTACTTACTGTTAGATGTCGCTGTTCACTTGACAAATATTTTTGAATGTATAAAAATTGTAACACTAGCTGCTGCCCATGACTTTCTTCGCGTAATCATTAGTTTAGACTGACTATGATTTTTCACATACCACGCGAACGAAGTTGCGGACAGCAGCTAGTAGCAAATAAATATATTTACAGTAAAAATATCAAATAAATCCTAATATGAGCCCTACTATGAGTTGCTTTGGGCCATACTTCACCACTCGGGCCGTAAACAATGCTCTTGTAAATACCACTTATTATGGTCTAGAAACGCTCATTGCCAACCCATTCGCGACTCTGCAATAGCGGCGAAGGTTGCTTAACTTGGGTAAAGTAAAGTAAAAGTTTATTCTGTATAAAAACTTAAACTACATACATTGATATTAATTGTTTAAAAATATTATATTTTCAAAATAATATAGAATTTGCTGATAACACTAGATAATTATGCTTACGCTTCTAACTATATTAATACCTACTTACGCAAATCACTATCGAAGCGCTGCCACCGCTAAGCTACAAAAGCGCCTCTGAAAAAGAAAATACACAGTAAAGGCAAAAATTTAAATAATAACTTAGTAGCGTGAGCGATGATACCACGCCTACTTTACTCGTTAATGGCTATAAATTATGAAAAGTATCGCAAAATATTTTAAATACAGGCTTGCGCGCAGAAAACATACATGGGACTTAATTAATTATTCCTACAATGTTATAATGTGAGGTAATAAAAACTGTGTTTTTATTTTATTTTATTAATGTTCTTGTCAAGTTGAAAGGTTGCAGGTAGTGTTGCCGCTCGATAGGTCAATATCGATTGGCTATCGATAGCCTATCGATAGTTGAAGGAAAAACGATACTATCGATAGTCTATCAATTCTATCGATACTATCGATAGTATCGATTGTCCTATCTATTGTATAGATGAATTTAGCGTTCAACTATCGATTGCAAAACTATCAATTTTTCGGCAACACTAGTTGCAGGAAGCCGCTGGATTCAGGCCGCTTCTAACCGGCCAATCTGAAGGCGGAAGGCCTGAAATGATGATCATGATCATGTCAAGTTGGAACAGACAACTAACTGGGATGTGTTTGCATCTGATTCAATCACACATTCAAACTCTACTTAGTATACAAAAAAAGACAAAAAATGGCTTTCTTTAATTTCGAGATAACTACCATAAAATAAGTTTCTAGTTACCAAAACTTCGAACGACTGTATTTAAGATTTGGAAAAAATCGGCCAATTGCGTGTCGGGCCACGCGCAATGTATGGTTCTGTAGTATTCCGTTACACTGTTACTGAATTAACAACATCATATAAGTAACTTTCTTTTCCAAGTATATTTTATTTTATATTACTTTATTAGATGAATATAAACAGTAATTTACAAATTGGTTTACAATAAGATATAATAATTTTAGAATTTAGTACACACCAACGACATGGTCCACATATAGTTACATTAGAAATAGGGCTACTGCTACTAGACATAAGACACAGATATTTTACACGTTAACTCGGTAACTTGTAAAGCTTATTATTATAAATTATGTATTATTGTATTATGATAGCTTTCCTTTTAACTTTGTTACACAGGGTGAACAAAAGAATAGGAGACTCCTAACCACGCGATCAGCTGTTAATATACAACAACTTTTACTATTGGAACAACATCGAAATCGGAAAAAATAATTAGATGCTCCATACAAACTAACGTGCTACCTCGATGATAATGTATGGAGCATCTGAAAAAAAAAACACGATTTTGATGTTGCTCCCACAGTAAAAGTTGTTGTATATGAGCAGCTGATCACGTGGTTTAAAGGAGTGTCCTATTCTTTTGTACCTGTATACTACTGTTTTAATTTTTTTCTTATTTTTTAAAGCAACCATTTCGCTAGCAGACGGGGGCTGATGCTTGACTCTAAGAGAACGGATCCCTCAATCGAAAAATAGTGTTTGCACACCTATAATATTATATTAAGCTATCTATCCAACGATACGCCACATCATGCGATAGACAAGAAAAAAAACATCCCCACTACCAGTGCCACTACTAACCAAAATTATTTTTTTCAATTTTTTTTTTTTCAATTTTATGGCATAAGTTATATGTAGGTATGTGTATACCATTGCAAAGTTACGGCTTTCTGAACTAACCTTAATATTAAACATTATCATAAGTATGTATACAAACATTTTGTGTCAGTTTTTTTTAAACCTTTGCACATTTCTTTTACGCTATATACGCCCTACTACGCTACTCTACTACAACTAAAGGCTGCCTGTACTTATCTGTCTTGTTTGTAAAAACCTTATATTTTTTTGTGAATTAAAGTAATAACGGATATGATGTAACATAATGCGCCTGAAAGTGTAATCAAGGCAAATGCATAATATATACGTAATTCAATAGCCACTATTTCATATTTTTAACTATCATCGAATAATAAATTCGCTCGTAAAAGGATAATTAAGGCAATTTTTTCTTTGTTTGACTGTGACTAGGGACATTACATATATTTATTTTTAATACACATAAAATATACATAAATCTGAGATAGGTTCCATTTACGCCGGAGATGGGGCAATTTTGCGCATTCTCCTTTCTCAATTGATATTGATCTCTACGTGTCGAACTAAAAGTTGAAAATCAGTTCAATGACGTTTAAGTTTTTAGGAACGTTTTCCTGCTGTTGACTGTACATTATATTTGCTTGATAAAAAGTAGTCCGCACTTTCACTAAATTTCACTAATCTTCTAATGAGTAGCTCAACTTAACTTCGATACAATTTTTTTTGGGGATTTGACTTGGATCCTCACTAAATATACACAGAGGTATTCTAGTTAACCCCAGTCGGGATTAGTTGACAGGCGGCGAAACCGCAAAGTACCCGTGTTCACACTCCAATAAGCTTTATTAATTTGACTAACAAACAAGTAACTTAATAAGTTTAGTATGTGGGTTTTTAGAATGAAAACTGGGCTGTTTGTTGACAAACAGGCTTTGAAGCAAATTTAAAAAAAACAAATTAAGTACCAAAGACCTTTTTTTAAATTCAATGTAACTGTGCAGAACTTGAGCGATAGATTGATCCAAAAAAATTTTTTTTTTTTACTAGTGTAATCGTAACAGAATTTGCTTTTTCCTACTACCTACACAAAATAAAATAAGATTATGCTTATTAGGCCTCATGTATTAAATAATATCTGAACCTAGTTACATAATAGTCAATAGTCTTTTTCTAATCGAAGAATATTTAACCTACCCAAAAAGTTAAAGGTCACTGACAACATTTTGCAACTTTAAGTCCGACACGTAGATATCAATTATCAATTGAGAAAATATGTCATTTTGTGGTTGGTTGATGAGCTGTTGTCTGTACATAAGTTTTATGACTATGGAATACAAGTAATAGCCCAAATAGTGAGAGCCTGCCTGCCTAGCATGAGCACTAAAACACGATATGATATAGCGAAATATCGACACCAACTGTAAAAATATGATAGATATAGCCGCCATGTTAAATCGCCGTCACATATTAAGATCGCTGTTTTGATAAAAAATCAAAATGGCGGCTATATCTCTCATATTTTTAATCTTGGTGTCGATATATCGCTATATTATATCGCGCGGGCTGGTGCCTGAAATAGGTTTCCAATTAAAACCCACAGGTCACAATAATAGAATAACAAGATATTGCAAAAAAATATTAACTATGTATTTTTTTAAATTATTTATTGTTCATTTAATGTTACTAAATACTGGTACAGAGAAGGATTTTAGTTAAACCCGGGCTCATTCGTTATTATTAGCTAACGTGAAAGCGAAGACCGTTAAATTCACGTTTCACACTGCAGTAGGCTTATAACTTTTGGCATGATGTATAATGTATATCACCGTGCAAACTAGGTACAGTCAGCATCAAAAACAGCTTAGTATCAGAATTTCCCGAAGGAATCTCAGTGCTAAACACATCACAATAGTATAATAAAACCTCTACGAAAAAGTCAAATAAAGAATCTTCATTCCTGTCCTGTCTAGGTTTAATGGTGACATTGAGAAGAGAAGTTTTGAAAATTAGTTTTTGATCATCTACTTTTAATGTTGACTGTACACCGATGTGATTATAATGTGAACTTGTCATTATTTTATTTATCGAATTATTTTAGAGTACATAATTATTTAAGGTTGCAGCAATAATAAAACATTTTCGAAGTAATTTTATCAATAATTAGGTAAAATTATCACAAACATTTACTTTAATAGGTAGTTTTACTGAGTACTATATTTTTTCGAGATTATTAAAGCCCTAGTTCAATATAGACTGATACCCACAGAACAGGTATGATAGAGTTGTAAATTGACGGTCATATGCTATAAGCGTCCGTCATTTATGATAAATGGTCGGTCACATTGGACATTTATTGTCACAATGGTCACTATTTTTTTTTTTGTATAAATTTAAAAAAGAAGTATTCCACTAAATTAAGTCTTAAATGTTAAGTATAATAGTTATGACAATAAAAACATACAATAAAACATGTAATTGGATCTGGATCGAACTAAAAAACAAAACTCGCGCGTAACGATACGACACTTTTTAGCTTGTTTGTGCAGAAAGATTTTAGAAATTTCATTTCTTTAAAGATCACCACTACTAAAGCCTGTCTCTCTTATAAATAATAATGCACAAATTTGTGCCCAAATGTTTTTTTTTCATAGTTTGTCAATAGAATTGAATGTGACGTTACTGACAATAAATGTCCAAAATGTCCGGTCACATTGAGAAAATGTCCAATTTGCTCGGTCATATTGGTCAGACATTTATAACGTGACGGACACTTTACAACTCTAGGTATGACACGCTACGCTCCGCGCTAATATTTTTCTAGTAAAACTTTATTTTGTACATAAATGAATGAATATAGTTGATTTGGCAATACCTACTCGTACAGCGATAATGTTAAGTACTTTAATACTCGAGAACAGATCCCCTAGCATGAACACTAAAACACGATATGATGTAGCGACATATCGACACCAACTGTAAAAATATGATAGATATAGCCGCCGTATTGAATCACCGTGCCGGTGACGTAAAAAAAAATAAAAAAAAACGATAAAAATTAACATGGTGGCTATTTTATACAGGGTGTAACGAAAAGGTGAAATAAAACTTTAAGGGGTTATTCTACGGCTAAATTACATCAACTTTTTCTATGGGACCAACATCGAAATCGCAAAAAAAAAACACTTTCCCATACTAAAACGCGACCAGCTGGCATCAGTTTGTATGGAAACGTCAATTTTTTTTTTGAGTTGAGAAAAAAATGACAGTTCGTGTATAATATTATATCGTGATTTGGTGTACATGCAAAAGGGGCTGAAGAGTATTTCCTGTCGATATAAAATCATAAAATTTTGTAACAATCATGGTTTCATACACAGATTAAGAGTATGGTTTCATTGGACAAGTTAAAAACATCCGAATTTTTTTTACTTATATTTATTGCGATTCGTATAGTCTATTTTAAAGAATTCTTTCCATCATTAAATTAAATTAATAATAATAAATTTAAAAACCGGCCAAGTGCGATTCAGACTCGCGCACCGAGGGTTCCGTACAAACCTGTAGATATATAAGTAAAAGTTCACCCAAGCTTAAAGGTATTATAGACTTGAGGATTTGGTATGAATTTCAATTTAATACCACTACGCGTTCATCAGAAAAGGGGTAGTAAGTTTAAAATTATTAAAAATATTATTATTATAAAATATGATGTAACTAAAAATTTACGGTTTTCGCAATTTTTCCTTTATCTGTGCTATAAGAGGTTGCTTTGTGCCAAATTTCTAGATTCTGAGTTCACGTGAAAAGCCCTGTTGGCCTTATTACAAAAAAGATAGACTTTTTAAACCATGTCTAAAGAATAGCCATACAATTTGAAATATTGACACATAATACATGTCTCGGTTATGTTACCATACTTTTTAATTGGTTGGCTAATCTTTAGGCAGTGTTTAAACCTAGTCTTTCTTTTTTTGTCATAAGGCCCTGTAGGTATTGATTCCCTTGCGAGTATCGAAAATTTGCGGCATAAACGGCTGTATCTTTTGATTGCGTTGGCTTAGAAGTTTAATTTTTTTACAGCTCTACTACTCGACTAAGGGTTCCGTTTTTTCCATTAAATAACAAAATAGTTGTTTTACATGTATTCGTTTTTCATAATGCTGGCTGGAAAACAACTGAGGACCATAGAGTTTGCTGACTAGTATTTGTGTTTAAGACTCAGCAACGGCCGGCGTGGCGGGCCTTAAGCCCACTGGGGCCTTATTTATAAGACTACCCGTGCCGGTCGCACGAAGTTCACAGTTTGTTTCTTCAATACTAAAAGTTGGCTACTTTAAACTTTGTCGATATTTTTTAGCTAGCACTTAAACATTTGTTTTAAAATATTTAATAAGATTCTCCACTTTGTTCTTTGTAAATAAGTATTCTAAAGATAATGTTATTAGTTATTTTTATTTATGTAAACTTTATAGTACAGATTAAACAACAATGTACAAAATGTTGTCTGGGCTATGTGGCATATCTGCCAGTTGAATATTAGAATAAACAGAAATGTTACAAGGGCGATGCGACAAAGGAAAAACAAAGTCATAAAATATAATTACCACTCGTACATAATACAATCTAATAAAAAGATGTACTTCTAAAAAAACATGGCAAAGTCGTCATCCTTAACCTAACCTATTTCCAATGTTTCACTTTGAAATATATCTACCGACGGTTTGTATTTTGGAAAAAGCAAGTTTAATGAAATAAGTTTTGTGCTATCTTGTTCTACTCGTACTGTGTCGTAAATAAGTTATTTCGAAATTGAATTTTCCTAGAACTCGTGTGCTATTTTAGCTTAATTTTATTATTTATCATCATTGTCATCATTTCAGCCATAGAAGGTCCACTGCTGAACATAGGCTGCCAAGCGTGGCCACTGCCACGCTTGGCAGGCGGGTTGGCGAGCGCAGTTTTTTTATAAGATTTCGCACGCAGACGCTGCTGCCCGTCTTGTACTACAGGAATTAGTCGCCTCTTACGACACGCCTCCTGTTGGCGGTGGGAAATGTATTCTGTACGGCCGTCCCCACACGGCACATTATATTTTGTTATTCAGTACCTACTTTAGTCGGCTATTAGTTTTTTTTTTTTATCTTCAAACCAAATCAATAATCCTCTAACGACGTCAAGACGGCACAAGAGAGGTTAATATCCACGGGATCGGATATACAAGATAAGGGCGGAAAAAACCGTGAGCGTGCATACGATATTTTCTCTCACATTTTATCTAACTTTTTTTATTTTATACTACCAAATTTTAAATTGACAAGGGTCTTATGGACCCAAAGATCATCATCAAAACCAAGAACTTGATTTTAATTAGGTTACTATCAAATTAAATAAAGACTAACGGCTTTGCTAGGAGTAGTTTGTTTGCTTAAGCTAATTAAAATAGGTCGAGAAAAAAAAAACTTGTATATAGTATGTCATAATGAAGTTTTTACGAAATGCTTAGGTACCATCGTTGTTTCTGATTCCTGTAACACAAGCGCTTTAGCTACTTACCATAGGATCAGAGCAATGTAAGTGATGTGGTCCAATATTTAATAAAAATGATTTGGACTGCTCGACGATTTCTAGCAGGCCTGTCTTAACAAAATTGTTTTCCTTAGATCGTGGTACCAAATCACGTTTTCTTAAAAATAAGTTTGTAATAAAGCGTTACTTAATAATTGTGTGGTTTTCTAAGAGTGTACGGTTAGGCCTCGTGACCATGTTCTTTAATCGGCACATGTGTGATGTGTGCAATGATTAAAACATCGACACGAACTAATCATTTATTTAACCTCTGCGACCCAACCAAACAATGTCACCAAACAATATTTCTTGATTAACTCGACGTGCAAATTGTATAATCATAATCTCTTCGGAAAGGGGCCCCGAGCGGCTCCGACGCCTTGATAATCCATTTAAAGTTGGTCGGCGCTCATCTTGGCGATTGGGCCCGTCGCCGACAACTTATTGGATTTGCAAGCAAAGAACGATTTAAACATTTAACCGTCGCGGTATTTAAAGGTTAATAGCGTTAGCGGCTCTAAAGAAAATTTCTTTGATTACGAAAAAACGTGTTCTAAATTTATTTTAAAGTGCGAAAGGGTAAAATAAGTTTAATAAAGTTTTACAATTATTTATCTATTTGGATTTGTCATGTTAGGAAGTTGTTACGAAACTTTAAACTCCTCTTGTTTAAGTGTTTTCTGATAAATTTAATTGCGGATCAGAAGACTATTTCCCTCCGAAACTGTCAATTCTTATAATAGAATAGTTTATTGGCAATCAACCTTAAATACTGGTTATACTGGAGTTGTATTGATGTAATTTGTATAAATTTTTCGTTATGTTTTAAAACTGAAAAGATAGGGAACATCTGCGATAATAAGTTGTGTGCACCCGTTGAAAAACTTATCTGTATATTTATTTATTTAAATTTTATTGCACAGATAAGATCGTACAATAGGTGGACTTAATGCCATGTAGCATTCTCTGCCAGTCGGGTTATAAATATTTATAAGAATTTGCACGTTGCTGGCGTTAGATTAGAATATGTCGGTAAATATTATTTTAAGAACATTGTGTAACCATATTCTGGCAAATAAATGATTTTATTATTATTATTATTACGTATTAATTTTGGTTTTGTTTAATTGGTATTATACTCGTAGCTAGAAGTAATCAATGAGTTTTAATTAATTTGACATTTAATTTTAACGACAATAAAATTAAAACAGTATTTTACTGAATATTCAACTCTTAAATGTGTGTTTAATGGCATAAGTACCTTGCTACCCAGAGAACATTTAAGGAGATTTAAGCTCGTTTGAGTTAATAAAACAACGAGTAAACAGACTATCTAAGCGGTTAGCGGGCTACAGAGAAGCATTTGCGAATTACTTTTTAAATATTTAAGTTAAGATTCGCAATTTCTTGTGAAATGACTCCTTTGTCTGGTTTAAGAGCGCAACACAATTTGTGGCTTATTCAGAAACTAGTTAGTCGTTACAGCCCATAACAGTTTGTTACTAAATTTATTGTTACACTAGCTCTTCAAAAAATAAAATTTGACATGTGTTAAAAATGGTATTAGGTATATGTTTCCAATTTTTGTTTTAAATTTGTATTTTAATTTATTTTATTCGTTTTGACATTGACACACATTTTCCACAATTAGACTTCAATTTATTTTATTTTAATATTTCCATGCTATTTGTAAATGGCTAAAAAGCTGAACGTTATACCGCAATTCCATCCACAATGTACCCTTTTTCATATGCAAATAAATTTCATTTCATTTCTTGCTTGCCACTAAAGCCAGTTTAGACAGTTTAGAATTAAGCCAAAGACAACATAAAAAAATACAATTAATTTCTGTAAATAGGCTTAAATTAAGTACTTTAACACGTCCTATTTTTTACGCTATCTCTGCTTCAGGACAAAATAGCGCTGAGCAAAAAGCAGCGCAAGAAACTCGTTCACTGTTGTCAGAGTCGTTAAATAGTATGTTTACAAGAAAATAATACATTTTTGATATTTAAATAGTCATTAACGGTATAATAACCTTTTCAACCGACTTCAAAAAAGGAAGAGGTTCTCAATTCGTCGAAATCTTTTTTTTATGTATGTTCAGCGATCATTCGTTACTGCGTTGACCGATTTCGATAATATTTTTTTGTTCGAAAGGTAATACTTTCAGAATGGTCCTATATAAATTTCGTTAAATTCTGAAGATGGGATCTATAAGAAAATCATCAAACATTGCATGAACTCCGTACCAAGCTAACTGATTTTAGTATTTATGTTACCCAATATCTTCGACAAGTGTAAACCGATTTTGATGTTTTTTTTTTATCAAAAAGCTTATACTTTAAAGACACTATAAAAAAAATTGCGGAAAAAAATTAAACCCTAAAGGTAGTTCTGTAGTTCTCTCTGTTTTATTGTTTTGTGTTTTTGTTGTTACTAATATAGCTTATAAGATCTTACAAATAAAATGGACCAGCGTTGTCTAATTTAATAAAATAAATAAAAAAGGTGGAAAAATTGGAAATGAAATCGGTGTTCAGCAGTTAAATTTTGTTTGCACTCGTAAGATTTGTTTTACGATTAATCACTAAAATAGATAAAATAAGTAAATTTTATTTTAAAAAAACTGACTTCAAAAAACTAAAAAGCTAAAAATAATCTTAACACTTAAGTACCTAATCAGTTACTTTTAGAGTCGGTGCCAGCTGATGAGAGATTCAATGTTTTCGTTCATATTCATATTCATATTCATTTATTAACTTTATAATGTAAACCAATAGCAGTACAGTTAATAGGCTTAAAAAGATGGTAATAAAATAGTTACATTATAACCTCTATGAGGCATTCGTGAACTCAATTATTTGATAAAATTAATCTTAACAATATTATCATTCCATTTACAATTATAAGACAATATTTATTATTTATGCTCCTAAATTATAATAATTATGTCAATAGCGTCACTTAGTATTATATCAATGGACTAAATTACAAATGTCAAATAAAATTAAAAGTTACAATTTACAACAAAAATATCAACATAATTAAAATTCTGTATAATGTCAATTACTTTAAAAATAATAATAAAATTACAATTTGTCATTAAAATATTCACTTAAATTATAGTACGTCTTTTCAATTAATAATTTTTTCAACTCTTTATCGAATTTCATGCCTTGGAGGGCCTTAACAGAGTCTGGCAAATGATTATGCACTTTGACGGCCATATAGTACGGACCGCTCTTATAAAGCGCAAGTCGGGCTGGGGGTAGTACGAAATCATTTGCACGGCGCGAGGCGTAACGGCTTGATGCATCGTCAAAGTGTTGGAAGTACTTACTGTTTTTTCGAATAAATCGACATATCTCGTATATATATACGCAAGTGACCGTTAGTACTTTATATTTAGCAAATAATATTCTACACGAGTCTCTCGGCGATGTAAACGTTATTATCCTAAGACACCGTTTTTGCAACACAGATACCGCAGATACATCAGTCGAGTTACCCCAGAAAATAATTCCGTAACGTATCCAGGCAGCAGCGTGGCTGTAATAAGCAGTGAGAGCACACTCCTCATTTGTACTTTTTCGAAGTTCTCGCAGTGCATACGAGAAACTACTTAGCCTATTCACCACGACTTCTACGTGTGGTTTCCACGAAAGTGTCGAGTCTACCGTTATACCTAGTAACGAGAATGTATTTACCTGTTCAATTATTTGTCCCTGGTATGAAATCGAATACATTCGTTTTTTTCTCTGATATGGCCTAAATTGCATCATTTTCGTTTTTCCAAAATTAAGTGTTAGACCTATGTCTTTTAGATGTGTTATAATTTTTTGGAGGCAGTCATTTACAATACCTTGTAATTTGTTCACATTATCCAGTTCACAAGTGACTATTAGTGTAGCATCGTCTGCAAATAAAACAATTTTTTGTGGTACTATTGATGGTAACTCATTAATGTAAGCTAAAAACAACAAACAACCCAATACACTGCCCTGGGGTATAGACCCAGTTATATCTCGAGTAGAGGACCTAATTTGCGTCAGGTTTCTAGTTCTGTCATTTAAATGAGTCAATTGTACAAATTGTTTGTCGTTTGCACCGACTCCAAAAGTAACTGATAAGGTAGTTAGGTGTTAAGATTATTTTTAGCTTTTTAGTTTTTTGAAGTCAGTTTTATTTTTTTCATTTATAAATCTTAACATGCGATTATAATTTAAACATAGGTAGTTCACTAGTAGACTGAGTTTTGTTAAAAAAAATGCGAATACGTTTCCCCATGAACGAAATGATGTGATGACATATGAATAAATTACTTATCATTATGTTACCTACGGTAACAAAAAACGGAATAAAAATCCTATGTGTTAAGATAGATAAATATACTCGTATGTGCCTTTCAGCTAGTAATAAACACAGCACAATAAATTTTCACGTTTTAATAGAGGAAGACTATCCTTCTTGCAAAAGAGAAGTGCTGTTATCTCAACGCTTGAAGACAATTCAAGATCAGAGTTACGGAAGCCTCGGAAAGCGGCACTGTCCTCTCTGGCCTAGAGGATCCATTGTCTCAGATATCGTACTACATTCATAAATTGGTATTTCGATAACTTAATTCAACTGTACTAGCCAACTATACCTACTATATTGTATATAGCTTCAGGTGGCTTTAAGCCAAGAGCCGACCGCTGAAGTTGGTCTTTTGTCGCGTTCGCCAGTCGCGGGAACACAAGTAGTGTTACTATTGTCCGCGAAGTAGCTGCTTCTTTGACGAGGCTTTGTCTCGTCTTCAGAAAATATATCTCCGTTTAAAACTGAGCAACAGCAAGAATGCCTATTGTGTTATATGTGAAAAGATTCAGTTAAAATTATTTCGTTTTAACAACGATTGTTGAAGTGTGTCACGTGTGTAATACATAGATACTGCCGTGGTGGTTTAGCTTATTAAATGATTTTATTTTAAAATATTTGCTAAAATAAAAAAATTACATATGTATTTTTTTGTTATTGTCTTTTTTTCTGTCATAAAAGTGAGAGGTCAAATCGTTTTAAATACAGGAATGGCAAAGTCTATCTCCCAGAAAGTACGAAGTGCCAAATACTTTTAACTATTAATTTATATTCTATTAAAGTCTGAACGATGATTTAATGAAGTATCGATCGTTTTGTGTCCAACATTATTCTCAAAACCCTGCAACTTCTCAACAAAAGGTTGCCTTTACGCTGGCAGCACAGATGCCAGAGGCAGCTCCGACATTGCGCGGATTGTGGGACCACTGCAAACAAGTTAAAAGGATTGGCGAGCAAAGACGAGTAGAGAAAAGTTTAACTTTTGACTACCAAACCGTGTACAGTTTGATCTAAAAATATCATATTTTTCCACTTTCATGGAGCTCAAACCAATTCGGGCAGGGCTTGTGATTAAGGTTAAACCAATTTGGGCAGAGGTTGTGATTAAGGTTCTAAATAATAATAAATGTATGTTTAAGTTGTCTGTTGAAACCTACGTGAAACTTGACATTGAAACATCTCTTATGTACCTAATAGGTTGCTTTTAATCCCAGTAAATATCGTCATCATCATTTCAGCCATAAGACGTCCACTGCTGAACACAGGCGACACCTAAAGACAAACATAAACCATTAAACATACAAGTCCTAAAAATATGAGTGATAAATACATTTTTGTGGCTATCTAAATTACACGCATGAGAACTCGTAGCAAAATTTTGTTTTAAATTTAATATTGTGTTAGCTATACGACATAAATAATATAAACAATACTAAAAAGATACTATGTATGATTAGTTAAAAACAGTCATGAACGATGTGCTTCGCTAAAATTTTCTTACCGTTTATATTTCATGTAGTTTCATACCGTTCCTATCATTGAAATGTTTATCTGAAAATTAAATTTAAAACTCCACAATTCAATAAACCGTAGCATATTTGCTCGAGTATCGATTTGAGACATTGTTTTCCCAGGTTTCACAAAACAGAATCGGACATTCCCTCTTAACTCTTGCATGAAAGAATCCTGAGCAGTTGGTACCGTTCGAATCAAAGCCATATTTGAATCAACCTCAGACATATGTATGGTTTACCATACTGTGCCTTAGTTGTCAAGAGTTGTATCTTGCCAATACTCTCTTTAATCTGTGATCTAAAGACTAAGGCAAGATCACAGATTAAAGAGAGTATTGGCAAGATACTAGATATGTAGGTTGACTAATTTGAGAAGCATTATGAATCGGACATCGCCCATATGGGCATCAGTTTACATAGAAAAAACCTATTGTTAAATCGTTATCATACATTTATTCCTATAAAACCCGATATGGACAGTTGACGTCACAGTCTAGCTGTATGCTGAATGGGCGTGACCGCCCATCCCCGTCTCGTGTATTGCCATAAATACTGAAACAAAGAAAAAAAATTACATTTTCTATTGCAAATAACATTGATTACTTTTACAGTGTGTTAGTTTAATACATAAATATAAAACAATTTAAAATATAAAAAACTTATTCGAAGTGGTCTCCATTAGCTGCAATACAGTCATTTAAACGTTAAAGCCAGTTATCAATAGAAGCACGCACTCTTTTCATGGAAAAATTCTTCACTGCCAATCGTACGGATTGTTTTAGGGACTCCAAATTATCATGGCGTTTAGAGCAAGCCGTACTCTCTACAACTGACCATAAATCATAATCCAGCGGATTAAGATCGGGACTAAAAGACGGCCAGTCTTTAGCTCTGATGAAGAAGAAACGTTCGTTTCCAACCAAGACTGCGTAAACTTTGAGCTTATATACGGTCATTTTGTTTGTTAAAATATTGCTCAATTGTAAAAAAAATCTCTCTCCGTAAACAATTTTTTTCTGTGACCTCCCTTTGCTTACCGCTTCAGTAGTTGTTTCGATTTTACCACCCTATTCTTTTTTAAATTGTCAGTAAAAAAATGACCAGTACGTCTCTTATAGGCTGCTAGAGCTATGTCATCTTTTAAAATACGCGACATGGTTCTAGGTGCTATTATCATTTCCCGAGACAAAATCTTTTGCTTTCGGAAAGGATTTCTTCGAATTCTTTCCCTTACTGCTTTGACCACCTTTTTCGTACGAACACTACGAGGACGGCCAGATCTTTTTCTGTTAAAAACAGAAAAGGTCTCATTGTACCTATTAATAGCCCGGTACACAAACATTTTACTAATATCAAGCGTATGGAGAGTTTTAAAAACTGCATTTGGCTCCATACCTACTTTGTTTAATACAATCACAGCGATTCGGTTCTCTTTATCACCTCACTCCATTTTAATATCACAAAATATTGTACAATGTATTGGCGCCATAATAAGAAAACTCAATGAACAATCATATAAAAATGACAGATTCCAAATTCAAATGTAATATTTTAATATTTTTAATTGTAACAGTATTTATGGCCAGACTAAGTTATCATTCTTGATGAACTAACAGTTTCAAGATCTGCAACGTCAGAAGCAATGTTTACTTAAACCTATTCACATCCGACATAATATGAAAATAAAAAAGTTAGTCAGTAAGAATGTCGGCCATGACAGTGAGGTTTCAGTGGGTATATAGTATACTTGAGGATTGCGACCTCTCCTTGCCCAGAAGTCTCACTAAAGTAGATATGCGAAACGCATTTCGCTTACTATGTAAAGGCAAATTTTACTTAATAAACAATTTTAGAATAAATATTTATTTAAAACAAGAACTGAAAATAAGGAACTTATTATGTAATTACAATTGATTCTTATCCTAATAGACTGTTTTCAACCGACTTCAAAAAAGGAGGAGGTTCTCAATTCGACTGTATGTTTTTTTTTTTTTTGTATGTTACCCAATTACTCCACCAATTATGAATCGATTTTAATGATTCTTTTTTTGTTTGGTAGATCATACTTCAGAGGTGGTCCCATATAAATTTTATCGAAATTGATTTAGAACTTTTTGAGAAAATCAACAAATATATACCCAGATAATATTTCGATTGTGGTTCTTGTTACCTATCTTCGACAAATATGAGCCGATTTTGATGATTTTTGTTTTATTGAATAGCTTATACTTCAAAGATAATATGATAAAAGTTTGCAAAATAAGAATCACCCCTAAGGGTAGGAAAATAGGGGATGAAATCGGTGTTCAGCAGTTAGATTAGGATTTATCACTAAAAATTGATGAAATAAGTAAATTTTATTTAAAAAAAAAAACCGACTTCAAAACACTAAAATGCTAAAAATAATCCTAACACTTAAGTACCTAATCAGTTACTTTTGGAGTCGGTGCAAACAAAAACATTGAATCTCTCATCGGCTGGCACCGACTCCAAAAGTAACTGATTAGGTACTTAAGTGTTAGGATTATTTTTAGCATTTTAGTGTTTTGAAGTCGGTTTAATTTTTTTTTATTATTATTAATCTTGCTGACATGATATCGGGTCATCAGAATATTAAGTTTTCTGTTGTGTCTGCTCTTGCTAGGACGTCACAGGTCAATGAATGTGTGTAACAGCACTACAGCAAAAGTGTAGAGGCAAAATTTATGTAATCCGTTGCTGTTGCCGCAAGTAAAAAAACACTCATGTAATAAAGGATAAGCTGTTTCTATACTCTATGTGTGTAGGACACAGTAGTTACGTATTATTTTTTAAAAAACTTTATATTATATGGCTACTTGAGCTTATCTTCCCTGACAGAAAAAAATATATTAAATATAAGTATTTAAAATTAAGTAGAAGCAAAATAGTGCACATTTCTTGTTTTAAAAAAATATATATATTTCTTTTTCTATTCCATTTAATAACAGAAAAAGCTGGCTGACAGGTTGATGGACGATCAGCCGAAACCACTGGACCTAGAAACTTAAATCACCCGAAATTCAACCCTTAAATGAAGGGTGAAATGCATGAAAGTTTTTTTTTTTTTGATAAAGGTAAAAATATTTATTACCTAACACAAATAACAAAATGAATATACAGTTTGGAAAAGGGTCCATCTCATATAATTTGGCTAGACCATTTTATGACATTAATATGAAGGCACTTGTTAACAAATTTCTTTTGTCCAAATAAACGAGATAAGCTCTTTTCGACTATTCATTTTCTAACATAAATTTTGATCGTAATGTCACTCTGTAACATTTTCAATCGACTTTGAACTCTAGGGAAGGACTTAGGCTATTATTTATTAATCTAGAGTATTCTGTAATAGTTTTAGAAGTAGTGTTTAAAAAGTTACGATGTTTTTCTTACCGCAAATACATTAAGATATAAGACGCCACAGCAAACAGCTATAGAATGTAACCATTTAATTGGATGGACGAGATTTCAAAGACGATCTACTTCGACTGTGGCAGTTAAGCATTCAAACTTGTGTGTTTTGAATCCATTTATCATTTGTTCCTTCAATGGCTTCAGTCCATTAGTTATCTCGCTTACATCGGTAACATACGATCAAATTTTTGTCTGCAATGGTACAGATAATTTGATTGAGTATTGCAAATGGAGGTTGAGTTCCATCTATCACGGCTTTAAGACAACGCCAAAACTGATCTTCTTAATATAATTTACCAATAAGCTCTTATCTCAGATTGCTTCACTGGTATTAACCGATCCATTAGGATCGTCGCTCCAGTCTCATTGGAAAATAAACTATTACTATACAAGAGTATCCTCAGATCAATTTGGACATATGGCGTGCAAATGTGGGGCAAACATTCTAATATACAGATTAATAACGCTTCCAATATAATATACTACGTCAAATTTCTGCTCCGTGGTACTTCACAAGTGAATCATTTCACAAAAAAATTAAAATTTTAAGACCGTTATGCAAGAAATAGAAGCATCGGTCAAAAAACACGTAACCAAGCTTGAATCAGACCTAACTAAACTAAAAAATATTGTATTTCGTTCTCGACCTCTTTAAATGGTCTCAATATTTATTTACTTGTCGTAATGTAACTTTGTGATATACATTACGACAAGTAAATAAACATTGAGACCTTAAAGAGGTCGAGAACGAAATACAATATTTTTAATGGTTCGAGCGTTGGATCATACATACATGTCATTTTTGGACTCTGAATATAACTAGGTTAGATTTGCTGATAGTGTTCCATACCATGATAATGTATGTCCAATAAGGATATTGGCCTTAGTAGTTAGTATGTTGAGGAACAACCTGGATAGCAGCCAGTTGAGTCCCTTAAACCTGGCATCATGGTCAGACCTCTTTGTTTTAACATGCTCTTTCCAAGTCAAGGTAAGGTATTTCTCATTCTCCTTACTTGGAAGTTTGTCTTTCACAAGCTTAACTGGCACATAACATATTTTTTTCTCCTGAAGACCATTCTCATGAGCTGAGTTTTTGCCATTTTGCATTTGCTTGTTCGGATGACTTGCAGTAGGCATATATGTGGCCTTGTATAGTGCATTTTCGTTGGTGTTTAATAATATAAGTTTCGCTACTTCCATGACGTCATCTTGTTTTTGGTTGACGGTGTCGGACGGACAAATGGCTTTATGTACACAAAATGGTATTTTTATTGCTCGAATTTCAAACGCTTGATGAAAAATAAAGCTTTTTAACGTGATATCATCAGTGTTTTAGATGTCGTGTTGCTGCGTTATAATTTTTTTCACGACAACAGCTATAACTTAATTTGCCTATATAAAACCCTGTAGTTATAACAACAGCCCCAAATAGTGTTGCAAAAACGCCGTTATTTTACGCGAAAATAGCATTGATGAGTTTTGGAACAAACTAAGGTCGTATAGATTTTTCTCATCAAAAGACGCAAGAAGACAAAAAGAAAATAATGTTAAAATTGCGGGTTGCTTTCACTCCTATTTTTAAATCTACCGCCGAATAAAATTGGAACACGTTATCCTATTAAAATTCAGTTAGTAACACCGTCATTACGTATAAGCATCATGATGTATCATCATTAAGCTTCGACATTAACCTCAACGACTCTCAAAGTCTCATCATGGCATTTCCGACATCCCCAGCTTATTACGGCAAGGGAAGTTGGTGTCACGTTCCGCTGTATCTATAAATAAATGTACAAAATGGAATCACTTTACATTTAAAGGGTGGCAGCGCCGTAATCTGGGGAATAAAAACTCTTACGACCTCCCCAGGTTCGTGACGAATTTAAAATCTGTTCAAAATCAACCTCAATGTCAACTGAGATAAGGTGGAAATTGCGAGGAAGTGATTTCGTGGGTGAAACTGGGCATACATCGGACAAATGACGTTTTTTGTCAAGCCACAATACCACGCGGAGACCGATGTACTTTTGAAAGTAAATTTGCGCCTTTTTATCAAACGTCTGGCTAACGCTTTGCGGGGATTTTGAGAAGTCTGAGACTAATGTATGCGCCCTTAATGAAATGACTGAACAATTTTAAACAAATAAAAACAGTTTGCAAAAAATACCAACTCTGTTAATGATTAAAGTCATTTCGGACATGCGTTACGTTAAATGTTTGAGAAGCCTCAAACCAATTGGACGGTCGCTACGACTTCGGGTATCTTGTTTTTTCAGTTCCAATCCATCATCATTAACTCAAAGAAATGCGCTGATGCTGTTTTTAAGGGCGATTATTTTTTCTGTCTAGTTCTTTGATATCTTTTTTACTTTCTGGTACGACACTATGCTCAATTTACCTCTTTACCTTTCCATGGCATGAATTACGTTACTTCATTTTATTAATTAATAATAAAAATAATAGGTTAGTAGAGGGGAGTCTATTTTTCCTTGGTCACGCCTTAACTTGAGAATGACTTTACCGATTTTTTTTTAAGCTTTATTAGAATAAATTGCGCAGAAAACCCTTTATGAATAAACTAAAGACCATGCGAGCGAATTCGCGGGCAACAGCTAGTCTGATAATAAATAACAGTTGTACTATCATAAACAACTGACGAGTTAGAGATAATAAATAAGACATAGAATAATACTTACAATAATATCTGCTCTATTTATTATCTCCATGTACCGCAAACACAATAGCTAACTAAAGTTAATTTTTTTATTGCACTTTTTCCGTACTCCGTTTCATATATCTACTTTCATCTTCTACTAATACTTGTTCTTTTGCTAA
Organism: Anania hortulata; assembly: GCA_963576865.1. NCBI lineage: Eukaryota > Metazoa > Arthropoda > Insecta > Lepidoptera > Crambidae > Anania > Anania hortulata. The sequence continues at coordinate 8,784,300 of OY756408.1, read as the reverse complement.
TTGTGAATCTCGGGTTTCAATAGGTGTATCGCGTAACCCATGCACATTTCCGTTTTATCAAATGACACAATTTTAAAACAAAATTGATAAACATTGATTTTCAAGTATGATTCGGTAACTGGTTCACACAAATAATTTCCTTTGCGTTTTGTACAATAACCGTAAACTTGATTATGCAGCAAGCTGGACTCATTACGATGATATCCTATAAACTTTTACACGAGCATGCATAATGAACTCGTAATAAAAATGATATACGGACGGACAGCTTATAATAAGGCCTGTTGTTACATTTTACTCTTTTGCCTTTTTATGAAAATCATATGTGTCCGAGTGCTATTATTACCGAGGATTTTGGTTACGAAGTACCTACCCATGAAGTTAATACTATTGTTTAGCACCAGAGTGTTTTTCTACCGTGAAATATAAATATAGCAAAAATATTTGAATGCATGAAACATTTTTTTATGAACAATCCGAGCCTCTAGATTTTACTCTGAAGGATAATAATAACATCAGCCGTGTGGGGACGGCCATAAAAAATACACTTCCCCACTACCAACAGGAGGCGTGTTGTAAGAGGCTAATTCCTGTAGCAGGCAGGCAGCTGCGTCTGCGCACGAAATCTTATAAAAAACTGCGCTGGCAATCCTGCCAATGAAAGACTTTGGGGGAGGCCTATTTTTAACAGTGGACGTCCTATGGCTGATATGATGAATAACATCAGCGGATGTTATCATCATTATAATCAGCCTACATCAGTCCTCTGCTTAACATCTCTCCCAATGCACGCCACTGAGCCCGATCTTCGATTATTCTTTTCCATGACGGAAATTCCATTCACTGCCAGCTTTGCGTATATCATCGCACTATCTTGACGGAGGACGCCCTACGCTGCGCTTGCCTAGCCGCGATCTTCACTTGAAAACATGTCTACTCCATTGGTTATTAGTGAGGGCAAATGTGACCAACCAACCATTGCCACTTTTTTACCGGCTACTACGATTTATTTGGGAAGTAAAATTGTCCTTCATATTGTCCTCCTCAAACTAAAGGGACTATAAGTCGTTCAACTAATATTTTACGTAAAAAAAATTATAACCCCTATAACTAAGTAATGTCTGACATTATTGAAAAGCCTACTTAAGGTATCTGATTTTTAATTAAAACTTCAAAAACAAAAAATGACTTCGCTGTTTTTAGCAATTTTTTTCTCTGTAAAGGAATATTGATTATCTATATTAATTTAGTATGGCCTTCATTATTATTAGTTTATTATCCCTGTATGTAGGTTTTAATACAAGTCAGATAATGCTGGCTGGCTACTCTCCAATGTTTCCTTATTTATCTAACAGTCTCCATTCAAACGATTTATATGCACCATTTTACCAGTATTTAGTATGAAAACTCACTATCTCATTTTAATTCAACTAAATACATTGTTAAGTTTCATATAGGCTGCATTCGACGCGACTTCCTGTTCCGGTCGGCAAGGGAGCTCCGCAATGTTGGCGGAACTGGCAAGTTTAGCGGACGCAGTGATGCCGACATAACCAACATTAGTTGTATTGCATGTATTGTCGAAGTTGGCAGGGGTTATATTGTCGCTGAAAGTAGAACATTAAAGGACTTCCGTTCAAATTGTGGCACGCGATCAGGGTATTTTTAGTTATGTTAATGTGTATTAAATGGGGGCTTAGAAGTTATTATTTAGGTATTTCAGTAACTGTAGTTTACCATAAACTCTGAAGCTAACCAGATAATATTATAGTATAGTTAAGATACAATAAAGTTTTTTTTGTTTTGGTTATGGACTTAAATTCCGGTATACACAAGGTGTGCTTTTGAACCGTAGCCAAATTTAAGGAGGCTAATGTTCATCAATACAAACGACTTTTTTATGGGGTCAAAATCATCAAAATCATTTTAAAAAATGTTGTTGCTCCTTAGATTACGACCTGACCAGTGGCGGCAGCGCTTTAGTAGTGATTACCAAAGTTAAGCTACGTACGCCGCGGTTGTAATTGAATGGGTGACCATCCTTCATTCGGAGAAGCTTGTGATTTATGACAATAAATCACAAGCTTCTACTTCCACTACTTATAAGCCTCTCTTGTTTCAGTAGCGGTGTGTTTTGGCCAGTGTGGGACGCTAAGCCGGAAAGCCTACTGCATCTAATAGCTCAATTATGTAAAAGGCCCCAAAACTTTGTCCACACCACTTCATATATGGGCCACGGCAATTAAACACAGAACTTGAATTATTATGCATTTATTAACTCAACCTCACGCTATGGTTTAGAAGTGGAATGGATTCTTTCATACTAAATGACAGGTGAAATTAATATTTAAGATCTTTTCGGGGAAAATCGATATGGGTTTTATGCACGTGTACGGTAAATTTTGAATGGGGACGGATGGTGAGCCCTTATGTTATAATCATAAGATTGATTCTGTTAAGGAATTAGGGAAGAATAAAGACTAAAAGGCTGACTTCGTAAGTAAATATATTAAACATTAAGTCATTGCGCTATTTATCACTATAATTACAAAAAGATTTGCTTCATGATACTAAAATATGGATCAGTGTTTTAATAAAAAGGTTAATGATAACTGAATCATTACGACAGATTGAGACATAATATTATCTATGTATTGTAGTCCTAATATTATTTTTTACTTCGCTTACAAAATGACCCAGGAAATCACCATGAGCTCTTAAAAGAGTATCTCTTCAACCTTGTTTTGTATTTTTTTTGTATCGAGTTTAGCGAAGTATTCAGACTGTTTACATGTCCCCGATTCTTTATTGCCTGAGATCTAACATGTAAAGGCTATTTTAAGCCTGAGAAAATACGATATTTGTACCACATTCCAACGTTAGATTATATTTCATCAGACATGTGATGCCATCTATCTTCCGAAGAGTTATAGTGAGAGAATAAACCCAGCGATTTCTAGACTGAATCACTAAATAAAAAATGCATAGTTTTTACAATCACACCAATTATCTAGACCCAAACTAAGTAAAGATTATGCTATGGCGACTAGATAATGAATAAACATACATATATACTTTAAAAACATCTAAAGTTATAGAACTGGCCGTGTAAGTATAATAAGATATAATGCAGCCATGATCAACTCATTGAGTGTATTGGGGGATAAATGGAATAAGTTTTCCAAGATGTATCAAAAAAACTTATTTTTATTGCATAGGCAATATTCATAGGAATACGATTTGGTACACTTGAAATATAACCTATAAACTGATAAGTAAAATCTAATTTTTGTTAGTGACTGATTATCTTAGATTAGAATCACTTTCCCTAAATCATCGATGTAAGCACTCATATTTAAGTTTTAGAAAGTTTTTAATCATACTAAGTGCTCGTTTATTGAGGTAATATTTTGTCGTTTCACTAAGGCAATGGCTTGCAATGGCAATGGCCACTAAGGCTTATATGCCATGTCTGCAGCAACGACATGCCAAGACTAATTTGATTTTAATAATAATTTGATTAAAGTATTATAAGAAGACGATTAATATTAGTAGAAATATTAGTTTGTATTGTTTAGAGTACTGCTACGGTCAAGTAGTTATCCGATTCATCATCATCAATTCAGTCATAGGATGTCACCGCTAAAAATGTTTAGTACTTCAAATAATGAGTCGAACAACTATTAGATGAAGTAATGAATTTAAACTAGACTGGCGGTTTGTTATCCAAAATTTACGACTAACAGATATTACTAAAAGATAGCGCTACATGGCTAGAATACATTACGTAGTTTGCACGGTGTCCACGACCATACATTTATAATAATAGGCCAAAAGAAAAAAAACAGAATTTTTCGAAGTCCACATTAAATAGTGGTGCGTGCGGTTGCATCGCGATCTATTCGTTATGTTTACAATTTTGCTTCTTGTAATCAAATTTCTCAGTTGTCTTGTAAAAAGTAGCTCAAAATCGAGAGAAATTACTACTTCATTTAAAACCATGTAGAAATCCTAAATTTCTTCGAGAGGCAGGCAGGGCTATTGTGGTTTTCATGGCCTGGCATCTCAAATGTTTTTAGGAACAAAGCATTGCATCACACATGCATCAATGCATTAGTACTCGTTTGATTTGACCTTACCACTCTCAAATAGCTGAACTCATATGTTTATTTTTCTTTGTCTAAGTGTTGACTTGGTTTGAACCAGAAACTTCGAGATCAATAACAAATATGGCGCTGCAAATTTGTTTTTAACCGACCATCAATCAGTATCGAGCGGTTGCTCACTCGCGGCATTTCGATTTAGCGAGACGATTTAATTAATGGTGTAACAAATTGTCTGTTTGCATGCAGCTATAAGCCCACCTTCAGTATACTCCTAGGGACGAGGCCATTGCTGGGTCACGATATACCATCTTTCATTCCCCACTCATATATTAAACATAGAATATACCTGTGCCAGGCTACACTAATCAAGTTTTGGTACCTATTTGTAACATTCCTATGATATTGTTTTGTACACCAATTATTGTCCCAAAATAAGGAAAGCTTGTACCTATGGTGATTTGTTAACGGATAGATATACTTAAATATATAAACACCCATGACTACGGTTCGTGCTCATCATCATACAAACCTTGACCCTATGCGGGATTCGAACCCGTAACCGCCTGGTTTAGTAGACTGAAACGCGAACCACTGGACCAGACGGTGGTCTAATTATAAATAGCTTTAACCCGTTAACATCCAAGCGGTCTCATGAGACCGAATAACAATGGAATTTCTATTGTGTCTCGTTTACGTATGCTTGATCAGCAACATATTTTAAAGTAAGTTGATCTAGTAGTAATTTGAATCTACATTTGTGGTTAAAGAAATACCAACAGAACCAAAACAAAATGAAGAAAACCGTCAACGTACTTAATAGGTATTATTGCACCGCAATCAAATATTTTAACAAACAAAAAAATGTTATAATGATGTGTCTAGGTCTAATCAGCCCATCTCTCCGAAGCCCTCACAAAAAACGACTGCGGCAGATAAATATGTGATCAAAAGCATTCATTTATATGCTTTTCCTTTTGAGCACGCCCCAATTTTCCACCAAAGCGGTAAAGAAAAAATACGCTTATTTTCCAGCCTATTTGAAGCTTTGTGATACCCCTGAATTCGACATTATAAAATCAATGAGTAATCTGTTACTAAAAAGTATCTTTCTGAAAATAACAACGCAGCTGGGACCGAAGAGAGCTCTGAGAACTATTGAAGATGTTGAATTCAGATTATTAAAAACTCGGGAGACTGATTACTAATTGTTAAATTGAATTTATTATCGAAAACTTCAAGTCTGTTTCGAAATTAGATCGGTTTCAATAAAGTGTAAAAGAAAAATAAAGTGATTAAACCTTTATTTCGAGTTCATTTTTCTAAAAGCAATTTCTTTAAAATTGTTAGAAGGAATTATGTAAATTTTATGTTCCAATTTGTTATGAAGTTGGTCATTTTGACCTGACTGCAATTTTTTAAAAGTTTTTTTTAGAAATACATTCTTTTGTCTGTTTTTTTCAACCGAAATTTAAATAAACTTATTTTTATAAGACCTTAAAAATATTTGTCATTGACATTTTCAAATTCTTTACTAAATACTCCTAAAACGTATGTTGTTTTACTTAAAGTACCAGTGATAAGCTAAATGTTGTAGCCATATTTAAAGGCTTGGTCATCAAAACAACATCAAACCGACCTCAAGTGTAGTAGAATAAAATCCCAAGTACCGTAATATAAGGCACTCAGCCATCAGCGAACCAAAACGGAATACGGTATGAAGCAATCAAAGGAACTGACCATCTGCCTCCGATGCGAGCTATCTACGGAAACGTAAAGTGCCTTACATCTGTCAATAGTACTTCTTAGATTAAGGTAGGCTTTTATTAAATTATCTCACTAATCCGCATTGAATGCTTGAACCTAAATAATACAGAAGCGTTGCTTTAAGTTGCTTGGATTTAATAATTTTATACTTAAAGTATTGGGAAATTTAGGAGGTTTACAATAAATTGAATCATGTAGTGCGATGTTATAATGATTGCGTACTGGTCTTATTACCGATGCACTGTGCCTACTTTCCATTTTAGGGTTCCGTAGTTAAAACGAAACCCTAAATAGTTTCGTCATGTCTATCCGACTATCTGTCTGTCTGTCTGTCCGTGGCTTAGCACAGAGACTCTTATCCATTCTTAGTAAAAGCCATAATTTCTAACTCTTCTTCTTCTCTCAATATTGATTACATTCGATCGGCAGATAGTTAGATTGGTGTTTGAATTAGATCAACCCCAAATCATCTTAGTGTGCGCATTCACTTATGTTTTACCGATGACACTATCAGTCGATAAAAAGTTAGTGGTGTCCTTTGACGCAAACAGACATTAGCGCGTCAAAAAAAATACGATAAGAAAGCAAATAAAGAAGATCAACCGTCTAATAAAAAAAAAGTTTTATTGTTACGCTTGAGCACAAAATGCAACAAAACATAAATTCGTAATTTTTGGAACACTGGGAAAACGTTAAATCACAAATACAGTAAAAGCGCTAGATAGCTATCACTGAAATTCGGAGTGCAATTTGAGCACCTGACGGAAAATGATCATTTGACTGCGACGCGAAGGAATGTGCTGAAATAGAAAGAACAGCTGTAGGTACATTAAAAAGAAATAAGCGAATGTTAGTAGATAACAAACAATGAGCAAAAATAGTTTCTATTTTACGCTCATATTAAGTTCATTTTATTTGGCTACAACAATACTTCAATTTATGTTACTAAGTGAAACCTCTAGATTTATTTATTAATAAAGCTTGCTATACGAACCAGCGCAAAAAAGTAACTTGTGCTGCCAACTTATGTGTTTACGCATTCCGAAAAAACGTTATCGCACATTACTTTACGAAATCAGGGAGAAATAGTGACGTTTCCAATCCAATCGTTTTCTTGCGCGGGTACTTGGATTACAATAAAAAATATATAATGCGAATGATCATGACTGAATGAATGCATTGAAGTTGCCGATGCCGATGTATCCTGGAAATAAGCCAACATTCTACTGTAGACAATGCATAGCAAGACTTATTTGACAGTGCAGTGCAGTGGCATAATAAGGCTAATTCTGGACATTTTCCACACAAAATGTAGCTACATTTTACCCTTCGTAAATAATATAACCGCGACAGAATGGTGGCTTGCAAAGAACGCAAATATTTACATATTTATATTGCTGCGTATCTCACTTGGTCGTTATTTCCTTACTCTTGTTTGTCCTGATTGTCCTTGAACCCCTAAAATGTTATTAGCATCCCAACTTTCCCCACAAATGTGGGTAAATGTGCTCTTTGGGAGAGTTTCCTCATAAATAAGCCGATATAGCTCATTGCATTGATTCAAGTAGGTCCTTTTTCTATGACTCCGATCAAAGGACACGGCTTAGCAACAACCAAAACAAAATGTCTCAGGGGATTTAATGTTCTTCTTTCGTAGAACTCGATTGGTCTTAGTAGACGTGTTTTTCTTGTGAGATCTGTATATTAAAAAAAAAGGTGCCTGTTACATATGAACGGCATTTTTAATAATCTATAGTTACATAAGTATTACCAAATCATAAATTTGTAAAGTTCACTTTGTAGTTTTTATATTATAAGCGACCCGCACGGTCTTTTCGATACAAGCGAAAAAAAAATTGTTACATTACATTATCATGCATCTCTCTAAAAGAGATTAAATTAATCGGACCATGACATACTGTCATTATCGACGGATACATTCCTATGATTAACATCATCATCATCCATCTGTATGCCATTTAATAAATCCGTTCAGCTGTTCATGTACCAACGAGTAAATACATTTACATCCAAAGTCTCACGTTATTAGTAGTAGTGTTTTGGGAGATTTCGCACTAAAATGGCAACACCCTTTCTTGGATCCATTCCAGTGGCTACGTCTGGTAAACTTAGGTCCTTGATAAGCATCGATATGACAAGTAAAGCAATAACCCCACGATTTCGGAACTCGTCGTAAGTTGAAGGTAATAAGCGTTACAGCTGTCATGGAAAGTTTGGCTGTTAGGCGGCGTCAGCGGATTATTCTACCGGTATTTGGGGCGCGTAGATATTTATAACTCATTAATGGAAATTAAACAAATATTAATTTGTTGTTTTTGAGCCGCAGAATAAGCCCTGGTAGAATCCACATCTCCATGGAAGCTCCATTTATAGAAGTAAGGAAAGATAATATCAATACTATGATTCTTTGATGTAGGTATTGTAGTAAAAAATCATCAATCAACATTTTTGACTTGTGTTTCCACATTTCTTTGTAAGTAAGCCTGTACAAGTATCCTTTAAAAAAAAAACTTTTTTATGGAATTAAACATTGAGTGCATCATTTACCAAGATGTAATTAGCATTGACTTAATTTACTTAGCTCACACTTGCTACATGTCTTATTACCTGTAAAACTACAAATTTCCTGTAAAATTTCCAGTAAAACTGTATTTCCTGTAAAAAGGCTAAGAAATGTGACTTAGTTTTTTGCGCCGTTCATTACCAGTATACCGATTATTAGTGGTTGGCCCGACAAAGGGTCTATAAACTAAATAAATAAGGGTTATTGAGTACCTATTATTTATTGGACCTTACACGTTCTTAACTCTTTTCGGTTCTACACATTGCTTAAATGAACCGAGTATACCCAAGTATTATAAAACCAGGTAGGATTGGGTGCATGCCATTCCTTAATCCATAAAACAACTTTTAAAACTCTTGTAAACATTCCGTGTAGTTTAACACAATAAATAAGTGTATCTATGGTGATTCTCATTTAAAGGGAGGCTCCACTACCCCTAAGCTGGTAGCACTCCCTGACATGCAAGCCACAGCCTAGCTGGACTAGAGAGCATGCCTAGGGGCGCAGTCTTACATACACAGTCCCTCCAAAGCCATGTGAATCCTACAAAACGATCGGGCGCCCCCGCGGCTGGCAACGCGTTTTCCGACTAATAGACCAGCTAGACCGTCGCGAGACACTCGTGCCAAGCATCGGTCAGGCCGTTAATATTTTAACAACCGTGCTACAAACTAGCAGCCACAATCGCGGCGACCAATCACCAGTAGTATCAGTCGACACCCTGAGAAGACGCCTGGGTAAAGGGCAATCGCCCGTGTCCCGCACCAGCCAGAGGCTGAAAAAATCCGACGACGACGCATTTTCCTGACGATAAAAAAGTGGTTTTCATTTATGTTAGTGATGAAGATCAAATAAACTGATTCGAAGATAATGAGCATTTTTTGTATATAATTTTAGCCGTAAAATAGTAAAACAGTCTTTTACTTGTCTGGTTGACTTAAAATTTGGTATACTGTATAAAACCTTAATTTATGAAACAAATATATTATTTCTATGTGTCGGTGGTTTTTATACTTTTAATTTAACTTTTTTATCGTCAAATGTACTCTATAAAGCTGACGATCAATATGGCAGTTCTCATTGTCTGCTCCCTCGGTAGTCGTGCCTCTAACAAGATTAAGCAAAAAATGTTTACGACGTTAAAAAACATAATTCCTGTGACTTCACCCCTCGAGAAGCTTGTGTTAACATTTCTCCCCTTTAAAATTATTCATAACGGTGTCATCGTGTATTTTAACAATATATCTTACAGCTGACTATAGCACAGCATCTCATGAATACATGAAAGGGAAATACACGACAAATAATGTTGTTATAGAAAACAGAAATTTATATGTCAACGAATGAATGATTTAGTTTTGTGTCTGTTTTGTCCTTGTACGCAAATTCAATGGGTGTTCAAACATTGTTTTTTAATAATTAAAGAATGTAAGCCTAATAATAAGGAGATTGCCACTTTAAAAATAACCGCGCTACCTGTGAGATATTTGAATCAAAATGGATAGACAGTTTATTGCACAAAAAACTTACAAGATTTAGACAAAAAAGACACAGGTACAATCAGACAACCTTCTTAAAAGCAGTATCATCCAGAAAACTTTAGATCATCTTCATCATTATCATCATTTCAGCCATAGAGGATCTCTACATAAACCTCTTCCAATAACTTCCAGATTGGCCGGTACAGTCTTTGGGTAGAGAAAAGTAGTTGTTAGTAGAATGGAGTAACGTAGGAGGATATTGGTTTAATAGGACAGTCCTAACTTCAAAATTATTTAAGTATTTGAACGTATTACAAAGAACAAGGCTCATTCATCTCCTTAAGTTCTCCTATTACAAATACCAGCAACATAAAGTTTACAACTGGCAGTATCAATAAACAACAAACTAAGAAAATGAATTCTCCAGTTGGAAACTCCTTAAGAGCGTTTACATTTGTTTTCCGCACGTGAATACACAACTCGCGAGATGCAAGGCACAGGACCGTATTTAGATGTTTTGAGGCCCCAGTACATAATTTGAAAAGCCAGAATAAAATTACAGACATTAATCTATGATCTTTTTTTCTTCTTTTGCAAAAAACAAGGAACCAAAAAGAGTCATTTTTGGTTAAACTTATTTGCATAAATAGTCCTATAACATCCATCATCACCGTCTGGACAAATGTTAGGGTGCCTATTAAGTTTATCTGCTTGCATAAAAAATATCATTAATTGCAGCTATCGGCTAAGCTGCCTAAATATTTTTATTTGTTTTAGGGCCGGATTTTTCAATTAATAAACATAAGATGGATAACAATAAGACCAGAAACTCGTTTCACTTTCAAACTTTTTCTTGGTCAAGCAAGGGTTTATTCCAGGATTACTCGAGGGCCCCATAGCGTATAGCTCAGTTTACCTTAGTACGGCCCTGCGAAGGCTCACAATAGAGACGCGCTGCATTAAGATATGCAGTCGCAATAAGCAAACCCGTTCTAAGCCGCTACAAGGGGAACCAAAGTTTGATACTGAGTAATGTAGATCTCTGTTCCGCATAGAATTCAAATGGGATAACTTTAAATAATGTTTTAGCTTTAGAGTACGTGCGCAACAGCACTTTGAAAAAAATATTATTTTAAGTATAAACATACTGTTATGTATACTTAGCTCGTACTTACTTCATGTTTTCTGTATTTCCTGTAAAAAAGCAGACAAAGGTGACTGATTTGTTTCGCTGCTTTTTTTTCATCAACAGCTGATAATAATCCCAAAGTGATGGTAGGGCAAAGCTATTTTTGGGATGTGTGTATTAGTGCTCAACAGAGGGCGTGTATACTGAATAAATGACTATTAAGACCATAGACTTAGAATACGCTTAAATCTATGGTTAAGACTATTATGACCCTATAAAGCCTTAAAAGGTGCACACATGTTTTGCCTTCCAAAGATGGCTTAAAAATTAATCAAAATCATGCAGAATAAAATTTAGCCTTATATGCATGTACGAATTTTGAGTTTTAAACAAATATTTTTATTATGATGAAAATAAGTCACATAAATGTAGAGCCAAAATAATACTATACACGTAAAATCTTAGTCGTAAAATGTGTTGTAAAATTCATTTACATAGCGTTGCCTTAAATTAGTTAAAATTCAAGGTTTTTGGCTTCATCGGGATGTGGTTACAAACTTTCACAAGCTGAAAATAATATTAGCACATAAGTATCTAATCAGTTACTTCTGGAGTCGGTGCAAACGAAAACATTTAAATTCTCACTGGCATGGCGCCGACTCCAAAAGTATGTAACTGATTATATACTTATGTGCTAATATTATTTTCATCTTTTTAGTGATACATCCTCAACAGAACGAATCATAAAAGTGCAAACAAAAGTCAACTGCTGAACACCGTATCATCTATAGAATACCATAGAAGGATAATTCGGTACCTACGGCGGTTCTAAATTTGAAGCAACTTTACAGTTCGTTTACACAGAGACACACGCACACCACTATAAAAGAGAGTTGCTCATAACATAATAAAAACAATGCCTACGTCTAAATTGTCATGTGCACGACGTAAACATTTTTTACTATTTTACTGTTGTGGAATCCTTAAAACAAAAAGATGTGAATGTTTTGATTTTAACAAGTGATGTTCATTTAAGCTTTTCAACTTTAAACTAATATATTTTCAAGTATGTATAATATTTAAATTACACTGCACCTACTTATCACAGACCAAAATGTCAGTTAGTACTTTTAAAATTAATCAATAGGGACAATAATGTAAAAATAAAATGGGTAAATAATTTCCTCAACTGGCAACACTAACTTTTTACAAAATGTAAAATATAGCGATTAATTTTATTAGCTTTTATGGTCGAAATACTAAATAATATTGATAGCTTGTAAGCAGGGGCGTGCATTCCATATAGGCTATTATGCAGAGCCTACCTTCATAAAAAACCGACAGCTAACCATAATTATTAATTACGTATTCAACAATAAACAATAAATATTCTGTAACCCTTTTTTCGTCTACCGGTACTTATTCCATACTAAAGCGCGCAACTTAGATCGTTTCTGTGCAATTTAACCAATGTTAGGCTGCCGCGAGATCGCCTACTGTTTCACGCAAACTTACTCAATTTTCACTCACAGCCTACCCCCCTGAAACCAATGCACGCCCCTGCTTGTAAGTGAAAAGTGAAGTTATCACAGTTTTTATATTTATCCAATGTGTATTGACACCATTTAATAGCACATCTCGTCAATATTTATTTCCAAGAGACGCGTTTCGAGCGGATTGACATTTAACACTACGCAGTTGTCAGGCGTTTGGAGCCTGCTGTGGCTCCAATTTAGTTGCTTCAAATTTTGCGTGCGTATTGGGTATCTAGTGTCAATAGACAAAGCGTCAAAATCTTTGGTATCATGCCTTATTTTTCCGATCTTTGAAGTATAAGTGAAATATATGAAGTAGGTATAAAGAATCATCAAAATCGGTTTACATTTTCTGAAGATATTGGGTAACATATAAAAAAATCTGTTGGCACGGTTATGATTTCATGCAATGTTTGATGATTTTCGTATAGATCCACCATCAGAACTTGACCAAATTTATATGGGACCACTCCTCAACTATTCTCTTTCGAACAAAAAAAAAATTGAAATCGGTTAACGTAGTAACGAATTATTGCTAAACATAGATTTTAAAAAAAGATCCCGACGAATTAAGAACCTCCTCATTTTATAAAATCGGTTAAAATCTAAATAAAATCTTCACTAACCATTCAGAAAGTCAACAAACAAGTCTAACAAATTGCAAATTCCACTCATTAGGGTTATCAACGGTGCGCAATTAAAGCTAAATCGAATCCGTCTATTGAGAGGAAAAAGCGAATTACGATGCTAATGGCCCTTTGCCACCCTTGAAACTTCATTTCCTTCTCTGGTGATAATTCTAAATGAGCCTTAAAAGTTTCAGCACCCTCTAAGTCTAATGAATTGATCAAACTAAATGCGAATCCATGAGTTTGTTTCGTGGGTGTTGATGGGCTTCTGTTGGACAACAAACGGATAAGTTGAAATTAAGGTAACCTAGTTTCACCAGGAGGCGTATTTTTGAAGCAATAGAATATCAAATTGCATGCGAAAACCGAAGAATCGTTAACAATTTCCTAGGAACTACTTACTATACCAGGTAACGGCTTAACAGATCTAGATGAAATTTGGCACAGAAATAGATTACTTATGGCATGGAATAGAAGAGAGATAGATACTCTTTATTGCACACCATACAAGTAAATTACTCATGAATTTTACAATAATACAAGTAAATTACATATGATAGGTTCTTTTTATCCCGGAAAAAATATTTGATTCCCTAGGGTTGCAAGATAACTGTCATTATTGATGGCGCTTCATACCGTTAGATGTCGCTGTTCAATTGCCAACATTTATGATTGTGTAAAAATATATGTAACACTAGCTGTTGCCCGCGAACTCGTTCGCATGGTCTTTAGTTTGGACTAACTATGGCTTTGCCTTAGATCATAGAACCTTTGATCTGTGGGTTTTGCAAAGACAACGCGAACAAAGCCGCGGGCAACTGTTAGTAGCTTACAAATTTTGACCTAGTTAAAGACACCATTTTCATCTTCTTCTAATATAATATATATAATGAATCATTTGTTTCTTATTGTTACTTACCATTAAAAAAATATATTTACAAAACAGTTTCATGGATCTTACTTCTCCATTGTTTCAGGGCATTTTTGAGAATACTATGCGTGTGCTGTCCGCGGAAACTGAGACGGAAATATCAGCCACAACTTCGCTTCAAACAATCACAGGTAAGCTAAAAATAAATTTTAGTACACTTGCGAGCAAATCAATCGGGCCACAGTTATCATCACTTACCTGTAATTGTATTATGTATGTGATACTAAATGGTTTTGATGTTACAGAAATAGAATTGAAAAGGTCAGGGACAATTCGAACCGATTCCGATAATATTGGCATGTTATTTCTGTCCCAAAATAAATCTGTCATAGAAAAATACGAGGTGCTGATAATAATTTAACATTATCTTTAACAAAATAGATACTACGACATTTGCTATTATTAGGTAGAAATAATACACTGGTGTTTTATAAATCATTTCGTTTTTACATTACCTGCAAAATCGATTCATACTTCAATGACTATATTGTAGAATAAAAAAATAAGAATTAGGTTATAATAAAATAGAAGAATTAGGTTATAATTAATAAAACATATGTTATTTATTTCAATTAAGTTTGTAGATTGATTTAACAAAAAACATATAATTAACAAAATATACTTAATAAATTTGATAATCGATCGATGAAGATTATATGTAAAATTATAGCAATTAGTGCCGTAACAGGTGGTCCGCTTAATTGGCTCTCAGGTAAAGAAGAGAAAATAGAAGAAATTCTAATTTAATTTGCCAACTCCATCCGCTTTTTAATTAGACTGTCATCACTTTTATTTCCAGTTGCGCACGACTCGACGCTATTACTCATCGAGCGAACTGATGGGCATACAGCAACTCAGGCATAATTCCTGTGAACAGACATACATTTAGCGATTCAATATAATAATATTTCGATGACGCTACTCGCCACCTCAATCTGATGTCCAGCGCCATCTTGCGGTGGCGCAGGGTAGTTTTCATATATCTCCAAGTTTTCCAAGTGCCTTTCTCACACATCTTCCAAGAGTTACCCTAATGCAAATTCGAAGATGTCTTCAGAATTCTGGGACTAATCTTTATTGTCTTCTAAGATCTGGTTGGAGGTACGTGTGTTGATATCCATCAACTGCACTTTATCACATCGCGACTTGTTAGGGCGGATCCATGAGGGTGGGAAACTGTCTGTCTGTCTGTAATCACTAAGTCATTTATGATTTAATATATTCCTATACCTGTCGATTAGTGGATACAATAGCAATAGGTACTATTTTGCCCTATTTTAAAATAATTCAAAGGGTGTAATTTAATTTCTGATAGAGTGAGCTGGTCCAGAGAAAATCTATTTGTCCGTGGTTTAAACTAATTATGTCATTTAAACAACTGTAACGTGTTACTCTAAATACTACGTAATACAATTGTCGCGCTCGTATTAAGATAAATAGTCGTTTATTTGGTTGTAATGTCTGTTGGCTAGAGAAAGATATTTGTTAGCATGTAATTACCGCATATTAATTGGGCTTTTAATCGATGATTGACCATACCTAGTAGCTACATCCTAAATGGTTACAACAACCCTGAGGTAGAAACTATGGGGTCTCGTTTATATTCTTTTGAAGTATCGAAGGTTAAGATTAATGACGGGATTTTGCTTTTCCTGCTATCGCAATTGGTGGAAAATAAATTCCACCAAATATAAAAATAAACTCTCTGAATCGAAACCACTAAAAAGCTTATTTTACTTTAGGGACCCCGTGGATCCGCTCACGTGAACCTTCGCAAAAATGTTTGTGTCTGCACTTGGATTTTCCAAAAACCTAAATGTGTCCCCTTGAACTATAATTTGTTGTCTCCACACTTCACTAACGTTTGCAATACCCCCATCTGTTCACCTGCATGAGCTTTAAATTGAGATACAATTCAAATTCATTGTATTTGTTGGTTATTTTCATCATATTTTTATTTGTGCAATTTCGTGTGCTCTTTTTGCGAGCGATTGTTTATTTGCAATAGAATGCATGATTTGTGTTGTTACAAATAGTTTTAAAAATGCAATTTCTGCACAAATATTATTATTTACTGTTACAAATATAGAGTTACATTTATCCTAATAAAAATGCACGCCTTTTTTTCGTAACTACTGTGACATTAAATGTGCATCTAATATCCATTCGTTTGTATGTTTGTTCATTTTACATCTGTCGGTCTCTCTATTTGTATGTAACTATCTAATGGATGTCATATTCAGCTTAATGTTACTTACTAGGTAATTTTGTTTATTTCATCCCTTTTTGAATTTAATAACTTATCTTAAGTGCGTCTTATGGCGAAGTGCGCCTAAAACACGTGATCAGAGCCATTGTAACTAGTACCTAGAACTATGCTGTAGTTTGTTACCTATCATGTAAGATGCCGTTACAAGTACCTATCCTATTAGCAGTTTTATACATATATTTTAGGGTAGGCGCACTTTGCCTAAAAAGCACACTTACCCAAATTTTAGTTCGATCCTAATTTTCGCCGTCTTATATTTTATTTTTCACTTTGAAAATTAGAAATGAAATCTTTGAATTCCAGTACCCTGTATCAACGATGATGTACTCATCGGTGTCCCAGCACGAGATGTGTAGCTTGTGACATCAGGCGCGCGCGGGCACGTGCCGCAACGCGCGCGCTCGCTGCTCCTGATGCCGGGGACGTCGCTCGCTGCGGCCCATGCGCCGCAACAGCGACGTCCACCGTCTCCGCAACCTCGAGCACACGCATGCGCCGTACGACGACGCGCACCTACCCATCCAGTGTCTCGATAGGCATTTGTATCCTGACCACATGCGGTACTGCCAAGATTCGGAGTCCGTCAGCGAGATCAGCCTCGAAAGTGACAGTAGGAAGCCCTCCATCAAGAAAAGTAAAAAGAAAGTCACGTACCAAACTAAAGCTGAAGTGATCTCTAATTAAATTAGTGAAGTGTGAGTTCATTAGTAATTTCCAAAATCATTATAGACTCCACAAAGACTTACATTTAAGCTGACAGGCTTACGCAAACATTTGTCTCCGCCCACGCGCTTTGCTTCTGATGCTGTGGACTTAGCACGCTGGAACAGGGACGTCTACTGCCTTCGCTATCTTGAATATATATACGCCGACGACACACACCCCATCCAGTATCTCAATAGACCCAAATATTAAACTGTAAAGCCAAGATTTGAAATCCGTCAGCGTAATCAGCCTCGAAAGTTATAAAACCGCATCTAGCAAAAACAAAATAGTTACATACCAAATTAAAGCCGAGGTGATCTCTAAAAATATGCAATTTTAAACAAAAAGGTCGCTTAATTTTGTGCTACGATATATTAGCCATACCTAGTCCAAGTGTCTTTACTTTTTCGCAACGCCTACACGCGATGCTCCTTAAGCCGCAGACGTCACTCGCTGCGTCCGTCGCGTCGCCACTATGGCGTCATACGCCTCCTCCACCACGCATACGTATGACCTCACCCTTTACGCATATGTATGACGATGTACAACTTCCCACCCAGTGACTTGATAAACACCTGCGTCCTGACAATATACCGTACTGCCAGGATCTGATGTATGTCAGTGTAATCAGTCTCGAAAGTGACAATGTAAATCCCTCAGGAAGAAAATAAAAAGAAAGCTATGTAGCATACCGTACGTATGTTTGTTTATTCATGATGACCTTGCTCTATCTTGCCTTTAACTTATTTTAATAATTATTAAAATTCAACTTACATTACACCACAGTTAAAATCCAAAACCATAAAATAATTCAAAGATTTCGACTATATTTTGGGTATTTGTATTCCGGTTTCTGTGTGCATGCTATCAGATGCGATAAAAGCCCGAAAGGTCAAACAAAGTCAACTGTGTGACTCTAAAGTAAGGCAATGGCGATCCAATTTTGAACAACCTTTGGCCTCAAATCCGCCGTCATCTACAGCCTCACTTTCAAAACTATGTTAAAACCATAAATAAAATATACCAAACCTAAGACGAAGTCATCTCTAGTTATGTAATTTCAAATCAGGAGCTGTGATTTACTTGTAAATAGTTTTAGTTCTGCATCCGATGCTTCTAATTGTACGTACATATTTATAGAGGGAAGTAAAACGCTTCATGAATTTTGTAAATAATGTAAACATTGTAAATACTCATATAAAATACTCATAGCAATACAGGGCAGTATCAACCGACAAAATAATGTAATTATTGTTGTAAGTGGTATTTTAGATAAATTAAAAACTCAGTCAATACAGTGATCTCGTAACTTACAATGTCATTGTTACATCATTAAATATTAATTAGTAGGTTTGTAACATGTGTCATAGCCATAAGTAATACCTAATCAAGTACTATTAAACAGTTTTGCAAGACGTTTAAAAATTTTAACGTAAATTAAAAACACGTAGAAATAAAAACAAAGTTACTAAATGTTTTCAGGAAAATCTGTTTACAGGAGAAGACTGACCAATCTTCTATAGTCAAGAACCAAAATTCTAGTCATCAAAAAGCTTTTTTTTAAATTTAATTATGATGTACAGTTCGAAAAAAATATCTATAAAACCATCTGATGGTAAAATAAACTAGTTTTAAAGTTGTGGGTTGATAAATGCCTTCAAATATTTTTTTTAATAGTAATATCTAAATAATTGTTGTTATTTGCTAGGAAAACACAAGTTATTGTGGTCTAATCATTCCTTTCATAAGTTTTATTGTTATTAGTTTAAAATATTTGTGTATAGTTTAAATATATTTTGTTATCTTTTAATAAGCGCCATTACAAAAATGTTCTGAGTTTTTAAACTTCAATAACTTGATATCGTTGTGTACCTATATTATGTAATATATTCATATACACCGTGAAATTTTTGTGGTTGTGTTGAAAAAAAAACTTTTCCATACAAAAGTTCAATAATTATTCGACTATAATGTATGAAGCAGATTTTTTTTTCGCGATTTTAGATTTGGTTCCATAATAAAAATTGTTTGTTTTGATGAGTGGAATCACCTCCCCGCGGGGAAACAACCACTAAAATTTCACGGTGTATAAGGTGTTAAAAAAGTGCACGCTCCGTAACGAGCGTTGGATATACTATATTAATAGGTTTTTTTATATTACTGTGCTTGGACAATGTTTTTTTTTTTTTAATAGATACTAGACTCGTATTGGATTTTTTAAAACTATTTATCCCTTTTTTTCTTGTTTTCTAAACTTGATTGTTAACTACCCCCTTAAATTTATCTCATACTTTTTTAACACCCTGTATCGGTATGAACAGTAAATGTTTTTATGATCTCATATTAGCGTAAGTAATTAAATTTCAAGGTTATGTCCTCTTTCGAGGACCATAAAAAGTCATACAGTATGTTTTACGTAGAGCTAGTTAGCTTCTAAATTAAATAGCTAAAATGATAAAGTCTCGTAAAAGTGAATGTAAATTTTACAAAAATTCTGCATATCATATAAAATGATATGTAATGATACTCAAACCTACTTAAATTTAGTAAATCCAATACTTCGATCTCATTTATGTTATTATAATAAAGACGATATAGTTTTATGTTATTTATTAACTGTAAAGCAATATTAATTTGTGCTTACAAAAAACGTGCGTACAAACAGACCGGTAAGAGGTTACTTTGATCCTTACAAGGTGACTGTGGCCCACTGACCTAAAACACATGGACTGGTTGTCCCAGACAAAAGGCAGCAGATTTTGTATGCCCAAGCGCCACAAGTGAGAGTACCGAAAACGAATTTTTACGTATACCTACTGCATACATGAAGTACATTCCATAAAAAATATAGATATTACATTTATATTTTTCCATAATAATTCGGCCAATATTTAATCGGTGGTTGTAGTGTTGGGCAAGAGTTGAGGACTTGTTAGTTTATACTAAATGTAAGTGAAAAATCACTAACGTGTTTTGGAGAAAGATGATCCGTATAATGGTCGACTGTAGATAATGCCACATGGCATTAAGTCCACCCTTTGTACGATTTTATTTTTCTGCAATAAAGTTTAAATAAATATGTGTTATATAGAGTAAGTGTTTCATGACTGCCTAACTTGCGGTCATTAGTAACTTTGTTCTCTGTACTCCCGCATCTACATATACAGTGCCTACAGCGCCAAAATGGCGATAATCAAATATGCATAAATTTAATTTGACAACAGTCAGTCCACCGTTATTTCGGGTCAGTGCTTTGGCCCATACCAAAATCATTGATAATGAACTAAATGTCTACATAACTTTTTTTGACATGAAGTTAAAATAATACCTAATAGTTATACATTATAATTAAAATGCAAAAAAACAGTTTAGACAATATTATCGGCCGGGCCAAAGTTATCGCCCAGGGCTAAACCATGATTACATATAATTTGCTCAATTTAATTTATATTCCATTTTGTTTATTTTTCGAAAAGTTTACTTAGGAAAAATATATAATAGATGTATGTAGAAGATGTTGTAAAAATATACCATGTGTTCGATACTCTTACATAAAGTGTGTAAATATTTAAATCACTTGGCTAATTTTATTGTTAATTCGATTATAGATAAATCTATTTTTCAAAACAATCATGTTATTATTTGTACCTCTAGCTAAAATCTTTGTAATCCTATCCTGTACAATTGTGTAATATTCTATAAATGTCCACAAATCTTATATTGAAGTACTCAGACTCAGTACTGCTTTTTTCTCTCTTATTATGTGCGTACACGCTGTCGGGGTTAAAATACTTTTACACAGAGTGTTAAGTTATGACCCTTTACAATAAAATATATTGACTAACATTATGCATATAAAAACATTTTTTAATTTTTTAATTCTATTTGTAATAACTACCTACGTTTTGTATGTTTTTTTTTCAAAATGCTGATTTTGATTCAAGTTCACCCTAGTACCTATTTATATGCATACCTTTTTCGACCTTATAGGGTGATAACCTAACAATTATTACATGTATATACCATTTATAATTAATTTTTATTCTTAATAAAAATTTAACTTGATATTTTAATAAAACCTCGGAAAGAAAACTATATTTTTCAAATCTTACTGCAATAATCAATATAATGTTTTATAGTAATAATCAGTTACTTTGATAGAATCACTAATGTTTGGAATATTCAATAAATTAATGTTGTATTTCCTTTTAAAGCGAGTCTTCAGATTAAGTTCACATAGCAAATTTAATACCAGTGTGCCTGTCTAACACTTACTACTTATAGACTATGTAAATATAATTGTAATTCAAATAAACTTTTCAAAAAGAGTACAGAACACTGATATAGATGTTCTTCTTGTTAATTAATGTATATAATTATCTCGAAATTGTAAATAAATACATGTATTAATAATCTGAAAATGGGTTGTCGTATGGATTTATATAAATATTTTTTCTAAAACATTTGTTTAATTTCTTGTCCTACAAAATAACATAATCACATTAAAGGCAAAAGAGCAAAAAAAATTTTTTTTTCTTATTAAAATTATGACTGTAACTTAAAAAACATCAAAAACTGAGTTACGAGCTTTTTCCTTGCAGATACTACGCGTTAAATTTAATAATCAATTGTAACTAAACTACTAATATCGAAAAAGACTGCAACATCAGAAGGGAAATGCTTAACTTTGGTATGCCACATACACATATAAACTGCTAGGATAAAAAGGACCCCGCTGGATGGACAAACATTTTTGGCTATAATATCTAGGATTCCTGAGAATTAATGCAAATATCGAGAGGTACATTGGAGCGACTATCGTTTGATATAATTTTTAGATGTTTTGGCCTTACAACGGCAGAGGACCACGCTGGATAGAAATCGAGATTAAACACCATTTCCAGCGATACGGAGGAGGTACTTTGAATCTCATCATCATATTCAGAAGGCACATTGAACAAGCAAACCATTCTCATCGCGTTCATCGCTCTATCTCAGGAGAGCCCGCTAGATAGAAATAGGCACTTTCAACACCCCTCCAGGAACCCGCACTGGGCCCAATGACAATGAGTATGACCCAAAACCACATCATTGTTGAGTTGATGCCTGTGCCCTGCAAAGGGACGTATATAGGAATACTCGTACTTTTTCTGCACAATAATTCCATTAACTGTATATTTGCTTGCTTTATAGTAAATAAATTCAAAATGCATCACGTCAAAATGTATGCAAACAGAGAAAACAAAGAAAGATTGAAAAAAGCGAGACGGAACAAATATATCCTTTTAATGAATGAAAGCAACAATAAATTTTCTTTACAAAATTATTCTCATGCTAGTTATTTTCAAATTGCACAGTGTTTTGGCTTATCTTCACGCTCCATTGCGTCAGGGCTTTATTGGTTGGAGCTGGAGCCTTCTTTGTGGACAACCGGTCTTTTCGGCGAATCTTGTTTTACGCTTCTTTAGATCGTCATAACGATAATTTGTCTGTTTCACTTTTTTACGTGACTACATATCTCTTTAGACATCGTTTCATCATCATCATCATTCATTATTTCAGCCATAGGACGTCCACTGCTGAACACAGGCCTCCCCCAATGATTTTCATTGGAGAGATTACCAATACTCGCCACCCTTGGCAAGCAGGTTGGCAAGCATAGTTTTTATAAGATTTCGCGCGCAGATGCTGCTGTCCGTCTCGTGCTACAGGAATTAGTCGCCTCTTACGACACGCCTCCTGTTGGCGGTGGGGAAGTGTATTCTTTACGGCCGTCCCCACACGACACATCGTAACAAGACATCGTTTTGGCTAGGCCAATAAATAGAGTTATTAATAAATATGTACTTGCAGACAGTACACCGATTGTTATGGTCTCTGAGTAAGGATTAAAATCTTTGTGTTACAAGATAACATACAATATTTTGCCAGAGGCGTCTCCCACCACACCCAGAATCGAGCCAATTAATAAAAGTTCGTTTTTGAATAAATAGTGTCTGTACAATGAGAACTAGCTTTCGTATTGAATTTTACTATAAAATTAAAATGTGTTTTGAACAACTTTTGTAAATGAAACGCATTCCTCTAATAGTAATACATGAGTGACAAAGACAAACCTATCCGAAATGACAGTGACTTTGTTTACATATTTTTCTACCATTCAAGTACAAGTCGCAGTTTTCATGGAGACCACAGCTGGATACCTCTTGACTTGACGTAGTATTTACAATAAAAAACTACGTGCCAATAATGTTTGTTCTACATTACTCATTACCCAAAATGTCTTTGTTAATTTTTCAACGAAAATTTGATAAATCCGCGACGTAATAGTAATATCGGTATCGGTAATCGGTAAATGTTACCATTACTTATCTAATACTAAAAACTCAGACACTGATAGAAAAATACACTATTTGTGTAAAAAAGAATAGGACACACCTTAAAACCAAGTGATCAGCTACTCTTAAACAACAACTTTTACTATCGAAGCAACATCGAAATCGTGTTTTTTTTTTCAGATTCTTTATAGATTATTAGGATTCGATGTTGCTCCCCTAAAAAACATTGTTACGTAGTCATAAGGGTGTCCTATTCTTTTTTATTGTAACTAACTAAAAATCACTAGGATTGAAAATAAATTATAGCTCATATTCCAACGTGTTTTTATGCACATTTTAGACACCGAACAAACAACAAAAGCAATCAGAAAACTTCAATTAAATTAGCGGATAAAAGTAATTAAAAGCTACAAAGTTGGCCGCCAATTTATCCAGAACACAGAACGGAATGACAAAGCTAGTTTATTATGGGAAAAGTAAATAAAAATAACAGAAGAGTTCCCTAAGTAAGGCTTTTATGCAAAGATTGTAACTTTGAAGACAAACTTTTTTGTTTGGTCGGGCAGCCAACGATTAAAACGTACAAGCAGCCATTTCTACCCACACATTTTTAAAATTTTGCACCTCCTAACCAAAAGACACCACAATATCATTCGAAATTTTGAAAAGTACTAAAATAGTAAATTTAATATTTGTTTTTCTGATGTACAAAGTGTTAGAAACACAAAACACGCTAGGAAAACTAACATTTACAGAATTTAGCGCGACAGATGACTGAAACACATGACGATGATGGACAGCCCAATTTTAGACATTGCTTCTATGCATTTTCCGTTTGGTCTAGCCAATGTTTAATCTGTCTTATCAACGCTTCGACTAAAATGATGAGTTGACGAAAATTACGACGGTAGCGTCGTTAATTTTTAAGATTTTGCGCTGAAACATTAATCACGAAACAAAGTTTCAGGAGCCCTCAAGCATACTAATTACCAGTAAGTACCTAACTTCTACTAGTCTACTTGCCGAAGCTGTCTCTTATTAAATGCCAGGGACCACTAATTAGAGACAGGAACCTGATCTGAAAGATTAAACTGTTTCGGTCTGGATTATCGCGATTTCGATTTGAAAAAATAATTGTTTAGCTCATGTCTATATAATGCTGGGAACCCTCTAGCCTATAAAACCTTTTTAAAATACACCTCATTAAGGTTACCTATTTTAAATCCAAATTGTTTTAGTACGAATTTTATTTTTCCGAAAACGTTTTGTCCTTTTTTCATTTTCTATATTTTTATAATACCGAAAACACAATTCACATATTGCTAATACGAGTATTCCGTTTTTCGATTATTATTTTTTTATTCTATATGTTTTGTAATCTTTCTCAACATTTGCCAAAGCTATCAATGATAGATGATTTAGTTTCCAGAAAAATGCTTCCAATATAATAATAATTGATCCTTCAACCTTATCCTTACTTTTTAAGCGCTCAGCGGCCGCTGCCGCGGCACGCTTACTGCCTATGCTTGCTGCGCTTGCTCCGTTCGCTCGCCTTCACGCTGTGTGTGGTCACTGTTCTAACCTAACCTAGAGCACAGAATACCTAATAGTACTACCGTACAGATGACTCACTTCCTAACAAAAGTCAGGTTTAGGTATAAAATATACCTAGACTGGCCTACTACAGAGCCTGCAAGCAAAATTGAAACTTATAACCGCGCGCGAACAACGAATTTTCTTGGCGCGCCCCAGTTTTATGACCGAGCTGCGAGCGACGGCACGGGGTTGTCACTTGAGAAGTTTTTGTACCTAGTTGATTTATTAGTTTTACGATTAAAATAAGTAGATTAAGCATTACAAACGTTGATTCTGTAAACATATAAATTCCATCTGAATGTCGTGTGTTCGATTCCTACGGGTGTAGGTATTCCTTTGTAAACATTATCCTATCCTATTCTTAATATTGTTTCTGGGCTAATATAACTAATTAAGGATTTTTATTTTAACTATTACTACTTATTATGGACATGAGATTAAAGAAGAATAAATGTTTCAATATGCTGTGAAATTTAATAAAATGTTAGCTCTGATTCACTATTCGTTTTATTCAGACAACCGGTAAACCACAACATCTTTTATACACATTATTATATTGACGTTTAGGCTAAGTAGAATATATTGCGGGTCAATTTGCAAAAGCAAAAAAAATATTATCAAGTATGCGCTTGCGCGACGTGACCGTGACTGTCGTGCGAGCCGAGCGACAGCCCACTGGCGTACGCCGCTTCGGGCGGCGCGCTGGCCGAATATACCTAAACTGCGGAGTGACACCCCCCTGGTACTAGTTCAAATAGCTAGCGTTTCGGGCAAACAATTGATTTTTAAAGTTTTTCGGTTCCGAGAAATCAAAGCGGTCCAAAAAAAGAGCCGGTCCAATGATCGCAACCTTACTCTGAATTATAAGCACCTCCTGTAATGATATTGTACTATTTAATGATTTTCTGTTTGGTAAAAAAAAACTCGTTTTTTAGTATTATTAAACAAAACTGTAAAAGATGATTTAAATAAGCTAAATAAGTTAAACAAATTAGCAAAGTTACTATGAACGTATAAAGAACGTAATAAAATTCGGTTAAATATAACCGCTTTCAGTCTGCACACAGCTACCAAGAGCTTTTCATGCAGCTAGCTCCGTTTCTGCCATTCAATTATTGATTCTGTTCAATTTTCAATTTGGAATAGGGTTGTTCAGTATGTATTGGATATCCATTCTGTTAGAAGCAGAGCACACAGCACAGCTCGTACCCCGGCTTAACACTTCGCAAACAGGGGAAACCCGCGGGCTGAGTAACCTATGTACAGACAACAGCACGTCAACCTACAACAAAACGTCAATTTTTTTTCAATTGATATTGATCTCTACGTGTCAGACTTAAAGTTGAAAATCAATTCAATAACCTTTAACTTTTTGGGTAGATTGACTTGCCGTTGTCTGTACCTAGTCGATCGCTTGGCCAATTCTCGAGAGGCATATGTCTTCTAAGCTACCGTAAGTGTTACTAAGTTTTACACTACTACATATATTTAGTGTCGGTTTTGGAATGTGAGTGGTAATTATTATAATGTGAACTAGAAATAGGACAGAAAGTATGTTCAAAAATTTCAGTTATCGAATTATTCTATCTTATTACGTTTATAGTTTACAAATTTTGTTAAGTTATTTTGAATGACGTAATAAAAAAGTACAAACAAACATCATTGCACGTTTAAAAAAAGTTTAAACGTGCATTTTTGCATAATGTTATATAATCAAAATACTGTTTTATTTATATTATTGTTCCAAAGCAGTGGCATAATTATTTAAATATCAGTGTCAGTAGGTACTGTTTGCGCCCTTTTGTATTTGAACCAACAGATTTAACATGTGCTTATTTTGTTTTTCATTTCAACACACACTGTAGCATAATTAACTACTTCGCATTCCGGAATTTACAGAGGAGCGTATAGGATTCAGGTCAGTGCGTGTGAATTCTTACTGTTCTTTTGTGAAAGAGTGCAGCGACTTTCTCCGGCTTTATGTATTGGTTATTTACTTCTCTTCGCATCACCAGGTACAGTGCTGACTTCATGGTCTCATAAAAATTTAATTTTCTAGCCCCACGTCAAACTGACCTTACTGTGTTAATCCCGTCTACAAAAGGCGGCGAAATGACAATTTGCTAGGTCTAGTTACTGCCCATTGAGCAAACTAACAGGAAAAATTATCGCCATCTGAATCTGAACAAATCATTTACTGGACTTAGCTAAAGCTTGATGGCTTTTTCAGAAAAGCGGTAAATAGGGTTAAAATAAAATAACGTCACGAAGCCATTGCGTAAAAAATGTGTATTTTTACATCGTAGGTAAGTTTGGTTGTTACCAAGACGGTTTCTGTTCTGGCCTGACCCCGGCTGGTTTAACTTCTGGCTCTTATGAAACTAACAGTAAACAAGCACCCTAACCTGAAATAAACTTTACATCTATAATATTGCGTCCGCTAAGCACTGCTCTTTCCTAA
This sequence comes from Anania hortulata, assembly GCA_963576865.1. Taxonomy (NCBI): domain Eukaryota; kingdom Metazoa; phylum Arthropoda; class Insecta; order Lepidoptera; family Crambidae; genus Anania; species Anania hortulata. The sequence goes on along the minus strand of OY756408.1, from coordinate 8,756,772 downwards.
GATCTTACGAGCTCCAAAAATCGTCTACCCTTTAAAAATATTGTCATCAGAATCATCGAGAACTGGCTTAACTTAGAAGCAAGTCATAGTAAAGGCACTATAAAGGTGACAGTCAGTTCAGTCAGACTCATCACAAATAAATATGTAATTTATAAATTTCTGTTTTCTGTCAAATCGCGGAGCGTAGCGTGTCATTCCTGTTCTGTGGTCAAATCTATCAATCAAGACACTATAAGCATACGTTTAATCATAAACAAACAAAAAATACATTTACTGCTCATTATTTACCGAACTCGTGAGTATGCAAAATGTCAATAATGCCTTAGAGTGACTCGACTAAAGCTATAGGTGCTTAAACATCTACTAAATATAAGATTCACCTCACATTATATCTGCTACATTCGAATAAAATGTACAGTATACTGTATTTTGTTTCGCAACAAAAACTTTCACGTTGGTTTTTCAATTGCAGGCGGGATGCACCCCCTGGGATCACGCCTGGCTCCGATGTGGAATAAATCGTCCGCAAATGCTGCTAGCGTTTCAACGGATTTAGTTTCAGCTTTATTTTAGATTTGTTTACTTCTTTTTGGTGCCATTTGTGGAGGGTTTGATAAAACCAGGGATGTACTTAGGTCCTTCAAAAATATTTGTAATCTGTAAACTTTTGAATCAGTGACAGAATTATGTGCACTTCGTGTGTATGTGTAATGCTTTTGCAGTGTAATGATTTTAGGGTTAAATTGTGACGTGTAATGCTTTTAGGGTTCATTTATGTATGTATTTGTGTGAGTTTCCTTATTCCATCATAACGACTGAATGCCCTAACCGATTATGATGTGTAAGGTATTGTTAGAATCCTTACGTTTTCCCGGGTGACATAGGCTATGTGATGTCACAATAAAAACAATATGGCGAATTATATACTCCAATGTGCGGGCCTGAAGAAAAAAAAACAAAGTGGAGTATTAAAATAAAAGGTTGTGAAAGGTGCTTACAAAAATATAAACACCTTACATGCTTAAATGTTCTTTTCGATGACAAATTGTAAAAAAAAAAGAATAATTTTAACATTTAAAAACACGACTGCTGTTAATAAAAACACCTTTATACCAAAGGTGCGACCAGTTTTCTACTCCAATCACAACTTTTAGTTTGCTTTTATCAACAGATTCCTGTCGTATTGAAAAGGAATTAGAGGAGACCTTTATTACACAAGTGTCACATAAGTATTTATGAACTCTATTTGCTCAGACCTTAGATGCGTCAATAATGTTTCCAAGAAGCGAATAAAATCCACAATTAGAAGTTAAAGAGCAGAGCAAGATGCAGTCTGCCTTCGACCGGCCAATCTGGAAATCACTAGGGGAGGCTATGGTGATGATGATGATGATAAAGTATAATTTTGGTATTTAACGTTAGTAAGTCAAATTTCCCATACTTATTTATAGTAAAATCATACTAATTTATGCCACCAGAAGTTGTATAATGTGTGCTACAAGGAAGCCTCAATAAATTATCTCTCTCTACTCTCAAGAGGCAATTAGTTAAGCCAGCACGCGCCCAGTGCGCCAAACTTTGGTAATGTATGCAATACTGCAGCTGAGGTTTTCTAAGCCGGGATCTTTAAGGAACTTTTGTACGAGTATAAGCCTGACACGTAAAGTAGAACATATTCACAAGTGTGCGCTTACTATATTCACTGGATGGTCCGATGGACGAAAGATCCGCACTCCTACCATGAACGCAAAGCGGTATGTAAGCAGTTTTATTTTGACCTTAAACTCTATACAAAAACAAGACAAGGTTTAAGTAATACTGCTCTAAGAGTTCATGGTAAGCCACCGCAACCTTAATTAATTGGTCTCAGAACAATTCATAGTAGCCTACATCCAATATGTATGGCTCCCATTGAATTTAGGCAACTATGATTGTGCTAAGTCCAATGAGGATTTCGATGGACACTATATTCAGCGTACTGAATTTCTATGAGCTGTCAATTACTGTGGTAACTTATTTAAAGTTTTTTTTTTTTTTCAAAAACAATTTACGCACTATTACAATTTAAAATTATAGTGTCATAACGATAAAACTAAATGACGACCTCCGTAGCTGAGAGGCGAGCATACCGGACTTAGTGTCGCTATCTCTGAGGTTCCGGGTTCGATTACCGGTCGGTCATTGTAGAAAAATAAATTTTCTATATTGTCTCGGGTCTGGGTGTTGTGGTACCGTCGTTGTTTCATCATAGGAAAAAAAAAACAAAATTAGTTAAAATAAATACTTACACAATGAAAATCAGTGATATTTAAAGCGGTTCTAAAACGCTTCTGCGAAACTTACTTTGCAGTAAACAGAGATTTTATGGCAAGTCCACCAAGTAAAACTTCTTACTTTCGTGTGGCAGATGACAGACGGTACACTAGGAAACTAACTAAACTAACTTAAACCACAGTTTAAGGGAGACTCCAAGTTGACCCAGGTGTGTTGTTTTTGACTGCCGGCACGGGGTTAAAAAAGGCCTGCGACGGCGTAACGTGTGTCCAGTACGCCGTTCGCTAGAGTCCGGGGCCACCTCTTTTAAAGGCTACGAAACCCTTCTGAAGGCGGGTGCGCTCGCTATCAAGTCCCAAAGTTCTCGTATCACTAATGGCATCGGGGACAGCGTCTGGTTTTTGTGGGTATGTGTGTCTCACTCTAAGAGCCGGAATCCCATATAACCCCTTGCCGCCCTCGTAGCCGGCAGGTAAGCGAAACAGCATTTTCCAGACGATTAAAAAAACATTTGTTTATTTATGATCACTGAATACTGTCAGAAACTGTTTTATATGTACTTAATATCCTGTATGTGATACAATTAGTTTAGTTGGCACGCGCCGACCACGCGAAACTTTGCTGTAGCAGTGATGGATGCTTCACTACAGTACGGGTTTTCTGAACTGGAATCCTTGTTACTTGCACGGCTTTAAGTTTATCCATCCACTTAAATTGTTTTGTACCGACAAAAGCAAAAAGCAAATAACATTATTTTCTTTTCTATATTTTCTACATTTAACAAAAAATATCTTATTCTTGCTAGCGATGAGATTCATTGACACGCTGAAAGGCAGATATACTCGTATAGTAGTGTTGCCGCTCGATAGGTCAATATCAATTGTCTATTGATAGCTTATCGATAGTTGAAGGAAAAACGATACTATCGATAGTCTATCGATTCTATCGATATCTCTTTTACTGCAATACTATCGATAGTATCGATAGTTTCGATCGCTGTCAACCAATGAACTATCGATAGTATCGATACTATCGATAGTATTGCCCTTCAATATCTAATAGACTATCGATAGTATACTATCGATAGTTTTATACTATCGATAGTGATATTTATTTCAATAGTATTGCATTCAGTATGCAGGCATAATAAGTGGTAAAATACCTAATGTGGTATATTCAACGAAATCAAATTAACTAGTGTATTGACTTTATTTAAACGTACGTTTAGTTTTATTCAAATAAAGATGGCAATTCTTTGAATTCTTAGATGGCAATACTATTGAATTAATGCTCACTATCGATAGTACAAAACTATCGATACTATCGATACTATCGATAGTCTTCTCGATATTGAAGAGCAATACTGTCGATAGTATCGATAGTTGATTAGTTGGCAGCGATCGAAACTATCAATACTATCGATAGTTACCGATAGTATTGCAGTAAAAGAGATATCGATAGTATCGATACTATCGATTGTCTTATCGATCGTATAGATGAATTTAGCGTTCAACTATCGATTTTTCGGCAACACTATCGTATAGATATTAATCTAACTATCTATATATAACACATTTTTTTATATCGGACAATGGGGCACATAGGTTCTAGAATGGAGGCCGCATAACGGCAAGTACAGCGTAGGACGTATCCGCCCACAAGGTGGACCGACGACCTGGTAAAGGTTGCTGGAAGCCGCTGGATTCACGCCGTTTCTAACCGACCAATCTGGAAGTCATTATGGATGGCTCATGTTCAGCAGGGGACATCCTATGGCTGAAATGGTGATAGTGATGATGATTGCACATCACTAAAGAAAATTAATAAAGATATCTTTGACATCACATACGTTGATCTGACGCTATGGTTCGTAGCCAAAGCACTTGTGTTATTAGAAAACCCGAAAACCCGGGACAAGTAAAAAGTACGTTTTCTACATTGACCAGACCGAGAATCAAACCCGGAACCGTAGAGATGGCGACGCCAGGTCCGGCGTGCTCAAGTCTATACGCAGATGAAGTCACAGGCAGAAACTATAAGCAAATATAAGAAAACTGAGTAAAAAGGTTAAACCTTGTAATCTCATTGTTCATCAAATCAAAGATTTCAAACTAGGTAAATCTCTGTTCTAAATACTGTTTAGCTAATTATTCCATCTGCCATAGCACCGCGAATTAATTTTACTACCAGAAATCAAATTCTATGTACCACTGATGGATTGACGTCTAAACCCCGTACATTCACGATTAAATCTGTATGAGGGTAAGCCCCATTCACCATTAATTGTCGGGAATGTACAATATTAAACAAAAGTTCAACTTGAACCATATTTTGAAGGTTAGAAGGAATAATATCCTGTAGCAAGTTCTCTAACATGAAATCACTATAAAGACAGGAACAGTAGGCCCGCTTATTATCTCCACTAATAAAATTATACGGGGCGAAAATAGTAAGCTAGTATTAGTAAAAGCCAGCGAGTGATTACTAGCTAACTAGTGGATACAGGGTAGGTATCCCATTAAGAGCATGCCAAACAAAAACTGTAGATAAATAACTGAGCATAAAAAGCCCAAAAATAGTCCTAGTGAAACTCTTACCGTTAAAAAAAATATGCTAAGGAATACGACTCAAAATCGAAATATGTGGAAAATCGTGCAAATTTCACGAAGTAAAATTTTGGACAGGAGGTAGACCCTTTTTTGCTCTATCTACGGTTTTTCGTTTGGCACGCTCTTTACCCCACACCATGTATAAGCCTGCTGCTGGCTACCGTAAGTCGCATAATCTCATATTATCCGGGAATGGTCACCGTTATTTTTTGTTACCGCCAGAGGTAGGTACCGGCTGATTCTGATGGTGTAATATAACATCTTCAATCATCATTCATTCAGTTCAATCATCAATCTTTTATTACAGGAAAAACATCGAAATCTAAAAAAAAAACATCCCCATACAAATCGTGATAGCTGATCGATCACTTATAGTATATCATAGTAAAAACAAATCACTTTCCTATACAAATCTCTTTATTTCTTTGTGATTTTACTCACTAAAAGATGTTTTTATATAACCCCCATAAATTTTAACTGTAAGACTATTATGTAAAAAAAATTGTTTAAGCGCACTACACACGCAGATACTGCCTGTGTTCTAAGGACTGCTTATAACGTGTTTTTAAATTTTTTTTCACAATCGCAGCTAATATCTAGCCTCAAACTAAGCAAAGCTTGTACTATGGTACTTAGACAACAGATAAACATACTTTTATTTTTATAAACATCCATGACTTATACAAAGTACGCTTGTACTTATCACACAAACATTTTCCATTCGAACCCGCTGACTTTCTAGTCCGTAGCGCGAACCACTACATCAGACGGTCGACAAATTCAGTAATTGCAGACCTTTGCATGGCAGCCATGATCCATACTCATAATCACACATTCCAACGAGCCTACTGTACCTCCTTACTTTACTGAGATCAGACGAAGTAGGATCAGTGCATTAGCTCAGGCGAGATAACGTTGAGGGCGTACCCAAACATCGGAACTGATGGATTGTTTAATTTTAGAGGCACCGAATTCTACATAAATACGAGTACAACTAACTAACACTTGCAAGTTTGTTAGCGATTAAATGTATTGAAGCCGCTTAGGACTTATTTTAGAGAAAATATTCTTTAATTTATGGCCTTTCGATTAGTCTGAAAGACACTCACCTAGGTATTACTTAAAGCAACAAAGATGGTAATCAAGTAATATCTCCAAATTAATTTCTAATTAATAAATTGTACAGCTTATCAACCGGATGTACGTGTCAGACTTAAAATTGAAAATCGAATGAACTTTGACTTTTGGTGTAGGTAGACCTGCAGTTGACTGTACATTATTACTGATTTCAGATTAGGGTTTTGAATAAATATTGTCATATCTATATAAATATAAATAATACTTTTAACAAATTACTAATTATATTTACTGACGTAGGTGTGGGCAGGCCGCGTGCTAGGTGGACCGACGATCTGGTAGGGATGGCGGGGAAGGGATGGGTGCAGAAGGCTGCTATGGAGGATACCTACCAACACTTAGCACTGGGCGGAGATAAGTTGAAGAAGAATAATAAAACTCTGCTAAAGAATCTTAGATTTTTTTTACTTATTCTTATATTTTTGCTTGCTCAATGAAAAGTAAAATCGAAAGATTAAATAAATGGCAGAAATTAAACAAACAATAATAACTAAACGGTAGCGAGGATAAGAAATCGAGCTATACCACAGCAGCAGTTATGTTCAGGGTTGGTACAGCACTCAAAATCTTCCTATCACAAAATTACGGATTTCTTCTACTAATTATTATCAAAAATTAAATAGGTGGTAGAATCTTTTTGCTCCACTATTTGTAACCTTCTGTAATGAATATACTTGTACAGTTACACTTAGCTCCGTCGTAAACATTTTTATCATGTTGTTAAATTCAGTTATTGGCTAAAGAGTTGTTTGTTAGTTCTTTATTTAGCATTATTGTTTGAAAGAAGGCTGCTAAGTTTAAAAAAATATATATATATTTATTTTTAGCAAAAACCAAAAACCGGGTTCAAAGTTGGTTAACCTTAGACGACTAACGTTATGTCCTGCTTTACCCGTATAATATCGATTAATCACAAAGAACGAGATAAAAAATGTAGTAGATTATATGAAAATTTAAATATACAAAGGGAACCTTAGTCGTTAGTTCCTGTATAATTAGGTGAAGTAGTACTTAAAGATTAAGTGTAAGCATCGTATTTCTAGCCAAATAGTTCAGTTTAAGCCGGTTAAACCCTCTATGGTAAGTTTTTCGGTCCTTGGTTTTGTGTTAGGTTGGTGAGCTGATGATGACTGCATAATTCGGAAAACTGAAACAGTTCATATTATTTTTTATTGTAGTTTTTTTTCAGTTTCTATGAGATTTTGCGTATTTAAGGTTACGATTTGTAAATTATGTGCTAAACTTAAATTTAGAAAATTCAGAAAACTTTAATAAATCGAATTTCTTTAAATATACCAATGCGAGACTCCCTGTATTTAAAATCTGTTGACCTGTATTGAGGTTGATTGGACAATGAATGCGGTACAGAACAGAACAGAACTATTTCTTAATTTCTTAGCAAAATCACTAGTTGTAAATTTATTTCGAGGTTCTGATTAACTCTACTAGCTGTACCTACTTAAAGAATTACTCAAAATCCACAATTATTTTCTGACGAAGTTATTTTATAAAACAGGGACTGAGTTATTTTCGTTAATTTTTTTTTTCCTAATATTTCCTTCTGAAAGCAGCAGCCCTAAAATGTGTAATCTCGGCAAGCGTGAAGCGGACCGCACTAATCTCTCCCGGGAGGCCAACCGTCATTTCAGCTCATGCGACTTTACATTAGTAGGAGAAAACTCTCCGCTACAAAAGAACTTCCTCGAACAAATTGTAACTTTAGACAACAAGAAATAATGCTCAAATTTCAACAATACGAAACTAGGCTGTACATGTCATCGAATTTGTATCAAACGATAGTAACAAAATCTTTCTTAGCGTGGTATTTTCTTAGTTAATGTTTCGGAAAATAGAAAAGCTGATTCAAGATTTTTGCTTAAACTTTAAGTGAATCAATGTGAACATTTTGCAAAGAGAAAATTAACCTTTATTGATTTTAATAAAATATATTCCTTTGATACACTTCCTCACCGCCAACAGGAGGCGTGTAGTAAGAGGCGACTAATACCTGTAGCACGAGACGGGCAGCAGCGTCTGCGTGCGAAATGTTATAAAAAAACTGCGCTCGCCAACCCGCCTGCCAAGCGTGGCGAGTATTTGCAATGACTTTCATTGGGGGAGGCCTATGTTCAGCAGTGGACGTCCTATGGCTAGAATGATGATGATGATTGCTTTGATTGTAAATCCTAAAAGATTATTGGTTGTAAGCAATTGCTAGACAATATAATTCATCATCATCATCATTGACAGCTCGTATCCACCAACAGGTTTTAGTGTTGCTTTCATACTAAATTTTGATTAAGCCAAGAAATTATATTATAGTATTTAAATAATTACATTAAAGAAAAATAACTATTAAATAGGACCTTTAACAAAAAAAAATACTTTTAGAGCGTCGACCTCTAAAAACCAATGAGAAAAACGTACCGGCCAATCCAGCCTGATCGTCAAGTTGTCGTGTTAGTCCCTAAGAATAAGGGGGAATATGCATGTTTTTTTATTTGATTCTCAAATAAATCAATTAATAAATTACTTTTCGGAAAAATAGCTCCAAAATTAATTTCGTGTACAGAAAATAAAAATGCTGGCTCGTTCCTCCCTCAAAGGCTTAGTTTAGCCATTCAGCGTGGGAACGCTGCTAGCATTCTCGCCTCTTTGCCTCATGGACACGCTTTTATTTTTGAGTAGGTAGCTTTTAGTTTTAGGTTAGTTTATATTTGTATTATTAGAATTTTAATTTTTCCTTAACCTGTCAAGCATGTGTGAACGAGACACAATAGAAATCACATTGTTATGCGACCGCCGGCGTTCTTATAATCCTCAACGGGTTAAAATAAAACATATTAGATAATTTTTAATTTGGATAAACCATATTTGTACCTATATATCCTGTTGTCTATATATTATAATTAATGAAACTTTAAGAATTTTCGAAAAACATTGATAATATTCTGACTTACAGCCCATTAAAGTCGCGTGTTAGACAAGGAGATCCGATATGTACCGTGACATCACATTACACGGCCGCCATACATTTTTCATAGTAAAAGTTGTTTTAGAAAGAGATGTATACCTCAATTTCTAATTACTATATTACCGTTATTTTTTACGAAAAAATTTTTTTTTACTATTAGCACTATAATTTCACATATTTTCTTATAAATATAGTAAAAACATATTTTTTTTCATGCATATTCCCTACTGATATCGTAGTTTAAGAAACTTTTAACTGTATTAGACTCGACAAAACGAATCAAATGAACCCAAACACGAAGGTTTTACTAGTAGTCATTGAAGAGTTTTACTATCTACGAGGCTCCATATTCAGATCAGCACGATGGTGACAAATTATTGTATTGTCATCTAAATGTCAAATAGGTACTTACAAAGTTTTAAATCGTTACGTCAGAAGTAAGTCATAAGCTACTTCCAAGATTTGATATCATAGTTAGTTTGTTGCTAATGAAGTTAAAGTAGTTACAAGTTAAGCATGTAGTTGTTTGGGTTACATAGTTAGTTAGATACAAGTGAAGCATATAATTAGTTAGATAACATAGTTAGATAACATAGTTAGTTAGTTACAAGTGAAGCATATAATTAGTTGTATTACATAGTTAGTTAGTTACAAGTGAAGCATATAATTAGTTAGATTACATAGTTAGTTAGTTACAAGTGAAGCATATAATTAGTTAGATTACATAGGTACAAGTGAAGATAACCGCCACACTCAGAGACGTCACTTAACTTTAATTGTTACTTAAGAAAAATCTGTGATTCTAAAGTCGAAACGAATAAAGACAATTATTGAATGAACAAAAATGTTAATCAACACTTTATTGTTAATTGACGTCTCGGCATTTATTGTGTTGAAAAACTAAGCCAATATGATTTTCTTTATTATTTTAATTTAATGCCCCAAACTAACTGTCATGACCTTGAAGGAAAGGAAACAAATATCCTTGTATTATGATGTACCAGACAATGAATTCTGCTAGAGGCCTCGCCCACCACACCCAGAAACAATTTACAAAAACAGATTTTTAAATTAACCCGTATCTAGAATCGAACCTGAAAATCGTTTTAGGAAAATTAATGCACCACTACGCGAATAGTGTCGTCATAGTAAATTGCTGATCTAAATGTTAATTAATGTTTTCGTACTAAATAAAACAAATAACATTGTAGAGTATCTCTGATGGCACTGATAACAACAACAATAGTCAAATGGCACGTGTAACCTTAATTGTGCCACCCAATTGCCTCCATCTGTACTACATAGTTATACAGGGTGCTGTAATCTGTATTAACACAAACCCTCTTAATAGCCTATAATAGAATAGAGGACGCTCGACTCATCTGATTGTATATAATAACACAAAACAATATTGTCATTAAAAGAAAATTTTAATAAATTAATGACAATGAGATAGAACATATCTGTGTATTGTCATGTCCATTTTTCAAGTTCTTATTATGTCTTAGGAGTGTAAATCTATCATTATTTGTAATCTATATCCCACGGCACCAGTATGCGGTAGAGCCCTAAAGCTTATGTCATATCGTGTAAATTTTATATATTAATATTGTTTGTTTTATAAATAAAAAATATATTTTAAAAATATATATAGAGCATGGCGATGGAAAATTATTTAGAAAAAAAATCATTTTACTAACTTCCACCTTCCAACAAAATCACTATTCTAGAAGCTACCTTGTATCTATTGTATGTAATACCTATTTATATTCCACTAACTGTGCCCTCGGCTTTGTCCGCGTGGAATACGGCATGTCACCCCCGACTTGCTTCCTTAGAGTGTGGATTGAAGAATAGTAGCCTGTGTTCTTACTAGGGTTCAAATTTTTTTCGTACTTTATTACATCAAATCGGTATCCTCCTGTGTCCTTCAGAAGGTTCAATCTATCTCTTTACCAAAAATTATCGAAATTGGTTCAGCGGTTTAGACGTGAAAACCTAACAGACAGATTTATTGCATTTAAAGTAATATGTAAGTATGTTTTTTTTTCTTCTAGCATTTTGTCTAGTTACTATAGCTTAGCTTAGCTTGACCATAGTCTGATGTCGAAAGTCCATATTAGTAAATTTTCTATTCTTTAAAAAAAATCCTTATTTTTTTAATCAAAATTAACGTACTGTAATGATTATAAAGTTTAAACTATTCAAGACTAAGTGTGTTTACAAGTGTTTACAGTGAATTTTATATTTAACCGAAATTCCGCTCTGAATTAAAAACAACAACCTGTATAATCCGAACAGTAGCTTCGCAGCACCCCGGGCTACGTCAGATCGCATCTTCGAACTAAACCGTTTATCTGTACTTATTTGTTTACTAAAATAACACCGATTAAATTCCACCTTATAGTCCCAGGGTTAGAGATCAGTATCGGTGTTTCGTACAGCGTGTTAAGTGTAATTACGAATGTTATGATTATGCATCGAGGCTTCTATGAAGACACAATACATAACATTAGGTGAAGCAGTAGGTAATAACTACTCGTTCGTTTTTTGGATATGACTTTAGAATTTGTAATGTTAATTCAAAACTTTAACTACACTGTTAATTCATGCTCTATATTTTGTTAAATGAACCTGTGAAACAAACAAAACAACCACAACACAACAAAATTTTCATTGTGTCTTATTTCGTTTTAATTACAGCGTACCTGTCTTTCGGTTTATACTTTTTGCTTAGTGTATATGAACTTCCGACTCGCCGAATTTACAATCATCATTTCAGCCACAGGACCACTGTTGAACATTAGGTTTCCCCCTGTGATTTCCAGATTGGCCGGTTGGAAGCGGCCTGCATCCAGCGGCTTCCTGCAACCTTTACCAGGTCGTCTGTCCACCTACGTGGCCTCCATTCCAAAACCTTTCTTCTCCGTCGTCGTCCCCATAGCCGTCAGTTCTGGGTACAATGTGCCCTGCCCACACCACTTCAGCTTGCTAATCTGTTGGGCTATATCAGCGACTTTACAATCAGGTTCGCTTAACTATAGTCGCTGAATCCTGACTAACAACGGGACAAAGTGTTAGAAGGAATAGAAAGAGAAAAAGAGAGAGATAAAAAAAGCTGATTAGAGAATATTATGCAAAAGTTCACACATGATTATCATATTTGCGGACATGTTTAATCATTATACATGGATTGCTAATCACATACCTAATTTTATTTCCAAACGCCAAGATATGTTTGAAACGAACTACTGCTTTAGCCATAATATATACTGTGACTAAGGGGGTGGGAGACTTGAGAAACTTAATTTCACTGTTAGCTAAGAAGCACGTGGGTACTGTAATTAAATAAAGTTCTACGTAGTACGGCCCTGGCATGAGTTTTTATTGAGAACACAATATTCGTCCTGTAATTTTCTTGAATATGCTAACAGTTTTATAAATAACTTCTTAATTAAACGAATTTCATAAGACGTTATGAAAGCCATCTAATTAGACAAATTTTATAATTTTGGCTTTTATAAGGTTCACATAAGAATTATAACTGAATAACTACTTATGTAATTGGTTACATAAGAATTTAAAGTTTAGAAGGAAGTAGTTTTTAACCTACTTCTAGCTGACGTATTGATTTTAAACTTTGTATATGGCATTCGGATGACATTACAATAATTTGACAACATAATGCCAGATATGATATGATATAAGTCCATGATAGAAGTCTTTCCCTACTCTCTAAAAACCAGCAAGTCCCCAGTGCCAGTCCCCAGTGCCATTACTGAGATGTGACTAGGCTCTAGGCCTTTGCCGCGGGCATTTGTCCGCAGTCTATTTTCTGGTTGTAACTCGCTCGACAACATGGGCTACCCTTTCAAATGTCGCTTCCCTCCCCCCTGGACTACACCAAACGGTATCCTGGATACACGCAACGCCGCAGCCTCCTTTAGCGGCCGGAAACCCTCGTGCACCCCCGTGTACTCGGCACCCCCGTGTCCTCGGCACCCACTTGGCAGCCTATGCGTGCGTGGTGACCCATCGCGGACAGACGATTGGAGGCCAAACAGCCTTCTGCGGCGCCACGGCTTGGGCAGTGAGTTATCGGGGCGACAGGCAAAGACTCTCGCTTATCCAGACGATAAAAAACAACGGTAGGTTTAGTTTGTATCCTCTCAATCAGCATCATCACTTCAGCTGCTGAACATAATCCTCCCCTAGTGAAGCGATCTGCATCCAGCGGCTTCCTGCAACCTTTACCAGGTCGTCCGTCCACCTTGTGGGTGGACGTCCTTTGCTGTGCTTGCCGGTACGAATCCTCCATTCCAAAACCTTACTAAACCATCGGCCGTCAGTTCTGCTTACTATACGCCCCGCCCACTGCCACTTCAGCTTGCTAATCCGTTGGGCTATAATACTCAATTATTCAGTATATAGCACTTCACAGACTATTCTTCGGGGCACTTACTCGTATCACGTCCTAAAATATAAGTTTATGTTAGAACAGTGACCACACCATTACGCCAGCGGTGCCACGGCAGCGGCCCACGAAGAAATCCTATCTTTAACTTATCATACTACGTTAAGGAATTTTTACCGATCCAATCAGCATTAAGTAGTTTTACCGATAAAAACTTACCTTAACAAAGATTCCTAAAAGTCAAGTTGAACCTACTTTAATCTTCAGGGGAAAAGGCTCGTCCTCTAACCTACCAGTACTACCGCTAGTGCCGCTACACACCGCATATAAGGAACCATAGTAATAATAAAAATTAAATTCCTCTTTCTATTTTGAAGTCGGTTAAAATGGTCACACAGACGCTAGGATGGCTTTTCCCATCTGGCATGCAATGTTGTCATTTTTCCTACGAACACTTAACTTTTATTAGTGCCTTTAAAGACTATAAAAGACATTTCTTCAAGCGATAATAAACCGTGGATGTAAATTTTTACTGTAACCTAAAAGTGAGGGCATTTAAAAGCTTTTTGCAGAATCAAATTTTATGCGATGCATAAAAATGCTGCGATAAACTAAGAGTAAAAAGTATTGTTCTTTTTTAACTTATTTTATACACAATATCCACCACAAACAGATATCGTGCAAATATAATAATAAAAAGAAATATTTACAATTATACGATTTTAAAATGCAGTTTTAGGTTAAATCTACATATGTGAAGGTTTTGCAAGTTGGTCTTTCTGGTTTGAGCCTAATTAGCACACCTAAATATGATAGAGAACACTAAATAAGAGTGGACTATTAAAAATCCTTATTTTTGAAAGTGCACACTTAGAAAAATCCTAAAGCGCAAACTAAAACCTTACTACTAACTACCTACCTACATAATTATGAATTGAAAAATACCTTTTGACGTTTGTGAATAATGCTCGAAGTAGGTATGCTAGCAGTTCTAATGGTTCATACTTTCCTGATATTAAAGACAGGCTTCCACGTGGCCGGAATCGCGAAGAGCTCATATTATGATGTAGGAGTGAAGGCAATATAACAGCTTACGCTCGCATAGGTATGTTTGGCACGCCACATATCGCATTATGTATCTGGCGTGGGTGTAACTACCATGCAAAATACCAATCATCTGAATAACATCGAACCGTTATCTACGTAAGTTTTGTTTTTAGGGTTTCTTCCACAAAAGGTAAAAAGAAACCCTTATAAGATCACTTTGTTGTCCAACCGTCGGTCTGTCAATCAAGATCCTTTTTATCGGAGGCGCGTGAAGTCATCAAGTTGTAATTAAAATAAAATACTTGTAGCTGTAAAAAAAATCAAGCTGCTAAGTAAACGCAATCAAAAGATGCAGCTGTAACCGCATTTTTGATACGCGCAAGGAAATCCGAAACAAGATTTTCCGGCAGAAGACCAAAGTAATGGACAAAGTTCTAAAATTTAGCAAGCTAAAGTGGCAGTGGGCCAGCCACATCTATCGCAGAACCGATGAAAGGTGGAGTAAACGGGTTCTCGAGTGGAGACCGCGCCTTGGCCAACGTAGTGTTGGACGCCCCTCAGCTAGTCGGACCGCCGACCTTAGAAAGATGGCTAGCAGTGGATGGAGATCATGCTCCTTGGCGCTCTTTGTGGGAGGCTTACATCCAGCAGTGGACAACAATAGGCTGACATGATAATGACAATGATAAAGGAAATAAAACCTTTAAAATACTTTCCGTTGACAAATCGAATCATAAAATTTGGCAGTAGCAATGTCTTATATAGCACAAGTAAACACCGTAAATATGTAGTTACCTACATCATAAATTTTTTTTCTTCTAACGAACTCGTAAATATCCGCAAAAAACTTTGGATTTCGATTCCCGCTATGGATAAACTACAAATCTACAAGTTTCTACGGAACGCTCGGTGCGCGAGTCCGACTCGCTCTTGGCCGGTTTGGTTGTACCTATAACACTTATTGTGGGTAAGATAGCTCCGTAAGCTTCACACAATAGTCTGCTGATAAAAATAAACGTGGTTACTTTATGTTAAGAATTTGATATTACAGCCATTCCAGACTATCGTGTAATATACAGGGTTATTTGTAAAACATTAACAACGTCCTAGGGGCTGATTCTGGTGCTCAAATACAACAACTTTTTCTATGGGGTCAAACTAACAACACGAAAAAAATTAAGAACGAAAATTATCCTCGAGGTAAATGACTATTTTGTATGGAGAGGTGAAACTTTTTTGTTCGATTTCGATATACCTGTGTACAAAAAAATAGAACAGTCCTTAAAACTACATGATCAGCTGCTCATAAACAACCACTTTTTACAATGAGAGCAACATCGAAATCAAGAAAAAATGTTTTAGTTGCTTCATACATTTTCATTAAGGTGGCGCGATAGTTTGTATGGAGAATTTAAAAAAAAACGATATCTATGTAGCGCCCATAGTAAAAGGTGTTGTTTAAGAGCAGCTTATCGCGTAGCTTAAGGAATGTCCTATACTTTTATACACCCAGTATGGAGCCAAAGTAATAAAGGGTAGAAAACTTCCTGATAAAACGATTCCTTCGTCTTACCCTGTATTAATACCATGACATGTGCCTTAAACGAAAGATCTTGTAAATTAAATAACAGTAAATTGAGTGATGGCAAAGCGTACCTACCAGGAAATTGTTCTCGCGTTCAATTTTCTATGTTACCACCTACGCTACTTCACGGGATGTTTACTTAAATCTGCTAACGCAATGTAGGCGATAAAGTTTTTCATTCGGGAAAAGGTACGCTCAAATAAATAACAATAATATTCTATTGAGAGCGGAATAAAGAGAAATAAATGTCACCTGTGTAATAGAGTGGATAAGCTTTTGAATAAAGACCGGATATCGTAAGGATTTTGGAACGCAAGAAATAAAGTAATTATAACAAGGATACAGATTGACAACCTACTGGCTTTGTAGTGCGGCGATTCGCCATGAACGCAAAGGGTCCTGATTTCAATACCAGGTTCGGGTAATTTTAGAAAACGACGTATTTTAGATTTTCTTAGGCCTCCTTGGAGTGCTGAGAGAAGACCCTGTCAAAATTCATTATGTGGAAATTTAAATGGGACTTACTTTATTATAAATGCGAAAGTTGGTGAGCATAGATATTTGTTACTCTTGCACGCAAAAACTACTGAATGGATTTTGATGAAATTTGGCATACTGATAGATACGGTAAGGTCAAAAACTAGTACGTTATTACATTTCCTTACCAGCCAAAAAATTATAAAAATAATAATCAAATTGGAGGTCCTAATAAAAAGTTACGTATTAGACATTTTCACCGATATATCCGAAACGACCAAAAATTATTTAAATTACGATTCAAATTCAGGATCTCCATTTTTGAAGTCGGTTGAATATCCGACTCAACAGCCTTAACGTGGTAACACTAACACAGTGTGTAGGTAGAAGCGTTTTTAGCTAACATTTATTACGTCAGCACGCAATACAGGGAAAATAAATGGCTAGTGATCTTTATTTAGCATTGAATAAGAACAAGGTTATTCTAATACAAAATTAGTTCCAAAAATCTGATATTGTTTACTATTTGTTTCCGTATAACGTCTGCTTAAACTATCTTCCTCCTGGCATTAATTCCTGTTCTTGAAGTATGCATGAACATGATTCTTGGTGCGAAAAATCTAGTTATTGCGTATGGAGCAATCTCCATCAGACCTCCGAGGCCCTTAGACAGGGGAACGGGACCATTTTAGACTATGGCTACAGATCCAACTAGTGTTGTCGCCCACTGTCCATAGGCCTATCGATAGTATCAAAAATAGCCAAACTATCGATAGTATCGAAAATAGCCAAACTATCGATAGACCTATCGATAAAATCTATATATACTATAGATGGTATTGATTGTTAAATTACAGCAATAGTATTGAATAAATCCAATACTATCAATAATATTCCTTAGTTATAACTAATAAACTATCAATACTATCGATAGTCACCTATATTGCAATAATAAATTAGTCATGTAATAAGACTTAATAGTTAATCGAAATCAACAATTTTGCTTACGTTTACACATACTAACTGATTAATGTTGTCACAAAATGAAAACCAAAAATTATATGTAGGCTGTTGTTAACCCTAATAAAATTAAAATAAAATAAAATCCTAGTCATTTTTAGCATTTCATACCATACTGTACACTGCAACTGATATTATTAAAAGATGGTAAACAATTGATAGTTCAAAACTATCGTTATATCGATTGTTTCAATACTATAGATAGTTTGTTTGCTATTATAGTGCAATACTATGTATAGTATTGCTGCGTATCAATCTTATTTGCATATTAAATCAATCGATACTATCGAGCCTATCGATCGATAAATAGAATTTCAAGGTCAACACTACATCCAACGTTAATTTAATGTGCAAGTTTTTTAACGACGTTTTCTCTCACCGCCGAGCAAGTGACATAAATTCCTACAAAATGTAGATTTCAAATTTCCAACGCACTTTTTTGACTACACTACAAAAACTTAACGGTCCCTTCAAATCTGCTTACAAAATTAGCAAGAACTACCGCCGTTAAATCTGTCTAAGGGATCAAAGGCAGTACATTAGGTTCAGCCACGGTCTGAAGCCTCAAATTAGGTCGAGAGCCTAACCTAGGACTCTTCACGGCGAACGTTTTTATAAGCTTTTTCGCTTAAGTGCCTTATCCTGTGTAGTCAGGGACACAATGCGTGAAGGAAAAGTAATCAAAGATACAATACCATACTGACAAAAGGTCGTCAAAACATAGTTTATTTAGCAACTTTAATACAAATTTGAAGTTATGAGCCCAAGAAAAAACAAGCTATATTATTAGGTCTTGTTATATGTTGGTATTATTAAAACATATTAAACTATAATATGTTTAGCAATTAAGATACATTACTTATAAAAGGTTATTAGTAGTGTATTCCAAGTGTATTCGTGGGCTTCTATGTTGCCAATTTCTTGCAATATCTGAGGGTCGATCCTTTAAGGTTACTCTCTACTTAGAGATAGCAATAACTTAGTGCATGTCACTCTATGGTCTATTTAAAAATAAACGATGTTTGTTTATAATTGTATCACCTGAGAAATGCTGATTTGGCTTTTTTTGGAAGGTTTCAAAATGATTTCGACATGGAAATGTTAGTTAATTTTGTCTTTGCTCAGCAGATCTATCTACAAATGTATATTGTATTGAACAGATGATATTCTAAATAACAAATAAACACCAAAAAGCTTATCTTTTTTTTTTTTAAATAAAGCAAGTAAAGAAAGTTGCTGTTTATTTTTGTAAAATTTATTTTAATCGCCTTATCTAGAATACAATATCAAATATTAACACTAAAAATCTACATCACTACACGTAAAATTTTATTGTCTTTTCAAATCAGTAAATATATTTTGTCTTCTATTACGTATCGCGAGTGCATATTCAAAAGAATTCAGATAGGTAATCGCGCGAAGTCGCTCTGAACGTTGCACATGATGGTTCGGCGGTTTTTAACCGACTTGATAAAAGGAGGTGGTTCTCAATTCGTCGGAACCTTTTATTTTTATTTTTATGTTTGTTCGGCGATTATTCGTTACCACGTTGACCGATTTCGATAATTCTTTTTTTGTTCAAAAGGTAATACTTTCGGAACGGTCTCAGTTTGGCCAAGTTCTGATGATAGGATCTATAAGAAAAAAATCAAACATTGCGCTCTTATTATTCGTTTTGTTGAAGACTAATTTTAGAAAATTTTATTGGTTACTTTTGGAGTCGGTAACAGCTAATCAGAGTTTTAAAATGTTTTTGTTGCACCGACTCCAAAAGTAACTGATTAGGTACTTATGTGTTAATATTATTTTTAGCTTTTTACCCTTATCTAGTTGCCATAGTACTACAAGCTCTGCTAAGTTTGGGGCTACTCGTAGATCTTGATCATTGCTAGAGCTTAACTCTTTCTCTCTCATATTTTGTTTTTAAAAAAGACGTAAAGAAGAAAACGGCTAAACAAACCATTTTACAAGCAAACTAAATATATACCGCAGTCTTTGGCAGGATAATGGGACATTTGGTCCCATTTCCCTTAATGGGCCTACATCACATGTATTAACGTCGGAATGACGCAATAATAGTCCTCTGCTAAGTACTCGTAGTTTAGTGTTAGCCACAGTTTTGCCGGCTTTCAGAATGTTTTTTATTAGGCTAGTGGTTGCTTGTGACTTCGTTCACGCAAACTTAAGACGCTGATCATAGCCAATAGATCTTGAGCAATAGACACGCCCTTTTAATGTTATGATCACTGTCGAATTCAATAGAAATGACAGAGAAGGTGCTGCTTGGAATGAAAGAGCATAAATCCCAAACCACAAAATACACGATTTTATCGAAAATAACCACTTTATTGGAAATCAAAAGCAGCTAACTGCTTTAGTAATAAAAAAAAGCCATAATTTTGCCAAACAAGTGAGAAAATTTTGACCCCTGACGTTATGGGTCTTACAAGATCGGACTGAGGGGCAACACTGTTGTTGGTTTATTATTATTATATTATTATTATTTCAGCCATAGGTAGTCCACTGCTGAACATAGGCCTCCCCCAATGACATATCATCGGGGGGGATTGCGAATACTCGCCACGCTTGGCAGGCGGGTTGGCGAGCGCAGTTTTTTTATAACATTTCGCACGCAGACGCTGCTGCCCGTCTCGTGCAGGAATTAGTCGCCTCTTACGGCACTCCTTCTGTTGGCGGTGGAACTTGATTGTTCATTCATTCGTGCAAATAATAAATAAATAAAAACATGTGGGGTTTTATACAATCGCGTTTTACTATTTTTGCATTATTTTAATACTTCACAAATTTAATTTAAATTTATTAGATTAATACTGACGTTAGTTGGTATGGTTTGAAAATATAATTTCTTCTATTGTATTCCCTAAATGCTAAAATATGCAAATCTCCTGACACGTTCTGTAACTGAAACTAAATGTTACTCGCATGATAGGCTTGGGGTGTGTATTCACTAAAGCGGAGACGACACGTGCAATCAGACAGTCCGCTATAAAGACTGTGTCAGCAGAGAGAAGAATAGTTTGTTTATAATATAAAGCGGCTGGTAGCAAAAAGCGCAGTAGAACTGAATGACGCTGAATTGAATAGAACGTGACAGAAAAGAGCTAGGCGGAGAAAAGCGATGCGATGATGTGGATTGTCGACTGAACTATTATCAATAAACTAGTCCCCCAACTAGCTGACTGACTAGTCAACTCCACGAAAAGGCACTCGACCAACCAATCGACGAACTTCATGACCAATCAACGGACTCTTGCTGCCTCCTCAAAACAATAAAGCCTGTTTACTTCACAATGTGCAAGTGAGCTTACAGAACAATGAAACTGCACTGCACTCACATTGCCAATTTAAAATTCATGTTTGTAAAAATAATGACATAAGAGTCGGCGTGTTATGCAGACCAACCGAGGAAACGAACAACCGGTGCAGGTGACAACCTATGCATATATTGTTTTGTGGAACAAGAAGACTAACACTACTAAGTACTACATGATTCAAAATCGAAATAATTTATTTTTGCAAATAGGCCATTAAAAGCACTTTTACACGTCCCATTTTTTTTCCCTACCACTGCTTCGGGACAATTTGTGGGCTAGTGTCTAGTTGTCAGCCTCTTTAAAAATAATATTTCTACAAGTTTTGGTGCGAGCTGAGCAGTTTTCTAGATTGTCTAGCTTATTACGTAGTAGTCAGTAGAAGTGAATTGCTAGTCGATTTATCTTGGGCCTTCTCCGCTTTAGTAGAAACGCCCCCTTATTGGCTTCGACAGTTCTTAGTTTTAAAATGGATTATAATATTTGTTTTAATTTTAAATCAACTAATTCATTTTCAAGTTAGTTGTTTTTGAATAGTACAATCCGAAAATGATATGTGATGATGATGAAGATAAGTGAATAATGCTATCTGACAATATTTCTCAATAACAACTAAGTAATGTTATGACTAGAGAAACAAAACTCATTCAAAGCACGATCACTTTTACATAACTACTAAGTTGTTGTCAGAAATAGTTAATATTTACATTTAACTAATATTATAGTACCTGCGGGCAGTTATTAATGTGTATGTATGATAACAAATAAATAAAAAAATAAAAAACTAAAAAAATAAATGGTAGAAAAATGCTACACATATTTACAATACATGTAGTTAAGCTACAGTAGAATACAGTAGGGGCACTTCTCTATCTACACTGTCACTATCAACTATCTTCATATTTACACGAGATATGCTGTACATAATAGCTGCTCAGTTCTGTGTTATTTTTAATAGTAGATACTTTATTGGTTTTAGTGCTACGTTTATGAACGTTCGAATAATTAACTTTAAATAAAATAAATAATTATACCTGTTGCCCCTGTATACAATACTAACTAGAGATGGGTCTAGTACTAGGTTAATACTCGGTACTCGGCGTACTCGGCAGGTTTTTTAATACTCGTACTTGGCCGAATCACTAGGTTTTAATGCCGAGTATACTCGATTTAAGTAAAACAATATATTTTGGTAGATATAATTAAAACAACAGTGTCATTCTTTTGTGTGTTTTATTTTAACATTGTTTAAAATTGCCGTCGTAGAAGCCTTTCGTCCAACACCACTATGCGAAATCAGAGAATTGCATAAGGTACATTTCACTTTGGTTTCATCTTCTTCAATCTCGTCGTAAAATGTCTAAACTCGTGATCTTTTACGTGAACTCATTATATCAACAATTACCAGGTACTACACACCTCATACACACAATCCTGTACTTGTTTACGCGCCCGAAACATGAATTTGTTTGAACCGAGTTACTCGCCGAGTACTTGGTTGGAAAAAAAAACCGAGTAAAACTCGGTACTTGTTACTCGACATACGTGCTACTCGGCGCAACTCTAATACTTACTATGGTTAACTAACAGCAGGTCACGCTGCGTCAGAAAGGTACCTACGCCTGTGCGTCATCCCAGTGACCCGGCACTGCGCAGACTCACGATGGCTAAAGTAAATAAAGGAGGAATAAATTGTTCTTACAATCACACCCATTATCTATTCCCAAACTAAGCAAATCTTGTACTATGGCGACAAGATAACGTATAAACATACTTAAATCTCTGAGTAGCTGAGTCAGCCATAGGGCATGTTTGTGATCTTTTAAAAACCGCCAAACCTCGGCAGATAAACTCAATGCGACGATAGCAGCCCCCGTTCTTATCGTTGCTGGGATCACCAACGGATATTGTTGCCGCTATCAGTTGTTTAGGCTTGATTTATCAGCATGCCATTCGCACTGGCATTCTCGTGTCTCTTCTGCTAATCAGTGGAGAAGAGTGACGCTGTCTGAGCCATCGGATAAGTAGTTATATCGCCGAAAATAATTACCTACAGTTGTCCAAAATAACCCAAACTATCCAGAGAGCCAGTAGACACCAGATCCTCGCAGGGATCACTTAGGATGACTATCAGTACATTATGGAGCCTACCTACTAATGTCTTTGTTGTGACTTTACTAGCTTTTAGTCTTTCGCTCAACATTCTGCAGCGAAAAACATTAGTCTTGTCAGCAAAGGGCAGAGCGAGTGACCTGAGACCTCAGCCAGCAAGACAAACTATCGCTGTAGAAAGACAAACTACTGTTGTGATAGCAGGGAAAGAAAAATCTGCTGGCTGCTGGCAATGTTTGAAAATAAGGATAATTTCATTAACTTTTAAGAGGACTTTTCATAAATACTGATTCTATTCCTGGTTCGGGTTGCTAAAAAAAACTTTTTTTTCTTATTTGACTCTGGTTAAGAGTACTGGAAGACGCCTCTGGCAAAATTTATTAACTGGTACCTCAAACACAAGGTTTTTAGTTCTTAACTTTGTGGCTATGACACAAGGCATTTACACGAGAGGAAAGCCGCGGCACAGCTTGTTATAATATACGAGTATGAATGAATTATATTTACTTATACTTTATCTTAATATTAAATACCTTCGCCTAAGGCCGCAGTACATACTCGTACTAAGCAGAAATAAATTAAACATGCCTACACGATGTTAACACAAAATGTAAATGTTACGCGTTTTTCTTAAAATATCGCTCTACCTACGTTGTTTCTACGAACACGTAATAACAACCCTTGAATATTCAAGTAACAATACAATCTAGAATAAGAAATAGTGCCTGTAAAATACTGACAATGCGTAAACCCACGAAAAATGTTAGATTAAAAACCTTTTGAAACTAAATGTCAGGAATAATTGGATTACCTACCAAAATTATAATACGTTAGAGGTATTTCTTTGTCCGATATTACAAGAAAACATTATTTTATTTTCGAAAAAAGGCTTTCAAACAAAGAACTGTTAAAAGAAAATCTCTTAAGGTCTTCTAACATCATCCGATCTTCATACATCTTATAAATCTACTGTTGTGTTTAAAAACCCATACCAAAGACCCAACAATAATTTACATCTAAATAAATCGTCCCGGTCCGTTGGTGGCCGATAATGAAATTTCAGACGCGATTTAACGCCTAAAGGCGCAACGCAAACGGACGATTTCTGTCGGCGGCATTTTATAATCGGTTGTTATTTGTATTCGATAACAAACGATTTTAGTAATATTCACAACCAGTGTTCGATTTTACACAAAGCATGCGCCATCTGCATAACATATCCACGTTTCTTTAAACACGCTCTGTATAAGGCATAACACTAGTCATTAAGTCTGTTATCTATACTTCCATACCTACTATATGTATAATTTTATAAATGCTAAAGTAACTCTGTTGGTTACATTTTCACTTATCAAATTTTATTGATTTTTGGTAACAAGACAGATTTGACCTTAGAGAAGGACATACTACTGATAGATTCTCACAAAAACTGAACCGATTTTTATGAAATTCAGTACGAAAAAAGCGTGACCCCTAAAGAAGGACATAGGCTACTATTTTTCAATCCGCCTGCTAAAGGAGTAAAATAGGGATTGACCTGCCCCGAAACGCCGATCAGTACCAAGCTTCACTTGTAACTAACTAAATAAGTAAGCAAATCTTAGAAATAGTTTTTAAACTACTTCTATCTGACGTATCGCTTTCACACTTTGTAAGTTACTGACATTCGGATGACAATAAAATAATTTGACACCATCGTGATGATCTGATGATGTACCCAGGAGGTGGATGGTGGAACTTTTGGTGATTTATAATATTTATAATAGTGTATTAATATTTTGTGCTGGCGTTAGCCTGTGACACATGCTGAGACGTGGACATTTTTGCTGCTGGAACGCTGTTCGCGTCCTGCTATTACTATATTATTATATTATCTCAGTTTTTATACAGTTGCCAAAATTTTGTTTTTATGTTTAAGAACTCGATGTAGTGTTTGCAGTGCAATAAACGTAAACGTAAAGTAAGTAAGTAAACTTACTTACTAATTAGTAAATTCGTGTTTGGGCTCATTAGATTCGTCTTGTCGAATTCAATACATCTTAAAGTGTGTTTTATAGTTTTTAAACTATAAAACAGTTATTGATATGATAGTACTTAGGTGTGCGTAAAAACGTCTTATTTTCTGTCTGCGCTGACTTTTTGAGACCTATTTTTTTCGTCGTCTACACTAGGCCTTACATGTCAAACAGTCCATGAGAAGGCTTCTATAAAACATGATGATTGCATTTAGCTTTGCCGGATTCCGTTCGGTTGGCTCATTCTTGAAAATCCATTAAATTCAGTACTGTCGAAATTAATTGTTGAAATGTTAAACAATGTTGTGTAATATTTTTGCTTAACAAAGTAGGATATCGAAACCAAATTACGTAGATAGGAGTTTGTATTTTGAAACCTGCTAGAGACATCATTATATTCATATATCTTTCTACAATAAGTAGAAAGATATGTTTTATCTATAAGAACCTCTTTTTTACTTACTTAAATTTTCGTATCACGGTTTCAAATTCAAATTAATTTATTAACTCAGAAACACGGTACATGAAGATATTAAAAATTAAAAAAGTTGTCCGACATGTTTCGCTATATGTATGGCATATTACAATTATTATATGTAAATTAAAATTTAATTCTTTCACTTCATTATTAACAACTCTGATATGCTATAAAAATTCTTATCTAATTTAGTTAATTTAGTTCTAAATAAACAGGATCTTAATATATTTATACATTCTGGTATCTTATTATACACCTTTACACACAATTTTATATATATATTTTTATACAGTGCAGTTCTGAGTACAAAGTCTAATACAAGTCTGTCAGAATGCCTTGTGTTCCGAGGATAGACATCACAAACCTTATGGAATAGTGCAGGATTATTTTTGACAAATTTACATATTTCAAAAATGTAAAGGCTTAGTAAAGTTAAGAGCTAAAGTTCTTTGAAAAGTAGTTTACACGTCACTTTTGTTATCCCGAACTTACCTCTATAAACTCTAACTAAAATCAGATCAATTGCAGATCGAACTCGCCTACTAACCCTCATAATGGTAACAATACAAACGACCCTTCGCCGCATTCCGCAAATTCCGCAAATTCGATCTACGTTTCAGATAGTACGTGGGTGCTCCATTCTAATTGACCCCATACAAGACACACCTTATCCTCGAAGTAGATGTGCGATTGTCACGCAGATTGAGCAAGAGTGCCCGTGGGAGTCCAAACAGGGATCGATGCATTTAACCCGGATTGCATTTGAGACCTCGCGATTGAAGGTCTAAAGCCCGATTTACTTTCCCCCTCTCTGTCCAAACTAGACAGACGATCGGTTAAATGCATCTAGGAATTGTTGAGATAGCTTTCGAATGTCCGTTTTTGAAAGGTTTTTAAAATGCTGGTAGTATTTTACATGAAAACAATGGTATTAAATACACCACTTTATATTTATTATTATAGTCACAAATGCATGTTCACATTCACATCTGTCTGTTTTTAATCTAGGTACGAGTAATATCAATAATTAATGATTAAACGAACTTACCTGTATGTGAAGTTCTATCATAATTATGCGAAGTGCATCGTCCGAATAGATTCTGCAAATAATTATTAATTATTATAACAAATATGTAGTTACACGCAAGTGACTCCACTCAATTCACTGAATATTTTAGAGATTTAAATTAAAATAAAATATTTTTCCCTTTTTGTCGTATGGTATCATTTCCTTACTGGTCACCCCGTCGTCGAGGCAACGTCATATGTTTAGAGGCACACACACACACTGCTAAAGACTGTTGTTGGGATTTCGGTGGCATACCTTGGGATCCTAAGGGAGGGAGGGTTATAAATCTATTCGGACGATGCACTTCGCATAATTATGATAGAACTTCACATACAGGTAAGTTCGTTTAATCATTAATTATGCTTGTGCATCGTCCGAATAGATTCTGCAAATAATTATTAATTATTATAACAAATATGTAGTTACACGCAAGTGACTCCACTCAATTCACTGAATATTTTAGAGATTTCAATTAAAATAAAATAATTTTTCCTTTTTGTCGTATGGTATCATTTCCTTACTGGTCACTCCGTCGTCGAGGCAACGCCATTCACGTTTTAGTGCTTATCCGCTCAACACGTTTTTAATTCGTATTTTAGCATCAAATATATAGTAATATCAATAATAAATAATTTGAGCATAATAATAATAATAATAAATTACCGTAAATTTATAACTAAAGAATTAGCCTCCGATCTTTGCAGACACTGCAACAGCGCACCCGAAACGATCCAGCACATAACCGGAGCATGCTACAAACTAATCTAGTACAGTACTAATCCAGTCAGACTACAAACACCGACATGACCAGGTTGCGTCCATTATTCACCAATACCTCGCACACAAGCATAAAATCGTCTCACATAAGGTTCCATATTATAAATACTCCCCTGCAGTCTTATCTGAAAGTAACAACTTTAAAATATACTGGGATCGCACCATTATCACCGACAAAACCATACACTTCAATAGACCCGACGTAACAATACATGACAAAAATAATAATATAGTTTACCTTATTGACATTGCCATCCCTAACACACATAACCTGCAAACTACAATCTCAGACAAAATTTCGAAATATCAAGATCTTGCTATAGAATTAAAAACACAATGGCACGCAAACACAGTTAAAATAGTACCAATAGTGATTTCCTCAACAGGAGTAATACCAAGAAGTTTAAATAGAAGCCTTGAAGTCCTCAACATTTCCGACAGAATAATACCCCTTCTTCAGAAAGCAGTAATTCTGAATACATGCCGAATCACACGCAAATTTTTGTCCTGTGATATTTCAACACTTCACGCTGTTACGCTTGACTAAGGCCCGCGTAGCAAGCGTTATTACCTATCGGTATCCCCGATAGAGAAAAAAAAAATACCGATAATATTAATCCTCCTAACCTTGTTCGGTTAAGGCGACTAAAGACTGATCTACGAAAAAGGTTTGTGTACTAACATACAAAATAGTCAAAAGTGCTACCCGCGCGAAGCCGGGAATGTTGCTTGTCTAAACATAATTTTCTACTCTGACTAAGCGTACCAGAAAGAAACAATATAATTTTTGTTTTCACAAACCAGAATAACCTTATAGGAATAAGTTACGTTCACAGTTCAAACTGTCTAAGCAAAAAAATATTGCTTCTTCAGTTTTAGTGTCAATCCCTTTTCTATTAATACCAGCGTAATTAAATCACATACTAACCTATGAAAACACGGTCACGACCGAGGATGATACCAAACAACGCGGCACGCAAACTTTAAATAAACAGGCAAAGGTTCCAACAAAATCAAACTTTCGGCGAACCTGAAGGCTGCGGTGGCAAAGAATATATCTACTGCAGATACTCAAAAACATAGAAAATGCCAAGTTGTAAGCAGCACAAAAATAATCTCCTTCTGAGCCTTGATTCCCCCCCTCCCCCCGTGCCTGGAGCACAGTGCGTGATTTTCCCATGATAAAAAAAAGGATCAGAACTAAGCAATACACGATGCTTCCTTCTTTCACTGCTCTTTGAAAGCCCCGCTAGCGTGGCTCAAAGATATTTATACCTAAGGTACCTACAGAATACAACAGGGCAGGCAGCGGTAACAAAGGCAAACAAAGTTGGTATCTCCCGGGTTTCATTAACGTCAACAATGCCGCTTTTAACGATGATTGTCTTGCTTTCCTACTCGCCGCGAATTTCGCCGGCTGAGATCGGTTCAGTGAGAATGACGTTGCTTTATTTACACTATTTTTAATGACACTAGGCTTTCTTGCTACCGCTATCTTAGTTTAGAATCAGAATCTTTCTCTCTCCCAGAATAAAAGGAGATGAGGGTTACGAAACGGGAATGTGTCCAAACGGGAAGTAGCCTTTTTTAGGTCGTAATTTATTAGGCCTTTTTAATGTATGATTCTTCTGCACAAATACAACACAAAGGGATTAACATTGACATTTTAAAAACAAGGTTACCATACAACGCGTTATAGTGATTTTTCTTGCGATTTTAATATTGGCCTCTTAGAAAGTTGTTGGTCCTATTCGAGCACTAGAAATGGGGTGTATCTATTGCTCTAAAAGCGGATCTAATATTTTAAAACTGTCAAATTAACCGATTTGCTTTTACTCTGACATAATAAGTTTCCGTGATATTGTAATCATCATCATCATCAGGATGTCCACTGCCGAACATAATTATGCTTCCCCCAATGACTATTGACCGATTGTATGCGGCCTACATCCGGTGAAACTTTACTAGGTCGTCTGTCCACCTTGTGGGTGAACGTCTTACGCTGCGCTTGCCAGTATGTGGCCTCCATTCCAGAACCATTCTATGTGCCCTGCCTACTATGACTACCACTTCCGCTGCTGATCCGTAATAAATATTGTAATCGAAATAGTAAAATTTCATTTCTATACACGTCTAAGTACGAGTATGTTACCGTTGACAGATTTCTATGAGCGTGCGTGCGAGAACATCGTTTAAAAGGTTCATTTTGAATTTACAGTGCGCCAGTATTATTGAAGATGATGTTACACTTTAAAAAATATCGAATACCTCAGGTGGAAATTGAACCCACACCCATTCGCTAAGAAATATAATCAAGAGCAATAAATATTATTACGATAAATAAAAAAACTTAAAAAAAACATAAACAGTATGTTTTTAGATTTAGCGGACAATGTGCAAAGAAACTGAAAACAAAAATCTAATTTTAGCTTTCATTCTTCCACTAACTTAAAAAGGTTGCCTTTTTCGAAATTATTACACATGCAAATGAAGGGGTTAAAAGCGGTCTGCAGGTAGAAATACTTCAAAGAATCCTCGCACGTCAAACCACAAAGTTCCTTCACCCATGGAGCAATCACTTCAAACAATAAAATCGGATCTTGAAATCTTTACAAGGGTCTTGTTACAGAGATATACTGCGCACGTTCGCATTATTGGCGTATAAAACTGTCGGCGATCATCCAGCCGATGTCGTAAAACGGCTTTACACGTACACGAAGGTAATTTTGAACAGCCAGTTCGTCAGTTTTATACGTCATAAGTACCTAAATTTGAGTTAGAAAGCT
Organism: Anania hortulata; assembly: GCA_963576865.1. Classification (NCBI taxonomy): domain Eukaryota; kingdom Metazoa; phylum Arthropoda; class Insecta; order Lepidoptera; family Crambidae; genus Anania; species Anania hortulata. Next base: position 8,726,666 of record OY756408.1, on the reverse strand, counting down.
AGACAGAAACAAACAAAAGTCGCTGAAATAGCCCGATGGATAAGCTAAAGTAGCAGCGGGTGCGGGGCAGATAGCACGTGGAACTGACGGCCGATAGGGCAGAAAGGAGGCCACGTACCGGTAAGCGCAGCGTAGGACGTCTACCCACAAGGTGAACAGGAGACAGTGGCTCTATAGAGTTCGTGCTCGATGGTCCTGATCCTGTGTTATCCACACGACACATACATTATAGTAGTGGTTCTTGCTCTGGACTTCCAAGCCAAGCGGTGGCGGATTCGAATCTCATTAGAGGCATGTGGTTTTTTGATCAGCTCGAGTATGGATGTCATCAATCCCTAAGAGGTTTTGTAGTCTCAAACACAAACCACTACACCAACCGGTCGTCTAAATGCCATGGAAGTGAACTGTTGTTCTTTTTGTGGCTATTCTAAAAGATTTGGAAGCTTGAAGCTTATTATACACTTATAATTTTATACTTGATTTTAGATCAGGCATAGCAAGTAATTACAAATCAAAAACGAAACCCTAAAGGTAATTTTAAATTTCTAAATAGCTGCATCTGTGATTATAAATACGGTAACCTTTTAAAATGTTTATCCTGCAGAATCCTTTGAAATACAAAAATATCACAACAAAGTCGATATTGAATATCTACGTGGGATGATAAAAGCGAACAAGAGACCAATTCAAAAACAAATCATGTTTTCTCCACATTTCTATAGAATTAATTCTAAATAGAATTCTAGTTGTTACGAATATATTTAAAACCAACAGTTTATTAATTACAATGATTAAGTACTATATTACAGGTTTCCATAAGACTAATCAAACAAAAGAACAAACGACACCGTATGACAAACAAAAAAATCAAAAACTAACTTGGCACTTTAATAAGTCAAATTATAATATTTTATTGAGATAAAGTTGTTTTTCAGTTTTTTATTTCATTTAAATATAAATTCCCATAATTTGTTAGCCAACTGACAACAAAATTACGTTAATATCGTAAGTAACTTAGTATTATTCGTAGCAGAGGTCAAGTGTCGTAGACAAGCAAATGGCGTAGCAAAGCGTTACGAATGGCGTAGTCGTAGCAAAAGCCATAACTTACAGACCAGACCACACAGGTGGTTGCTTTTGTCAACAAACTATACCAGCCACAATTGCTTTGGTAACAATTTGTTACATAACACTAGTTTTTAAAATTACTCCGCCCACATACAACTAAGGTGCTGTACACACGGTAAAGCATGTCGCTGCGAGATCCGTTACCGTGTGTACTAAGCAAAGCTTGTACTATGGTACTATTGTAACAGATAGCAGATAAACATATTTAAATAAATGTATAATGACTAAGGTACAATAAATACTTATGAACATCACACAAACATTTAACCTTTTTAGTATTCAAACCCGCAACCGCCTAGTTAAGTAGTCTGGAGCGCTAACACAAGACCAGGAGACGTATTTTTGAAGCATTAGAAATAAATTTCGAATTCGAACACGAAAACAATTCGTGTATGAAATTCATTTCTATTGCTCACAATTTTACGCATTTTTTGAACTTTACTCCTAACTATTTTCGTTTTACGCAGAAAATTTTATGAAACGGAATGCAAAAACTCATTGATTTTAAAAACCGGTAGTGAATCGCTATATACGGAACATAAATAAAAAGTTATTATGTCAAATTTCTGTCAAACAAAGGTTTACTTGTCAATGTCATTCTTCCGTAATTTCTACTAGTAGAAAAAGAAAAACGAGTGGTCGTTGCAGAATTCATGGAATGAATTTTCAAAAATAGTGAATTCGCACGCGAATCTTGCGATTTCGTGTTTGGATTGGAATTCGCATGATTCAAAAGTACGTCTCCAGGTACAGGATTTTCGGAATAAATAAAATTATCTTTATAGTGATTTTAGGAATTCGTCTTCGATTCTTGTAATTTACGCATAAGATTGGAATTCGAATGATTCAAAAATACGCTTCCAGAAGATCTGCGAAGCCTGTGAAAAACATCTAGTTACATCTGGTTACATCCGTAACCATCACAAAGGACCGAATTTGAGTCTAAGTGCAGAAAAGTGACTTCACCCCCTTTTTCTCTAGTATCTTACTAACCTAATAGTTAGTTCTGATGTCAAGTCAGAAGACTTAGAGCGACTTGATACGAGGGCTTTTCTCAACCTGAAAAGTTTAGCCCAAAATAATTCATAAGTTGTTGAGGAAGCTGTGCACTGAAGCGGAATGGAATTTATATCATAATAAAAAGGTTATTAGAGGACTTTATGTTATATTGTAACAAAATAAAGAAAGTCAAAGATGAAATAACAAAGCTCTTGGCACATCAATTTGCAACCGGATACGAGAAACGACAAATTGGGTACGCGCCACAAGTGGCACTTGAGACAGCTTTAGAATTTGATACAATGTCACTTAAACCTCACCTTAACGAGATGATAGATAGGTATTTTTGCATTGTATTTCTGGTGGTCAAATAAATGTATTTAACAACTGGCTGAGCCCGCGTGAAATGCGACTTGGCACCCTCTGTTTTACTCCCTTAGGACCTCCTAATTCACCTGAATTAAATATGTAGGTAAATATAACAAGTGATACAATTATTTTACTATCCCATTGGAACTGTGCATTTTTCGGAATAAAAAGTAGCCTGTGTCATTCTCTGATCTAAAAGTAAAATAATTTCATCATAATAAACCAGATAACGATTCGATTTTTCAAAGAATATTTTCATGAAAAAAGAAACTAACGTTATAAATCTCCCTAGATATTTACCGATAAAGTAATTTTCAATTGATTGATTGCTTTAAAATATTTTTTTAAACTGTGTGCAATGTCACTCTGTTTGTTTTCCAAAATGTAAAATTTCTGCCGTTTTATTTGCATATGGCGAATTTTAGTTTTTTAGAGGCAAATATAGACGTAGCTAAAAGAAATTTATTTCAAAATTCAGTTACAAATCTAATCAAAAGGATTCTGTGTATACCAACAAATAAAAAAACACGTAAAATTCAAGCTGGTAAACAAGAGTCGCAGAAGCCAGCGACTATCATCATGTTTGAACCCGATTTATGAAGTAGAAGAAGCAAGGTAAATTAGTAATTACTAAAAACTTTACATGTGACCCCTAGCTTTTGTCCGCTGCTCTGCACTCGTAGTATTTGGTTTAACACAGTAATTCGAGTCCCAACAGTTTAGTTCTTAATATACAAATAATGCGTAGTAAATATTAATATTGTTTTCAAATTGAACATTGTTAATTCATCAGCCCACGGGAACTGTGTATTAAAAACATTTGATAAATAATAATATCGTAATTTGAACTGGATAAGTAGTTACGATGATTATCTCCTACTTTTCAGAAAACTTTCTCTACAATTTTCAGAATTTACAGAAAACTTTACTGTTTAAAATATTACCATAGAAACACACGACGTTTGCGCACAACTGGTAGTCGTGACCAAATTGTCTCACACAGAAGACTACCATTTTCGTCTCTTATTAACCCTTCGCGTGCCACTAAAAAAATCCCTATTGTTTTCCATTGTATTCCCTGTCTACCATAGGTAAGTGGAACGCGAAGGTTCACCTCCTTATTGATTGAATTCCATGAAATGATGATGCATGAGAATCATCAACCAAGCGCTAGGTGAAAATGTTCACGTGTGACAACCTAATCCCCGTGTTTGCGAGCCGGCTTTGTAGCAGGAGTGCAATAAAAGTCCCAATAAAAATGGGGGTAAACAAATCAGCTAGTTATTGAAAACGTTCGCGCACAAAATACACAGAAAGATACAGTTGGCTCGCTAGTATTTACGTAGAGACATTATTACCAATGGGTGTGTAATGTTCCGTATAAATATTATTAATATAACGCTGTTATAATATAATATCATTTAATATAATCTTTCTTCATATAACAACTCACTAGAATTAACGTTTCATATAATCTATCATTTTATAATTTTATTTAAAATAAAAATCATTAGCTCTAACAATTATTTTAAATAACAATTAAGAGTTATAAAGCTTATTTAATATAATATTAGTTTTTCTAATTATCATTTTACTTAACGCCTGACTGTTTGTAATTAGCTAAAACGTAAAACAGGTTACATATTTATGTTTCTTTTATTTCAATTTCCTAATAACACTCTACTGCAAGCATCCATGCAAGCATGCAAGCGTGCATTTAAGCAAGCATGCAAGCATGCATTTAAGTAAGCATACAAGCATGCATGCAAACATGCATGCAATTATGAAGCATACAATCATTTCAGCATGCAAGCATTCTAGCATGCATGCATGCTTACAAGCACGCAAGCAAGCAAGCATGATGCAAGCATACATGCAATTGGATTTGCATTTCTCCGGCGCTGCGGGAAGTGCAGTCCTTTCGCCCTTGCGTACAAATCTCAGGCACCCACGTTTGCCTGCGCAGCTTCGGCTTGCTGGTAGCCTTAGGCGACCAGCCTCAGCCGCTTTGGCTCGCACGGGTGCCCGAGATGTGTTACAGCGAGCGAGGACTGCTATTTTTCCGCGCCTCCGGCTTTTAAATTACACTAGTGTAGGGCAGACTAGTACCACGGTGAAAGACCACGGCGAGTCGGTTTTAATCTTAATTATTATAATAAATGATAATTATTCCTCGTAAAAATTGCATTAAGTGATAATATATGAAATTATTACTATATCATAAGAGCTTTATAGAAAATGTGAATATAAAATGTAAATGTTATAACAAATGAAAATAATATGAAGTAAAGTTATAGCAAGGGTATTTAGTCTAAGTAAAAATATATTTAATGAGCGTTATAACTTTAAAATTAGTTTATTTGTTTTTAATTCAAATGAAGCGCACCCATTACCAATATTGGCGATTGGATCAAGTTGCATCCCTCATAGGCTTTTTAATAATTATCCAAAAAAAATTTTTAGACAGAAAAACTTAAAATCTCAACACAGTGCAACGAGACACAATCTACATTTTATTTTTATTAAATGTGCACTACATTTAAATGTGCAAAAGGCATGTGCGGCCTATCTGGGATTCAGGAGTTAAATGGCCTTTTACCTATTCTTACACAGACATTATGTGCGCATATTTTTCCGGTTGTTACAACGGATTGTGCGTTTAACTGAGTTCCTGTAAGAATGTCTGAAATCAAACTGATTTGTTTTACATGCTTAGTGTGGAAATGCGCCTTCTGAACCTGGAAAATGGAAACGCGATCGCCATATTAGAACTATGTATATTTGAGCGGTGAAGGTTAACAAAACTGTATTTAATATTTTGACTGCCAGATTGACTGACTTTTTTGATTTTCGAAGAATAAATGCTAAAAATATAGTACCTATACTCACGAAAAAAAATTTAAAGGTTTTATTTAAAGATTTAATTACTTTATTTTCCGATTAGATATATTATATTTTTCTTCTCGTTCCTATATAGTGCTTCTCCAATTGATGATGGTTTTTGCACAGTAATGAAATTACACGATAACAAAAAGCATTTACAAAGCTATAAAAGTTAAGAAGGCCCATGTCAATTACAATAAAGCTAAAATTCGCTAATTTGTATGCTGTTTGCAGAGAAATTCAGAGAATGAGGAAATTTTGCTCTACTAACTGAGAAAATGTGGGTCTAAACTGAAAATAAAGTTGACACTTGTCGGAGTGCGCTACAAAGTTTTCTTTAGCTGTTTCTGATAGCATTTTACAATGTTCCTGTCTTAGTAAGAATAACTCTTTTTATGTTTTCCATTTAGCGACGTGCCAACAAAAATACCGCGAGGGTGGTGTGGTGATTTATGCAATACACTAATTCTTAACCTTTATATTTTTTATTGTGAATAGGTTGTGGCTCTTCTGATGGCAAGCATCTTGTTGAAAAATAGGTACGCTGCCGATATTGCATTTTATTTGACACCTTATAAAATACAGTAATGCTATGTAATCAATGTATGCAAAAAACAAACAACCCCCCCCCCCCTTCACCTGACGCTACCAGACCCAAATGTATCATGCCACACAAGTTTCTAAAACTTTATTAATTTGTTGGTCTGAAAAACACAGAATTACTAGATTATTAATAAGAGAGAGACTGCATAGGTATGCAGTGACTTCACTAAACATACCTATATAAGCTTACAAAGTGAAGTGAAGTTGAAATACACATTCTACTTACGTATTTCTTTTATTTTAAACTTGATACTGACCCAGCTGTAGACACACATTGTCTTGTCTTATATCAGCTATCAAGAAATATTTGCTCCTGTAGCAAAATTAAATATCCGATAGAAAAAAAGGCGTTTCCAAATTTTTATTTCCATACAAATGTTTCCATACAAATTGTGTGTCTTCTTGACAATAATAATTACGAGAACAATAAAAATCTGCCAAATTTGTCTAGTGGTTCTCAAATGATGATCGTTCATTCATGTGGCAACGACTTTATTTAGTTAGATGTATTTGTTAAGGACTTGTATTTTAAACTTAAATCAAACGTTACCAAATGTAGGTCTCGCTCTTACTTTGTATGTTTATTGACTTATGATTCCTATTTTTTAGAATTTTTAGAAAACTCTTTTTATAATCCACACAGTTTCGCATTTGTTATCGCCTCTGGGTAATAATCGCAGCTAATTCCACATTGGAAATCCTCAGGCAATCACCAGGTTTAGCTGTATAAAGCTCACTTAACCGCATTCGGTATACTGGTACTTTAATTTCAAGATTTTCAAGACCGCTTCATACATACCTTGTCACGACTTTTCCTTTTTGGTCCAATCCACTTGAGATTTTGATGGTCTTCTTTGTATAGTCCCATCTAATAAGTTCTTAAATTATTTTCCTGAACTAAACATAGAAAAAATATAACCGTTTTTCCATGTTTTCCTAATTTTAATATTCTTTATGGTAAGTAAAACGATATCTTCATTATAAAGTTAATTTCAGCAGAAATAGATATAGATTAACTACTTCTAGTTCTCCGAAACATTCGTCTTAAACTGAACAAAGTATTTAACCCTCTACATCTTGTGCATAGTTAATCGTAACCAGACTAGTTTAAGTGAAGCAATTGTTCCAACCGAACTCAATTTAGCCACTAAGCGGTGGTAGATGACTTCGACCAATTACCCAAGCCAAGATAGATTAGGCGTAAACGACGGCTCGTCAGCGATCTGAGTTCGTAATAAAATAAATGTTATTCCATTTTATGAGACAAGTAGTCTTATTACTAGACCCTTGGTGTGTTAATTCAAAGCCTTAGGTAATTGGTATAAAAACATACTTTGGTGATAAAAACATACTTTACGATTATGATGAACCTTTTTAAAATTAGATTGGGTTTGGGTGTGCTGAGAGATTCTACGACCTACCTACGGCAAAATACATCGTAACACAAAAATGGTAATTTCTTACTTTGTAGACATGACAAATGGTGTCTGTCGCATAGTTATTTTTTTTAATACTGGTGAAAGAACTGACGGTCGATGGGGCAGAAAGGTTCTAGAATGAAAACTGCGTAACGGCAAACGCAGCGTAGGACGTCTACCTACAAGGTGGACAGATGACAGGTCATCTGTCCACCTTGTAGGTAGACGTCCTACGCTGCATCCAGCATCCAGCATCTTCCTGCGACCTTTACCAGGGTAAAGGTCGCAGGAAGATGCTGGATGCAGGCCGCTTCCAACCGGAATCTGGGAGTTCAGCAGCGGACGTCCTATGACTGAAATGATGAAACTACTAAAATGCTTAAGAGCAATGTTGGGCGTTCCACCACTTACGTCTTGCCGTTCTCTGTTTAATCAAATGCAGTTACTAACTCTGACATCACTTTATATACTTGACACATGCGTATTTGTAAAGCAAAATAAACACTTATTTGAAAGGGCATGTGATTACTATCCCAGAAATAGTAGAGATGCGAATAGGTTGGTACTTCTGGTCACCCCGAAAACAAAACAGTACAGAGATAGCTGTTTGACTATGTGTATCAAGATCTTTAATAAAATACCCAAAGAATTTAGGACATTAAATATTTATAATTTTAAGAAACATTTGAGTAAATGGTTACTATCACGGACCCTTTATGACTCAAAAGAGTTCTTTGATAATATCGTGTAGGTGCTGATATTTTGTTTTTCTTTTGTATTATCATCGCTCATTTGCATTTATGACATAAAACCGTTGTAAAATTTTGCATGCTAATTAAGTTTGGCTAAACATGTTTGGTTCTCACTGTCTGTAACATCTTTGTATACAATGTTTACTTGCAAATAAATTATTATCATTATTATCATTATCATTATCACTAGCAAAACAACATTAGATTTAAGAGTAAAAAATAAGAGAGTTACAGACAACTAAAAATATATAAAACGAAACGTTAATCTAGTATCCTGAAATAAAACCTTAAATTGACTCCTCGCGCCACAAAAACGATTTGATATTCGAACTAAATATAGCCACATCCACCGTCTCCAACTTCAAAGCCGACAAATTGAGTTAAGGGTCTTAACTTGTCAGAAGCGATGGAGCACTACTCCGGAAATAAAGTCGCTTGCTGCAACTTTTATAAATCAAATATTAAATCTACTTATTACTTTTATTTCTTGACGACTGCCTTCAGTCGAGTGGTTCGCACTCCGGACTACAAAACCAGGCAGTTCCAGGATCGAATACGCAAAGGGCAAAGGGCAAAGGCAAAGCATGTAACTGAGTTGTAAATGTCATTTTATCTAGTCGCTATAATACAATCACTACTTAGTTTGGGCTAGATAAAATTGGTGTGCTTGTTGGATAAATCTATATATATATATATATATATATATACATATAAAAATGAATCTCTATTACCCTTGGTCAACGACATTAGAATCAACAATTTCGCTAATTCTTTTTTTTGTTGTGTTATTTATAGTCAGGAGAAGGTTCTTTTGAAAGAAAAAAATAGAAAGTTGCGCAGAAAATTATTTTTATGAATAAACTGAAGACCACGCGAAAAAAGTCGCATGCAACAGCTAGTTTATTATAATTTATTCAGCCTTTTTTTTTCTTAATAAACTCTAGATTCTGATATGTAGTCCTGGTACTATTTACCTAAGCTGGTTAAAAGGGTTAAATAGCACACTTTTGCAAAGTACGTTTTAAGTGATAACAATGTTTTTAAAGTAATTACTACTGCTAGCTTCAGAAGTAGGTTAATCCTCCATCTTTTTTCTCTCATCTTTGTTTAAAAAGGGCGTAGGTACAGCAGCAATCAGAATAACAAAGGGTTAATGTAATTGAGGAAGGCTTATCCTACACCGTAATAAGGTTAATACCGTGCTTGTTTAGATAGACGAATTTTTTGTTAAACAAAAAAAAACTGTAATGAATTATTACAATATCATCACTACAATACAGCCTAACTCAACAAAAACATCTTAATTTATCCTCATAGATACATTACCCTTTAAGGCACATTTGCATTGGTCGATATACTGCATGCGAGGAATAAAACGAATAATTATTAAAGTCATGTCAATAGCGATTGCTCCACACTTCAGTAAATGTCGATCTATGACATATTATGCAAAAGGGCCAGATTTTCAAAGAAATTGCCTATGTTCAAATGCAGGTTCTGGGTTAATAAAAATGGTTCCCCGTATGCGGACCTTACGGCACACTGAACAGAAATCTCCCGCATCGCACCCGCATGCGGACTGTAACGACTAATAAAAATGGTTCCCTACATGCGGGCCTTACGCATTGCTGTAGAGCAAGCGTTATAGAATATAAATAATAAATAAATATTAGACAACATCATATATATTGCTCTGATCCTATGGTAAGTAGCTAAAGCACTTGTGTTACAGGAATGACAACACCCAGACCCAAGACGATATAGAAAAGTTATGTTTCTGTACTGACCGAGCGGGAATCAAACCCGGGACCTCAGTGATAGCGAAACCAAGTCCTTTATGCTCGCCTCTCGGCTGCAGAGGTTTTAAAGAATTCCCCCGCATCTTTAATGCGGGCGCGCAAACGACTAATGCAAATGCACCTTTATTAGGTATATACATAATATTATCAATATTGCCCAAAGTTTGTGTTTGTTAACAACTATATTAATGTATATTAATGAATGTATGGATATATACTTGAATCGGTGTGCCTACACAAGTATTTTGATACTGTCCTCTGTGGATTTAAGCCAAATAAAAATCTTTTTGTCGCGCGATGTGGTGTTTCTTTCTCCGCAGGAAAAAAGATTGGCAAAATCGAGTAGAATATAAAGTTGTATTTTTATGTTCGTTTTTTTGGCGCTTACTTTGAAAACTGACATTACATTTTTCGTATTCTGTACAAATGACAAGTGACAAATGTCATTTTTTGTTATTTTGTACTTGCTTGATAGTGATTATTCGCTATGTGCAAAGTGGGTGGTGGGGGCCGTCAAATCGATCGCAGTACGCAATCTGGCAAAAATGTGAAATAACTCTGGACTGTCATGTGTCAAATTGCTTTATTTCCATAGTATTTCATACTTACGTTTTAAGTATTTTTAGGTAAACACGTTAAAATTCGCGATATGGGTCACAGTACGTGTTGTGTTTTAAGGTGTAGAAACAATAAGAAAAACAGTTCGTGCATGTTCTATTCGTTTACAACATCAAGATGGAAATTGAAGCAAAGTATTAAATGGATAGCTGCTGTAAAAAGAATAAAGTTTGTAGGAAGTTTTGTATTACAGACGTTTGTCTTATGATCACATCACAGCTCTTATTAAGTAGCTTTGTCCGTTGGTTCTAAGCTCTTCAAATTCTGTCACATGTTGTACTTATACAATTTTTTCCCCTTTTTGGACAGTTTGTGGTTGGAAAGTAATATCATGTTGTATCGATTCAAATACCGTCCGTATTATATCATTCATATTTTAGTTCGAGTAAGAAAATCACTTATTATAATATGCACAAACTTTTTAGATATTTACATCTAATTTCGAAGAAAAACAATTTGAAAATGCATAAACCATCCAGTTGCCATAATTTGAGAGATCTTAAGTCCACAATACTTGTGGTCACTAGGGGCGCTGTCATCGCGCACACAGCGAATAGCGAAAACCCATTATTAATTTTGTTGCTGGCCGTTGTCCTCTTAGCCCCCCTCCCTAAGGAAATGCGACCCAATGGACATTTTATTGTGCTGCAGTCTCAAGCGTCCGCTTTCTACGTTACACTCAATACGTCTGTAACTAGATCCTCGGGAAACATTTTTTTAGTGCTGCCAGTCTGCAACTATCGTCCTTCCTTGTGGGAAAATCAAACGATTGTCAACTTTCAGCAGACGTATTTTTGAAGTACCTATTTTAAGTTAAGTATAATAATAATCATTAAAATGCGCTAAACAACCAATTATCTTGGTATCGAAATAAGGAATTATCATCTTTGTCTTATGAGAAAATGAATTTAGCCAGGGTCGTCTCCAAGCACACCCAGACCTGAGCCAATTTAGAAAAGTTATATTTCCAAATTGACCTGATCTAGGAATCGAAATCGGGACCCTTTATGTTCTAGGCGAAACGCAGCACCAAAAAACTATTCGATACTTAGTTATTTTTATCTTCAGTATTTTAACTATTCGCTGTGTGCGCGATGACAGCGCCCCTAGTGACCACAATTATTGTGGAATCAATGCAACATGATATAACTTTCCAAACTTAAAATGTGCAAAAAGGGAAAAAATAGTATTTGAACTGCGTGTGAGAGATTTTGAAGAGCTCAGAACCAACAGACAAAGCTACTTGATAAGAGCTGTGATCATAGACCTCTCGTCTGTGACACAAACTCCCTACAAACTTTTTTCTTTTTACAGCTGCAGCTATCCATTTATTTCTTTGCTCCAATTTCCATCTTGATGTTGGAAACGAATAAAACATGTATTGTAATTTTTTTTCCCATTGTTTCTACACTTTATAACAGAACACGTATGACCCATATCGCGAATTTTAACGTTTTCACTTAAAAATACTTAATAACGATAGTATGGAATTATATGGAAATATAGCAATTTGACAAACGACAGTCCAGAGTTTTCAACCGACTTCAAAAAAGGAGGAGGTTCTCAATTCGACTGTATGTTTTTTTTTTTTTTGTATGTATGTTACGCGATTACTCCGCCAATTATGAATCGATTTTAATGATTCTTTTTTTGTTTGGTAGATCATACTTCAGAGGTGGTCCCATATAAATTTTATCGAAATTGATGTAGAACTTTTTAAGAAAATCAACAAATATATACCCAGATAATATTTTGGTTGTGGTTCTTGTTACCTATCTTCGACAAATATGAGCCGATTTTGATGATTTTTGTTTTATTGAATAGCTTATACTTCAAAGATACTATGATAAAACGTTGCAAAATAAAAATCACCCCTAAGGGTATGAAAATAGGAGATGAAATCGGTGTTCAGCAGTTAGATTAGGATTTATCACTAAAAATAGATGAAATAAGTAAATTTTATTAAAAAAAATAAAACCGACTTCAAAACACTAAAATGCTAAAAATAATCCTAACACTTAAGTACCTAATCAGTTAATTTTGGAGTCGGTGCCAGCCGATGAGAGATTCAATGTTTTTCTTAGTAACCTCGCATTTTACTCCCTTCTTGGCATTATGCTGAAATTAAAACATCAGATTAAGGTTCTGAGACGTCCCGAATTTGTCCAAGTTGAAGCAAGGTAGGGTCGGGCATATGTCGCTATGCCGAACACGTCGGCGCTCACACAGATACAAGCGTGATCCGCACTGAACCGGTGTAGGGCTGCCAAATATTACAATTGATTACTAACATTACTTAATTCTAACTATTAGCCATTCCAGATCGAATAGAAGTTTTAAATTTATTGTAAGGATAGACAGCTGTATTGAGTACTACGTAAGTATTTATTTAGTGTCAAGCTGAGAATAAAACAGATGAACGATTAAAAGTATTTCCTATTACTGGCGAATTATTATCAGTATTGTGTAATGTAGACAGTTATACCGCTATTGATCCAGTCGTAAAAACTCGTCCGTCTGTCAGCAGGGTACATCACGGGCAGGTGAGGTTGGCATTTGGGACAAAAGATGTTGGGTGTCCCCTTACCCCCTTTTTTGTATGGTGTGCAATAAATAGATATCCGTCATTTTTCAAAATGCCAAATGTGTAGATTGCCCTTCAAGAATGAATTTTAATTAGTGTAAAATACTTAACGGTACTTCATTCGAAACTATTTCTAAGGAAAAATGCGGACGGCAAGCCTACACTAAAAATTAGCAATTAGTTTCTTGAGCAAAGTTGATTGTAATCATGATTATATGTAACAAATATTTTACACTAATCAAAATTCTGACAAGATCAGAACCCTGAGAGATTATGCGTATTTGCTGTTATACGTTGTATATGTTGTAATAGCGTAGATATGAAATTGCCAACCCTACTGGCCGTAATAAAATATCACGGACAAACGGCGCTATGACGCGGCTGCTAACTTACAGCCGCGCGGGCCCTGAATACCAATCGGCAGGGCTGCCGCATACGAACAATCACACGGACTTTTGGTCCATCAATATGGAATTGTGCTAGATCTTCATCCCTAGTGATGGTACATGAAGTTTATGTCGTTGTGAAACGACTACATGTAAGGGAAATCAACTTAAAGTAGCTGACATGCAGAGAATATATTGAAATTAATATAAACCATGATTGAATATAAATCGTAGTACAATAATAATAATAAAATAATAATCTATATATATATAAAACAAAGTCGGGTCGGATTAGTTACACCATTTATAAGTCGAGAACGGCTGGACCGATTTTTATGATTTTTTATTTGTTGAATTTGTCTCCGCCCCGAATAGCAGAATAACTTGAAAAAAATTCAGAGGGGCGGTACAAAGTTCGCCGTGACAGCTAGTAAATAAATAAATATTGGACAACATCACATACATTACTCTTATGATATGATAAGTAGTCTTAGTAACTTTAGTCAGTGCACGAGATTAACAACAGGTTCGTAGAAACTGTCCAAGCGGTCGGGCCGAAATTTTTTAGATCCCGTTGTAAAGACAAGCCGCAAAAGCTTACCGACCATACCCTCAATCTTATGGCAGAACGACGTTCAATGGCACTGCAGACCTCTGTTGATGCTGAGGCATATCAATAGACGGATATGGAAGTCCTTGCGACATGATATCCGCAACTTTAATACAAACAGTATTAAAGAGGCGATAGAGAGAACCAAGGCTCCAAAGTTTTCGCAAGAGACATGTCTATTGGGCAAAGCCAGCTGACGAAGCTGAAGACGGAGGACGGCAGTATAACGTCGACGAAAGCCCAAGTTTTGAGGGAGATCGAGAAGTTCTATGGGCAGTTATATGTCTCGGTTACCAAACCTGTTAGTAGCTCAGCCGAAGACCCAAGAGCTAAGCTGACCCGACACTATACGGAAGATATCCCGGACATCAGCCTATACGAGATTAGGATGGCCCTCAAACAACTCAGGAACAACAAGGCGCCGGGTGATGATGGAATCACATCAGAGCTTCTGAATACGGGTGGAACACCGATACTGAAAGTCGGTCGGTCAATGTAGACCGACCGAGAATCGAACCCGGAACCTCAGAGATAGCGACACTAAGTCCGGTATGCTCGCCTCTCGGCTACGGAGGTCGTAAAACCTTTATATAGTAAAACCTTTACCTGCCTTACCTTTACCTTTACCTTTTAGTACCTGACCTATTAAAGCTACAAAACTTATTGTTTTCAAAAATTCAGGTCAGTTAATTGATTCGAGTAATTTATAACTACTAAGTCATACTTAGGTTATTAGTGCAATGTCTGCATAGAATAATAAGGTCTAAGAGGATAAACTATTTACCGCTAAAAAGGTAATTTATTTTCGTTTTACTAAAAATGCCTAAAACGGAACATAAATCAATAATAACAAAGGCCTATCTGCTTTTTACAGTCCATGAGGTAGCTGTTTGGCAGATTCGCAAAGTAATCTCAGTTGGGGCTGTGCCTAAGAAAAAATTTCAATATGACATTTACTATTATAAAACTGAAGTGGCAAGCATTTTTTGATAATAATAATAATTCTGGAAAAGATACCCGAAATTAACAGTTGACTTTTAACTGCACCAACTGTATCACTCCTCGAATATGAGACGGTCGTACCTACCCATTTACTATTTCAATAATTTATGAGCTATACCGAGTTATCTAAAGAAAAAAAAAACTCAATAGAATAGAATAGAAGAACATTTATTCAGAACCATGTATACAATTTACAATTAGAAATAATTTAGAAATAATATTCTAATAAACTACAGTGTGGTTTCTTTTAATACTAATCAATCAATGGCTATTTTTCTAGCTCTATTCCTAACCAAATCTTGGCAATCACGTTCACGTTTATCATCCAATTTAGGTCCGTCACTGTGCAAGAATGAGGATCTAGCAATAAAAACTAAGCATAGGTATTTTTAAATTGTGTAGGCTTATTTTTGAGTACGAGTTCCTCAAGGGTGCAGATGTGACTTATGCTAGAGCAAGCTTTGCTTATTCCAGAGTATTCACTCATGTCTTGTTGGATAAAATAAATGGCCAATAGTCTATTATAACACCTTAATATAAATTGAAGACCTTCAACGCGTTTTTCTGTATACAATATTTTCTGTTACCTACAGCCTAATCTGTCACCACTGTCGGGATTTTGATACAGCTATCACTAATCACTAAATAGACTGATTCACGATAACGGTTTCCGTTCAATTTATACCCTTCGATATGCTACCGACCCGTGCGAGTTTGGGGTCGTTTAAAAATAAATAAATTTACCAATAAAACACAAGGTAAAACTTTTCATTACATGAATTTTGATATATTTTGCCAATGATTAACGTATTGCTGATTCCCAAATGCATCACGTGCTAAACTAGTTGTTAACTAGAGGTATAAGTTGCCTCATCCCTCAGAGACAAAAAGTTATGAAGTAGGTAAAGTTACCTTGTTCATTTCTTGCAATTGACGTAAAAACCTAGTGCTAATTTCGGTAACACATTGTATGAAATAACTTTATAATTAAGAATTTTTGTAGTAATATAGTAAAATGATTTTTTCAAATATATCAATGGCGCCTACCAAAGTTCCTTTTTCAGATTTCTTAATAAACCCCTAGAATATGTAAATAATTATCTGTTAAGTATTACAATAGGAAATATGCACAAAAATTATATATTGTTTTTCAACCGACTTCAAAAAAGGAGGAGGTTCTCAATTCGTCGGAATCTTTTTTTTGTTTTATGTATGTTCGCGATCATTCGTTACTGCGTTGACCGATTTCGATAATTATTTTTCAGAATGGTCCCATATAAATTTTGTTAAATTTTGATGGTGGAATCTATTAGAAAATCATCAAACATTGCATGAACTCCGTACCACGCCAACTGATTTTAGTATCTATGTTACCCAATATCTTCGACGAATGTAAACCGATTTTGATGATTCTTTTTTTATTGAATAGCAAATACTTTAAAAACACTATGATAAATTATTTTATACTATATTTATAGGAAATTTTATGAAATATGCTAATGTTGAAAACAAAATTGATTTTAGGTAAAAAATAACCGTAATACTGTAATTAGAAATTAAGATATACATACCTGTCTCTTTCTGAAACAACTTTTACTATGAAAAATGGATGGTGGACGTGTAATGTGACGTCACGGTACATATCGGATCTCCTTGTCTAGCACGCGACTTAAATGGGTTGTAAGCCAGGCATTTATTAATATTTTTCAAAAATCTTTAAGTTTTATTAATTACAATTAAGTACTATTTATTTTAAGACCAAATAAAAATATATGCATATTCCCCATTACTACATAAAGATCTACTACGATTACTACGCTACTTGAACTTTAAAAAACCATTTATTCCGGGATGCTTAGCGCGAGCCCGATTTACACTTGACCAGTTTTTATTATTTAATATGTAACTTTAGAGTATATACTACAATCAAACTAAGTTTGATGCTTATGTGTATTTTCACTGTAACTGTATTTTCAGCAAGAAAAAAGTCAAGACTTGGCAACTTGTTTAAGATACAACTTAAGTAATAAAACTATTTTAACTTTACTTATGTAGTACCTACTTAATTTATAATATATTTAGACCTTATTGAGATCAATGACCAGATTACATGAAGAATTTCATAAGAAACTGCCTCTAGAATAGTGAGACAAATACTACTGCATTTACAGTCAGCATCAAAACAAGCTGATCAAAAATTAATTTTTAAAACTACTGACTCTTCTAAATGTCACAGTAACGTCTTCTTTTTTTAGTGATTTTGTCAGACTATTTTCATATGTTTTGCAATGAGATTTTTTTGGAAAATTCAGATACTAAGCTACTTGATGTTGACTGTACTTTGTACACTGTGTGAAATGAGAATACTAAGCTTTGTTTTTATGAAGTTTACTTAATTTCAGAAACCTAATCTTAAAAATGAGCTGTAGTTCATCTCGTAAAGTTTTCAATCATATTAGGGCTCAGCAAACTAAGAGTATAATGCATTTTGTATGATTAATAACAACGTCTACAGCAAAGCTAGCGATTTATGTAGAATACAGATTAAAGCAAAGAGGAATAAATAATTATCCCATGGGAAAATAACGGGTTAAAAATATCGTAGTCAATTTCTTTTGCTCAAATACCAACATCGAAATCGCAAAAAAAAACGAACTACTAAACCGACCAGCTGACATTTGTTTGTATGGAGAGGTTTTTTTTTTAATTTACCATAATTTTTTTATCAACTTGCAACAAATTCTATTTAGCCGTTAACCTTTAAGATCAGTAAAACAAGACAATATCAATTTTATTCCCCCAAGTCCAAGTCCAATAAGTAAGTGATCGATAGAGTTACAAACATCCTAACATAAAAACTTTTCATCATAAATCATTTTAGGACGTCTGCTGCTGAACATAATGCCTCGAACAGTGACTTCCAGATTGGCCGGTTGAAAGCGGCCTGCATTAAAAAAAGCCACAAAAAGTTATCGCATTAAAAAAAATGAAAAAAGAGAGTTAAACATATTTTATACAAGGTGCAAAATTATTAAGAAATTTTATGCAAAGCTATTTTACGAAGAACATTTTCAATCTGAGCAGAACACTTTTTTAAATAACCTATTGTGTCCCACTGATGTATACGTCTCTATTACTCTATTTAATTTCCATAAAGAACCCCGCCATTAAATATATTTTTTTACCGAGCACCTGCTCAGTAAAGTAGCATTTTTATATGCAAATACTTCGATAGCTATTCACTCAACTAGAGTTATTGATAACCTACTCGACTTTTATTTTTTGTGTACAAAAGAATAAGTCTTTGTAGAAATAAACTGTTTTCAAGATCTGCAAAGGAAATAGTGCGTGCTTTCAGAGTAAAGTCTCAGATCATAGCGTCAGATCAGTCGACAGTTTCGAATCCAGTCCGCTTATAGGATTAGGTTTCTCGCGTTCTTTTATTGCGGTTTAGTGACATAGAAACATACAAGTAACTATTTACTAGTTGATTCTAATGTCAAGCTAGATACAATTTTAATAAATTTGTTAAATCGTATAAACTGCATGTTGTGTAGTCTTTGGATAGGTGATTTTGTTTCTTTGTTTCTGTGGACATGCCTTCATTTGAGTAAGAAACTTTTGACATATTTAGAAGTATAGTACGTAAAAAGCGTCATACACGTTTTTATTACTTTGAATGATATTTTGGCAAAATTATATTAATCGCAGTTTTTAAATCTATTATATGAATCTAATAATAATATTTCATTATTAATTGGTTGTGATAAGTAATGAAACCCATTTACTATCTCATAACAAAATATATTTTCGCAAACCGATTCTTATAAATAATAAAAAACATCCACAGTAACATCCTTATGTCATGGTCTTAAAATACGGAATGAATATCCTTGTGTTACGAAATTGGTACCAGACGATGACTTTTCCCAAGCGCGTCTCCAAGAACACACAGACGGGAATCGAACCCATGACCCATCGAGCTAAAGGCAAAATTTTGCACCACTATGCCAATCGGGTCGTCGAAAGATGAATAACACATTTCTGTATAGTTCGTTGTCATTAGTCAATATTTTTTTCCCGTCATTTTTTTAGGTTCAATTAGCTAACTATTATAAACAGTTCCCGATTACAATGCTATGATAAAATATTCCCAAAACACCTAAAACAATTACTCTCTTCGATATGTTACCATAGTATGATCATTTAAATACTCCTTGTATTTAAATGATCAAATAAAATAACAAATAGATTTAATAAATATTATTATATTATTATCTAAAAAAAATGCTTCTTCTCTTGTAACAATTTGCTGTGCCTGACAGGATCCTTAATGATGTTTAACCTAAAATGTAACACCCAAATGTATATTATGATGAATGCAATAAAGTATTGAGTATTGAAAAGTCAATAGTTGAAAGTAAAAAGCCATACGCAAACTATCAAACTAAGACTAATACTTTAATCGATTATTCGATTATTTTTAGACAATGCAACTCTATTCTTAAAATTCCCCGCACGTCCCTAGCTAGTAGCTTGGCGCAAAACCGTCAATTCCTGTGCCAATATTCCTTTAAGAAAATACAATAGCCATTTCGATTCGTTTGCAGTATTATGTTAAACTTATTTTGTTCCGTCTCGGAGTCTGGATCACAGTCGTGTTTTTATTAAAATTACGCTAAATTGCAAGTAGAATTATAGTTCTATACAATTTGTAACATTAATAAAACTGAAAAGATCTTTCAGTAAAATGTTGTACTTGTCTACTTATTTTGGTTAATCATTCAGATCACGTTACATAATGAAATGTGATGCCATGTTGCTGCTTAGATATAGGTGT
Source organism: Anania hortulata (assembly GCA_963576865.1). Lineage (NCBI taxonomy): Eukaryota > Metazoa > Arthropoda > Insecta > Lepidoptera > Crambidae > Anania > Anania hortulata. Next base: position 8,706,675 of record OY756408.1, on the reverse strand, counting down.
GTGTATCTACTGATTATGCCTTTATCATATTAAAAGGAAAACCATTAACTACTCGTATATTTATAATACTTTTATTGTTACTTTGTTTATTTAGTGTGGTGTGCAATAAAAAGTATATTTAAAGATATATTATGCCTCTACTCTACTCATAAATAAAATTAATGAACAAAAACAAATGTTAAAATCTAATTTAATCTGTGAAATAATAAATCTGCTTTGCGTGTAATAAAACCGCACACGCTGAATATTATTGTAAACTTCTCAAACATTGCTAAATGCATGTGCAGAGTACATTGCGATTTTAATTTGCATCATATTCGTTTAACTTTCTTTACGATAAAAGTGGCGAGCCTAAAGCCTAGCCTTACAATTTAAATAGTCAAAAAAATTGAGAATTTAAATAGAAGCTTGCGCAATTAACCAATTTTAGTGTCTACATTCATTCAAAGCTTTTGTAAGCTTCATTGCACGGCCTCTAAATCACAAAATATTAGAAAATGTTAGCTGTAACTTTGCAAGCTTTAATTTGGGGAAATAAAGTAAACATAATCCTTAGTTTTCATTCCCAGAAGTAGAAAGTTTTTATTAGTTTATTTATATGATACATTATATTATGGCAAGATATCACCAATAAGAACACTTCAGAGTTATTTTAAAACCTTACCTTGCTTGTTATTCAAGCAAAGTTAGCGTGAATCTTAGACAATACTCTTGTCTAACAATATAATTATTCAATGTTTGGTGAGGTGACTGTCGTCAAAACTTGTTTTCACATCGAAACATTTATAGAAACGCTAATTACGTATGCGGTAAGTAAATTTCTCGATATTTATAATAATGTTAACGCAACGGCCAAATTGCATACTCTAAAGAGTAAAACGTGATGAATTTTATTTTGTTTAAAAGAGATCCGCCATTATTTTATCAGTGACATAATGTTTTAGCATGAGCGAAAGTTTACAAGGATTCAGGGGGGGGGGGGGGGTAGTCGAACGAAAAATGGTCGATCTATTTTAATGGTTTTTATTCATCATTTAAAGAGCTTTAGAGTGCAAGTTCGGTGTAGTTTGTGTTCTAATGTTTGGCGAAGTGATAAAGATCTGAAACTATTAAAATATCATTGTAGTCGCATCAAGTGTCTTGACTCAAGACAACTTACTGTAGACCCGATAGCGTCTTAAAACCCGCTTCTACGGTAAGAGTAGTCTTCACTAAATCCACGAAATGCAATAAAAACTAAACACCCGTTGAACACTATTCAAGAAAATACTCGAAATTGTCAGAATCACTGCTCTTCTTGTAGAGCGGGATTGAGCCATTAAAATGAGTTTACAAGTGTTGACCTAAACTCAGTTTAAGTGAAAAATTTAAATATATTATAAATAAAACAAGCACATTAATAAAGCGTAGTACCTCCACCTACAAGGTAGACAGACGAGCGATCCTGGTAAAAGTGGCAGGAAGCCACTGGATGCAAGCCATTTCCAATCGGCCAACCTAAAAGGCAAGCTTTGTGAAACTCCTTGACGAGTGGTCGCTACCACTCTCATCAAGAAGCGCCCTTCTTCACACCACCACTCGCCAAGTATACCCACGAAAACCTCCGCAGGTTCCATCAGCCCGCTATTAGCGTGACAACAAAGGATCGCTGTTTGTATCCACTTCATCATTGCCATGAACCCTTGGCCTACTTTGGCAGATCAACCACAAGAAACCAAAGTTATAATGACTTCTATATAACAATTGGCCAATAAACATCCACACTGTTGAAAAACTATACTAAATAGTCAACGACCTCCGTAGCAGAGAGGCTACGGACTTGGTGTCGTAATCTCTGAGGTTTTGGGTTCGATTCTTGGTTGGGTCAATGTAGAAAACGAACTATATTGTTATTCTATGTTGTCTCGGGTCTTGGTGTTGTGGTACCATCGTTGTTTCTGATTTCTATAATACAAGTTCTGCTTCCCTTAAAATCAATGTATGTTAAATAAATATATTGTTTCCACAATAACACCAATTAGCTAGCCCCAAACTAAGCAAAGCTTGTACTATGGCGACTAGATAACGGATTAACATACTTAAATACATTAATAAACATCCAAGACTTAGGTACAAATGCTCGTGTTCATCACACAAACATTTGCCCCTTGCGGGCTTCGAACCCGCAACCGCTATGTTATGTTGTCCAATATTTATAAAAAAAAGTAAATAGTACCTACGATCATTATGTAGTGTTTTTTTTACGTCAAACGATACAGAAAATCAAGGCTTAAGTATATATACTATACTGCTATAAATAAATAATAAATATGTGCTAGACAATAAACACTCTCAAAGTATTTAGATTCTTGGGTACAAGATACCATAAAACGAATCTGCAAAACCATATCTGAACCAAGAGCAAAAAAAATGGTTTTCCGAATTGACCTTAACAGGGATTCGAACTCGGGATCCTTTTCCGTTCAAGTATCACTGCCCCACTATGCCAATCTGGTTGTCAAGTTTAAGAGATCATGGTATCTATATACGGCCCATGGGTGGCACACTTATAAAACAAGGAATCTACTAGTGTGAAGCACCTACTCAAGTTTGTATTGAATATACATATTTACTGTGATAACGTTGTTTGACGTGTCAAAGTGAGTCAGAAATCAATTTCCGCAAATGTATGTCTGCGTCAAATTGAGCAACGTTATTCTTAGTAGCAACAACACATGGAAGGAACAGAATAAGTAAAACGTTACGTTGTCGATCGAAGGAAGAGAATAGAATCGATTGCTTTTCGAATAAGGCCCAATTTTGGCTCCATGCCAGTACATACAGCTTTTCATACAGCATGTAAAGTTACAAGTTTATGACCGCTACGCATCTCGCCCAATCTACACGACATTAAGACCAGTGAATTCTAGTACGAAACTCCACCTAAATTCTATTCTTAATTTAAAATATTAGATCGCTAGCTTATTTTTTATTGTTAAAGGTTAAGTAAGTTTATTTATGTGCCGTGTGGGGACGGCCGTAAAGAATACTCTTCCCCACCGCCAACAGGAGGAGTGTCGTAAGAGGCGACTGATTCCTGTAGCACAAGACGGGCAGCCGCATCTGTGCTAAACTGGGCTCGCCAACCTGCCTGGCAAGCGTGGCGAGTATTGACAATCCCCCCGATGATAAGTTAGGGGAGGCCTTTGTTCAGCAGTGGTCGTCCTATAGCTGAAATGATGATGATAAAGATTATTATATTTTTGTTTTATTTGTTGTTCTATTCGTAGGTATTGAATAAATGTATTAAGCTAATTTATAAAAGAAAAGTTTTAGCTACTAATCTCAGTAAGACCCAAAAAAATCATTGTTTTAAGATACCATTAAGCTGATCTAGTTGTGATGCCAGGAGGTAGATATCAGAACTCTTCAATTGCTTCTATTAAAACCTTCGTTCTTATTTTATATACCTTTGTGTATATACCTACTCTACAGCGGCCAGCCACTGAACGAAATCAGTTAAATGCCTTTCAGCTTGTCTGAAGTGGTCAGAACCGACTGATCATAACCTCAACAGATCAAGAAAAGTGTCCGAACAATCATAGCTTGACCCTTAGTGCTTGCTTCCTTTAGTAAATTCTATAATTTGCATGACTCAAAAGACCTTTGATCCCACAACAAACTACCTATGTATTTTATGATTTTTGCAGACACTAGAAAACCATAGGAAATTATTATGTTCACTTTAGCTTGAAGGTTTTATTATTATAATGGGTTTAGTTAGGCCGTTAAGAGATAACAAAGGCGAGGCAACTTTGCTCTGTAACACTGAATTTATTGCAAAATAACTTTTCCAAGTTACGCCAGATACAAACCAAGATGGTAACAATATGGAAGATTACATTGTATCTCCATTACTTTAAACTGGAGCCCATTTGCAAATATAACCCTACATATCTACATAGTGCTAATTGGAAATCGAAAACTATAATAACTGTACGTGCTAATTTGTACAGACTTTTTGTACCATGACCGTCGTTTCGCAGCACTTTTGAGCGTTGTAAATGTCAAATAAGGCAATCCATAATAATAATACGAGTATGATTTAAGCTAGGTACCAAAGTCTTTTATCACGATGTCATTGTCTTTGAATCAGTAAAGAAGATAAAGTTTATTCATGACGCCAAAAGAAAATACTACCCTTGGTCATCGCATCACGCGTGAACAGATGGAACAATTTCGCTAACTCTGTTTTTTTGTGTTTATTATTATCAGGTTCTTTTGAAAGAAAAAAATAGTAAATTGCGCAGAAAATCCACTATAAATAAACTAAAGGCCACGCGAACGAAGTCGCGGGCAACAGCTAGTAATAAAATAAAATTAGAATAATTTAAAAAAAAATAGATGAACTAAGCTTGCTACATAATGACCACAAAACCAGACTTAATAAATCAATACATAACTAACGATTTGACAGAATAGGTAGAAATACAAATCAGAAAAGAAGCAAGTCATAAAAATATCTCAACTTTTTACACTTTTCCTTGCATTCACTCAGTGATTTTTCTTTCATTTTATTTGTACATTTCCTTTTTAACTTTAGTTTCCACAACACAAAAGGGCCAATTAATCTGATGGCACTAGAAAAATATGAAAACGGCCCGAGGGTCGAATGATAAATAAAAAGCACTTAAGTAAGGTAAATTAGCCTCATTCAGCATCAGCAAACAGTGATTCCAGGCGGGGAGAGAATTTATTTCAATCTTAAAACGGAGTAGTGTCGGTAGGGTGACTGTTTATTACTATTCACCGGGGTTTTACACTATTACGGACATTACGGTTTTACTGAATCGGTATTTGTACTACGGTTAACTGTATAGGGCCAAAGAAAACATAAAAGTAGGTACCTAACGCACCGTTACGAAAACCGTTTCGGTAAATTCTTTTTCGGCATTTCGAAATACTTCTATTATCTATTTTTTGGTATGGTTTCTTCTTTTTAACGCTTCGCCTAGATATTCTGCCTAACAAACAGGGTGTTTAGCAAAGGGTTAGCCAAACGTGTTGGGTGTATACAGGGTTACATTGCAAAGGGGTGCCAAATCTTTAGGAGTGGCTCAGAATCAGTAACTTAATCGAACTATGCAAAGATCGAAAAAAATATTTTTTCATATTTAATTATTCCTATCCACTGTTAATAATTATTTGCGTGGATAATTTAATTTATTCATTTAAAAAATCACCGTATGTGCACTGCGTAAGGTCGCACCTACGCCGCTGATGAATGACCGCGCGGCTTTCGTAGTCGTATTGACTTTATTTTCGGATATTTTAGTTTTTTTTTTCGTTTCTTACTATAATTAAAAATAATAACGATTAAGGCTCCTCTTTATACTGTTCCCTAGATCTTATTTTTTAAATTTGGCACCCCTTTGCAATGTAACCCTGTAGATAAAGCTCTTTAAATTCTCCCATTACGCCGCCCGAGGTGCCGATCGATAAAAACCAACATAACAATTTCCGAAAGACGCCAGGACATATTAGACATTAATACTAACAAAAACAATGGTTGAAAACTTATGAGGAAAAATGGTCGTTATAAGGTAAAATTCTGTAAAATCTTAAATAAAAGACAAAAATAATACATAAACAAAATTCATTACTTAAGATCAAATGGGTGAATTTGTATTCTCAAAATAGCTCTACATAAACACCCAACTTTGGCTAACCCTCTTCCGAACACCCTGTGTACAAGTAAGGTTTTCTTGTTAGGTCAGATTGTTTTTCTCTTTTTACTAGGCTGCAGAGGTAACATGCGCAACGCGATAAATTTGTGTAGTGATATTCCATAAAGTTTTATCGTGTGTAAAATGCTATATTTTAAAAACAATGACTTCATTGGATATGCAACTAAAAATGAATAATTTTTTTACGACCTTATGGTTTCTTACTATAAAGCCAGACAGTTGCGGGTTCAAATACCATAAGAGGCAAATGCTATTGTGACACAAGCATTTTTTTCATAAGTACCTAAGTCATAAAGGTTTGTAAATATCTTTGTGATATTATTTTAACAAGTGTGGCACGTATACTTTTACTTCTTTTGTTCTCCAGCAAATTAGCTGAACTATGTTCACATATTATGGTGCAAGGTGTCAGCGATTAAATAAACTTCTGAACTGACTTTGATAATAAATGGGACTCATCTAACTATCTTCGAACAATCCCAAGAACTGGCGACACTAGTCCGGAGTTCCGGACTAAATATGCATCGTTTAAGTCGAGCACGATGGTGCACTTTAAACCCGAACAATTTCACTGGAAAGTAGTGCAAATGGCACCCTATCTCATTATTACTGTGGCACCAGCAAGGAACTACTATTTGCCTATATGTGAAAATGGATGTAAAGATGAGAAATGAACTAAATTTATTCTTAAAAAGTAGGCTATAAGTTTTATAGCCTAACCAGAAAAAAAACCTGGGTAAAAGGCGCCATATTTGTTTTTTATTGCAACACTGAATATAGTGATACTACTTCAAAACAAAAAGTTTACGTTAATTTTTTCTCGATTAGACACAGCATTCATTGACTTATGTACTCGTACACACGACAATAAAAAGTCAAACATACATATTTCCTAGACTCTTGCCCTACAATTTTTCTATGGTTTGGTGGTAGGTAACCATTAAGGCGCTGCGCACGACGGGGCGGGGCGGGGTGGGCCGGGCCGGACAATTTCGCCTCGAACGATGGAACAAAGGGAATGGTATACTGCAACGCACACGGCGGTCAAAAATGACCGCACCGCCAGTGTCCGTTGGGTACGCGGCAGCGTGTGGCGGCGCGGCATGTCCGTAGCTGCCCGGTGACGCCCGGGTAGCATCCCGTGGCTAGCTTAGTCCGCGCCGCGCGCTCTACTAGAATGGTCGTCGGTCGTGTGCGTTGAGTACGCGGCGCAGGCGGCCGCGGGGATCGACGGGCAGAACCGGTCTTTATTGCTTCGCGGTCAAGATGACCGCCCCGCCCCGTCGTATGCGCAGCGCCTAAATTAAATTAGTAGGGCAAAACCTGTGAGATATTAATCACTTTATTCAGGTCAAGCATGGTCAGGAGTAAAGTAAAAAAAAAACTATCAAAGTTAGTTGGTTAACATTTAATATCAATCAATTAACGATTAAATTCGTGAATCATGAACTCAAATCCTAGCACGTATCTTTGAATTTCTGAAGTATTTAATATATTTTTAAAGACAATTTCATAAGATTTTTTTATAATAATATCTGTAAAGTATTACAAAAAATATGATTAACATTGATTATTGTAGTTCATCATAAATAACCATAACTTATGTAATCTTCAATAACACTTTTAATTATACTTCTATATCTATTAACAGCCTCTTCTTTTTCCTTTGGAGAATCAAAGACCTGTTTGCTACGGACATGCCCTACTTCTTGCAGACCATTGGAAAGCCACAAAGCTGTATTAGCAATAATAAAACAGGCTGGACCAACCACTTTCAAGTCTTGGTCAAACATTTGTCTAGAATATACTTTTTGGGGATCTAAGTTTGCATAAATAAGGGTTTCCTCAAAGGTCTTGTAGTATAGGTCCAAGAGTTCATGGTAATGTTCTTTTCGCAAATCAGAGCTAGTACTTGTGGTGATCAAAAATAATGTGTCATAAGCAGCACTGGTTATTCTTACAGTTTGGTAGTCTATCAGACACGCATTTGTTGGCTTTTGATCCTGAAATAATAAACCAATTTTATTTTAGTGTATTTTAAATTAAGCTTAAATGAATCTATTTCTTCAAGAATCTTTATTAAATTTCGTCATTTAAAAAAATATTTACCTCATATTTAAAAAGAATATTCTCTTTCCAAATATCACCATGACAAATGCAAGGTTTTTGTATGGCAAATGCAGCTGCTTGAACATACTTAACACAATTCGATTTCATATCATTTAAGAGCCCAACATATTTATTGCTCTTAAATTTCTCGATCGCTTTTTCTAGCCTGTCTAAGATTATTTCCATAAATCTTTTATTTGTTTCTTTGGTAAATGGCACACATGTTCTCTCAACTTCTTTGAACTTCTCTGAGTTTTTTTCTTTCAGTATAAAAGAAAAAGCATGAAACTTAGCCAGGGCTTGCAGCGAGATGGTGATATGGGCGTAATCTAAGAATGGGCTATGTGTATACGGAGCGTAACCTTGAGCGCACATATTCTCCATAGCAATCGCTTCTCTGCAATATGTATTGCAAATATAATAACATATGGGCATCACATATTTCTCTTTCAAAGAAATACTTTTTTGAATGTTGTTGTATTCTTCTAACAACGTAGAATAAATATAAATTTCACGACAAAACATTACACCCACAGCGCCGCTGACCCGATATCTTTCATCGGTTGGTGCTAATTTAAGAACCAATTTTATATTTACCGTCTTTTCATTATTTTTGGCTGTTAAAATAACAGGAATGAGGACACCAAAATAATTCTGCGCTACATTTTTAAAGCTTTGTCTACAGTATTCATAATTTTTGAGGTTACATCCAGAAGCGACCTTATCCAAGATGCTGCGAATGTATTCTTCAGATATTACGGCCATTTCATATACTTTAATTCAATTCTTTAAAATATTACTACTACACAAATAAACATTAGTACCTTGTTATTACAACAAAACTGTCACAAAATCTAAAATACCACTGGCTGAAATAACAACACAAATAGCTGGTTTACGTCACAATTGTGTTCAAATGTACTCTATGATTGTGTTCTCTTTTTTGGCTGTCAATGTCAAATATTCAGATACGTTCCGTATCGCACAATCACAGTTCAGTTACCCATTTATCAAAAAAATAAACTATGAAACGGTTAGGACTAAATGTGTCGGTACATAACAAAATAAAATATTGTTTTCAATTTGTTACAATTTTATTTGGATTACAGTCTCGCGGCTAAGCAATACGACATGTTAAAAATTAAAACCTGAGACCATTTATCCAATGCCATTGCCTCTTCCAAAATACAACTATGCTCGATATATAGTTGATCGTGGAAACAATTGATTTGTGTATTATAGTAAAGTAGTAATTTTAGCAAAAATTTGATAGAGAAATAACATGGACGTCGGAGGTAAACGGAGACAGATCTTAAGTCATAGTGACTATGAGTAAATTATTAGTTACATATAACTAACTAGCTGTCCCGGCGAACTTCGTACCGCTTTTACGATACTAACGACACTCAATTGTTTTGCCTTCCCGGAACCCCTCCACTAAAACTTAAACTTTATGATATGGTATTAAAGTTCAAATTGAATATTAAGTATTATTACGAATATTTTGTATGGGAATATAGAAAAGTGTTGTTTTTAGACTTTCCGTGGCAATTTTTTAAATGTTTCTTTCCGTAAGAACTATCCTCGTACTTCAAGGAATATTATATAAAAAGAATTAGCGAAATCGGTTCAGCTGCTCTCGAGATTTGCGCTTAGCAACAGATTAATAAACAGTTCAATGTTACCTAAGAACTTCAGTTTACTGTATTGCTTAAAATTAAACCGCTTATAAATCAGACAATTTGTATTTGAATACAATATCGAAAGAAAGGTTAGCAAACATTTGATAGAAAAATAACATGGACCACGTAGGTCTTACGTAGTACAAGTCATAGTGTGGGGACATTGTGACTATGAGTACCTAAATAATTTCAGTTTACTGCGTTGCATAAAGTAATATTCAGCTCATCGAATAAATAAATAACATTAAATAATATTCTTCTCATTAAATAAATATTGCACAACATTGCTCTGATCGTATGGTGAGTAGCCATAGCACTTGTGTTACAGGAATCAGAAACAACGACGGTACCACAACACCAAGACCCGAGACAATATAAAAAAGTTATTTTTCTACATTGACCGACCGGGAATCGAACCCGGAACCTCAGAGATAGCGATACCAAGACCGGTATGGTCGCCTCTCGGTTATGGAGGTCGTAAGGTCATTACCACCAGTCTGAAGCAGTAGTAGGCCATGCTAGGTGACAAAAGTCACTCGGCAAGCCTTTTGGGTTCCCCTGCCTGAATTTGACGTAATTATCTCTTTTTATTTTTTCGGTCTTCTATTATTAATACTAACTGACCCAGCGAACGTCGTTCTGCCAAGTCATTTGACAGGTACAGAACATATAGAATAATAAAATAGTTGTTTTACTGCATTCCTTGCATTTTTTTTATATTTTCTGACATTTTAAACTTCCCTGAACTTCTACAAATATTTCAAGATAAAAATTAGCCAAATCGGTACAGCCATTCTCGAGTTTTAGCGAGACAAACGAACAGCAATTCATTTTTTTATGTATATTGATATCATAAAGTGCTAAATAAAATGAATTGCCTGTATTCATAAGGTAAATGATACAAGTAAGGCCTATCTAAGCTAAACGACGCTGCATTTCGATAAATATAAGTAAAAAGAATTAAAAACACCTGTCAGAATTAAAAACAATATGATAATTTTACAAAATAATAATAGAAACACTAAAATGGCCTAATAGTCTTAAAACTAAAGTCTTAAGAGAATAGTTCAAGTTAATCTTAAATTAATATCCAGAAAAAAAATAACAGAAAGAACAAAGAACAAATTAATATTATGAACTATTTAAGTGGTTTTAGGGCCGATTTCTCAACAGCCAGAACATAAGCTTTTTTAATTTTTAATTGGAGTTTACGAAAAATCTGTCGATTTCAAGGAAAGTAATTATTCTTGCATTGATATGAAATTAAATGCACTTCAAATTTGCAGATCAGTCTGATTTTTTTTTCTGAGAGAGTGCAATTTTTAAGTAAGCACCTAAAATAAAAAAATAATAGAATTTTTCATTGTAAAAGAGCATTAAAATATTAAAAGTGGTGACATTTCTAAAATTTAAAAAAAATCATATCTTGTAAGCGACTGACAAGCGATTTTTTTCCTGGCGGGTCAAATAGGTCCCTAAGCCAACTACCTAAAAAAAATTATATACATCTGGTCCGGACCACTCTGTATGTTCCATCCATGTACCATCTGACACCAGATAAAGGGCTACTACGAAGGTTTTGTTAGTTGTTTGTGACACATTCAGTTAGATCGTCTATATAACCCAAATCCCTAAAGTCAGCTATCAAAACTTCTATTTTTTTCTTTAAACGTTCTTCAATTTTTTTCCTTTGTTCAAGTGGAATATTTTTCTCAGTTTTATTTAAAATATTATCAAGACCTTCAAAGCCTAACCATAAAACAAATGATATAAACCCCATTATGAAGCAGAAGGGAAATACGAGCTTCAAATCATGGTGGAAATCTTCAACAGGGTACACTATTGTTGGATCCAGACCGTTGCTACATAATATGCTATGCAATTCGTTGTAATAAGTGGATAGAAATGACATGAAATGCTGGCGCCTCGTGCTGCTATTAACTCCGTTCATTAAAAGAAATAGTACGTCTTGAGCCGGACTCATAAGTCGTGTGATTTGGTAGTCGACCAGGCAAGCTCCTACTGGTTTCTTGTTCTGTAGCAAAAAAGGTTAATTACTTACAATAATGAAGAACAGTGCTTAAATGGATTGTGTGTGTGTGAGTGTTTAAATTTAAGTGTTTAGTTATAAAACTTACCATGTATTCGAATAAAATATTTTCTTTCCAAAAATCACCATGTCCATATACCAATCTTTTGGCTTTTGATGAACTGTCATCCATATAATTAGCAAAATTATCTATGAGATTCACCAAGAAATTACTGTGAATAGTATTTTTGAACAAGATGTTATAATATTTCTGCACACAGTGTTTCACTGAAGAATAATAGAATGCAGGATCGTTGCTCATAAATGGTCGAAGCATGTGGTTATTTAAAGGTTTTATCTTCTTTTCGCTTAAAATTATTGACAGAGTGTGATATGCCGCGATTGTCTTCAAAGACACGTCGTTTGTGTGATCTATATCTAAATATTTTCCTGTGAAACTTACAAATCCCTCAGTCCTCATGTCATTTAACACCAATAACCTATTTTCTAGAGATGAATCCGCATAGTAGCACTTCGGAAACAGCTTATCATAGTTTATACCAGTGTCCAAGCTTTTAAAGATCGGCATCAACATGTTATAGACATACACTTCTTTGTTGTAGACTATACTTATACATTCTTCTAATTCTGGCACCTGATGTGGGGCGCGTTTTATTACGAGGTGAATAACTTCTCCACTAGATTCGTTTGCCAACATCAATGGGATGAGGTTCCCTAAATAGTTCAAACCTCCCACTTTTGTTTTTTTCCGCTGGTAATGCCATTTTTCTATGCCTAATTTGTTCGTCACACACGTAAGAATATCCTTTAATGTCTCATCTTCTACGTCCATATTTTTATTCGATAGAAAATGTCGGCACGCCCGCGTCCGATCTTCACTGATCGCACGTTAAGGCCAGTATTGTGAATCCTAGTATGGGATACAGCCAGCACTGCAAGAAGTTTGCGTGTATGCATGAATCAAGCCTAATTAGCTATTTATTGCTGCTAGTTTGAGTGTTTGCAAGGGTAATGCAACTATATTATACACGTGGAAATCGTGTTTGTTTGTTCGTTAAGCTACTAAATAATTATTTTATTACATCCTATACAACCGTTGGTGTGTTAATCGAAAGTATTACATGGTTTTGTGTATAATGTGTCGTGATCAATGTTTTGTTATCCCCGATATAAAAAAAAACTCTAAACGAGCTTCGCCGCGTCTTGGGTTAAAAATTACGCACATTTTATAACTTCTAGCAATTGCATTCGATGAAAGTATAAAATCCGAAAACAAGTCAACGATCTGCAATTTGATTTTTTGCAACAAAGTTAAGCAACTATGTTTTGGACAATATCCTTTTTTTAATACAACTCGTTTTAATCATCCCTATTTTCCGGAACGCCCGCCTTAAATTGCTGTCTATATATGTATTTTGACAAAGAATTTCACTACTACTAATGATATCTTTTATTTAGTTTATTAGCGGTAAATACCGTTTTTATATTGTTGTATATTCATGATCATGACCAAATCCGCTACTAGACACTAGCTAGACTAATGATTTCAACAACAATCAATGTATCGTAAATTATCTGTATTTGTTTAACTCTCTTGAACTTTCCTTATCTTAAGCTAGCGTTCGGAGTAATATACTTAGTTCGAATTAACTTGAAACACTTTTACTACAATATTTAACATTCATGAAACATTCTCAAAATTCACTTACATATTAATTACCCTAAAGGTCACGAATACTCCCTTTTGATATTTGTTAATTCCCGAGCCAAATGGCAAAAACCCTTGGAATTTCTTTTTGTTTATATATCTGTCTATATTACACCTAAACCAAAACCAATTTATTTTTGCAAATAGGCTCAAATAAAGCTATTTTACACGTCCCAATTATTATTTTTTAGCCTGACACTGCTTCGGGACAATATTATGGGCTGGCGCCAAGAAGCAGGACATAAACTCTGTCCCCTATCGTCAGTCTCTTTTAAGTATGTTTACAAGAAAATATGTGCCTTTACGAGAAGGGTAGTTTTTAATTCAACACGTTTTTATCATTTAAATTGTTATTAACCTGTAAACTAAGTACTTTTTATTATACTTATATTATGTTATTAATATTTTATTAAATTATTTATTTATATTTGTTTTATACAGGGTTACATTGCAAAGGGGTCCCAATTCTTTAGGAGTGGCTCAGAATCACTAACTTAATCGAACTATGCAAATAACAATTTAAAATAACAAATTTAATAATTACTATCCGCTGTTAAAAATCGTACGCGTGGATAATTAACTCATTTATTAAAAAAATGCACCGTATGTGCGCTCCGTAAGGTCCTTGTTGGATCGCCGTACCTAACTTGCCTCTGATGAATGACCGCGCGGCTTTCTAAGTCTCTCTATTGACTTTATTTTCGGATATTTTAAAGTGTTTTTTTCGTAACGTACGATTATTAAAAATAATAACGATTAAGACGCTTTATATTGTCCCCAAGATCTTATTTAATTTAATTTGGCACCCCTTTGCAATGTAACCCTGAATAATCTTTATATGCGATTTAAATTTATATAAATGTACCTTTAGGTAGTTCAGCAATATTTTCCTACTATCGAATTATGTACCTGCTCTATGCAGTATGAAATTTCTAACGGCAATTCGATGTCACAATCACTTTCTGCTGTTAATAAAGGAATGTGAACACTAGAATTAAACCCTTAGTGATTTTGCCTTATTTTAATTACGCCTTATAATTAAAATTATAATTTCACTTTACCGTTACCGTGTTCTTCTCTATTCAGCCACTGGGTAAATGGTAGATAACGCTTTTTTAAAATTAAGTGCGCCATTTTTTTTGTCTTATAAATGCATAAATATATATAAATAATAAGTGTGATTGAAAAAAAAGTATACATTTATTTGATTTAACTGTTATATTTTGACATCTTTTTGCTTAGTTTCGTAGTAATAAGTGCCTACTTTGTTTAAAGTATCTAGTTGCATGTAGACTATAAGCTGTTCTCTACATTTGCGATACCTTATAGGTAACTAAGTTTTAAGTACTAGTGTATATGTACCTACCACCAATGTACATCGCTTAGTAAGCAAATAAAGATTTTAATTTGAATTTGAATGTACGCAAATGACTAATAGATGCAAATATTTTAGTTTTAGTCATTTAGCCATATCTAGTTATACTTACCTACATTTTTAAAACAATGCGAGCAATAAAGTGCTGCATTCAGTTTTATTTATTTACCCAATTAAGTACGTTGTTGCAGTAAATAATAACAAAACTTAATATTGGACAACATCTCATACATTGCTCTGATCCTATGATAAGTAGCTTAAGCAGTTATGTTACAGAAATCAGAAACAACGACGGCACCACAACACCCAGACCCGAGACAATATAGAAAAGTTATTTTTCCACATTGACCGAGCGGGAATCGAACCGGGACCTCAAAGATAGCGACATCAAGTCCGGTATGCTCGCCTCTCGGCTCCGGAGGTCATCGAAATAATTATTTTAAACGCATTTCTTTCACGCTTGCACTTAGGTAAACGATGAATATAATAATTGGTCTATTAAAGCTTTTCAATACCTAACACATTTCTTAAACCGTAAATGCCATGAGAGTGAAATAAATTAAGTTTAAAATTAATTGAGAAAACTTGATGTCTTGAAACTGATAAGCTGTTGACTGTACTTACTTAGTAACTTTGACTAAACAATAATTTATTCTCATAACTAAGAACTTTTGCTGTACCGACTCGGTTGCAGTCTGCTTCCCACAGACTCAAGAACGTCGGTTGAATTTAAACAACTTAGAACTATAAACACAGATGCGTTGTTGTTGAAGAAACAAGAATAGTTTTTATTTAACTACTTTGCTGAAATCTGGAAACGAAAATAACCATTTCGAGTCGGAGAGATTCTAACACTGTGTTCTTAGTCATCTAGTGGGAAACACGCCAATAATACTCATTCGTGAATAGTGGATTCGATTCCTTGTTTGTATTTTACAAATGTACAGTATTCTCAAGGATATCGTTGCCTAACTTTTTTTATTTGTTTATGGTCTACCAAAAAGTTTATTTTGGACGACCATTTTGGTCGAGGTCAAGGCGGTCACGGTTTCGAATCCCACAAGGGACAAGCAAGTCTTTGTGATGAGCTCGATCATTCATACCCAAGTCAAAGAAAATAATACTTTATTAAAGTGTTTTCTTTTTTAAAACAAATGTTCGCCAAACAACAGATCAATAGGGAAAATGCACATATTTTCAATTGGTCTAAAAATAAATATTAGGTACTTAGTTTAAATTAATATAACTTATTTTTTTTTCGAAATTAATAAATATCTGACTTACAACCCATTAAAGTCGCGTGTTAGACAAGGAGACCCGATATGTACCGTGACGTTACAGTACACGTCTGCCATACATTTCTCATAGTAAAAGTTGTTTTAGAAAGAGACAGGTTCCTCAATTTCTAATTACTGTATTACGGTTATTTTTTACCTAAAATAAATTGTCTTTTCAATGTTAGCACTATAATTTCATATAATTTGTAATAAATATTATAGTAAAAACAATATATTATTTTCATGCACATTCCTTATTGTCATGATCTTGAAGGAATTAACATCCTTATATTACGAGGTACCACATAGTACCAATCATGAAACAGGCGTCTCCCAGCATATCCATATTTCGAAAAAAAAAAAAAACGGTTTCTAAATTTATGCGATCTGGGAATCAAACCCGGAACCCATAGCGTAGTTAATTACAGCACGCCAATAGGATCGTATGCTTATTTATTTTTTATACAGTATTATAATACCTATTACATATAGCTAACCATAAACCTAACCTTGCCAATGTTAGCTATATCATTTCAGGCGTAGAACGTCTACTGCTGAAAATAGGACCAGTGATTTCTAGAGTGACCGATTGGAAGCGGCCTGCATCCAGCGGTTTTCTGCCACCTTTACCAGGTCACCAGGCTACCTTGTGGGTGGACGTCAGGCTTCGCTTGCCGATACGTGGCCACCATTCTAAAACCATTTCTGTTCAAACCTGTTGGTCTCCCGCATAGTAAGTTTGTTGCGGGTTTTGTGTCCCATTGTGTCTTAGATGATTAAGCACGGACAAAAGGTTGGACTTAAGGGTTTTATTATTATACTAATAGTACAGACTCAGCTTAGTTTGGGGCTAGACATTTGACTATTGTTAAAGATTCCAGCGTGTAACAAACAAATAATAAAACCTAGCCTGCACTTAGACTCACTCGTATTAAGGATTCCAAACTTTTTTTAACATCAGTTGTGAAACAACGAGGGTACCACAACACCCAGACCCAAGACAATAAATAATTTTCTACTTTGACAGAACAGAAATCGAATCCAGGACCTCAGAGATAGCGACACTAAGTCATGCTCGCCTCTCGGAGCTACGGAGGTCGTCAAAAGATTCCTACATTCCATTTAGAGAGAAAACTCTTTTGCGCATTATATGCTCTATTTTTGAGTGTACTTTTCAAAAGTTTTTAAGCTATGAATTAAATAAATGTTAAACCAATCGATCAAACGAATTACCTACTTTTGTCAAAAATTAAACCTCTTGTAAGTATTAAACAACATTGGTATGTTCAATTAAACCAAAAATTTACAAATACAACCTCGCAGTAAGTTAAGTGACGATGCCAGGTACCTAAATAAATAATTCAGGTATTTGTACTAGACAAATCCAGATGATCCTGAGCGGTAGATAGTTCGAGAAGCCCGTAGGATTTAAAAGGTTCTGTTTTTATAAGAAATCCTATTAAGTAGAGAGGATTCTCAAATTAGGCACGTTCAAACTGAAGTGTCGTACACTGTGTCTTTGAAATTAGTTACATAATATAATTTATGGATTAGTGAATGTTCTTTAACGTAAATACTTGTTAGAAATTCGTCATCATCATCATCATGTTAGTCATAGTCTACGGCTAAACGTAGGCCTTTCCCTATTGACTTCCAGATTGGCCGGTTGGAAGGGGCCTGCGTCCAGCGTCTTCTATTAGAAATTACTTGAAGTAAAACTTATATAATTATTCTTTACAAGGATTTTGCTGCCTGTGACAAAAACGATAAAAAGAGTACATTAAAAGAACTACAAAAGACTTTGGAAACATAAAAAGAAAATTATTTTTTAAAGTAGCAATTGGAAGAAACGTCTACTACGCGTCACGAGAATATAATAATAATACACTGATGTATGTACAGAAACTCATTAGGTCGCTCCAATAATTATTACTTATTATGATATTCGAGCTCTGGCTTTAAATTATCCCTACAAGTTTGAATTCTCAGAATTAAAACTAATTTTAATGGCTATAGCATGAAATGGCAGAAAATTTATTATCGTTAAAGGCGATCTATACATACGCCCAGATTATATCAATTTACAATATTATCAGACTTCTGTAAATTCCCAAAAAAAAATTTGAAATGCGTATTTGTTTACATAGTTATGACATATCTGTTGAGTGTTTCAAAACGTAGAAGCAAAAATTAAAAAAAAAAAAGAAGATGACATTATCTGTGGTGCTCTGCTCTCAAAACTGTAAAATGTGTTTTCTTTCACGTAAAAATATGTAATGTGTAGATGTAGTGTTTAATTACTAAATAAATTAGTATTGTAAGCCTACTCGGTGTAAATAAGTATTTTAGTAGCATGTGAATACATTATTGATATCTATTTACGTTAGTTCTAATGTAATAACACTTAATACACAGTAGGCTTGAAACACATGGTTGGATTGTATAATTTATTTATCAGAGTAATAAACTCTTTAGAACGATACGTAATGATTGTATATTCTTTATCGACATTGATGGCGGAGATTTTTGTTGAGAGAACGGTTGATTATTTTTGTGTGTATAATTGCGCATAATATATCCATTGTTTGAAAATCTACTGTTTTGTATTTCATTATCTTAGATTTCTGAGGCTATCCTTTAGCTTCAGAAGTGGGATCGACGAAAACGATCATATTTTTCGATCTACGCCTACAAAGGAAAACGTAAGTACGAGTACATACCACCATTTTTTCCATTAGAAAATTGTCACATGTTTTATTGTAGCAATATTAAATACGATAAAATGTAATTTAATATTAGATAAAATAGAGCGATAATATTAATATTTTTTTGGAAACTGTTTAATTAAAGTAACAAGGACTCCAAATATGGCGAACCGTCCTGATCTGGTGGTACGCGCACCGGACTGCAATTGAATCCCGAAAAGGGCAAATGTTTGTGTGAATCACGAGTTTTTTTTTTTTAACCTAAGTCATGAATACTTTTAATTGAGAGTATTTATCCGATACTTAGTCGCCATAGTACGACTTTTGCGTTGTTTGAGGTCAAATTGATATAAGTATGATAAATGTGAGATCGATATGTGAAATAGTTTGTATTTCACACTGACATAAATAAAGAAAATTAATTAAAGGAAAATCAAGGTAAGGGTAAGATGTAGGCACAATGAAGTGCACATCACATCATATTAAATGATGTAGGATGATTTATTTTCAACACAAATCTGTTAGAATAACGGCCAAAAAAATATGCAGCTGGTTAAGAGGAGGTTGTGGGTTCGATTCCTATTAGGGGCTAAACAACCTCAAGTGACGTGATATGATTTCGAGTGCCAAATATTATACATTTTTATAATTTAAATTAAAAAAATAATAATATGTTAATTATTTTGTTATAAAAAGAAATTACGTATATCGACGACCCTGTGTACGATGGTGTAGTGATTAAAGATAAGGACAGTACAGGGTTTAATTCCCTGTTGAGTTAATGAAGGAAAACTATATTTTCTATCTAATGTGACTTGCATTACTAGGTATATAAGTATACCAGGATACACTCCAGTAGTGATGATGATTTAATACTGGGGTTCCCCTATTCGAGACTTGATACTTTTGTATTTTTTATTTTTTTTATCGGATTGATTAATATTTCTATTGACTTGATGTTTAGTCTGAAAATGAAAATTTGACTGTGTATTAAATGGTTTACTAAGCTGTGGTTTGTCAGTTTCAGCCCTTACTATGGACTGAGAGAAGTGTGCCTAGGTTTGAGGGCCAGGGTCGAGAAATGTTAAACGTGAGGCGACAGGAGACTAGTAATGTGACTAGTCTAGACCCAGGTGTACCCAGGTTTGAGGGTCAGGGTCGAGAAGCGCTAAACTTGAGGCGGCGTGAGGCTAGTGATGCGACTAGTCTAAACCCAGGTGTGCCCAGGTTTGAGGGTCAAGGTCGAGATTTGCTAAACGTGAGGTGGCGTGAGGCCAGCCTGGCGACGTGGCCAAGATAACCCAGGTGTGAGGGTCGGGTAAACACGTGGAGGCAATTTTCAGAGCAACCAGGGGTATTACGGGTGCGTGATACCGAGGTTAATCGTCATTGTAGTCCCGATGGAGAGCATCGAGGACTAGGTAGAAAACTACAACCACGAAGGAGAGACGCGAGGTCTCTTCGTACGCCTACAGAAGGAATACGGCGCCGTTCACCCAGCACTGGATCCAGTGGAAATGAAGAAGTTAGAGAGAGAAGTTCAAGTCGGTATGCATGGAGACGTGAAGATGAAAGGAATCTGAGGTCAAGATCTAGATCTGAAAGGAATAGGAGTTGTAGTTTGTCACGAGACTTTGCTGGCTGGAAAATAAGGAAATAATCCACTACGCCTTTCGCAAGTTGTTGGTGTTGTTAGGTCTTCGTATCAAGGCCTACCGACAATGATGTTTACGTGGGCTGAGTGGAAGAAGAAGTTAATTGAATCTTTGCTGTCCGTGAAGACTACTGTGAGCTCTTGACTAAAATGCTTGCTAAAAGAGTTAAGTACGGGGAAATCACTTGAGCATTATTATTATGTAAAAATATACATGTTAAGTCGTTGTAGGATATATGGGCGATAGGCTGTTGATTGTTTATTTTATGTCGTTGAAGACAGAATTACTTATTAGAGTAGGTGCACAAACCGCACAGTTTTCCGAACCTTAAATATTTTAGGACCGTTAAAGTAGGACATAACCGTGAAACTCGCGACTCTAATTCTAAGGGTCGAAACGGTGGTCAGGATGCGGCAATCCCCGCAAATTACAGTAATATAAAAATGACGTATTATAATTGTAACCAAACCGGTCATCCCAGTTACAAATGCGACAGGCCCCAGTAAAATCAGGTCATTTGTATCCACTGTGTTAGATATAGATACATTATAGATAGATATATATAGATAAAAATGAAAAGCAGGTAGATGTTTAGTAAAAGATTTAAAAAAAAAATAGTGTAAAAACACGCACAATTTAGGCGGTCTTATCGCTAAAAGCGATCTCTTCCAGACAACCTTCAAGTAGACGATAAATAAAAGAAAGGGGAAAGTGGTGCGAAGAGCTTAGTGTGAAATTTAATATACCTAATGGATAAATAAATAAGTCCAGATAGAAATGAACATAACAATATACTTACATACATAACAATAATGTATAATATAATATTAAATACATACAATATACATATATGTATAAACACATATAATGATACTTGATACATGCAAGGAAATATCATGACCAACAATGACATTTTGAAATTTGTTTAAATAATTTTAATTCACGAATGCCTTATGAAGGTTGTAATGTTACTATTGACCATCTATAATGTACATTATGAAGTGATTAAATGAATGAATATGAATATGAATATGACCAGTAGACAATAATAAAGAAGGATAGAAAGTGGTTTGTATGTCAAAACGCAAGAAAATGTGCTTTGAGCCGACCTTTAAAGATATCAATCGATTCGTATTGCCTTATAATAAGGCAAAGGTAAGAAGTTCCATAAGCGGATGGATTGCACAGTGAATGATTTTGAATAAAAATAGTTGATTTTGAGTAGTAGTTAGTTTGAATAACAGGGGAGGAAATGGGAGAAAGTAGTTTTTTTTGGATTACCGCATGTCATGACCCTGTGGTGACTGCAGAAATTGAAAGCGCTCTTTTAGTTACAGTTTAGTTGGGGGTAACTTCAGGTTAAACAATACAGTAAACAGTAGCGAAAGAACGTGCATGTCAGGTCTAAGTCGAATGGGGAGCCATTTAAGCCGAATTCGGTATTCGGTGATATGATCATACTTCGGCAGTCCAAAAACTATACGTATGCAGAAGTTTTGTTAGCAATCAAGCTTGTTGAGGAGATTTTCGTTTAAATCTAAGTAGCAGCAGTCTGCGTAGTCTAGGATCGGAAATAAAAGAGCAATTTTAGTGGGTATGGATAAGAAATTCCGTAGTCTGTTAAGTGACGCTGCTTCTGCGAACATTTTTCTGCTGACTTCCATAGTTTGAGTCGTCCAAGTGCACTATCAACATGAATGCCGAGGGTTTTTACAATTTTGCTAAAAGGAATTTAGGCACCGTCAAATGTAATGGGTGCCTATCTATCCTATCTATCTAGTCTATCCTAGCAATTTGCCTAGAACCTCCCACAACTATCACCTGCGTTTGAGTAGGGTTAACCGTTAGATCATAAGACCTGCTCCAGTTTAGTATGCGACTAAGGTCATTGTTAACTACCTCCACAACACTCGAAAGATCTTCACGGCTTCCTTGTGAATATATTTAGAGATCGTCTGCATATAAGTGAAAAGAAGATTTTAAATAATGAGTAATCGAATTGATGAACATTGCAAAGAGGAGAGGAGACAGCACGCCACCTTGAGGAACACCGGCACTAATGTCACACCATGCAGAGAAGAAGTCCTCTGAACGAATGCGCTGCCGGCGACCATGAAAGTAATTATGAAACCAGTCAAGCACTGTTGGAGATAACTGTTTGAGAGTCAACCGGCATTATTGAAATCAAGTAGAGCAAGTACAGTAAGTTGTTTACTATCCATGCCAAGACGGATATCATCTGTCACTGATTAAGGCGACGGGTAAGCAAGTGACCTTGAACATTAAGCGTCGACTAATGCGACTTCTATTACGTGCCTAAGATTATACAAATGCTTCTCGCAGACTAAACATCCATCCGTTGCGCTCCTGTGCAAATAGATTATCATTGCGAGCAAAATATCCGCTCATAGAAAAGTAGGCGCTAAGAGTAAATCCTTTAAAAAACCTTATAATTCTTAATTGGTTGACAATTTAAAAATAAAAACACTTCACCCTAAAGGCACTAATGTTATAAATAACTAAACTAACTTTGAAACTAAACATAAACGTCGTTTAAAATATAAATGTGTACAAGCTCGCGATATTTGCGGTACTTTGAAATATTTTTTTAGTGTTTATAAGAAATAATAACTATTAATGAGATACATCAGGAAAAATTTCAACATATAAGTTACGGTATATTATGATAAGATATATTAAATTCCACATCCTATATACAGTATTTTCACCAGAAAACTTGTACAAAAACACCTCTTTTACGTGCATTCTCCTTACCCGGCGCCTTAAAAGGGGTTTAGGAGTTAATGAGCGAATAGGAAGCGATTATATTGTGTGTTATGTTCGTACAAATCTTTTATGTGCTGTTGTCTTAAACTTTAACGATAGTAATTAGTTTGTTTGCTATACATAAATAAATTATAAATTATTATTTTCCAATACGATGTAGGAGGGCCTTTGACATTCCAACTTTTATTTATATATTTTTAAAGATATCTAGTATTACTAAACATAAGTTTTTCATAGATATTTTACTGTACTGTAAAAGCAAATGTGGTTTTTAGTTTCATATGAACAATTTGCTTCTTTTTATCATATTAGGTACCTTCTTAGGTAGTCTAAATGGTTTATTATTGATAGGTATTTAAAATTAATAAACATCTTGAACATCCAAACTGTTTAACATTTAACAATAAATAAATAAAAACGTGATGTAAATAAATTGTAAGTATATTAAGGGTTCTTAATTATGTTATACTAATAATCTTTAAAAAAAGAACTTTTAAAATTGTTAATATGTTTTACACTAAAGGTAATAGATAACTTTAATAAACGAATATCATTATGCCTAGAATTAAAATAATAATTGGTCTATTCCTACCATATAAATTTTAACTTAAGTGAGTATTAAGTTGTTAAATGCTACGTAATAATTATTAAAATTTGTATACACATGGATAATAATTCAAAGCAAAATATATTACTTATTATATAATCTTAATAACACTATCTCCTTTAGTTGTGATGTTTTTAAAAGCGAAGGGACTCGCTTTTTGCAGGAAGGCCGAGCTGTAAGCCTACTCGGTATAAATAAGTATTTTAGTAGCATGTGAATACATTATTGATCTATTTACGTTAGTTCTAATGTAATAACACTTAATACACAGTAGGCTTGAAACACATGGTTGGATTGTATAATTTATTTATCAGAGTAATAAACTCTTTAGAACGATACGTAATGATTGTATATTCTTTATCGACATTGATGGCGGAGATTTTTGTTGAGAGAACGGTTGATTATTTTTGTGTGTATAATTGCGCATAATATATCCATTGTTTGAAAATCTACTGTTTTGTATTTCATTATCTTAGATTTCTGAGGCTATCCTTTAGTATAAAACAAAAGGTGTATTAATAACAAATTAGAACAATATCGTCCGATGAGTCAATAAATACAAAAGTCGATCTAGACGAAACACGCAGTATCACTAAACTAATGTTTATCACTGCCTTAAGTCATGCTGGCTTCTGAGGTTGGTTTGTCTGTGGCTACAAAGCTCCCTCCACCGAGTGAGTGATGCGTTGTTTTGGAAAATTACAAAAATAAAAAACGACCACTCTATCCGACATATTTTATAACACAAATAAATACATACTAATATACACATACATACCAATATACACAACAATAAATACATACTATAACTTTTAATATAACTATACATTATTAATGATTAAGTGATAATGAGGAAATGAATGATTAATGATCGAAAGTGTAAAAAGAAAAGGAAGAAACTTTGAGTAGTTATCCTAGATAGTCAAAAGGAAGAAACATACAAAAAAGGAGCAGATTTATGAGGGGCAATGAAAAGACTAAGATCGTAATAAAATCAAAGATTGCGCAAAGTGGTACCTAGAACCTTGATAAGTAAAACGTATATTTTGTAAGTTATATGCCATGAATATCGAAGACTATTACAGTTGCCAGTAACTACTTACTTCACTAAGTAAAGCATGCTTTGCATGCATGCGCGGGCTTCCTACAAAATGGCGACCTGCTTCTGAGCGGACTAACTTGTCATCACGATAAGTTTACTTCACTTTGGCACATAGAGTCGTGAAGTTCATCTGAGGCAATACGTACACGTACATCCTTGGCTACGTTACGTTTAGGATGTTAATACCACGCAGAAATAAATAATCGACACCATTTCTTTAAAATAAAATGGAAAATATTTTAAAATAAGGTGTTTTTTTTTTATCTAAATATTTTATTGTTAGTAGTTTTTACACTTCCAATATTCATATATTTATGTATGTGTGTGAATTTTTTATTCAAGATTTCTTACACATATAAGTATGTATGTGTGCGAAATGTTACTTTTTAGTTGCTGTTACTAATATGCCGTATAACCATATCATGTTTGAAAATATTGACTAATGAAAAACCATTTTCGGACAACTCCTTTATATTGTGTTTTTCTCGTAAGTGTTGTAAATCATTTGAGGTAATAATAAAGATCTTAAACTAGGTAAGTGAAGCTAATAAATGTTATTAACAGAGGTCAAATATTACCCAAAACAATATTCGTATACAGCACAATAAACAATTACATTGGTATCGCTGCCAAAATATGCTAAGCTGAACGATTAATTAATATAGTATCTACGTATGAGAAGGGTTGAACAATTTAAATAATATGCAAAACGAAAATGAACAATCCACATCGTGGCGATTTCCCAAACCGACGTTGTTCCCAAATTGGAGAGGTGCCTCTTTTGGAATTAATCGACTCGATAGGCTTTTCAATGAGGTGCAGCCCTCCAATTCAGAACCGTTGATAACAAATTGTCGATCAGAAAACTACGAGACAGTATAGCATTTAACATTAGTGTCATGTAATTTACCAGATTTTGGGCAGCATTCGGGAACGTACACAACGTCTTCTCGTCCAAAATACCTACCTCAGTGCCTAGAGACGAAAGTCTACAATCAGTGTGTGTTACCAGTGATGACATATAGAACTGAAACGTGGCCTCTCACTATGGACGTCATGAAAAAGCTCAAGATTGCACAGCGTGCTATGGAAAGGGCTATGCTGGGTGTTTCTTTGCGAAACCGAATCAGAAATGAGGGATTTGTAAACGAACAAAAGTCGCTGATATAGCCCAACGGTTTAGCAAACTGAAGTGGCAGTAGGCGGTGCACATAGCACGTAGAACTGACGGCCGATGGGGCAGAAAGGTCCTAGAATGGAGGCCGCGATGCAGGCCACTTCCAATCGGCTAATCGTTAGGGGAGGCCTATGTTCAGCAGTGGACGTCCTGTAGCTGAAATGATGATGATGATGATTAATCGGTTGTCTATTCGTTATAAAACGTTCCTAAATCTAGTGGCCTGGGGTTTGGATACAATAGATCGTGTCGAGCGCAAGCTAATTGTTTCATGGTTATATTTTATTAGTTAACTTTCTTTCAGGAAGAGATATTACTACTGAATTGCAAAAAAGATAAAATCATAAACCTAGGTGGCACACTCAAGAACTGAAAGTAAACTACATAATATGGTTAAAAAAAGTCAAAAACGGGTGCCCTTCAACACGCCTAAAATTTTTAGTTCTAATTTAACATAGCCGAACCGTATTGGCTTAAACTTAAAACGTAAAATTATTGTTTAGCCTAACAGTTTTTTTGCCACTGTTATAGTTTGGTCTAAGAATTGAAAGCCCTAATTTTAGTGCATCTAATTTTAAATGCACTAAACTATATTGGCATAACTTCCTTTCGGCATAAAGACGATTTCACTTGAATAATGAGATCTCTAATTTTAGAATTTCTAATATGAAATAACTAATGTAAAAAATGTATTATGTATAAGCTCGCGTTAGACCGCCCGGAGCCCCACAGTGCCGAATGACAGAAACTATGCTTGCTGCATGTTGCATGCTTGCTTTAATTTTGCATGCTTGCTTAAATGCTGCATGCTTGCTTGCATGCTGCATGCTTGCTTGTATGCTGCTTACTTGCTTGCATCTTTGCATTATAATTTATTGTTTTATACTTTTGTGCGTTTTAATTTATTGCTAATTACTATTTAGTAATTGTAATTAGTAGGGATTATAAATTGTTCCGCCTAATGTCACATTTGGCAAGTTACAATATGGCGATAAAAAGTTAGGCTAAGTGAAAATGGACTAAACACAATTAGGAAAAGTAAAATTGTGCAAAAAAAATTTAGGCTGACTGTTTGTTTGCCATTGTCAATTAGAAGAACAAAAAATTAGGCGACCAAATATATACCCGTCAAAAACATTTGGGAAAATTGACGATAAAAAATATTTATGCCCAAATGATTTCATTTACAGTTAAAAAGATGAAAAAAAAGGCATGATTCAGTCTTACTTATCTTTTTAATTGATAACAATATATTAATGTATTCGTAAATTATTAACAAGTCAATGTATTTTGGAATTAGAGTATCACCATTACTAAGCAATTTGTACATTTAGATAAATGTCGTCCCAAATTCCCTAAAATCAGTGACCAAATCCCCGATAATTTTCATAAATAATGCAACATTTTCGTTTTCACAATTTACTGGACCGGTAATAGTATCCACGGGATGAGCTATATTTTCAAAGCCTAACCACAAAACGTATGCAAAAAGTGTTTGACCGAAACACAATGAAAATACCAATTTTATGTCATCATGGAAATCTGCTTCTGAATAAACATTAGAAGGATCTATCCCATTGGCTCTTAGGGATTGTTCCAAAGCCTTGTAGTATGTAGACAAAAACGTCTTGTAATGCTTTCTTCTAAGAGTAGAGTCGGTGCTGTTCATAATGAGATTTAACACATCGCAGGCTGGGCTCATAAGACGACACAGCTGATAGTCTATCAGACAAGCTTCTGTGGGCTTGTTGTTCTGAAAAAGAATTTATCTTTATTGTACTGAGCAGCATGAAATCTACCTGGCCCAAAAGCCTCATACGGTATGATTCGTAACAAGATTTTGTTCCTATTGTGTCTATGCATAGACAGGGAATAAATTAAGAAAAATATTCTTAGTTCTTGTGGTAACTACTGGTCTAATAAAAATATACTTACATAGTATTTATACAGAAAGTTTTCTTTCCACAAGTCACCATGTCCATACACCAAAGCATGTGCGTTTGTTACACAGTTTTCAATAAATTGTGACATATCAGTCATAGTGCTGTAAAAGTTTTTGAAAAATTCTTCATGTTGTGTGCCTTCGAACATGTGAACTCCATATTTTTTAAAACATTTTTGTATTACGTCGGCATACTGTGGCATATAAGCTGTCGAAAACGGTTTTAAAACTTGGGCGTTCTGTGGTTCAATGTTCTTTTCCTTTAAAATGAAAGAAAATGAATGAAGCTTAGCCACGGCTTCCAGACTTAAGATTAAGTGTTCCTGATCTAAAAATCTTCCCGTGTCGTGTCTTTCAAATCCCTCGACAGCCATATTTTGCATTACCAATATTCTGTTACCTTTACTGGAGTCTGCAAAGTAACATTCCGGGAAAAAATCTCCTGAATTATTTGTACTGTTTTTAAAAAGCGGTACTAATGTTGTGTAGAAATAAACTTCCCTGTTGTAAGCTACTTCAGATAATGCTTCTATTTCTGGCTGTTTAAATTCACTTTGGTCGACTTTTATCATCAAATGTATTGTGACGTTACTGGATTCATCTATCAGGGACACAGGAACGAGGTTACCAAAGTAGTTAAAAATATTTTCAGTTAAATTTTTGATTTCGTAGCGCCATTTTTTTATGTTTTGTTTTTCTGCAATGCGAGCGATTACATTATCAAATAAATTACTCTGAGTATTCATATTGAAATAATATAGATCTGGCAGACTTCTCTTGATAATAATCAATATTTAAATCAATAAAATTGCACTGGTATAACTTAATGTAATTTGAAACGTGTTTTTAACACCGCCGTGTGGCACTAATGTTGTTGTTGCACAATCTCACGAAACATTAAAACTTTAAAATGACATTGAATTTAGTAATCATACTTTTATCAGTAGGTATAATAAAAGTCAGATAGAAGATAAAAACTGATTACGGATAGAAATAAACAGAATGTTCAGTGATAGAAAGAGCTTGCAACATCCGTAAACGTTAGTGTGTATTTCAAATTAGGCGATGATTGGTTCACATTGTTCTTGATCTTTGTGGTGTTTTTAGCAAGTCAAATGAAAACCTCTATAGGTAGGGTCAATTTAAAAAATGTAACTAATAATAACTACTAAATACTAATGCAACCAAACTTGAGTTTTGTAAAGGTATAAATTGAACCATCCCATTATAATGATTCAGAATTTTAAAAATGTGCAATTTTTGGATATTATTTCGTTATATTACGTAGCATTAACCTGTTTTCTTAACTACCGATGTTGTACGTCTGCAATGGACAAACTGTTAGTTCTATATTTAATGTTCATTGAACAACAATGTAACACAGTTTTGACAATAAATGATTATTTTATCTTATCTTATAAAGTTAATATTGATGTGTAAGCGTTCTATGAATATAAAAAGTAAAGGATGTCTATATACGTCCCACTGCAGGGCACAGGCCTTACCTCAACTATGAGGTAGTTTGGGCCAGACTCCACCACGTGGGCCCAGTGGGGATTGGTAGAGGGGTATTGTATTGGGACATGGCAGTGACTAAACCTTACTGTCAGATGTTGTTAAGCCACCCTAAGGCCTATGACTAGGCTTCACGACTAGTATCAAACGATTTTAAACGGACGGGACCAACTTTTAACGTGCCTTCCGAAGCACGGAGATGCTTGTGAAATATGTCAATAAAATGGCTGGAATGGCTACCAATCTAATCACGCCTTTGGCGATTTAACTTTGGTAGTCACTACCAAAGCGCTGCTGCCACTGAGCTGCTTGTAGCTTCCGTCGTTCCTTCCTTCTATGAATATGCAGATATAATCCAGAAAAAAGATAAATCGCTGATTACAAACCAAATAAATACATTTCAATTTTCATGCTGACTTTTGGTAAACACATAAAGTGTCACGGTTACGACTGTTGACAAAAAAAGAAATGTTTAACAAATAAATCTCAATGAGTAAGCACCTTTTAAAATTATTCCTGAGTACATAAGTGATGACGATTGTTTCTTGCCAATTAGCAATGGAACTATCCAAAGCCTTGCATTATGTAGACATAATTTACTGGTAATATTCTCTCTTAATAGTTGATTTGATACAACTCTTATAAGGACTAACACATTTCTGGCTGGGCTTATAACATGAGACCCTTTAGGTGCAGAAGGTCCAAGTTGCAAAATGTCCAGTGGTTGCAAATCGTCAAAATCGCGAAATGTCCGGGTTATATAGCATAGCAATCACTTCTGTGAAAAAAATATTTAGAATTTTGATTTTTGACTTACCTTTATAATAAACAATAATTGCTTTATCATTATTTTGTCAGACATGAATAAATATGTTTTTTTCAGAATCAGCATTTTATTAACACCCGACGATTTCCGTTCAGTTGTGTTTCAGTAGCAGAAGCTACATTTCCTTTAGATGCAGAAGGTCATATTTATTATCTTTTTTGACCTGGACATTTTGCGACCTGGACATTTTACAACCTGGTCATTTTGCAACCTGGTCATTTTGCAACCTGGACATTTTGCAACCAGGACATTTTGCAACCCGGACATTTCGCGATCTGGACGGTTTGCAAACACTGGACATTTTGCAACTTGGACCTTCTGCACCTAAAGGCATGAGACATCTGGTAGTCTAATAGGCACACTTGTAAGGGTATTTGGTATTGAAGAAAAAGTCTGTAACAAACGACACAGAATGTAAAGTCAACGCCAAGTACACTTGGCAGAAGTGTACCTGTCATTCTACCGGTGAATTTTGAAAGAAGATTGCTCGTCTGGCAAAAAATCGTTCGGTTTCAGCAACAACCTTACTGCCTTTAAAAAGGATATAAAATCATGAAGAAAAACGACTTATTATCCAATCTTTTAATCAAAATATAAAATTAAAATAATATTTAAATATACAATTATTTTGTTCTTTCTAGTCAATCCAGTAGAAATGTGTTTAGACTCTTAACTATAAACTCTTACTCTTAACTTAAGAGGGACTTGCTATCGGAGATCTAAATGCAAAATAAAATGTTGAGGTGTTTTTCGACCATTGTCTTCTAGGTGTTGAAAGAAACGAAACATGCTTTAAAGACACTCACAGAGTTTTTAAATATAAAGTTTTATGTTCACGAGTCGCCATGTCCATACACTAAAGCATGTGCATTATGAAATCGCTCATTCTACTGAATTAATCGACGTATGAGAAATATGGTCCGTCCGTCTGTCTTTGGTTTGTCGGTCACAAAATTCGGATTTAGCAAGAATCGCTAAAACGTCAGCCTAAAAAACTAGCTACAACAACCATATTCGGGTTTGAAACGGATATTATGAATTCTCTTCGAATTTAAACCGTACTTCAAAGAATATCGAGCGAGGACGATACCCCGACGCGTCACTATCCCAAATCTCATTGGAAACCTCCCGAATGGAAAATAAAATGTGCAAAATGTAATGGCGAAGATCGCAAATTGGATTATTATTTCGTTATAACCTTTTCCGAGTGACAATAAATGTATCAGCGTTCTATGAATATTTACACTTTCCATATCAATCGACTGCTGACTTTCGATAAAATAAACATGTGTTACGATATGTGTTTATTTTTGTCAGAAAAAAACATGGTTTGTGATTAAAATGCCTTTTAATTTACACATGAAACTTTATTTTACATAAATGTATATATAATATTAACAGAAATAAAGTTAACTGTGTATTTGATTTATGTAAGGTATACACATATACATAGTTCTAGTAGGTTAAAAAACCAGTCAAGTGTGAGTTGAACTCGCCTAAAGAGGGTTCTGTATTTTATAGGTTTTCCTGTTATTTATTGGTAAAGAACAGCTTTTTGTCATCATAATTATCATCATTATAGCCATAGGACGTCCACTGCTAGACAAAGGCTTCCCTCAATGACTTCCAGACTTGCTGTTTGGAAGCAGACTGCATCCAGCGGGTTCCTGCAACCTTTACCAGGTCGTCTGTCCACCTTGTGGGTGGACGTCCAACGCTGCGCTTGCCGGCCATGGCTTTTATTCTAGAACCTTTCTGCCCTATCGGCGTCACTTCTACGTGCTATATATCCCGCCCACTGCCAATTTAGCTTCCTAATGCGTCGGGCTATGGCTACTCCTGTATACACTAGTTATAAATGTATACACTAGTTTAGAGATTTTTATTTATTTTCATAAATGGGAAACTATTATATAAGTATTTAAAAAATACGAGTTTTTTTTTTAGTCTCTTACAACAATACATTTTATTTGAAACACACGGTACAGTCTGACTAACTTTTTTTTTATTTCTAATTTGTTTCTCTAAAATTGATTCAATATTCATTTAATTCGGTTCGCGTTAACAATGACTACGGAAGACGAACATCTGATTATATTGCCCCTCGACTCATAAACAAACTTACGGGATTACGGGATGAATTAACAATAAAAAATATTAAATATAAGCTGAAACTGCATTTCCTCAGTTCCCTTCAAAATGTTTATGATTAAAATGTGAATTAATAACCGATAAGAATGTATTTGTCCAATTTTTATCTGTATATTTGTTGTAGGTTCCTATCATTCCTATTTATATACTATCTACCTACCTACCTATTATAACTTTTCGTTCATTTATTAAATTGTCTGATCAAGCATACGTAAACGAGACACAATAGAAATTCTATTGTTATGCGGTCTCATGAGACCGCTTGGATGTTAACGGGTTAAATGTTGATCGATGTAAACTTAATAGGTACTTAGTATAATTACAAACTTAAGTGGTTTTTTATGCTAAGTTAAATAACTACTATATGTTTAAAAGATCTTTTATGTGATAATAAAGAGAAGAAAAAAATTACGTTACACGCCCATGCTTAGGTCACAAAAATGCAATGTGTACCAAAGTTCAACTTAATCAGTCCAGTAAATGCAGAGAAAATTGTATACGGCAGACGGACAGATAGACGTTTGGAATCCTAAAACAGGTATAATATTTAGTAATAATACTACTCACTTAGTACTATAAAACCGAAATCCCTAAAATCAGTGACCAAATCACCAATTATTTTAAAAAACAACTCCACATTATCCTTCTGTTTTTCAACATTTACGGTGCCGGTGGTATCCAAAAGAGATATTAAGTTTTCAAAGCCCAACCACAAAGCGTACGAAAAAAGTGTTATACTAAAACACAGTGGGAAGACCAATTTTATGTCGTCATGGAAATCTGCCTCAGAATAAACATTGCTCGGGTCGATTCCGTTGGCTCGCAGGGAACATTCTAAAGCCTTGTAGTATGTAGACAGGAACGCCTGGTAATGCTGTCTCCTGACAGTTGAGTCAGTGCTATTCATAATTAAGAATAACACATCGCAGGCTGGGCTCATAAGATGGCACATCTGATAATCCAATAGGCACACTTGTACGGGTTTGTGGTCCTGAAAAGGAAAATATTTTTGTGTCACAAGCGATGAAATTGACGATTCATATATCTGCAGTTATGGTAGTAAGGCTCTGTCCTAACTTCCAATCCATTCTACAAGTTTTACTTAGTTTTTTCTTTCTTTCTGATTTAAAAAGTAACAAATTAATACTATCAACTAACGTCATAATTGGATCAGTTTTTTCAACAGACTCAAAAATTATATATATTATGCGACATCTTCGCCAAAAATGTGAACCATTTTGATATTTTTTTCTGTTTTTCTTTAGGAGCAGTCCATCATATAAAGTCAAAATCAAAAATCCGTCATCAAAATAATATATTTTTATTATACTCAAATACGATATTTTTATAAAAAAATAAAAACCGACTAAAAAAAGTCGAATAATAGTCGTGTCAGTCAGTTCCCTGATTAAATTGGATCTTCTAGTGTTTTTGTGTATTTTTAGTTTAATTTCTCAACACAATATAGGTTCATGATATTAATCTATCAATCTCTTCTTCTTCATCTATACGGTCACTCCCGCTTGCGTCCAAAGCCATTGCTTTGGAGCCCAGGGTCCGCTTTCCTTGATTTATATTATATTAATATTAATCTATCAATCTGTGGTTGTGAAATTTGTAAATTAGGTCATCAACTTGTTTACTTTATTCGCTAGGTATGAAAAAAAATAAAAAAGGGTCCTTAAATTATTTGCTGTGCCGGTTCGTAATGTCGATAAATAGATACTAATACCATTTATTGTACTTACAAAGTATTTATACAGAAAGTTTTCTTTCCAGAGGTCACCATGCCCGTACACCAAAACATGTGCATTTATAACACTGTTCTCCAAAAACTGTGTCATATCAGTCATAGTGCTGTAAAAGTTTTGGAAAAATCCTTCATGTTGAGTGCCCTCGAATAAATGAACTCCATACTTTTTAAAACATTTTTGTATACCGTTGGCGTACTGTGGCTCGTTAGTTGTCGAAAACGGTTTCATTACTTGGTCGTCCCGTGATTTAATGTTCTTTATCTTCAAAATAAAAGAAAGTGAATGAAGTTTAGCAACGGCTTTCAAAGTTAATGCTAGGTGGTCCTTATCTAGGAATCTCCCTTTGTCATGTCTCTCGAATCCTTCGACTGTCATATTTTGCAACGCCAGCACTCTATTACCTTTACTGGAATCAGCAAAATAACATTCCGGGAAGAAATCTTCTGAAATATTAGTATTTTTCTTAAAAAGCGGTACTAATGTTGAGTAGAAATAAACTTCCCTTATGTAAGCTCCTTCTGCTATTGGTTCTATTTCTGGTATGAGTATGCTTGAGTCGGCTTTTATCATTAAATGTGTTGTGAAGTCACTGGATTCATCTATAAGCACCACAGAAAAAAGGTTGGCGACGTAATTAACGATATTGGCAGATATATTTCTGTTTTCGTAGTGCCATTTTTTTATGTTTAGTTTTTCTGCGACGCGAGTAAGAACTTTTTCTATGATACTATTCTGAGCATTCATATTGTAACACTGTAGTCAACTGACTGATAAATACAGATACACTGCAATTATTACAATGTAATTTAAGGACGTGTTTACCATCGGTATAAAAGATGCACACAGTGGTGCAACACAGGTCACGCGTACAACTATTTTTGAAATTACATGAATTTACTAAGTAGTTAATCTCAGTAGGTCACATTATCTTTTAGACAGTTAGCGAATTGTATTAATCAGATAAGTAGGATTAGATTTAGAATTTAAATGATAATGCTAAATTGC
The DNA here is from genome assembly GCA_963576865.1 of Anania hortulata. NCBI lineage: Eukaryota > Metazoa > Arthropoda > Insecta > Lepidoptera > Crambidae > Anania > Anania hortulata. The sequence goes on along the minus strand of OY756408.1, from coordinate 8,671,522 downwards.
CACGTTTTTTAACTTTGTAGTAACATAATAAACTATAATAGTACCTATATATTATTGCCTCAAGATACAACTTAACATGTTGTTTTGACTCATGCAGAAAATGATGAAAAAATTTGACGAACACACAAATAAATTCACTAAAACCTATGTAGGTATGGTAAAATACAAACAAATACAATTCGACCCAATGTGCAAAGCAATAAAATGTATGATATGCAAAAATTGTTTACAATTGCTACTTCACGGTCAGTATTCAATAACTTACAATAATTGATTATAATAATAACTTTGATAACAAACGATTTATGTGTTTTGGAATTCAGTAGGCGTCTTTAGGTTTTATTAGATATATGTATTCATTTTATAAATTGCTTTTAATATGCAATAAATGATCCAAGATGACTTATTTGAACGTTACTTTTACACGTTGTAATATAAATTAATAATAGAAAGAATGGGTTATACAGGCCAGAAAAGTGACGTCCAAAATTTTTTTTTAGGTGCTTCGTGTTGCAAGGTATCTGAATCACCCCTATGTATGTTCTACGATTTTTCGTAGTTTTCGAGTTACGATTTTTTCAATGATTTTTTGCAAAATTGCGACCGGAACAGTTAAAAAATTACTGGAAGATTAGTTTTATTTTTTAAAATTCTATGCTAATGATAGGATCCATCCATGAAGAATTCCCGAAAATCCTCAAATTTTGTAGGCATACTTTTAGCGATTTTAATATATTTAGCATCAAATTAAGCATTTGCATTCAGAAAGTATCATTTGGTGGAACTGATGAAGAAGACCACAGATGGCCACCAGAATTTTAAGAACCTATTTCACGAGTGGCGATAACATATCTTGATTAAGATAGCTAAACTTTGTCATTATCGACAAATCAAATTTAAATAAATGACTGAAAATGGTACCATCGCACTGATCTGATGACGAAGGTGGAAGGTAGGCACCGGAGCTCAATGCCGGATACCGGAAAGCGATGTATCCAAGCCGTGTCTGGACTCATTAGAATCAGCATAATATGCACTATCGCTATGTTATAATTATATATACAATATTAACAACAAAGTCGCATGTTTTTTTTTTAAATTGATGCAGTCGCATATTTGCCTTTCGCGGATGCTATCGGATCGCAGAGAGTGAGAGAAAACGCGATGCACCATTCCTATTTCTTTTCTTCTTCAACCAGTTGCATGCTGAGTGTAGGTGTCCTCCGTAGCACTTCATATTAAAAAGTCTTGAGTCTTCTGCATCTGTCCCCTGCTGCATCCATGCCGACGCGAAATCGCCGATCGTGAGGGCAAAAAAAAACCTTGACCTCTCCTTGTTTTTTAAACTTTTGCCATGGCAAATTAGCTGAGGCAACTTTTTTGGTATAATACCGGTGATTTTTTATAGTAATTTATTTATTGTAAGTTATAATTTAGATTTTTAGATTTTATTTAGTAACAATATTCATTCAACCTCTAACTTACCTCAAAGAGATGAACAGATTACCTATTCATCGTCGACTCTGGGTTGAATCTAATGAAGTCGTTCATTACTATGAGCTTACGATGGAATCGACGTCATTTGTCCGATCCTTGCACTGCTCTCGAGGTTAGGTTCTTTTATTGGCCTCATTTGTAACGGATTTTTAGCTTCTTCCTTTAACCAAAGCTGAAACAGAACAAGCAAACCACTTCATTACACATACAACAGGTGAAATCATTGCAGTCTCTACTTATCGTTGTTATGACGAGTTGCTTGAATACCTATAATACATAAACTATATTTTTCTAAATGCAAAACTGAATAAGAAAAGTTAAATAAATAAATTACTTTATCACATGTTTATTGAAAACAAGAAAATCAGATTACAAAAATTTGAATACAACTTTAAAATACTCAGTGCAGGAGATACCTTTTGCCTGATCTAAATAGTAAATACTTAATAAATGAGTCATTTATTTTCCCGAATATAGTTACAAGAACTTACTTACTTAGGGGGCGTCCATAAATTACGTGAGGTGTTTAAGGGGGGGAGGGGGTCGAGTCAAATCTCATCTAATCTTACGTTGGGGAGAGGGGGGTCTCGGTAAATATCACGCAATTTTTTTTCAGATTGAAACAAAAAAAAATTATGCTATTTTGGTCCATTTAATCCAGATTGTACATGCTTAAGATTTAATCTTTATCCCGTTATTTGGCAAAAAATTTACGACGATGACGAGCTAATGAGTTACTGTGCGCAAGCGCCAACGGCTTAGAGTGGCTAGATCAGAACGAAGTTGAAGGAGCAGATGATTTTACTGAAAGTCATATGGACATGTTGGTTCCAATAGTCTCTCTTGAGACTGTGCATAATTCTCCATGGACTGAATTAGAGTAGATATTCTTTTTTTAATCACCGTAGTTACGATTTAAGTATTCTATTGTTAAATATTTATTATACTTATAATTAAACTCTCAGCAATATTGATTACTAGTCTTAACTAGTCGTAAATAAAAGCACGAAGCAATTTTTTTATTTATTTTACAATAACAATCCAACGCGTTTACGTAAAAAACCCACATTTTGAAAAATCTCACGTGAGATTGGGGGATGGGGGAGGGGGTTGAACAAAATCTCACGACATCTCACCAGGGGGGGAGGGAGGGACAGAAAATTTAAAAAAACACCTCACGTAATTTATGGACGCCCCCTTACAATATGTAGGCAGGTAGGTAATATGAAAACAGAAGGTATGGTAACTTTATACATTTTAGCAATAAAGTCTAAATAAGTAAAAACTGACATATCATTAAATAAAAAAGGTTATTAGAATGTTCTATGGAAAAAAATGCTATTTTAGTACCACATTTATGGAAATACATTAGATTTGGTATTTCATATTCTCTTGTTTGTATATTTTTTTTTGCCTTATTGAACGTCGTCTCCGCATAAAGTAGTAACTTTTTTTTCTGGGCTAGGCCCCAATCGGACTGGGTTGGGACAATAGATCGCTGGTAGTATCGATAAATCGTTGCAGTTGCCGGTGCGGCTAATAACTCGTTTCCAGCTAAATGTAGCACATTTTTGTGTTGTGCAGCTAGCTTGAAAACAAAGTTCACCGAAATACATAATTTGTATTGCACAACACTAAATAAATTATACGTAAGTACTATTTTTGATGATTGTATAAAATGTATACTCGGTGCCCCAATTCCTACTTTACTTTGTATAAATTTCCTAGAGATATACTGTTAAGACACAAATAGATTCAAAACACCTTTAATCACACAATGAGTCTTTTACAATATCTTTGCACACTCAGCGCGCGAAAAGAGAAAACGGCAAGTGACAGATCGTAGTGACGTGCAAGAGTCATCGATTGAGTAGTGTTGTGTAGATTCGATTTAATCCCGCTAACAACTCGGCCATCCTGCAACTCTTCGGTCCTCCGAAGAAGATGGTCCCCTTGGCCTGACGTCAGCATAAGGCGGCGTCTCGTCGCAGCAATTCTCGTACACCACGCCGAGTCACCACGATCGTCAAGGATGATGTCATCCTCTTCCAAAGAAGAGAGTAAGCTGATAGTGGCCACGCCCCGAAGGCAACCACTGACTTAGCACTGATGAGCCCCGAGGGCAAGTACTAAATCGATACTGATAGGCCCCGAAGGCAAGCACTGAATCAATGCTGATAGGCCCCTAAGGCAGGCACTGAATGAATGCTGATAGGCCCCGAAGGCAAGCACTGAATGAATGCTGATAGGCCCCGAAGGCAAGCACTGAATAAATACTGATAGGCCCCGAAGGCAAGTACTGAATTAATGCTGCTAGGCCCCGAAGGCAAGCACTGAACGAATGCTGTTAGGCCCCGAAGGCAAGCACTATATCAATGCTGTTAGGCCCCGAAGGCAAGCACTATATCAATGCTGTTAGGCCCCGAAGGCAAGCATTGATGATGTTATCATAAGAAAATAGTATCATAAGGTCCCGCAGACAAGACACTATAAAAGATCACACGCTGTATCGGCCCCAAAGGCAAGCGTATTTCGCATGAAAGTTATTAGGGCTTGGCTCCGTAAGCAGTTTAAGACAAGGCACTGTATAGGCCCCGTAGGCAAGTGCATCAGCCGATATGTCAAGAAGGTGCTTTAAGGCTCCGAAAACAAGCACTGCACGCTGTGTAGGCCCCGAAGGCAAGCGTCAAACCTTTTATATGGTTGTATGGTTGAGGGTTGTGAGGCTCCGTAAGCAAGCATTAGGTAAACGCTGAGGCCCCGTAGGCAAAGCGTTGAACTTTATAAAATATTAACAGTAAAAGTGCTATAAGGCTCCGAAAGCAAGCAGGGTGTAAACGCTGTGGAGGCCCCGTAGGCAAGCGTAATAATTAAAGGTTCATGTTCATAAAAGTACAGCAAACTGCATGACAGGCACCTTAAGCAAGACTAGCACAAATAGGCCCCGAAGGCATGAGTTACATATAGGTGAACCTGTCATCGATTTTAATAACAATGTTAATCTTCCCCAGATGAAGAACTTCCATCTCTGTGACACCACAACTTAATTTTGTCCCGGGCCACAATATTTTTGTAAGCTCGCTTTCCCTTCGTGGACGACGTCACCTCAAAGCGATCATTCGGTAACACGGCGGTTACCTTATACGGTCCCGCATATCTGGGAACTAATTTACCACTAGACAAGCCAGGTCGTAAAATTTTTCTCTCAACCATGACTAACTGCCCAATTGAAATGGGAACACCCTCTCTTCGACTTTTGTCAAAGCGTTCTTTCATTTTAGAAGCGTTTATGTTGATTTTCTGTGCAGCTTCATTTCTGAGTGCCTCAATATCGCCACTATAAACTGCACCTTGCAAATCATTGGCTAGTCTAGGTCTCAGGCCACACAGCAACCCTAAAGGTGACTTACCAGTTCCGTGACTGACCGAAGAATTGATGCCTAATTGTACTTTTGGCAGATATGCATCCCAGCCTTTTTGCTCCTCACCCATATAAGCTGACAACGAACTGAGAATCGTACGGTTAAGGCGCTCTACCTGCCCGTTCGCCCGCGGAGAGGCGACAGCATTTAAAACGTGCTTAATTCCATGATCGGCGCAATAGCACTCAAACTCTTTACCCGTAAACGCGGTACCTCGGTCACTGATAATTCGGTCTGGGTGACCAAAAACTTGACTTAGTTTAGTCAATGCTGTAATAGCTCCTTTGGCATTAGCACTGGCGACAGCTTCCAACCAGACGAATTTCGTGAACCCATCGATAATTCCTATGATATAAGTCTTCCCATTACTCTTGCAAAATGGGCCCAGATGATCTATATGCAATGTGTGGAACGGTACAGATACTCTAGGAATTGGATGCAAAAGACCAGGTTGTTTTCCAGTAGGCTTTTTCGTAAATTGGCATCCAATACAACTTGCCACGTACTTCCCGACACACTTCCGCATTTTCGGAAACCAATATTTCGTTTGCAGAGCTTCCAAACACTTTTCTGCTCCCAAATGACCATTTTCATCATGGTACAACTTCAGGATATGGAATCTTGCACTTTTAGGTAAAACAGGTTTATAACTGTTATTCACCAGACGATATAACTTGCCATCTACAACTTTATAGTCCTTCGAAAGACCAGTATTCTTTTTCTTGTTAGCCTCATGTTCCAGTTTTAAATTTTGAATTAGTTCACGAATTCCTTCATCTCCTTCCTGTAACGCATCAATTAAATCCTTCTCCACAATATGCTGTACCAATATAGGGTTACGACTGAGAGCATCAACGTGTGCCATGGAACTCCCTGGGCGGTGGTCGACTTCAAAGTCGTATTCTTGAAGGTCGAGCCACCAACGAGCGATGCGCGGAGATAAATCCCTTTTAAGCCAGGCCATACGTAATGCTGAACAATCTGTTACAACTCGAAACTTGATTCCGGACAGATACACCTTAAATCTTTGAATGGCAAAAACGACTGCTAGTGCCTCTAGTTCGAAGCTGTGGTATTTTGCTTCGGTGACCGTTGTCTGTCTACTAGCATAAGCAACAACCTTGGTATCTCCACTAGGCTGCTTTTGAAGGAGAACTCCGCCAAGACCAAGTTTTGATGCATCTGTGTGCACTTGTGTTTCCCTTTCTGGATGGTAAATTACTAGCACTGGATCTGAAGTAAGTATCTGCTTAAGGAATTGCATGGCCTGTTCTTGTTCTGATCCCCACTGCCATTCTGCAGTCTTTTTCGTGAGGGAAGTGAGTGGCCGTGCAATAGTTGCAAAGCCCTGGATAAATTTGCGAAAATAACTCGCAAGACCAAGGAACTGACGTAACTCGTGAACATTCGAAGGAACTTTAATCATTGTTACAGCTGTAATTTTATGAGTTGAGGGCCTGATTTCACCACCTGATATTACATGACCTAAATACTCGACGCTCTCAGTGAGAAAAGAACATTTACTTTTCCTCAATTTAACGCCCGATTTCTCAATCAAACTCAGCACCTTCTCCAGATTAACAAGACATTCTCTAGTATCAACACCCCATAAAATCACATCGTCGATATACACCTCAGCACAAGCATGAATTACTGGCTCCAACATTTCGTTCATAGCTCGCTGGAATACTGCAGGAGCGTTGCAGAGTCCGAAGCTCATCATCTTATATTGATAATGGCCATCAGGTGTCACAAATCCAGTAAGCGGTCTTGACTCTACGGCAATTTTGATTTGATGGTATCCGTTCGCCAGGTCTAAGCAGCAGAATACAGTTTTACCCACCAGTCGATCCAACAAGTCCTGTATTACCGGTAAGGGATACCGTTCCTTCTCTGTAATTTTATTTAGCGCTCTATAATCCACGCATAATCTACGTCCGCCATCCTTTTTATTCACCAGTAGAACTGGGCTAGCAAAAGGAGATGTGGACTTCTCGATGATTTCTGAATTTAGCAGATCTTCAATAATATTTCTGACTATGTCTCTATCATGAAAAGACATTCGGTAGGGTTTAAAGTTTATCACCTTATCCTCTGTCAACTTAATGCTCATTTCAACACTACAGTTTCCTAGTTCCATCCCATTTCCAGAAAAGCAATGCTCATATTTGGCTAAGAGCTCATCTAAATCAGCTTTCTCATTTTCATTTAAATGTTCACCCACTTTTACATTATCTACTATCTCTAAATCTGGTTTTACTAATTCCGCTCTTGCTATACAATCTGCTTCCTTAAGCTCTAAAATTGTATTTGTTCTATTCACCAGCTTAATGACAGCATACCCATCAGATGACCCAATATTGTCAACAAGAACATCCTTTTCATTTAATGGTTTTCTCTGCTCACTCCTCTTGACATTCATTAAACCATCAACAACAGGATCCAGTCGTACCAAAATCTTATTCATGCCAGGAGAGAGTTTCGTATCAGACTGAGGATACAAGCGAACCTTATCAAAACTATCACATAACTCAGTCACTTGAAAAGCCATCTCATTCTCATAAATATTCAGATCAGTAGCAGTCTTCACAACCACTAAATTAGGAGACTCTGTAAATGGCTGTCCTATCAAAACATCTACATTCTGAACATGATCAGGAACAATGTAAAACAAATTTTCCTGCTTTGCACCATCAACCACAAGAGTAGCAGTAACTGTACCTACAGGTGTAATTAATGCATTCCCATATCCTTTTATCACAACATCATTATTAGGTTTTAACTCCAGGTCTTGTTTCTCATAAAAACTATGTTTCATCGTATTGCAGGAGCTACCGAAATCCAGAAAAGCATTTGCCAAATTCCCATTTACAAGTACCTCTTTAAAGTACTTTTTGTCAGAAGAGTCACAGCAGACAGTTTGAATTTTTCGCACTAATCTATTCTGAGGACCAGTCTTCGACTTCTTCCGGCACTCTTCTAAAGTATGACCATCAATATTACAAAATGAGCAATGTTTACTAATATTGTTCTTCTTATAGCAGGTTGACTCCATGTGGCCTAATTTGTTACAAAATGAACATTTCTTATTCTCGTTATATTTTGGTGTATGTCTGTGTTCCTTGCCCTTACGACATCTATTAGCTTTATGACCTAATTTCCCACATATATAACATTTTATATTTTTGTTAGAGTTGACACTTTTTAATGACGTCACAGCTTGGTCATGTTCTACACTAGCATCTAAATTGTTAATACTGGCCAGGTATTGAAGAAGAGAGGTGGTGTCCCTGCACCCAGCTGACTTCGCACCAACTTCCAACAGTTTGTTACCAAGAGTACCAATGATAGCTTCTGTGATCACTTCATTGCTCAAATGACATGACATGCCTATCCCTAATTTATTATAATAAAACTCTATAGGTTCTTCGCTAGGCAACCTGACTCGATTTACTAATTCCCTAATTTGTGATAATTTATTTTTAGTAAACGGAAAGGCTTTAATTAGTTTTTCCTTCCACTCTGTCCAACTAATCTCATATGATGCTTGTTGCTCATACCATCCCTTAGCATAACCACTCAACTTTGCAGTACAATTACAAATTAAGGTCCGCTCATCCCATCCATGCATTTTAGCTGTACTTTCTAAATTGCGAATCCAATGTTCTACGGAAACTGATGTAGTTTGTGGATTAAACTCAGGTATGAAGTCATTACGCCCAACATAACGCACAACTGGCTTTGACGTTACTTCACTAGAATTGGTCGTTGGCACCCGTGCCATTGAAGAGACAGAAACTGGTGGTGATGGTGTTGATTCACTATGATAACTACTTGTCTTCCGTAACTCTTTAATTAAACCCTCCAGAGCATCAATACGTCTATCTTTGTCCTTCAGTTCTCTCTTATATTTCTTCTTCCCTCTATTAGATGAAGAAGATGAACTTGAACTGCTATGTGACCGTTTATTATGTTTTGACCGACCCATTTTAGCACAAGCAAAAGTACTAAAATTCACACACACACAATTCTTATATCAGCAGCACATATAGTTCAATAAGAAACAATCAAAAGTTAGCCATTACAATTACTCTAAGTGGACAAAAAATTAAAAATTAAGTTTTGTCAATATAAATTATTCAAATATTATATGCTCCCAGAAAAGTTTATAACTGAAATAAGTTTATGTTGCATACACAATGTCCTATAGTATTGAATAAACAAATTTCACTGCACTTTAATGTCAATTAAATTAAGATTTTAATAGTTCAAAATGATACAGCTCACCGACAAGCAGGAACGGTTATTGCAAACTTCAAGGTGTGTTATTGCATGCAAGTACATCCGTCCACCTCAGGGCCTCTTACGTAGGATCTGCTTGACCTTGGATAGCTATTCTAGATCCTAAAACCATGCACCAACAAAACCAACCACCGCACAAACTTGTCAGGACTTGTTTCTAGTACAAGTTTTTATACATATCACTCTTGCAATATGTGAAGGAAAACCATAAAATGCACACACACTAGAGCAATTAGTACACTATTTTCACTGAAAAGCATCCATTTGTGCAAAGTAAACACAAAATATGAACTTTTGAACAACATAAAAGTAGATAGCGTCTCACGCACATACACACTAAAATGGTATTCAAATCTTACAAAATATTGTTTATGGGTTTATTCTAATCGCACTTCTGAATTTTGTTAAGACACAAATAGATTCAAAACACCTTTAATCACACAATGAGTCTTTTACAATATCTTTGCACACTCAGCGCGCGAAAAGAGAAAACGGCAAGTGACAGATCGTAGTGACGTGCAAGAGTCATCGATTGAGTAGTGTTGTGTAGATTCGATTTAATCCCGCTAACAATACATACCAGCGAATTTTAACTAACTTTTGGGCTAATTCACTTCCACACACATACATGGGGGTGTGACTCGAGTGTTCTATCTCTGGACTGCCCTGCATCGTTTTGGCCTGTAAAAATAAATATTACATTATTCGAAATGCCCTAAATAATATTGATACAGGCCTTAACCTCTAAAGGTTAAGGCTAGTCTTCGATCTCAGCACGCATGACGCGACGTTCGTGACTATATCAGGCATTGCTTTCTGAATAATAAATAAATATTGGACAACATCATTAATTAATTTGCTTTAATTACTTATTTACTTCCTTGGCTCCGCGACCCGAAGTGGATCTCGGCCTCCAACGTCATAGCTCGCCACTTGTCCTTAGTAAAAACGCTTCAATTCTTCTTCTTCTTATACAGGGTTACATTGCAAAGGGGTGCCAAATCTTTAGGAGTGGCTCAGAATCACTAACAAATCAAACTATGTATGCAAGAACAAAAAAAAAATTTTTTCCACTTTTAATTATTTCTATCCGCTACTATACCGCTGTTAAAAATCGTACGCGTGGATAATTTAACTCATTCATGAAAAAATTGCACCGTATGTGCACTGCATAAGGTCCTTGTTGCCTCGCCGGACCTATGCCTTTGATGAATGACCGCGGGGCTTTCGTAGTCTCTCTATTGACTTTATTTTCGGATATTTTAAAGTAATTATTTTAAACTTGGCACCCTTTTGCAATGTAACCCTGTATAATAATATTGATGTATGACAGAACTTAAGCCCGACTATGCTTTTCTTCCCAAGTGACCGAACCGGCACCCTTCCTAAGAGGCTGAACAAAATAAAGAACGTATTTCGTTCGATCTCCAAATAGACATTATCATGGACTCTGTTTATTGCATCGTCAAATTCAGAGAAACACACGCAGTTTTGATAAGCAATGAAATAGTCATTTGAGGAAAATTATTTCCTGTTTACACAATTTATTATAATAATCCTTGTAGTAAAGATATCTCAAAAACGTAGTTCTTCGTATTGTATTAGGTGGCTCTAAAGAGATTACACACTCAATGACAATATTTTACAAAATAAATGTCAACTCTATACTACATACAGACTCGCCTATCAAAATTCTAATCCTAATGTAGGCTCTAGGGTATCTGCATGATGTAACACGATTCTCTATCAATTTGAGTATTTAACCCCGAGCTTGCCGCAGGCTCGCGCTAGACTTCTATTACGCCAAACAGCGTAGTTGACCCCCGCCTAGGGCTGCCAAACGCCCGCATTTTGCCAGATATCTTTGGCAGCTGGAACGTTTTTATCATCCTTTGTCTTACGAATTGGATAGGCCCAAAAATACTTTCATTTTAGTGTTGGTGAAATTCTATTCGTTTTCATATTCGATATATTATATTTTATATGATATTATTTAAAAGATAGTTTGAGAATAGTACTTTACAACAACGTAATAAAAACAACTGATAACAAAAAACTGTTTTTCAAACATTGTTATTAGTTATATAAATAATCTTTGCTCGCTCTTCTTGCGTTAATTTCGGTTTTTCGCTATCGCCATAATAAAAGTTGCTTCTATAGAAATGTACTTGTATGATTATAATATATTGTAATTAACTTAAATAAAACGAACAATGTTTTAAGAAAAAAATTTTTTTGATTTAATTCTATGCAATAAAGTTAAATAAAGCAATTTTATTTATGACGGAGAAAAGGCAATGGGAAAAATCATCTATCGTTTTTCTCAGATTTGGATAACCTACCTTTTGTGTTCAAATAAAACATGTTCAAATACTCGCAAGTTTATATTGTGTCTTCGACTTAATTCCTATTAATGTAGATTTGACAGCAAAATAATTTTAATTGACATCCAAAAACCGGGGTTGGGTTAAGTCGGGTTCAATATGCATATTGGCATCCCTAATGCTTGCGGCCTATAAACGGGCGCTCGACGGCCGGCGGGATTTGCATTCGTTACTGCTTATTGGCTCCTTATCTTGGGTATTATAGGTTGTTTCACTTACAAAAACCCCCTCGAAACGTTTCTCTTCGCTTGTTATGATATCGTTGCGCTGGTTTACGTCGCAATAAAGTTGAAAATTTTAAAGTTGAACCATGAAAAGGTTTAATACTCGTGAGCCGCTGAAACAATGTTGTTGTGCTTTAAATTTCCCTTATTTATTTTAATCATAGGTAGTTGTTTTTTCGGATCAGGGGTATTTAAAAGCTCAGTGGTAGCCATGGTCCTGGGATGGCAATCGCTACCAATAACAAACCTAAATACGCTGTGGTGGCGAAGCATCAGGTAAATAAAACATTTAGTTTGCCATCCATACAATAAGATAAAGAAGAATTATCGCATCTAGAATCATGGTCAAGTGTAAACTGACTAAGAACAAAATGAAAACGCTACAAGAAAATTGTTTTCTCGAATAAACTATTAGTCTCGAAGTAAAATTTATTTTTACTCATGTACACACATCCTGAAATAGATACTTTGACAAACTAGACCCTGTTTTTAGATATAATACCGTAGACGAAGGTAAAATTATTAATCTTCTTTCGTCTACGATAATACATAAATAAAAGCTGTATGTCATCATTATCATCATCATAATCATCATTTCAGTCTTAGGACGACTACTGTTGAACACAGCCCCAAGAGTAGGGGGAAATACTCGCTACGCTTGACAATCGGGTTGACGAGCGCTGTTTTTTATAATTCGTACGCAGACGCTAGTCGCCTCTTACGACACCTTACCTTAGATTTATAGTATTAAAATTACTTATTTATTTCATTTCAGTAAAACTACTATAATAGATATTTTTATGGACTCAATCTCTCTGTAGCAGAGCAGTGATTCTGCCAATGTCGAGTATTTTCTTGATAGTGTTTTTAATAAATAACGGGTGTTTAGTTTTTATTGCATTTCATGGATTTTCCCGCTACTTTTCCCGTAAAAACAGGTTTCAAGACGCTATCAGGTTTGAAGCAAGTTGTCTTGAGACAAGTCACTTGACACTCGATGCGGCGTTGAATACAATGATATTTCAATAGTTTCCGATTTTTATCACTAACCAAACATTAGAACACAAACTACATTAAACTTGCACTCTAAAGCAATAGGTTTTTAAATTGCGACAATTTTAACAAAGTGAAGTGACAAAACCTTCGCGACGCGACGTTTTGTCTTACGTTCAGCACTTCCCGCTAAAATAAAGCTCGTTTTATCATGTGAGGCACTTGTCGTGGCTGTTGTGCGCCTGATATGATTATTTTTATGTAATTACGTGCTGGGTCGGAGCGAGTCGCGACTCTTAGCTTGTCTGCTATTAGGGTTCCCTCTCCGGAGCAGTAAACTAAACCTTAAAACTTATTGTTTTTAAGTTGTGTTTTTAGGGCTCAATCCTAAGGCCGCTTCTGTTCCTACTTAAAACTAAACTGACTCGAGTAACGTTAAGTCTACTTAAACTAGCATCTCCTTGAATTGCTTTCGAAATATTTAAGCCTTAGTTGTACTGGGTTTATGCAAATCATCTTCAAAAGAGCCTATAACCCTTTTTTGGCCCTGCCTTACTACACAAGATTGTTTCGTTCATTCTTATAAACCAGCCATACTCTAAGTGTGTTCCGCGGAACCCTAGGGTTCCGCGATACCCCTGTCGGGGTTCCGCAAGAAGTTAGAAAAAAAAATCAAAACACCTCTCTCTGGTCGACCGTTCTGTCGCGGCGTATCACGATTCACGAACAATTTTACTATGCCGCCACCGCCGATACCTACTTGTGACCGCGCAATCCCTTTGATAAAAGCCGCCTTTGAAATTAGACGCTATAATTGTGAACAAGCGACTTTCGGCTCTAACTTCAAAACGTAAAGTCGAGATTGCTTACACCACATTTTTTAAATTTTTATTTTTATATCGGCTTTTTATTTATCAAAGACGCCGACTCGAGTATTTTTGAGAATGTTCGAGATTGAGGCTAGGACTATAAAAGCGATGATCAAGCCTTGACACTAGTCAGTCGACGATTAGCGTTCGGAGCGATAAGTACCTACCTGCTAGAAAAAAAATGTGTATTGTTCTACTGCTGTTTTCTGATTGTATCAGTTTTGTACATTTCTTCTTTGGACTAAAGTGCTAAACTCTTCTACGCAGTAACGACCGTGCATTATTTTAACCTCACCATCCTGAAAGAATGGAACGTTGGCTTAAAGGCGTTAAACGTGTCGCAACAACATCTTCCAATGAAGCCGAATGTTCAAAAGCAGTCCGCGTGGAGTATACAGCAATTACCGATCCAGACGATGATGCAACGACGTCAAGTTCCACGGTTTCAAAGGCGAAAAAAAGGAAGTATGATGAATCATATATCAGTTTTGGATTTGTTGATTCCAACGGCTCACCTCTCTGCATGTTATGTAGTAAACTGCTTCCTAATAGTTCCATGGCACCTGCCAAGTTGCGCCGACATTTAGAAACTGTACACCCCGAGTCTAAAGACAAGAATAAAGAATTTTTTGTACGTAAAAAAGAACAGTTATTGGAAAGTCAAAAAACAATGATGCATGTAACCCAAACTATCAATGAAAAGGCCACGGAGGCATCATATTTAGTTAGCTATCGCATTGCACAAGCAGGAGAAGCGCACACTATCGCTGAGAATTTAATAAAACCATGTGTATTAGACATAACAAAATGCATGCTCGATGAAAAATCTGCAAAGCATCTTTCTACTGTGCCGCTATCTAACGATACTGTTTCACGGCGAATTCATGATCTAGCAAGCTACGTCAAACAAGAACTAGTTACACGTCTACAAAAAACACAATTCGTCTTGCAAATGGATGAGTCGACTGATGTCGCTGGTCTGGCTATCTTGCTGGTTATCGTGAGATATCCATGTGAAAGTTCTTTTGAAGAAGACATGCTTATGTGTTCACCTCTACCCACAAACACTACCGGAGAGGAAATTTTTAATAAAATAAATATATTTTTTGAGGAAAATAATCTCAGTTGGAACGATTGCATTGACATTTGTACAGATGGGGCCAAGGCGATGACGGGTAAAACAGCAGGAGTAGTGTCACGAATAAAAAATAAAGCGCCTAATTGTAGTTCCAGCCATTGTATCCTGCATAGACAAGCACTTGCGATGAAGCAAATGCCGTCCAATCTAAAATTAGTTATGGATGAAGCGGTAAAAATAATTAATTTTATCAAATCACGACCACTACAATCCCGATTGTTCTCATTATTGTGTGAAGATTATGGCAGCACACATAAAACACTGCTGCTCCATACAGAAGTGCGATGGCTGTCTCGGGGTAAAACTTTAACAAGGCTATTTGAACTTAGAGCCGAGTTACAAATGTTTCTTTCAGATACTTCTTTTAATTTGAAAGACCGTTTGTATGATAAAACTTGGTTGTTCCGACTGTCTTTTATGGCGGATATCTTTCAGAAACTGAACGAATTAAATTTATCATTGCAAGGTAAACAGACAACAGTGTTCCAGGCCTGTAACAAAATAACTGCCTTCAAAAGAAAATTAGATTTTTGGATTATTTGCGTTGGAAATAGAGAAATAGAAAGCTTTACGTCACTCAGTGAGTTTCTTGGCGATAACAACTCAGAAATATTTCAAGATGATGTATTTGAAGAATTGGTCCAATATCTCACTTCGATGCGCGCATCTTTTGAGCAGTATTTTCCTGAAGAACAGAATACAAAAATGAAACTGAATTCATGGATTCATAATCCTTTTTTACCCAACTTACAAAAGCCCGAAAGTATGTCAAACGAGATATATGAATCTCTTTTAGAAATGTCATCTGACACAAGTATGGAGTCACTGTTCAAAACGACGCCTCTCAACGATTTTTGGTGCAGAATCCGAAATGAATATCCAATGCTTGCCAAAATGGCTTTGAATATTCTTCTCCCGTTTCCAACAACATATTTGTGCGAAACAGGATTCTCAACCTATGCAGCCACGAAAACAAAATACCGCAATAGACTGGACGCCGAACCTGATATGAGACTTCAACTGTCCTCTATGAAACCTGATATCAACCAATTGATGAAAAATAAAAAACAGTTTCATACATCCCATTAGTTAGATTTTTTTTCTTTTTCAATGTTATATTTATTATTATACTTGTTATGTAAGTAAGTAATAAGTAACTGTTACATGGTACTCTAATTATGCTTATTAATAAAAAATACACTTAAAAACCATTGTTTTATTGTAGGGTTCCATCAAGTATTTTGCTATCCAAAAGGGTTCCGTCACCAAAAAAGATTGAGAACCGCTGTTATAAACGAAGGAAAAAACCTGTAAACACTCAATAGTCTTCACTTCTTCATTCATTGATAAACTTTTCGGATCCTATACAAAATGGGAAATGTACGGTACCTATAAGAAACACTCATTGCATAAGTCCGACTCGCACTTGGCTTACTTTTAATTTTAAAATCTTTTTTCTTTCGTCTTCATTTTAATTTTTCATATTGAAATAAAATCCGAGATTAGTTCGATTGCAATGGCGGCCCGGACGAGTGAGATAAAACAAATGAAAAAAATTGGAAAATGAATTAGAAAGTTGCCAGCCCTACTTGGCACTCGTTAGATGTCCTCGAGAGACACGTTCGTAAATCTCGTTACCGTCACATAATTTGGCGACTACAATCATGAACACCCAGCTACGAAAACATTTTTGTGTGGGATGATTCGATTAAATCCTGGGACCTTCACACTTTCAAACGTTTTACTTTGTAAACGTGCATACTGAGTAATCAAATACAATATAGAAGTTGTGGTTATTACAGATATAACTAGTGGCGGGTTGTGTACGTATTAATTCAGTCCAGCCCATAGTTTCGTCCTTTGTGATTGTGTGCGACCTCGTAAGAATTTTAAATTTTGACGTGAAAGGTGCTATTATGTTTTATTCAGTTTAGTGTCGGTTTGCTATCTCAAAATTGTAATCTAAATATATAAAAATGAGTTTCTATTTTCCTTGGTCATCGCATCACGCATGAACGAATGGAACAATTTCGCTAAATCTTTTTTTGTTGTGTTATTTACTGTCAGTAGAAGGTTCTTTTGGAAGAAAAAATTAGAAAATTTGCAGGAAAAATTAGATTTTTTTTTAGGAAAGATCACGTGAACTAAGTCCCAGGCAACAGCTAGTTTATAATATTTACATTGCTTTTTTAGTATACTCACAAAATTCTAACTTGTAACCTATTGCTACATCAATTTCTACGTATAAGGTATAATTAGATTTGATATCTTTATCTCCGTGGAACCTATCTACATGTAACGCTAAAAAATTATAATGGCTATAGAATGTTTTTTTTAATTCGATTTTAACCACCGTGACTTGACAAACGACCCGATTGGCGTAGTGGCGCGTTAATTCACCTAGAACGCAAGGGTCCCGGGTTTAATTGCCGGTTCAAGTCAATTAATAAAAACCATCTTTTTAAATAGGCTCGAGCCTGGGTGTGCTGGAGACGCCTCTGGCAAAATACATTGTCTGGTACCTCGTAACACAAAGATGTTATTTTCGTACTTTTTTTCTTACTTACTTACCTTATTTCTCAGATTTTGTAACCATAATTCGACTTAACCCCGTTCTGCAAATACTTTGTTCGCACTAAATAAATAACTTGAATGTTCCCGCAGTACCTACTTTAACAACAACTCCGTCATAAACCAATGAGGTCAGATATTTTAAGTAAGGTATCAACAACCTGCACATATTTATATTACAAACTAGCTGTCCCAGCGAATTTCGTACCGCCCGTCCTTAAAATTTACTATTTTTGTAAATTTTTCCGTGTTTTTACTTATAGTTATTCTGCAATACAGGGTGGAGACAAATTCAGCAAACCAAAGATTATAAAAATCGGTCGGTAAAATTAAAAAACTAACTTTACCCAATTCTCAGTTTTTTGTTGATCTGGCTGTTGTAAATTAATTGTGGTTTAAGAAGAATCTCTTTGTGTGCGATTTTGAACGGCTATTTGTTGGCTAACCCAAAAACAACACCGACGAAATGTGCTAAGTATTTTATTGAGGTATTTGTCTGTTTGTAGCTGTCTTTATTTGGCGGTCCAGAATGTTTTTGTTGATGGTCAAAAGTCTAGACAAAAACAAATAACGTCTCACTTAAATAATTTACAGGAATTTAAACGATTTTGATTGTTTTGTTTTTGGCATTGTTTTATGTACCTAAGTTAAGGAATTTATAAGTACTAGTCGTACTTAGTACTTACAAATTCCTTGACCTAAGTTGAGTATGAATGAGATATAATTATGTACTAAGATTAATTCATAATAATGACATTGTTAAAAGGCTAAAAGAGTCAAACAAGTAAGTAAGTGACTTGCTGTTTTTAAGTTATCGAGAAATCCTGATGTTATCACATAAATATTTTAAATAATTAATTAATCAAATTGTAATTAAATAGCGGCAGTAAACTGGTGTGATAATGCATGTTATCATCATCATATCTTAGTCATAGATATCAAAATGACGATAAAAAAATAATCTTGGAAGAAAAAATGTTATGTTTGTTATTGTTATTTTATTATTTATTTAAAAGGAACACCAACAACATTTTAACTCTTATTTTATAACACATGTCTGATCTACATACATGTCACTTATAGATAAGCACAAAAGCTGAGGTCTTAGGCTCGGACTACATGCATCCGGAATTTTTCAGAACTCCATACAAAACGGATTAAATCCGGGCTTAACCGGAGCCGTTTTATATGGAGTTTTGAAAAAATCCGGATGCATGTAGTCCGAGCCTAATACATAAAGTTAAACTAGCAGACATAATTTTAAAGGGTAACAATATTTTCCTACGTAGAACACAGGTACTTATGTGTTTTTCTAAATATGTTTTTCAGGCAAACACCTTTTCACAGGTGAATGACAAAGATGATATTATGAAAAAAAGTTGCACACGGAACTGCCCTGAACAACACCACCTATTTTTACCTCGAGAAAAATCAATTTTGCCCTACTTATTTTTTTTAATCAGCCATTTTGTCCCTCTGTTGGGCAAAAGCCCAACCAAAAACGTCCACTTATCTCGGTTGGTGGTTAAAAAAACTAAATTTCAAATAAGGTCTTACTGTATTAGTTAACTTCCTAAGGAATGTTTCTACTGCTCAAGCACATTAACTTTTATTATGGGACTAACATGGAAATCTCAAAAAGAAGGTTACTTTTATCCAGACAACCCATAACTGTTACCCATAACATGTTTGAGTCACACCGCTAAATTGTAATGTGACATGCGATAAATGTTTGAATTTGAACTGCTGATCGGCTATTTAGTATGAAGGAGTAAATTTTTATTTGTTCGCGATTTTAATGATGGTCCAATATTGTATTTTTTTGTGTTTGAGCAGTGAGATCGCCCCCTAAAAGAAACATAACTAATGAAATAGGAACGTATTCAGGGTGTCCCGTAACTCGAGGATAATCTTGTAACCACATATATACATCATAGTGAACCTAACTAACTTTTGTCCTACGACTTTTGCAAAAATAAAAATAAAAACGAATTTCCATACAAAATTACCAAACAGCCGATTGAATTTGTATAGAAATCCTAAAAAAAAACAAATTCAAATTCATTTATTCATTTACAAGAAATACCTGCCTTAGTAGGTCATACTGTAACAAAACGAACATCTTTTATACCTTTATTGTGTGGGCTACTGTTACTGTATGAAAGTGAATAAATGAATTATGAATGAATTGTGAATTATACGGTATAGGTTTTAAAATTTTAAATGTCAAAGCATATTTCGCTAACACAGCATGCAAATGTCATAAATAGTAAAATTTTACAAATAAAATATGTCGAATTCAATTAATTAGATTACAAATTTAACACAATAACAAATATGTCATGAAACATAATTACAGACAATACAACATTCTTACCTACTACTGTCTTAATCTAAACATATAATTTAAATACTCTTCAACAGAATAAAAACACTGCTCCTCTAACCATGACTTGACTCTTCTGCGGAACAGTGTTCTTGGAAGTGTTTGTAACTCTGTAGGCAAAGCGTTAAAGACGTAATAGAATAAATACGTACGGAATATATGTACGGAATATATGGTTACAAGTTTATCCTTGAGGTACATGTGCAACTTCGTCTTCCTAAGAACTACCAAATTCCACTCGGGTAAAGCCACTGGCAAAAACTGGTTAAGATTATAAAAAACCTCTACCCAATCACGGATACTCAATCCGCAATTTCCAACCCCATTTTTAACAAGTTCACTGTCGTCTATTTCCTAAAGGTGTCGCTCGGATCGCGCGTCGCCTTGACGAAGGACGGGACTCGGGATGACGCCCCTTACTGAATACCAAGCAACCCTCATTTTGATGCGAATCTTTCGCTTAGGCTCATGCCACACTGAATGGTTGGTTTCATGCGATATATATTGAGTTTGCTAAAATCTGGTATTATTAACCACCAAAATTTTACGTCTTTTTGTAAAAATCCTGTTTTATTTGACGACCGTCTGGTGTAGTGGTTCGCGGTCCGAACTACAAAGCCAGAGGTTGCGGGTTCGAATCCCGCAAGGGGCAAATATTTGTGTGATGAACACGAGCATTTGTATCTAAGTCATGGATGTTTATAAAGGTATTTAAGTATGTTTATCCGTTATCTAGTCGCCATAGTACAAGCTTTGCTTAGTTTGGGGCTAGCTAATTGGTGTGATTGTGGAAACAATGTACTACATATTCGATTTAAGTAATTATTTATCAATATTTATCTTAAATTTTCCGAATGGACAATGGCTCCTTTTTATTTCCAAAAAAAACACAATTTCTATAGGATGCGAGATAGATTAAAAAATGCGCCATTAACGTAGTTGTTAATTGTGAACACAATAATATTATTTACCCCCAGTATGTACGCGGGCAAGGCCATGAGCATAGTATGTTTGAAAATAAGATCTGTTCCCTTGTAACTGTTGCTGTATCCGCTGTATGCAGTCATCCAGCGCATCGCATAGCCTAGCACTCCGCTTAGCACCTGCAGTGTGACCGGAACTTAGTGACCTCACGATCTCGGAGATATCTTATACCATTGCCTTAAATTATTTTATAGAGAGTCAAATCGGTTTTAGTCGTCAAGTGATAATGCAAATTATTCTTTGAAACGATTCTAACGTAAAGTTAGTTAACAACGAGAAGGTTTGCCAGACATCGAGACGGTCGTAGTTTTAAAATTCTTTGATAATAAATGATGATTACTTAGAAAGTTTTAGTTGGCAAATGTCACCTAAACCAGTTTGATAACAGGGTCAAGAATGATAAGGGTATAAAATTAATCGATGCTGGTATCAATACTCGTATACATCACTACATTATTAGGCGTAAAAGCTGAAGAACAATATTCACTAACTATGAACTGAATCGAAATAAGGTTAATTGTTTCTTGAGATGGCACCTATTGCAAGCACCTGTCAAATGTTTGCACCTGCCAATACGAAGCGAGTGAGCATTTTTTTACATTTTGATAGTTTAGGAGTAAATAAAATAAGTATACCTTGGGAAATACCTACCCTGAAAGTTGCCGGATTTTTTGGCATTGGGATACCAGATAATGAAAAGAGCTCACATTTTGTTATGTAGCAAGAGCACATGTTTCTTATTCCACACGTAATTGCCAAATTAGCCGTATTTTTTTTAGAAAAATATCAGCTAACTCATTTGTATAAATTTATTTTAACAAAACAAGTTGTATAGTTCTTAAATGGCTAGCCTGTTTAGTCAGATATCCTTATTAATTATTTACATCCATTATAACAACTATTTTACAGGTATAAACTTAATAAAATAGTGTTACCTAATTTATTAGATAGAGTAACTAATAATAAACGGAGCAGTCTTTGTGAATTCATTCAGGGAACAGTGAAACAGGTCGATTTTTTCCGCTATGCAATTAAGGGTGGTCAGCGCTCTCATCAGTGCAGCGGCGACATACATACATTCACTCTGACATTAATTAATTACTTACAATTACTTGCCATTCGAATGTAAACATACATACAACCTGACTTATAATATTTAAGATGACATGTTTAGGTCAAATTCAGAAAATGATCTGTTCTAAATTTTATTCGAGTCTGGGTGTGCTAGAAGAAAAAAACCATTACTGGCACCAGTAATACCAACACGAGGATATGAATTCCTTAATTCGAGACCATAACCAGTTGGTGTGTTGTCAGGCACATATTATATTACTAGCTTCCGCCAGCGGCTGCGCCTGCGTGGAGTTCAATCTGTCACTTAAAGCCTTTATCAACGACCTATGTCACTTCCTAGCTCAAAATAATCATATTATAATAAGTACAATAAATCACATCAATGCCTCTAAAAGTAAAACAAAAAGCGACGCTATCGGCGCCGATGCATTATTTTAAAACAAATTTGATTACCTAAAAAGGTTATAGTAAGTCAACCTTATGAAATAGACATGCTGTCATAAATATTTTTTTAGAACTTTGAAATTGGAACAATTCCGTCTTACTTGATTTTTACGTAACTTTATCCGTTTACGCAGTGCATGCGACGAAAGCTCTCTAGGATTTTTTCCCGTTTTTGCAACATTTTTCATTGATAATAATCTGCTCCTATTAATTGTAGCGTGATGTAATATAGCCAAAAAACCTTCCTCGATAAATACATTAATTAACACAAAAAAATATATATTGAAGCCAGTAGTTCCTGAAATTAGCGCGTTCAACTAAACAAAGAAACAAATTCCTCAGCTTTATAGTATAGATTCTAAATTGGTTAGAGACAAAAAGTCCGTCGCATAAAAATACTAACTCTGCAATACTTTTTTTTTAAACAATCTAACCAAAAATAATCTAACCCAAAACTAAGCAAAGCTTGTACTATGACGACTAGATGACGGATAAACATACATAAACATGCATGACTTAGGTACAAATGCTCGTTAGCTCACACACAAACATTTGACCCTTGCGTGATTCGAACCCGCAAAAGCTGGCTTTGTAGTCGGGAGCGCGAACCACCTACACCAGACGGTCGTCAACTTATACTAAAGTATTAAGTTATTTTACGAATTAAGAAGTTTAAACTTCTTAGGAATTATAAAGAGGCAATAAATTAACCGTTGGAAAAAATATGTCACCCTCAAAATTTATTGGTCGAATTAATTACGCCGAGATTGCGGGGAAACCGCGGTAATTTTACAATGTCCAAACGATTTTACCTATCTCGTGAGCACAGTCTGTTATTTCTGGCAATAAAAGCTTAGGCATTGTACCACTGTTGCTAAAAAAAAGTGATTTATGCTTTATTTAATTATTGATTCAAGTCGACGCATTAAACATTTTGGTGGCCTTGTCATCGATTTGATTCTTATCGATTTTTCATTATATCATTATATCTCAACATTAAATTACATTGTGTATATTTTTTATTCTAGTCTACCTGGGCCAAGTGATCCAGTTGGGTAACTCCAATTTTAAGAAGAAGTTTAATCATCAATCTAACTCGGCTCGGTAAATTACACAACGTCTTCTCGTCTAAAATACCTCAGTGCCTGAAGACGAAAGTCTACACTACCAGTACTGAATCGTGACCTCTCACTAATACTAAATTGTGATATGAACCAAAACCTACCTTTACTATAGGCCTCATAAAAAAACTCAAGGTTGCACAGCGTGCTATGGAAAGGGCCTTGCTCGGTGTTTCTCTGCGAGGTCAAATTAGGAATGAGGAGATTCGTAAACGAACAAAAGTTGCTGAAATAGGCCAATGGATTAGCAAGCTGAAGTTGCAGTAGGCGGTGCACATAGCACGTAAAACTGATGGCCGATGGGGCAGAAATATCCTAGTATGTAGGCCACGTACCGGCAAGCACAGCGTAGGACGTCCACCCACAAGGTGGACAGACGAACTGGTAAAGGTTGCAGAAAATGCAGGCCACTTCCAACCGGCCAATCTGGGAGTCACTAAGGTATGCAGTTGACGTCCTATGGCTGAAATAATGAAGAATGATGATGATGATACTTTTTATTTACAAACATCAACGATATGAATGGAGGTGATTCGGATACCCGTGTATAGATGTTTCAGTTCACTATCTTTAGACTTCCGCTTAACACTATTTTCTCAGACACCCTGTTTATGTTGACTTTTAATATTTTAAGCGAGACATAGAACCTACTCTGTGCTAAAATGTGAAAGCGTCTACCTTCACAACCCGAGATGTCCTAAAAAGATAAAAGAACCACGTAGCGGCTACCATTTACGGAGCATGACTTCATTGCGACCATCAAATGGGAATGCAAGAAAAACGCGCGAAACTCGACAAGATTCTCTGCAGCCACGTTTATACTATTTCTTTTCATAATAAAAGATTCACAAAAAAAATACTGGGGCGTTTAACTATGAATCCGTCATGATTGAAATATGGCGGAAAAATAATAATTATTGTGAACAAATGTAAATCACTTTTCATAAGTTCGACAGATTTCAGGTTTGCAGTTTACTTATTAAACTGTCCTCTGCTGATGGTTTTCTGGAAGAGATTGCTTTCAGTGATAAGACCGCCTTAATTGTACTATGCTGAATGTATTTTTATGTACTGTTTGTTTTGTGCAATAAAAAATATCTTTATATTTATTTTAAATTTTGATTGATTAGGGAGAGAAAAATAAATTTAAATGTAAACCTATAAGGAGGTAGCGGCAAATATTATACATTAATACATTAAAAAAGCTTTAACTGTTTTGTAAACCTCCGTAGCCCGGAGGTGAGCTTACTGGACTTGGTTTCTCTATCTCTTGAGGTCTTGGGTTCGATTCCCGGTCGGTCAATGTAGGAAAATAACTTTTCTATATTTATTGTCGCGTGTTTGGGTGTTGTGGTCCGTAGTTGTTTCTGATATCTGTAACACAAGTGATTTGGCTACTTACCATAGAATCAGAGCAATGTTTGTGATGTTGTCCTATATTTATATTTACATTTTAAAAAAACTTTAACTATGAAGATAGAAATAATAATTTATTAATCAGGCCAACTATGAGAAGATTTGAATTTCTCGTCGGATCATGTGCAAAGTACTGAACCCCACTCGTTTAAGGCAGTTCCCCAAGCAAACGACCTTGAGCATTAATTTCCTTATAGATTATTGTTATGTCTTTTAATTATACACATTAAATAAGGAGTAGAATGCTGCTAAAAAGTTGGAAGAAACGAGTTTTGGCATATTGTTGATGATTTCATTTTGCTCTCTAAATTTTAGTTTTATAAAAGTGTTGTTGAGCATTGATTAATACCTCCAATTTACTTTCTCATTTTTTATCTGTAGAAATCTATCATTAGCATATATTTAAAAAAAATATTAATGTATAACTTGCAATGTATAGCCGTTGATTTCCTGAATTAAATCAATAAAATACTATTTAATTCAAAGCTGTTAAAGGTGTCAATCAGCGCATTTTTTAAATATTTGAACACCACGAACGATAGTAAGTTCTAAAACCAATAAAAAAGTAAAGATCATAGATAAGACAAAATAGTTGAAAGTTGTGACTTCAAAATCCCGCCTGCGCCAATGTACCAGAAGAACAACGTTATAACAGATCTTGGAGTAATAAAGCGAAAAGTACTTTGAAACAAATATTCTGTTTGACAACAAACTGTTTGCAATCACTTTTTTATAACACTAAGGTTATGATCTTCACTCACCACAAGTCCATCTGTCTTCACTCAATCAGTACGTGGTACTAAAATAAATATTTAAACTACAGTCGTACCCTTGCAGAATCTTTGTCGCATTGTCCACTTCGTGAATATTCATATCATACCGGCAACCATCGCTCGTGCAAATTAAATTTTCACTATTTTTCCTTTACAACGATAACTGCAGACACTCCCACAGATGTATTCAACGGATGAAAACTAAGGCGCTATGCACACGAAGCAACTTCAGTTGCCGCAATTTTAAATCTTTTTTAATGATTTATCTCCTTTTTATATCTTTGAATACTGTATTATTGTTCTTTTGTTAATTTGCTAATTAATTTCAATGTGTTTACATGTAAAAAAATTGGCCATTTAGTTGTGAGTGCAACTTAAAATAGTTTGTTTTCTTATAAATTTTAAAAATTACGTGTGTAAAAAAAGTGCAAGCAGCATTTATCTGAAAATCTATGGTACAATAACCAATGTTCCACATTCTATGTAATATTAGAGTAAATAATATTTTGAACAATAGTTGTAAACCAAATAAAAAATAAAAACTTTCAAAATCTATGAGTGGCCCGACGTTACTATCACCCAGAAACTCATCTAACGGGTATGAATTTGTCAGTTGCTAGTCAAATTACCAATTGTAGCCACCAGAAACAGATGCGAATACCGAAACTCGCTACTAGGGTTGTTACGTCTGGGCAGTTGCTTATAATTATATGAACATTGCAAAAATAGTAGTTGCGAGTTGCCGATTGCTGCAAACTGAAAGTTGCCGTGTGCATAGAGCCTTACTCTCTCTGAAATGTTGAAGCACCGAGGTCGTTTTTCACTGCTTCTCTCTGTTACTGTTATAAAGAGGTTACGTGTCCATACTTTAAAGTTTCAACTGAGCTGAGCTATGTAAGTTTCAGTGAACACTGCTTACTGTTAGTGCATTTTCAGAAATTCTTCAAAGGCGTCAAAAATTAGTTCCGTTTTAAAATATAAAATACAATATGCTCGCCTTTCGGCTACAGAGGTCGTCAATAAGTATTATTATGTCAATACTTCTTCGTCATTAGCCGGAGAATGTTCAACCTGTATAATAGCCATAAGATATTTATATTCTAAGGAATAAATGCTTTTTTATTTAGCAATAATATTTTTTTAATGATTATGTAGAAATAGGTAGCAATACACAAAACCCTCAAAAGTTTTAGATTTGAAAAGTTACGGGTAAATTTGCTATTATAATTAAGTAATGACTTAAATAGTTGTTTATTTTGAATAATAGATAATACGAGTAATACATGGAGCACACTAAAAGTTTTGCACTTCTAGCTAATCGGAACTATTTGAATTTCGAATGTTATATTTTTTTAAACGTTGCAACCTTCTTAGTAATAAAATAAAATAATTGGCGGGAAATGATTTGTCAATTGTTTTTTATCACACATCAAAGTTCTTCGTACGCAACAAAAATCGAAAAGATTTTATGATTTTAAAAGTTCTCTCTCTCCGCCAGACTGTGCCGCTCGTCTTCAAAATGCTTTTGGGAGAGACAATTCGAGGACTATTGGGGATTAGTATGAGTCAAATTCAGAAAATTTTACACGAAGAATTGAAAGTTCGGAAACTTTGCTGTCGTTGGATCCCTCATGAACTGACAGCGGAGCAGAAGCGGGCTCGCGTAGAATGGTGCTCACAGATGCTACTGAAGTACGACCACGGACATTCTAATGCTGTTTATGACATTGTCACAGGAGACGAAACGTGGATTTATTGTTTTGAACCCGAAAAAAAAACAGCAATCTTGTAAATGGGTGTTTGAAAATGAGAACAGACCAACAAAAGTGAGTTAGGCGAGAAACGTTTGTAAAAAAATTATCGCGTTTTTTTCTTAGCTACGGGTCCCATC
Organism: Anania hortulata; assembly: GCA_963576865.1. Classification (NCBI taxonomy): domain Eukaryota; kingdom Metazoa; phylum Arthropoda; class Insecta; order Lepidoptera; family Crambidae; genus Anania; species Anania hortulata. The sequence continues at coordinate 8,644,033 of OY756408.1, read as the reverse complement.
TGTACAATTCCACTTGAAGATCAAGAGTGTTAATGCCGAGTGGTATTCTATTCCATTTGTTTACCCAGGGTGTTAGAAAAAGTTCGCGAAAGACGACCCAAAAGCCGCGTTCTCCTACATCATGACAACGCTTCTTCACACACGGCCAACTAAACAAAGTCATAGCTTCCGAAAAAATACAACTCGTCACCCATCCTGCGCATAGCCCCGACCTAGCACCCTGTGATTTCTGAATTTTCCCCAAAATCAAAGATTTGATGAGAGTCTTTACTTTTACCAACACGGAAGAGGCAGTGATAGCGTTCAATCAGCACGTAGAAAACATGCCTTTAGATCTGTGGTCCTCCCGTTTTAAAAAATGGTTCGATCGCATGAAAAAATGTTTAAAATGTAAAGGAGAGTATTTTGAAAAGCAATAAACATAATATTTTGGTTATAACATCTTGTTTTTTTAAGTTACGCAAAACTTATAGTGTCACCTACGTACATAGTCTTATATGGTTTCTAAGAAAGATACTCTTCTTGTCCTACATCAGAGGCCCAATTCCCGTAATTTGACAATTGTCGCAATCCAGTGTCGATCCTGTCCCAGTAACATTACTATCACAAACGGTATTCTCGTAAACTTTCAATTTGACGTAAAATTATTAAAACTATCCCAATACAGAATACCGTTTGGAATCGTAATGTTACTGGGAGCGGATCGACACCGGATTGCGACTATTGTCAAATTACGGGAATTGGGCCTCAGGTATCATTTCAGTCCAATATTTTTTGGTAGAATAGACGTCTTACTCGTACATACTGCAATTCAATATCTGTCTACTTAAAACTATTTCTTGGTTACGTAGGAAAGTTATCGAAATCCCACACGCCTGGAGTGGTTATCCTATTGCCGTGGCGCTGCGATCGCTCGCTAGAGATTGAAAAGTAAACGGATTCGGTACACGTTTGTTCCGTACATTTACACTGCCGACCGGACAGAGCCAGGGAGGAACTCAAGGGGAATAACCACACCAACAGAACATGAAAGTTACATCACCGTCTGTGGAAAATATACCTTCCTGAAAAAAATTGTGTACAATTTGTTATTTATGAAGTAAAATGTTCAGCAGTGGACATCCTAGGGCTGAAATGATGATGATGATGATGAAATTGCACTGATCATATTCATAGCAATATATGTAGTAAAGAAGTTCCCTACGTGTCCTCGAAACACTTTTGTGTGAAAATTGTTACATTGGCGACTTAACATCGACGCCTCGATAAAGCGATGGTTCTAAATATCGAGCATCCATATCAAGATATCTTATATCGATACCTTGTTTTGTTTGGCAGTAGAAATAAGCTTATATCTGAGACAAACACTGGTTTAAGTAATTTATATAAGTCAACATACTTTTTATCGCATCGCGAGTAAAAATACCTCTTTGTGTTTTGCAATAGCCTAAGTACGCTCGTCAAATGTTATTCAATTGTATTTTAGTATCTTACATGTGAATAGTATTCATTTCTTGTAAGAAATATTCTTTCTTTTACGAGGCAATCATAACTTATCTTGTGATAGTATAAGAAGTCTTTGCAGCTTATACAGGGTTACCTTTCACGGTAGTGCCAAATTTAAAAAATAAGGTCTATAGAACAATCTATAAATACTAATTTATCGTAATTAATTTCAGTCTTCGTATTTCTGAGGTAAAATATACTTTAAAAATTCCGAAAAAAAAAACGCGAGATGCGCTGTCATTCATCATAGATCACAGGCGTACGCCGACGCCTCTCCAACAAGAATCTCATGCAGTTTACATACGGTGCAATTTAATCGAGTAATCGTAAATTTTCTACGTATTCTATTTTTCAAATGCAGAATGGAAGAATTAAAAATGAGTTTGTTTTTCACTTAGATCGATTTAGTTACTGATTCTGTGTGGTCCCTTGGCACAATTGGCACTATTGGCACAAAAAATTGGCACTACCGTGAAATATAACCCTGTATGTCTGAAGAAAAAATTGTATTTTTATTTATATAAATATCAACAATAAATATGTTACAACTTCTTTATAACATTGCAAACGTAATTACAAAATTACTTCAGCTGGCTCATAAAATAAGTGCTATAGGAGCAAACCTATCTTGAAAATTAGGCTTTAAACCTTTTTTGCTTTATAGTTCGCTTGCCCTTAGCCCATTCCTGTCGACTGTTTTATTCCAAACACTCTTTTCTTTTTGGTCACATTGGCGGAGCGGTCACTGATCCTTTGCACGTTTAGGCTTAGAAGATCAACCTAAAGTTGTGTTTACTGCTTATAAGATTACAGGGGTCCACGAACCCATGACTATGGTTTGTAATTAATTTTATTGCGTAGGCAGTTAATTTAACCCTCGGCAGATCGTGTCAAAGACTCAGTTAACACTCCCATTGATTACTGTTTGTGTACGTTACAAATAAGTCGTGTTATTTAATTACGCCTCGGTATTTTCAAGATATGTTTGTTTTTGTTTTCTTCTCTTTATAGGAAAACCTATTTATCATTCTCATCATCAGCCTTTGGCAATTTACTGTTGGACATAGGCCACCCTATAGAAAACATAAATCTATTTTGGTGGGTGTACTAATTTATGCCTAAGGTCCGGCGCAATCTGAAGATTCGTCAGTGTACAGTCAACGGTTACACTAAATATTTTCAAAACTGGCTACTTAAATACAGAATAATTAAAAGTATTCTTTACAATATTTGAAAATGGAACGCTTCGGTGTAGACAGTTTATTTCATCCTTGTTATACTCATAACTTGTTTTTAATTTGTGACGTCATTTAAAAAATATCGTGTCCACATCACCGTGAATTTAGCTTGTGAAACGTTTTGAACAGCTTAGCAGAGCGTCGTTCAACTTCAAAATGCTTTTGGCGATGAAACACCATGCAAGACGACGATTTATAGCTGGTTTACAGAATGGGCTAGTTTCCTAAAAAAATCTAATTAGTCCGTCAGTTGGATTAACAGAAAATATTGGACACGTATTTTTTCTTTTCTCAATCAAACAAAAAATGATGAAGATATTCGCTATGTGCAAAGTGGGTGGTGGGGGATGTCAAATCGATCGCAGCATGCAATCTGGCAGAAATATGAAATAACTCTGGACTGTCATGTGTCAAATTGCTATATTTCCATAGAATTCCATACTTACGTTAATAAGTATTTTTAAGTTATAACGTTTTAATTCGCGATATGGGTCACAGTACGTGTTGTATTATTAAGTGTAGAAATAATGGGAAAAATAGTTCGTGCATGTTTTATTCGTTTCCAAAATCAAGATGGAAATTGAAGCAAAGTAATAAATGGATAGCTGCCGTGAAAAGAAAAAAGTTTGTGGGGAATTTGTGTTACAGACGTTTGTGTTATGATGATCACAGCTTTTATTAAGTAGCTTTGTCCGTTGGTTTTATGCTCTTCAAAGTCTCTCATATGCTGTGCTAATACTATTTTTTTCCCTTTTTAGACAGTTTGAGGTTGGAAAGTTATATCATGTTGTATCGAATCAAATCCCGGACGTATTATAACATTCACATTTTAGGTCGAGTAAGAAAATTACTTATTATAATATGCACAAACTTTTTACATATTTTCATCTAATTTCGAAGAAAAACAATCCAAAAATCATCCTTAAACCATCCAGTTGTCATAATTTGAGAAATCTTAAGTCCACAATACTTGTGGTCACTAGGGGCGCTGTCATCGCGCACACAGCACACAGCGAATAGTCCGTTAAAGTTCCGCGTAACGTCACGCCTCCGCGTAACGTCAGTCACTCCCTAACTTTGATGCGCTTTATCTTCGTCATTTTTTGTTTGATTGACAAAAGACAAAATATGAGTCCAATATTTTTTGATGATCTAACTGACGGACTAAATAGAATAATATTTTTTTGACCCAGGAAACTAGCCTATTCAATGCGCGGTCGTGTCAATCTCAGTGACGAATTCGTGGTTGGAAATCTGTTGAGGATTTTTTACATTACGGGCCACTTTCACAACTTGCTGATAAGTTTCGGATAACCTATCTGGCACTTGTTTTGACAGATAACCCATACAATTACCTGTCAAAAAAGTGTGAGATAGACTATCTGGAACTTATCTGCAAGTGCTGAAACTGGCCCTTAGTAGTAGATTGATAGGCTGTTGACTGTAGTCTATTTTTCCGAGCTGGCTAAAGATGTAAACAAAAACCATGTCTCGGCATATTTTTACGTTACTTAACTACTTAAATGTACACTTAAACCAAGGTAAAGAGATTGAAAATAGTAAGTTTGTTTCTTAAGACTTCTTTGTTGCAAAATTATTCAACTGCCATTTGGAAGCAGTAAAGTTCTATTTAGTATCCGGCGAAATAATTCAGGTTTTCCAGTTCATGTTTTGGTTGTCTCGCCAATTCTTTCACGTTTATAGCTTAATGGTTCTTTTTAGGGATCCGTACCCAAAAGGTAAAACAGGACCCTATTACTAAGACTCCACTGTCCGTCTGTCTGTCTGTCACCAGGCTGTATCTCATGAACCGTGATAGCTACCAGTTGAAATTTTCACGGATGATGTATTTCTGTTGCCGCTATAACATCAAATAAAAACAGAATAAAACAAATATTTAAGTGGGGTTCCTATATAACAAACGTGATTTTTTTGCCGTTTTTTGCAAGACAAAGTGAAATTAAAAAAAAAAGTTATAATATAGTGTATAGATAATGTTGTATAGATAATGGTACAAAACCCTTCGTGTGCGAGTTTGACTCGCGTTGGGCTGTTTTTTTAATTTCATCATGCAATGCACTAACTTAACTTAAATCCTACATTGTATTAAATATGAGAAACAACGAAATTCCATTAAGCAACCCAGCAATAAAAAGTTTAAATTCTATCAGTAAAACAATTGCTTCAACCCGAACGGCCATAATTTTGTTGCTAACTGCTAAGTAGGCAACGTAACCTTTAAATTTAATGTAGCCTTTTGACTAAGCGATGTTTTTGTCAGATTATTCTTGACTTGCCTTTTTTTTGTTGGTATAATCTCGATATTGGTTGTTTATTTTTCCAGCGTTGTCATCATCAAATTTATAAAACACAGAACCAAAATTCTTCGTAAACCGTCATTCGTGGGAAAACTTAGTTTTTTTAAATTAGTGGAAATGGAAATATCCTACGAGATCAATACATAATAATTTATTTTTTATATGTAACAAAAGTTTAATTACAAAAGCTTAGGTTGGCTATCTCCTTTTAAGTGTGAGAACACTACTTGTGCCTCTCTCCCATATCATTGTATTTATAAAGTTACAAAATTACAAGATTAAGAGTTAATATAAAAGTCCAAGATATTCAACAATTCACACCAATTACGTCTAGGTAAATATTTGTGTGTGTGTGTGTATTTGTGCCAACTAATGTAAGAGTTTGTTTGTTTGTCTATATGTGTATGTTCAACACAACCACGTTCCTACAAAATGTTAAACGGTTTTCGCGAGATAATGTCTTTTACTTCCTCATAGTTAGAGTCATAAAGCAATCTGTAAGGAGCTTTTTTGCTTTGCATCTGCATGTATGCAGATTGCAGACAGCTTCAGCCATATATTGGAGCTATTTATGTTCGATAATACCAATGAATACGAGTTCACCGATTCTATTCTACATACATACCCTTCGAAAGCCATAAAATATGTATTATACGGCTCTATTGCAGCTATAGCGCAGAATAAATAGAAATTATATTTGTGGCGCTTATTCTTTGTTATTATGTTGTATTATCGTGAATAGTTTTATCCACACAAAGTCACAATAAATTATCTTAAGTTATTTATGAAACACTTTAAACGCAAATACAATAAATGTAGAGTTGAATAACCTTAGGTACTCAAAGAACATTTATTTTAATATAATTTTAATTACATTTTATACTCTTACACTTACATTTTATATCATTACAACGAATTATTTATTAATTATCTTCAGTTTAGCAACGGCCACCAAGTACTCGCAACTAGACTGAAGAGCCGGAAAAGTTTCCTGAGACTGACCGAAGCCATCACCATCCAGCCTACAGATGCTCTAATTCAGCTCTGGTCCTCCAAAATTCTTCAGCCTTCCAATTTTTTTATCGCCGTCTGAACACTTTCCTTCTAGGCATGAACAGCCTTGGCCAACCTGGAAGGCGTTAAACCGGCTTCGTACAGAGGTTGGCCGCTGTAGACCAAAATTTGGTAAAGTGGGGTATAAGGACCGAGCGGCAAAGCGAATGTGAATGTGGTGCAGATCCACAAACTATGGCTCACCTACTCTCCTGCCCTTTGTGTCTCTACACCTGCACGAGGGATGACCTAAACAGAGCGACACGAAACGCCGTAGAAGTTGCCAAGTTTTGGACAAAGTCCGTCCAGAGTCGCGACACGACAGAAGAAGAAGAAGAATTACAACGAAGAGATATAAAATGGAAAAATATGTGTGTAAACCCTTTATCACGTGCCAATGAGCCTAGTAACTAAATAATATATATTCTATGCCGATACCGAAGGTTTTAATCGTAGAAGTGTCCGAGTGCCTATGACAAAGATTAGTAAGTACAAGTATTGTTTTGGTAAGGCCTCGCATCTGTAGGGAAAATCAATTTGACTCTGAAAAACAGGTATTATATAGACATTGTAGTCAAGTTAGTTAAGTATCTCAAAATTTTTACGTTTTAGGCCGTGCAATAAAGTTAGTTAAAAATAAAGACGTTTAAGATTAAAAAATTTAAACTATTTTTTGTAAAAGATATGTCATATACTTATCGGTTTTAGTATAGTAGTAGTTGTAACTTGATACATACAAAGAACCGTAACATAATCGCTTGGACAAGATTATAATGTTGAAGTACAAAAAAATAGTGCCGAGTTGAAAGTCGGGGTAAATTAAAAGCAAAACTTTTGCGTCTATCTAAGCTCTCAGTTCATCGATAGCACTTACCTTCGATTAACTACGGACTAAGGAAACTGTTAGCGCTTAAGTTTGTCATACACAAGTATAAGTCTGGGCTACAATACAGCTGGGTACAGTGGGAACACTTCCTACTATGTGCACAATGGGTTCATCTAAACGACACGAGCGCGCCACAATGGACCTAGAAAATTGACACTGACTATATGGATACGTGTAACATCATAACAGCCCACGTCCCTTTACTGCTGGTCATAGGACTGCATACGGTTACCTATTATAAATTTGAATTGCTTTAGTACGAATTTTGTTTCACCGAAAACGTTTTGTCCTTTTTTCATTTTCCATATTTTTATTATACCGATAACACCATTGACATGTTGCTAATATTCCGATTTTCGATTGTATATTTTTTTAATTCTATATGTTTTGAAATCTTACTCAACATTTGCCAAAGCTATTTATGTTAGATGTATAGTTAGTATAGTTTCCAGAAAAATGCTTTCAATATTATAATAATTAATCCGTCATCCTCATCCTTAGTTTTTAAGCGCTTGGCGGCCGCTGCTGCGGCACGCGGCCTTCGGCTGTGTGTGTTCACTGTTCTAACCTAACCTAACCAGTTTAGTTTTATTTTAAACACAGTATTTACTAATCAGTTAGAAATAAAAATTATTGTAAGTAAAACAACGGTGAATAAAAAAATTTGGTCTTGATAATCGGGCATCAGTTTTTCTGGAAAATGAAACATCGGTAAAATAAATTTAAGACTTAAAATATTATGTAAAAAAAAACTACCTGCTAATCAAAACTTCGTTAAACCGTTTTCGAACTATTCAAATTCGAAGAGTTTCGAAAGTAAGATGGCTGTTACCCTGCATCAATATATACTGGTTTTAAACAATGAAGCCACCGAACCCAAAAAAAATGCTGACTTGAGGCCAGTAACAAATGTTAAACTTCTTACTGTGTATAGACTTTTTGCGTGTAAGTGAAAAAAATGACACCCCATGCACGTACCTACTCTAATTACATTAGTAAAAGAGCGTCATAACATCATTATGCACTCCAATTGAATTGAGCTGCCACACTATGCTATGGAATACACGAAAAGTTTTATTTCGGGATTTTTCAGATTTCATAACTACTGAAATATATTGTTTTACATTTACAGCCAAAAATAGCAGCCGGCAAAGATGGTAAAGTGGAAATTTGAAAGAGACTAGATATGCTCTCTCTTTTTTGTACACCACAAAGTGCCGATTTTCAACGGTTACTTGGTTAATTCAAATATTTCAGCAGGACATCTGACTTCTTTTCCTTAAAAAACAATTGAATTTCGTCCGTCATCATCACATTAAAATTAGCATTCGTCGCTCCTCTCGCTAGGACTTCCTTCTCTTTAACCATCCATCGTCCATCTTACCTTCCATTCCACACACGCCTTAAGACCCCAAGGTACGCCTAACCTTGTAGACGTATTCAGTACATACATAAAGGTACTCGTAATAACAATAAGAATGTATTAAATCAAGTAAATTCGTATCGAACATGAACATTTCAACAGTGTTACTTTCATGGTATGGCCCCAAGAAATAAATAGGGAAGAATTGACGTCTGAGATCTCCACTGTAGATCTCGGTGTTACTACTGTATCTCCCCCTAGTGTGCCAGAGCCCCGCGGGTTCAATTTGAATCTTCGTTCGAGACGAGGTTAATCATCAGGGGACTATGGGATGAGGGGCGCAGGTGCACAACTCAGGGACGAACTAGAGTAAATAATGTTTAAGTCATTGAGATAGATTTTTCAAAATGCACATTTAATTTTGATTTCAGTGGAACTCTTCTTGAAAGAGTTGTTTTTTTAGAAATGTACCTACGATTATTGTTTTTCAAGATATGTTTTAATTTGTTTCACAGAAAAAATATTATATTATCCTTTAGGATTGTGTCTGTTTTCTAAAAAGATTTAGCTAGATAGTTAGGTAGTCGGTCTGTAAACAAAAATATCATCTCAATATCTTCAGCCGTTTTGACATGTGTGACATCCAAACCTTTTGCAATTGATCCCTGACTCAAACAGGCATAAGTAAATAAAATAAACCAGGAAGTGTTCACTTAAATGGTGAAGAAATAAAATCTTAAGTGCGGTCCTGTCGAGTGCCGGAAATTACAAGTTCCGGTTCCGGCGGGCGGAGACGTTCCGCAGACGCGTTCCGGGACGGTTGCACTGACAAACACTTTAATTTGCTTACCCGGTTCTGAAAACTAGCAGACACGAGGAAACTGCACTGGAAATGAAAGAAAACAGGTGAAAATTTGATGCATTTTTTGTAATAAGTTGAAAACTGATCTGTATTTTAATATTCATGTCCAAAGGGGCGCTTATTTATACAGGGTTATTTGTAAATCATCAACAACCTCCTAGGGGCTGATTTTGGTGCTCAAATACAACAACTTATTCTATGGGACCAACATTGAAATCTAAAAAAAAAAACACTACTCCATACAAACTGATGTCAGCTAGTGGTGGCTTAGTATGGGGAAATGAGAGGTGGAGAAGTGTTTTTTTTCTGCGATTTCAATGTTGGTCCCATAGAAAAAGTTTTTCTATTTGAGCACCTGAATCAGCCCCTAGAAGGTTGTTGATGATTTACTAATAACCCTGTATAGTTTTGATTTAATCGACTTTTGTAAAAAAAAATTTTTTGCATCTAAAACCAATATGTACCTAATATATGGTGTGAAATTATGCCGATGGTAAAACCTAATTAATACCTTAGTAACCATGAACATTCTCGAAACGATCTTTGTTTGGTAGCATTGTGACACAAGATTAAACAAGATTGTTTAGACTACCTCATGGTACCAAATTGACAGATGGGCGTAATGTAAGTGTTCTTAGAGTTTATGGCTACCCTGCTGGCGTAGGCTTTTTAAAGTGTGCGGCGATAATGACCTGGCAATTCCTAACTTTATGGAATTAAAATATTATGTAGTTTTAATCTGTGATTCAAATCTTATATTACATCAACAGTGTTTTATTATAAGCATAGTAGAGTTGAAACTTGCAGGTTTACAGTTCAGCAGGAGTCAGCTGGCGATAGGCGTAGTGGCGCATTGATTCCACTAAATGCATTTGGTCCCAATTTCAGGTGAATTTAGAAAACGTTTTTTTTTTCTATATTGGCTCGGCCCTGGGTATGCTGGTTTACGCCGCTGGTGTAATAATCATTAAATAATTATGGTGTGGTATTACACAAGTATTATAAATCCTAACTTCAAAATCAAGACCCATATCAATTTAGCTTTGTAAGCCATTATTGCTTACAAAGTTACTATACAAGCTTTAAAACCCAAAAGTCATATCCCTAACTTCCTGAGATAAAGCCTTCCTAAATCAAAAGGTAATTAGGGAAATCGCCCACCCGAATATCGACACCCATTACATAATATTGCGGTGAAGATCCCACATTCCTGGGTAATAACTCCCAGAGGAACCGACTCCGTATTAACCCCATCCGGGATAATAATCCTTACCTATTCACTGTTAGGGCGACGATGTCGCTAGATGTTTTAGAACTTTCCGCGTTTAAGATCCACTAAAGTTTGGAAACTTTATCTCTTATAACGGTATATTTAAGCCGTGTTTTCCTTTATCTGTCGAACTCTCTCTCTCTCTCTCTCTATATATGTTCGACGAACTCTCGAACTCTATGTTCGACGTAAAAACTGCAGCTTGTTCTGTTTAGAATTCAAAGACCAAGAAGTATTTGTATTTAAGAGACTTTCTTATCAGAATGTGTGAGGGGAAAAAAACTTGTCATCTTTTTTTACTTATTTTTAGGGTTCCGTACGTCTAAAGGAAAAAAGAATTATAGGATCACTTCATTGTCCGTCTTTCTGTCTGTCAAGACCCTTTTCATCAGTAATTTAACGCGTGGAGGTATCAAGGTAAAATCAATATTAAATACTCAGAGCTGCAATTCCTTGGAACTGTGAAAAAATCAAACTTCTAAAGATACGGCCTATTATGCTGCATATTTTAACACCTGCAAAGAAATCAAAATCTATAGTATACCCTACAGGTTTTGATTTCTGTTTTCTGTTGACCCGGAATCATGAAATTTGTCAACTGGCGAGCGTGAAACTCGCGATTGCGCGCAAGTTAACACCTTTCGAAATTACCTATTTTTTCTTGTTGTCAACTCGTTCGATCATAAAATCTGACGTATTTATGTATAATTAGCTACAAAAACATTTTAATAAATTCAATATAGCTACCTACTATAAACGTATAAGACACTTTATACGACTTGAGTTTAAAAGTAAAACAAAATATAGTTTTTGAGATAGTTATATAAGTATAAATCAACATGACAAAATTTAAATTGCCTATTTTCCCCTCGATTCTCGCACCTCTAAATCGAAATCTAAGTAGATAAGTCTTCATTTAACCGAATCAGCCAACGCAGGCAAAGCCGCGGGCAATAGATAGTTGTTATAGTTTGTTGTTTCAATCCGTTTTTATTTGAATGTATTTTATACAGGCGCGCGAATTGACGACTAAAAAAATTGGTAAAATCGAAAGGTGCCAACTCGCGCAGACTCGCGAGTTTCACGCTCGCCAGTTGACGAACAAGCAAGCAAAGCAACATCTTATTTTCTTGTCTTATTGTCTCAGCACAAGTACCTAAAGAAAAAAGTCCGTAAAGCGAAAAGTAAAAAAAAAATATTTTCGATAATAACGTTTAAAATCTTTTTGACTCGACTCACGTTATGAACGAACTATTAACATGATTAGGTACAAGTTTCTACGGAACCCTCGGTGCGCGATTCCAACTCGCATTTGGCCGGTTTTTTTGTAATAAGTACGCTTTTCATTTTATTCCGACAAAAATATCTTGAAAGTTGACAAATCTGCTGCTACTAAATAACACATGTTTCTTAGCGACAGTTAAATTTCGCTGTTATGTATTAGTTATCACCTAGTCCCGATTCGCAAAGTAATTTAGGGAATCCCTATAGGCCCTCTTGGCAGGCCACGGCGGTATAAGCCCTTGTAAACCTCTGGAGCCCTTCGATAACCGAGACTTACGACGGGGTAAGTTACTTCACTACAAATAATACTGCGGTAAGTTTTATGAATTGTAACTTAACCAGCATTTAACCATCTTTGTTACAATTTACGTTAAACCTAATTTTTCAATGTGATATTGCACAGCACAATGTTGTCGAACCAGAAAAGGGTCTTAAAATTTTGATTCTTCTGATAAATTTTCAAAATTAAAATATTCGATGCCCACATCAGAAGTTTAGGGTATAGGGTAGTAGGTCAGTAAGTATAGGGTGGGTAGTTGTAGCTTTTACTCAGTACTTATTATTAGAGCTCTGGCTCATGTAGCGACTTGTATATATTAAAGTATATTTTGTATTCATTAAAGTAGGTTCGAGAAAACGTCTGCTCAATAGCCGCCTAACTACTAAATAACTACACTACATGGATAATGTTTTTTTTTTTCTATAAACTCGGCTTGATTTCTGATGGAATAAAAAAAACAATTACTTAATTCATAACCACCGTCTAAAACTTGGCTCGTACTTTTTTATCACCCGGTATAAACAACATTCGCGCGACTTAGCCTCGCGGCCAAGTCGCTTATGTGTGAAAGTACAGTCAAGGGCAGATCAAGCTACCCAAAAAGTTAAAGGTCATTTAACCGATTTTAGACTTTAAGTCCGACATGTAGAGATCAATATTAATTAAGAAAACTTGACGTTTTGTGGTAGGTTGACGAGCTCTAAGTTGAACTCTAAGTTGAACTCTAAGTCAGACTAAAATGACGTGATTATTTGTTATGTTACGTAATGTAGTTCAGGATTGCGTCACGTCAATCTCATTATACTGAAATGTACGTCACGATGTATTCCGGTAGTACATCATAGGTGTGTAAGCGTTGATGAGAACTTCTGCCTCATCTCGCCAGTGTAGTATGTTAGCGAGTTCATTATCTGCGAATTTCTAACAACCTGTAGGAGCAAGCTCGCATAACTACTATTTAACTAAGTTGCTCTGCTGTTTAGTTGAGAAGACTAAAGAAATATTATACTAAGTACTTATATTATACATGCTATTGCCAGCGGCTTCTTTTGAGTTTTTTTTTTACAAATGGCTGCTTTGCAAACTGTATTTTTCTCTAGAATAATATAAGGAACGTTCTAATCCAGAACATCAACGTGTGTCGACGTATATTCAAATCAGTTCAACTACATATGGGTGATGAATAATAAATAAATAAATATAAATATAAATATTTGACAACATCACATACATTGCTCTGGTTCTGTCGTAAGTAGCCAAAGCACTTGTGTTACTGAAATCAGAAACTACGACAATATAGAAACATTATTTTTCTACATTGACCCGACCGGGAATCGAACCCGGAACCTCAGAGATAGCGACACTATCGATCGTCGTCAATAAGTGACGTCAATAATACAAGAAAAATTAATAAATCAGGTCGTCTGTATTTACTTGTACCTCTATGTTTAACCTATGACGCCCATGAGACGAGGCAAAACTAGTGTTTTGGAACGTGTACTTCTCATGGTGGTTAAGTTATCAGTAGTAGAGTAAAACGTACCTTGAAGGCAATACATGTCCTTATACACAGAATAAGAGAAAAAAATAGAAAGTAAGTTTATATTTCCATCTCCACTTTAGTTGAGTGACAATACAATTTGCATGCATGATCCAGTTAAAAACAAAGTTGCTTATCGCGACTCCTACATACATAAACTTTGTCACTAGAACTTTATTTGTAGAAACCGCAAGAAGGAAACTTTGTGAATGAAAACCTAAACACCCCCTACAGCAACTTTCCTTCGGTCAAAGTGTTAAACAAAGTTTGACAGGGTATCATTAATCAGCCGTTGAAATTGATAAAGTGCATTTAAATTCAGGCCAAATAATCTTCGCTGACAGAGCCGTCTTTCCATATCCCGGGGCCCTGGGGCACACAAGAATACGGGAGCCTTATTGCAAAGATAAAAATAAAATACGGTATGAGTTCATGACTTCCAAAAAATAATTTCATAACTCCGTTTTCTTAATTTTTAGTCAACAGTGTTTTTTAGTTTACAAGCATGTTTTAGTGCTTTGGGGCCTCCGTGAGGCCGGGGGCCTTGGGCACAGGCCCCTTATGGTACAGACGGAACTGTTCGCTGATACATATTTTTTGCTGACTCATCATCATCATGTCAGCCTATTGCAGTCCACTGCTGGACGTTAGCCTCCCCCAAAGAGCGCCAAAGAGCACGATCTCCCGCCTTTTTCTATCAGGCCCTCTAGGACTCTGAATAACGTATCTTCCAAACCCATTTTTATCATAAGTTTTCAAAAGATACAGTATTAGTTACTTTCCTTCGTTTTAAGTTGTAGGTCTCTTAAAGACAAACAAACAAGGACTCTTAAAAATTTACTCTCCCTAGATAACATCAATGCCTTTTTTCACAAAGCGAGTCTGGTTAGTACAGTCATGAAAAGAAAATCTTAATTATTCAATGGTCAACTTTGCGTAAGCTCCCGAGCAATTGATCTTCGCAGTATTTTATCGTTAAAATCTATCGAACGAAACATATTTTTAACGAATTTAGCCTTGCACGAGTTGCACTAAAGAGCCGCGCATTAAAAAAATAAATATTGGACATTACATACATTGCTCTGATCCTATAGTAAGTAGACAAAGCACTTGTGTTACAGAAATCAGAAACAACGACGGTGCCACAACACCCAGACCCGAGACAATATAGAAAAGTTTTTTTCTACATTGACCGACCGGAAGTTTAACTCGGGACCGCAAACATAGCGACACCAAGTCCGGCGTTCTCGCCTCTCGGTTACGGAAGTCGTTGGATTTGCGACACATTCGCCAGGACCAATACGAACACTTAGATTGGTGAACCAATGCAATCCGTATAACATTAGTTTCATTGCCATACAATTAACTTAGCTGTTATCTAAACTTTCATCTTGCTTGATGTCGCTACACAAAAAAAAAACTAACTTTTCACTTCTAACTTTCATCAATTTATCTTCTTTACCACGGGTTTAGACATAAAAAACAAGGTCAATTTAGACAAAACGAATCAGAGGGCGAAGATATCGTATAACGTAAATTGCTTCAGTGTAAAATAATTGTTCGTCTCTAAACCTCTTAATTAAAAGATAAATCCAATCATTTGATTAGAAACTTGGACAATCGCATTATACTTAATGCCAACACTCAATGCACGAGAAATTAAGTTTTGAATTGAGCTTTAATGCTTTGGAAAATGCGTATTAATTAGCCAATGTTAAGAGCTTTAACCTCTACACAACGACTCTTTTGTATCATATATATTTTATATATAATATAATTTAATTTAATTAATTAGATTAAATAGATTAGTCTGAAAGAACTAGTCTGACCCCTTTTGCATACTAGCATTTTCTAATGGCTGTTCCTGCCCCCCTAGTACGAGTACCAAAACACGATATGATATGATATAGCTATATATCGACACTAACTGTAAAAATATGATAGATGTAGCTGCCATTTTGAAACAGCGATCATAACATGTGATCGCTTCGCCGTGCCGGTAACGTACCGGCACAGCGATTCAACATGGCGGTTATATCTATCATATTTTTACAGTTGGTGTCGATATATCGCTATATAATACATATCATATCGTGTTTTAGTGCTCATGCTAGGGAGGCTGTAGTTACAAATAGAGGAACGTTTCATCACACACCACACAATAGATACCTTTCATTTCACTTACCTTTCACCGATCAATTACGTAGAAAAATGGTTAGGTAAAGGTAGTAAAACTTCGGTCCCTGGGTGGGGTGTCCACAATGTGGTCAGTGGCAGTCATGGGACGATCACGACTTCAAGTGCTTTGATCTGACGTTTACGAGGCTATAATCATGTGACTAATGAGTGTTCTACTCTTAGTGCAAAAATATTGTAGCTGGGTGTAGAACACTACTTGAATTCAGTTCTAATTCTGAGTTTAGAGATTCAAATTTTACTGAAAGTCGTCTCCAGTTTGCCAAAGTAGAACCCACACTTTCAATGCTGACTTTCTAAGGAAGCTCTAGAGCTAACAGTCAACAAAGGGTCTCTGGAGTATTTGCTTTAATTTAAAAGTTTAAATCTTAAAAGTTATAACGTCGTACTCGTAAATATTAACACTGGAGAAAGAGCGTAATACTACTTTTTTATCATATCATATAATTATTGCTCAATTAACAATAAAACACACCTGCCCTCCTAGCATGACCACCAAAACACGATATGATATAGCGATATATCGACACTAACTGTAAAAATATGATAGATACCGCTATGTCGAATTTTTATTGAAACAGCGATCATATCATCTGACGTCACTGGCACGGTGATTCAACATGGCGACTATATGTATCATATTTTCGATTGGTATCGATATATCGCTATATTATAACATGTTTTCGTGGTAAAACTTAGGAGGCTGGACTGGATGTGACAAAACTGTTCCTCAGACGAATTTTTTCATTTACCACTGTAACTTAACGGCATAGCTGCAAATTGTTAGAAATTATCACTAAACTCTGTCTGAAGATGGCATTGTTAGAATGCCTTACCATAGCTTAAATATACCTACCTGGTCCTTTCAGAGAAATTGTTAAAAAGTAAAACTGAACCAGGAAGGTGTCCGTACACGTCCAGATCCTAGTTCTGTAAACTTCCTTCTGTCAAAGACACCGCGCAAACAACACCTAGCATACTTCAAATAAAAGTATAGTAAGTAGTAAATAAAAATATTTTACAACCTAATGAGATAATCTACTCCTAACAAAACTGGGTTTCAAAACAAACTCTATTAAGATATTCTTAGATTTGCATTAAACCCGGCCCTTTAAAGCTTCTTAGCTCGTGTTGGGAGCGTTAGAGCGTAATTAAAACAATGAAGACTCATTTTTAAGTTGATTATCCAATTTAATTTACATTTGAAATATCACGGAGCCTTACAATAATTAATGGGTGTTAATGGCATTAAATGAATTAAAACTCGCGACACGATCGGATGGATTTGTTCATAGACTATTTGAATGGTAACATAAAAATTATTTTAACATTGAATTTAAATATTACGGTGGGTAATGTGTGTGTTATGGGGCATAATGTAACAAAGCGAGCATTGGTGCAGTCAATACCAGAAAACAAGCAAGCAAAGGGTCAATTCTATACGGATTTAAGCACATGGTATAACGGAACATACGCCGGTCAGTACCTACTATTACAGTACGCTCTGTAACGCCGGTCAATACCCACCTTAAGGAGACTAGCTTTTACATTTCACTTCCAAAAACAGGATTTCCATTCTATTTCTCTTTCTCTTTTGTATTTCAAACAACACATAAGACTATTCTGCTAAATTATTATGATGGACTGTATAAACTACGATGATAGTATTACGTCACAATTAATTGTATTCGTAATCGAAAATCATTAATAGGGAATTCTCAGCAATTCCTATAAAATTATACACAAATCGAAAAAAATATGTTTAAATAAATAAGTTTAATTGATCAAGCATACGTAAACGAGACACAATAGAAATTCTATTGTTATGCGGTCTCATGAGACCGCTTGGATATTAACGGGTTTAAAAAATCTTATATATTGGACTTGTCAACAAAACGAATAAAATCAGCCTAAATGAGAAGGTTTTACTACTAGTAACCATTGAAATGTTAGAGACTATTCACTAGCATCACCAAATTAACCCTACAGTATCAAATTATTGTATTGTCATCCCGATTACACATACCTACAGAGTTTATACAGATACAACATTATGAGATAGGTCTAAAGAAATAAAATTATATCTGTGAATAGTGACCCATTATTTTAGACCGTGCTCCCAGTGGAGTTTCATATGCAAAATATGCACACCTCTTTCTAACTTCTAGAGTTGTTGTCACGCCAAGCTTCAATACGACTGATGTTGCCAGTGATCATAACTGTGGTCAGCTTCCCCTTCCTCGGGTACAGTATTTTTTTCTGGATGATCTAAAAGAACATAGGGTCTTTTCGATATTCCTTAAAATGTGTAGGTAAAATTTCTCGATGATCGCTTGAGTAGACAAACAAAGTTACTTTCGCATTAATTAAATTTAATATTAGTTAGGATTTATAGTTATAATACATAGGCCATAATGACCTATACACATATAGCCAAAAACACTTATTTTGATAAAGTTCCATAATTAAGATAGTAAAGATCAATAGATAGAAATATATATATATATATCTTTTAAAGTACACATACAGCGTTATTTGTAAAACATCAACAACCTCTTAGGGGCTGATTCTGGTGCTCAAATACAACAACTTTTTCATCCCACCATCTCGGAAAGAGTATTTTTAATCTTCAATATCTGAGTGGAAAAGCCGTTTTTATTCTCTAAAGGATAAAGTAAATTGAATTTAGAACATCGTGTGCACTAAGTTTGTGAATTAGTAAAAACATTAAACCTATTTACTGCTACCTCTATGGTGCCGAATATATCATACAACTTTTTTTTAATTTGTTAAAAACTCAGACTCGGAACCTTCTTGGTGTTCTTTTTTCAATTTGCTTTGTACGCGGTTCTTTACGCGGCATTTTTTCACGTCATTGTTAAACCTTATATTAAAAACAAGAAACTTGAAAACAAGTGAAAAAACTATAATGAGTGATTCTAGCGACGAGGAAGATTGTTTGACGCCAACAGAATTGACTGAAACTGTTAATAATGCGCAAATGAGCTTTCTCCCTCAACAATCACGCGAGAAGCATTTAAAACAGTACGATATGTTCAACACGTGGCGACTAGCAAAAGGAGCCAAAACTTTCTCAGAAAACGTTTTGTTGGCATATTTTATAGAATTATCCGAGAACAAGAAAGCAAGCACTCTATGGAGTACGTATTCGATGCTAAAAGCAACAATAAAGATGAAAAAAGACATACAGATCGATACCTATCCTAAATTAGTGGCATTTTTAAAAAGAGCCTCATCTGGTCATCAACCAAAAAAATCGAAGGTTTTCACAGTATCTGATATTGAAAAGTTTCTTAACGAAGCACCCGATTCCGTATATTTGGCGGCAAAAGTAAGTCAGTTGCACATTCAGTATCTACTTAAGTATATTAATCTCAATTAAATCTTATACTTAGTAGATGTTGATGCATAATTATGCGTTCATATCAATTTTATTCATTTATCTACTACAATACTCTTTACGTTACAGGTTGTTCTTATTATTGGAATAAACGGAGCATGTCGAACTAATGAACTAACACAACTTAATGTCAAAAACATTGAGAAACATTCAGATGACTTACTATTAATTAATTTACCTAATACAAAGACAAAAAGAGACCGCAACTTCAAATATCAAGCCTTACGCCCGCCTAACACTCCAATCAATCGATTTTTTCTACAGTATCGCAATGGAAAGTGTGTTAGACAGCCTATGGGTACTAATAAAATTGGCAGTATCCCACGAGAAATAGCAACATTTCTTGAACTTCCAGAACCCCTGTTGTACACGGGTCATTGTTTCCGACGAACTTCAGCCACACTTTTGGCTGATTCCGGAGCTGATCTCCTGTCCCTTAAGCGCCACGGAGGCTGGAAGTCCAATGCAGTTGTAGAGGGATACATAGAGGATTCCATCCAAAATAAGTCTAAAATATGTGAAGGCATCGTAGGAGCCATTACACTGAAAGAGCCTCAATCGGATCCTTGGACTGGCCCTTCTACATCAAAAATAAGCCGTTATGAAACACCTAACCATCTCCCTCTCTCTCCAACATTCACGCCAAGGGAATCCGATGAATCGGTACAACTATTAAGTATGACAGATAGTTTACCGAAAAACAGTACACAAGTGACTAACACCAATATTACAGTACCAAACAAAAATATTACACTCAATTTAAATAACTGTAGCAACGTTACTTTAAAATTTTCTTAATTATACCTTAGTATTGTTATAATTTAAAGATTATTCTGTAATACTTACCTGTCATAATGTAGTAATTAATACCTAAACTGAAATAAAAGTGTACCTATCTTGTGATTGTAAACGTTTTTTTTTTGCATTTAGTCATTTCCTCGCTGAGGTGGAATGAAAAGTTACGTGTTGCACTCGAGTGCAAAGATTTTTCACCTCGTGCTCTTTTGATTCCCTCGCTAACGCTCAGGATTCTAATTTTGAATCACTCGCTGCGCTCGTGATTCAATTTTAGAATCCTTCGCTTGCTCGGTCATTAAAATTGAACACGCGGTTAAAAAGCAACTTTGCACTCTTGTATAACAAATAACTATTTTAAGGGACCAACATTGCAATCGCATAAAAAAATTCACTATAATACCAAATCAGTGGCCCGAGTTAGGGCAGTCACGATTTTTTGTTTGAGATGGGGCATCTGTATACCAAATTAGTGGTAGCTGCCCACAAAAGTCACAAAACATTACTCATATCAAAGCTTGGAATCATAACACGTGTATTCTTTTAGTCAGTATTCCAAGATTTAATTATAAATAGTTAGTCCTACTCGTACATGTAAGAAAAGCTGTTACGTGTATTAAAAACCAAATGCTAAAGCGGGAGATTGTTTTTTTTTGGTGTTTTAAGAATGGTTTGTTACTTCTTTTGCTCTCGCGGCCAGTTTAGCTCCGAGACAGTCCTGTATATTATATTCTAAATTCTTATCCAAAATGAAATAAACAGCTTACTTTTTCTGGCAGTTCAGGTACCTTTTTACCCGAATGCCAAAAGAGGGTAATTGATGGAATATATAATTGAGTCTTATAAAACGTTTTATAGACGTTTAACAAAATTAACCGCTGTTATACACACAGTCACATAATATATAAATTTGTATTCAGTAACGGTATCCCATCCATACTTATTTTGTCATTAAACAATAATTTGTAGTGATTGCGTTCCATCCAGTGAGTACGGTGAGCGACGCATGCGGCTGACAGCATGGGCTTGAGGGCCCTCGCACTGACTTGGAGATCCAATATACCCTCCGAGATCGGACTAGTGATGTGCCTGTGCAGAGTATAATCGTCTTAATCAATTCTTTAAATCGAGGAACCCGAAGCGGCCGTATGAGACCATATAACAATTCAATAACAAACGACCGTCTCGTTTAGTGGTTCGCGGTCCGGACTATAAAGCCAGGCAGTTCCGGGTTAGAATCCCGCATGAGGAAGTGTTTGTGTGATAAGCACAACCGTTTGTACCTAAGTATTATGGATGTTTATAAATGTATTTACGTATGTTTATCCGTTGTCTAGACACCATAGTACAAGCTTTTATTAGTAAGTAATTTTTTTGCTTCAAGCTTTCATCAAGTGTGGGGCTAGATGATGTGATGTGATATGTGATGATGATTGTTGAAAGAATTATTTAATTATTTTATTTCAAATAATTTTGTTTCGTTTTTAGATTAGGAAAAACTATCTATTTCTAAGTAAGGCATCATAAAGATGACCACACATGATCGTGATCGTGTGAGTTGTCGAGTCCAATAATTTGTTTGATCGTTAATATCTTAAATCATTCTATTAGATTAAAAGACAGAAAGGGAAATGAAGAAGAATTTTCACACTAACACACATATTCTGAACCAGAAACCTCCGACCTCTGTTGCCAAGAGGCGAGCACGCCGGACTTTGGTCCCGGGTTCGATTCCTGGTACGGTTGAGTTAGAAAAAGAACTTTTCTATATTATCTCGGGTCTGGGTGTTGTGGAACCTACGGTCGTTGTTTTGCATTTCTATACCACAAATGCTTTAGCTATTATTACAGATTTTTTTATCATTTAAAAATACACGTTGGGCGCCAGTTTTATTAAAAAATATATTTTTCATGTAAATATAGTCAAGGAACTATTCTCGATATGGAGTTAGAACTAGAAAGACGCATCACTACCCGAGCCGTCGAAGGCTCCAAATTTACACGCTGCCCTTCCGCCCGTAAGTGATACCGTCCTATTAAAACGACTCATCGATCTCCGAGGGAAGAACATTTTTCCACGTCCTTACTTACACCCTTCACCGATTTCGTGGAATAAATCAAAACAGTAAACTGCTATTTTATACATGTATTTTAAAGAGCATTATATTTTTTTAACTTCCATTTATGTAAGTCTCGTCACCAGATAAGTTTGATAGAAGTATTATTATTTTACTAACAGTTTCATTGGGAAAAAAGCGGCCAAGTGCGAGTCGGACTCGCCCATGAAGGGTTCCGTAGCAGCAAGTAACATAATATAAAAGTTCTTGTAGTTCGTTGTACTTTGATCAATGTTTTAATAGTGTAAATTGCGGTTTACGAAAAAAAACTACTTACTAGATCTCGGACCAATTTTCGGTGGAAGTTTGCATGGTAATGTACCTACATCATATTGTTTTTTTAGTTTTATCGTTCTCTTATTTTAGAAGTTACAGGGTTAGTGTGTCCCCACACATTTTACCACTTTGGAAGTGACTCTCGCGCAAACTATTCATTTTAGAAAAAAATGATATTAGAAACCTCAATATCATTTTTGAAGGTCTATCTATAGATAACCCACACGTATGGGTTTGATGAAAAAAAAATTTTTGAGTTTCAAAATGTTTTTTTTTGTGTGAAAATCTTAATGCGGTTTATAGAATACATCTACTTTCCAAGTTTCAACAATATAGTTCTTAAAGCTTCGGAAAGAGTGGCTGTGACATGCGGACGGACAGACAGACAGACAGACATGATGAATCCATAGGGGTTCCGTATTTTGCCATTTGGCTACGGAACCCTAAAAATAGGCAACTTTCAACAGTTAGTGTGCAGTCCGCCATGCCTGAGGGCCTGCTTGTCTTATGTTCTTAGTTTTTATCGTTGTATGATTAGTCGTATTTATGAATACATATATAGTTTTAAACCCGTTTTTTTACTTAAACTTATATTAATGCCTTATCCGCTTGCATTTTGAACTGTTTTATGTGTGTTTAATAAACAGTTAAGCACAACTTTTAGTGTTCATAATCTATTATCTTTCACAGGACAAAGGCTCAGTAAAAAAATTATAGCGGCCTGCTGAAGTAAATTATGACGTTTTTATAGGGCACCTGGTTTGCAATACATTAACTAGGACATTAGATATCCCTACAAATAAACGAGCAATGGCGGTTTATGGTTCATAAAGGCTTAGTTGGCAGTAAATAGTGAAGTGTTTCCGCGGAGTGTTACTGAAGTGGACATGATGAATTTAGCCGTAAAACCACAGTTGAGGTAGATACAGAAGACTCACACCCCACTGTAACCTGCTATTCGATTCTCTGTTGTATAAGTTAAGGAACCCTCGCACACTACAGGCTTTTGATCGGCTGACAGTTGGATCGGTTTTAATATTACTATGAATATTGGTCGATTACAAATCTTTTAGGGTGCGCATTCACCAGAGGCCCAACTCCCGTAATTTGACAATAGCCGCAATCCGATGTCGATCCGCTCCCAGTACATTACGATCACAAACGGTATTTTCGTAAACTTTTAATTTGACGTAAAATTATCAAAACTTTCCCAATACGACTGAAAATGGAGAAAAAAATTATCTAATTTTGTTTTTTTCCATTTTCAGTTGCATATTACGAACTGGCGTTAGCGTTTTTCAGGTTTACGAGAATACGATTTGTGATCGTAATGTCACTGAGAGCGGATCGACACCGGATTGCGGTTATTGACAAATTACGGGAATTGGGCTTCTGATGTGTATCCATTGTGATTAAAAGACCGACACAACAATATTCTGTGGAATATATTCAGTCGATTGTTGCGTCGGCCTAAGACATCATTGCAACACCTATGCCTGCGTCTCAAGTCAGAATTTGGTATATTCAGATTGAGTACCTTCTGCGCTCTGAATGGCGAAACTGTAGACCATTAATTTAGTGAAAATCAGCAAAGGCTGGTTTCTGATGTAACCGATTTTAGGCACAGGTTTACGGCTATATAGAAATGAGCCTACTTTATAGTTATTGAGGTAGGATGATGTATTCGAGTGAAATTGGATTGGTATAAACAACAGGTAGATAGCCAATACTTAGATACTTTGTAGCGTTTGTAAGAAATTGGCTCTACTCATGTACCTTAGTTTTGCAATTGTGAAGTAGTGCTTGAAGATTGAATATTATAGTTCCACATAAGAACAAACTACTAATAATTTAATACACTTACGAAATCTTACATGTAATCATGTATTTTATTGTAAGTAATGTAAAGTCTATACGAGTCTTGGTAACACTTCATGAATTTCACAATGAACTTTTGCGCTTACCAAGATCTTTTACAGCAGTATTTCTTCAACCTTTTTTTGATTTTTCTAGAGAGTTTAAAGTAAAAACAACACTACTAATGTACTGTATAAAGCGTTCATGATAAATTATACTTTAAGATAATAATATAATGTGGTCTTTGGTCTATTAGAGTGTAGAGACATCATCAGGGGGTAACCATGAACTCTTACAAAACCAACTTTGTTTGGCTGCACTTTGATATGAGATTATATGTTAGGTCACGTGATTTGGTACCATGATCTACGTAAAACAATCTTGTATAAGGCTGGGAAAGACCGAATGGTATGTAAAAATAGTCTATGCGTTGCAAGTGGTCCGAATCGTCATAATTAAATTAACAAAATGTCAGTGAAATAAATAAATACCTATTCTTGCGTACTAAATTTGTCAAAATATTAAAGAAAATGTATTTTGCTTCTACTAGGAGGCATGTCAGCAGCGCTGAAAATTATTCTATCGTAGATATCACCTTTACTAAATGAGCTACGACTGAGCTCTGAGTTTTTCATAAATGTTTCGGAACAATGCATTGTCCGATACTAACCTACTTAGTGCAATGGTGTCTTGACAGTACTTATTAGAAAAAAGTAAAAGTCATTATTTGTTGTCAACATTCATAAATAATTTATTTTACTTTAGAAATATGAATTACAGGAATACAAAATAATATTTTCAGTTAGTAAGAAATGAGATTAGAAAATGGTTTAATGAAACATCATAACAATCATTCAAATTGTATTATGTACGAGTACGTAGAACAACGTCGATTCACAATATTTTTATAGTAATAGTTTTATTGCAGATTATTTTCAAGAAAAATACAATCAAAGCATTCAAGTTTTAAGTAACCCCTGGTACTAAAGGAGAACAAAGCTTATGCTGGGCAATGATTAGGAACGCAGGAAACTGTAAGCTGTGTAAATAAAAATTCGATGCACAGAGCATACAAGTGTACCTATACTAATAGTAGTTTCATAAAATCATTGCAAAACGCCAATTGACACAAATAAATAGTGAAATAAATATGTACGCTTTATTATAGTACTATCTAGTTTTAATAAGAACCCGGTAGTTAAATAGGTTGTTAAAAAATCCCGATTGATAGCTACTCAAATGAGTAGTTAAATTCATCGTATAGAATTCAAATCGTCTTGCGATACTCACTTATTTGCGACTCAAGAGGAGTCTGTCTTACTATGCTCTTAAATACATTCTCCGCTCCAGTCAGTTTCCAAAGGTATAGGAAGCGGGGTGCGACATAGTCCTATCTGAACCAGGAAAAGACCAAGGGACGTTTTCCTTATAGCTATCGACCCATCACATTATTTAACACATAGCAAAGCTGTTTATTTAATTGATTTTTATATTACCTTTTTTTAACTGCGTTTTGGCAAATGAACGTTTGAATTTGAATTTGATCTTAATAATGGCAATACATACTATTGCCATTACTAAGAGTAATACTTAGTAAATATAATTAATATTTTTTTAAAGAAAATTTGTATCTCGTATGTATACCGTGTGGGGACGGCCGTAAAGAATACTCTTCCCCACCGCCAATAGGAGGCGTGTCGTAAGAGGCGACTCATTCCTGTAGAACGAGACGGGCAGCAGCGTCTGCCTGCGAAATGTTATAAAAAACTGCGCTCGCCAACCCGCCTGCCAAGCGTGGCGAGTATTGGCAATCCCCCCCAATGAAAACCATTTGGGGAGGCCTGTGTTCAGCAGTGGACGTCCATGGCTGAAATGATGTATCTCGTGTTTAATATAGTACGATAGTACGAAGGATGCAAGTCCGTCTTGCACTTGGTCGGCTTTATAACGTTACTAACTTGCTACCTTATGTCTAAATGTACTTAATTAACTTGAGATTTTACCAAATATGTAAAGAGCGTACTTTATAGGTACAAGTAAGTAAAGTAAAATGCAGTAAGATAAAGTGGCAGTGGGCCAGCCATATCTATCGCAGAACCGATGAAAGGTGGACTAAATTGAGTGGAGACCACGCCACGGTAAACGTAGTGTTGGACGTCCCCCAGCACGATGGAACGATGAGCTTAGGTTAGGAAGATGGCTGGAAGTGGCTGTAGATCGTGCTCTTTGGGGGAGGCTTACGTCTAGCTGTGGAGTGCAATAGGCTAACATGATGGTGATGATGGTGACTTTTTAGGTCAATAGCTTACCTATTTTTAAAATATTATATTTGCTACTGCCTGCAACTTTGTCTACGTAGACTTATATTAGTAGAATAATCGTCCCACGGTAACACAAAAAACCTTGTGTTGGGCTAGATCAATACCCATGCATGTGTGCCTTTCAGCTAATTAAGTTTAGCCGTTAAAGCGTGATTGAGAAACTAAAGTATTAACTGTTATATTTATAATAATAATTAGTAAAGGTATGATTTGGATCTTGGCAGTCGCTGCCCATCATTGCGAATGCACCGGTCTGTGTCTGATACCGGCGGCTCTGTCGCGCTGGCGGGGAGCGTGGTCTTCTCGCCTGCCGCACAAGAAATCCAACAATTGACAACAAATTAAACGCAAATCTAAACAATGTTTTTTTTGTCATTTATTCAATGCACAAACAGGGTTTAATGTTTTAGGTTTACATAAAACTTTTTACGTTTACGTTTAGTTAACCCGTCCTCGATTCAGAACCGTTCGGTAACTAATTGTCCACCAGACGATCACGTGACACTTATGATTCAACAGGATTTAACATTAGTGTCACGTGGTTTATCGGTTGACAATTAACTCTCGAAGGGTTCTGTATCGGGGGGTCACAGAAACCAGACAATGGAAATTTTATTGTTGGCCACATGTAGGTGGTTTGAGCTTAGAAAATGTAGTTTACAAAAGACCTATACTCAGTGCCTACAATAGGATCTGATGGAATATTAAGAACATAAACATATTTGTTTACCTATGTCCCTCTAATTACTTGCTTGACTTTTAAAGTACTTAGTGGCGTTTGATACGTTTATTATTTTCATTTATTTTTATTATGATAGTAAGTAAACTTGTGCGTTTCAAAATAACAGGAAAGAAATTAAAATATCCCCTAACAGCAAGGCTTTAAATAACTTAAGTAAAGACTCTACAACTAAATGTAACAGGGAGAACAACCCGGGGTCACGTATCTATGGTTTAAGATTTGATGAGCACTTCAGGCGCACTTTCGTACCTACTTGTAAGTTTGCTCTGCAGCAGGCCCCTAATTGAGCAGTTTTGGATTAAGTGCCACTTCATTACGTAATTAAAATGTATCAATACCTGTAAAAATAAAATGTTTAGCTAATGCTCGCAGATCCGTATTCATTGGTTTGAAACAAAAAAGAAGTAGGTTGGCAAGATAGCTTCTCCCTTGGGAACCTTATTGTATATTCTCAAAATAAAAGTCGTATATTAGGTCGTGATGTATTTTATACGCCAAATTGAATGTAGTTTTAAGACAAAAAGCTCGTTTTTGCTCCTGCTGTTCTTATCCGGGGTCTAGGATCTCATTATAATAAAATAATAATCACTTTCTCTGGAAAAATTAAACACTACGATACCACTCGCAAAAGACGTGAAATGCGTGCCTGATTTTGCAGAATACAATTTTAATGTCAAGACATTTGCTCCAAGGTGCAATTACTACGATTTAAACAACGTAATTTCATCATCTTTTTCTTCTTCCTCTTCAGCATATGTTTTGTCCACTGTTGGACATATGCCTCCTGAAGCTCTCTCCAGCTAGCTCTTAGTGTGGCGATTCTTGTCCAGGCCGGTCCTGCCGTCTTTGCAATATCGTCCGACCATCTTGCTGGTAGTCTGCCCACACTTCGTTTTCTTGTGCGGGGTCTCCAGAGCAAGACCTTGTGGTTCCATCTTTCGTCGTCTCTACGGCATACGTGGCCTGCCCATTGCCCTTTCAGTCGTGCCACCCTTTTGCCACGTCGGTAACTTTGGTGCGCTGGCGGATTTCATAAAAATGAATAAATATTTTTATGTTTTTATCAGTTCTTGATTTTAAAATTTCCGCGTGTCAAACCTTTGACAACTGTCATACTATTAGCATTGATCAAGTAAACTATTAGAAGCTGACCTAAGAGAGTGCGCGCACGGGAGACTTTTGTCGCTGGGACAAAAAAGTTTTTGTCTCTGTCACGTCGCGTCTCCAAAGAGGGGTGCGCGGAAGAAGGAGACAGAGACGAAATTTATAAAAAAATTCGAAGCGTCATTCGCTTGTATGTAGAATACATGGAGAGCAGTGCTGCCTGCTGTGGGATAAATAAGCTAGATTCACGATATTTTGGAATGTAATGCAATAGAAAAAATCATAATGTATCGCACCATAAATCTACGAAAATCCGTGACATTTTGGTCAGATAAGTAAAAGATAATTTTATGAAATTTTAATCTGTGTATTTGAATACATTTTACCTTTATTTGGACAACTTTGACTCTGACATCATCATCATCATCATCATTTCAGCCATAGGACGTCCACTGCTTAACATAGGCCTCCCCCATTGACTTCCAGATTGGCCGGTTGGAAGCGGCCTGCATCCAGCGTCTTCCTGCGACCTTTACCAGGTCGTCTGACCACCTTGTGAGTGGACGTCCTACGCTGCGCTTGCCGGTACGCGGCCTCCATTCTAGAACCTTTCTGCCCCATCGGCCATCAGTTCTACGTGCTATGTGCCCCGCCCACTGCCACTTCAGCTTGCTAATCCGTTGGGCTATGTCAGCGACTTTTGTTCGTTTACGGATCTCTTCATTTCTGATGCGACCTTGAGCTTTCTTATGAGGCCCATAGTGAGAGGCCACGTTTCAGTTCCATATGTCATCACTGGTAACACACACTGGTTGTAGACTTTCGTCTTGAGGCACTGAGGTATTTTGGACGAGAAGACGTGGTGTAGTTTCCCGAACGCTGCCCAGCCGAGTTGGATTCGACGATTGACCTCCTTCTCAAAATTGGATTTACCCAACTGGATAACTTGCCCTAAGTAGACATATTTGTCAACAATATCGAGAGTAGAGCTCCCAACGGATACTGGGTAGGGCGCAACATGGGCATTCGACATGAGCTTGGTTTTGTCCATGTTCATTCGCAGGCCTACTTGTTGGGAGACTCGAGTAAGGTCATCGAGCATTGTGCTGAGGTCTTCAAGCGATTCTGCCATGACCACAATATCGTCGGCAAACCGAAGGTGAGTGATGTACTCGCCGTTGATGTTGATGCCAAATCCTTTCCATTCCAGGAGCTTGAAAGCGTCTTCCAATGCAGCGGTGAACAGTTTCGGATATATAACATCTCCCTGTCTTACGCCTCGTTGCAGAGGAATCGCCTTCGTGCTCTGCTCCTGTACTCGGACCGACATGGTGGCGTTTTTGTATAAACACTTCAACACCTCGATGTACCGATAGTCAATATGGCACCGCTGGAGAGACTGTAGCACTGCCCAGGTCTCGATCGAATCAAAGGCCTTCTCATAGTCCACGAACGCTAAGCATAGTGGCAAGTTATACTCCTCGGTCTTCTGTATAATTTGCCGCAGCGTATGGATGTGGTCTATGGTACTAAAGCCTTTTCGGAAATCGGCTTGTTCGGGAGGCTGGAAGTCATCGAACCTACGCGCGAGACGATTCGTGATGACTCTCGAAAACAGCTTGTAGACATGACTTAGAAGTGAGATGGGTCTGTAATTCTTCAATAAGGTTTTATCTCCTTTCTTGAAGAAGAGCACCACCACACCCCTGTTCCACGCCTCCGGCGTTATTCCCTCGAGCAAGACGGAGTTGAAGAGTCTCTGAAGGACTTTCAGTATCGGTGTTCCACCCGCATTCAGAAGCTCTGATGTGATTCCGTCATCACCCGGCGCCTTGTTGTTCCTAAGCTGTTTGAGGGCCATCCTAATCTCGTATAGGCTGATGTCCGGGATATCTTCGGTATAGTGTCGGGTCAGCTTAGCTCTTGGATCTTCGGCTGAGCTACTTACAGGACTTGACTCTGACAGCAGGATAGTAAATTTTTTCATACTAAATGTAAGTGAAAAATCACTTACTAGTTTCGGAGAAAGATGGTTCGTATTGCTGCTCTTTAGGGTATGTGCTCGATGCTTGTGCAGTAAGTACTGCAGTAATTTAGTTAACAAAAACTTGTAATTTTAAAAAGTAATCAAGTAACATGATTTAAACTTTTGAGCCGTATATTCTGTTCTTTTACTAGTAAAATCTAGATTTGGTAGTTACAAATACAGTAATTTTGTTAACTGGGGATGCGATAACACGATAATTTTGCAGTAAAACTAGGATAATTCTTAACCTATGAATCTGGCAACACTGGCGGAGAGACACAATTTTGTCCAATGTTTTACATTGGTTTTTATTTCGAAATTTCGATGGTCTTAGAAAAAGTTGTATTTGAGCACCAAAACAAGACACTGAGTATTTGGATTTACATGTTGTTTAATTATTTTTATTTGTGAGGTCTAGAACCCAGAGCCGTAAAACCCTGTATTTAAAAAAAACAAAGACACAATTTTGTCAACCGTGCTGGTCGGCGAACAAAAATGTCTCCCAGTTGTAGCGTCGCAACGTGCGCGCACCTCCATACTTAACAGAGGACTTGATATGAGAGACAAAAACGTCGCAGCGACAAAAGTCTCCCGTGCGTGCACTCTCTTAGTCAAACCTATCAATCAGTTCCGAAACTGAGTCTCAACATTAGTCAAAATTTATAGCTCAAATAGCTCATTGTTTGGAAATAGTTTTGAGCCATGTAAAAATGTCTAGCAATTGACAATTAATCTCAATTTTAAAAAGCCGTATAGCCATCGCTTAATTGCATTACCTCTCGCCTTTATTATTTTTATAAAAGAGTAGATTATTCCGTTCTCTTTTCCACAATTTCATGTTTCGGACAACTGTCTCATTCTTTTAATAGCAACAAAGAATTTCTAGGTAGGTGTTCGTAGTACTTAAACATTCCCTGGATGGCAATGACATTAGGCCATAGACTTCGGAGATAAAAAATTGAAAGAGACGAAGTTATCTGTTGTCAGTGGTTTTAAATATTGCGTCTCTTTTCTTCTCAAAGCAATTAATAGACAAAACATCCAAAACATTCGTTCTTTTACATCCCTAAACAAAACCTAATTATGTAGTTCATGGTACAAATTCAAAACAAGCTCAAATCAAAATCTCGAAGCAGCATAATTGCTTTTACAATTTTGTAGCAGCCAAGCAAAGTATCATTATTAAAATTAGAGATCTATATGTTACAGTTAAAACCCATTTTTCGTTAGAACTGGTTTTCCCTAGTTAAAATTAGTTATTACTTAATGCCTTTGTTAATACTAGAAATAATCAGTTAAAACTAGAATTTACCACTGACATATTTGATTTTCAGATAAAACTAGTTGTCACATCGAGCTATAGTTAAAACTAGCGCTAGAAAAACGGATTTGGGATTGAAAACAAGATATAAGTTTTAAAAATATTTATTGAAAATATCTAAGATACTGAGAACCAAATAATAATAGTCTAAGACTAAAGGAACATTTTAGAGAACATTGACTTAAATTTATTTGCCAAGATGACTATATTAATTGTAAGTAGGTAAATAAAATAATCAAATAAATCAACAGAACACAACCATAAAATTTTAAAAAGAAACTTTGCCCTAGATAGCTAACGTTCGTCAAAATGACGACTACGTAACAAATATCATCCTGTCTCTTTCTAATTATTGTGCGTACGGTTTTGTGCTTTCGCGCCAACTTAGTGACCACTAGACTACGCCGTGTGATGGTCGTGTTTAGCCGGTAAGTAATTTTGTTTACGAGATATTGGGTGCATGCTCGTCATTTTGACAAATAGTTAGCTTTTATGTAACTTTTGTTTCTTTGTTATGTTTTATGCTGTGTGTTGATTTTGCTTTTATTTCTTTTAGTTATTACATAAATTGTGAAAAATGGCTACGAGGTCGATTATCACTGACGAAGAAATAATTCGTGCATTAGAAAATGAAGATTGTGGTGAGGATTGTTCTTCTGGAAGTGAAAATGAAGACGACTTATTGGTCGACGACGTGCAGAGTGATATTCACGATGAACCTTCTGACAATGATGAAGTACATGAAAGGTCACCTTCAGAAGTTCTTCCAGTTTGTGAGTCTCATGAAGATTCTACTTTATCAGAGTCTAACCTTATTATAAACTTGACTCAAGCTAACATTCGAGGCAAAAATCGTCATGTGTGGTCAACACAAAAAGGCCATGCTTCTTCTCGAACCTCTGCAATAAATATCGTCCGCACGGCTAGAGGGCCAGGTCGTTCACTCAAAAATATTACAAGCCCTTTAGATATATTCCGTTCCTTTATGACTGATGAAATTTGTGAGGAAATTTTGAAGTGGACTAATGCTGAATTTTTTATAAGAAAAGAAATGTATGAGACGGTCACATCTACCCAAAAGAACGTATGCAAAGAGGAACTCGATTCTTCATTTGGCGTTTTAATATTGGCTGCCGCTTTGGATGATAATCACCTCACAAGTGATGAATTGTTCAACACAGCTTTTTGTGGAACATGATACATCTCGTGTATGAGTCGAGAAAGATTTGATTTCCTTATAAGATGTCTCAGGTTTGATGATAGGGCTGTAAGAATTCAAACTATTCAGTCTGGTCCATTCACGCCGATTCGAAAAATATGGGACTTATTGATAAATCAATGTCGAGAAAATTACATTCCTGGAACCAACGTAACCATCGATGAGCAATTGCTGGCATTCCGTGGTCGCTGCAAATTTAAGATGTACATCCCTAATAAGCCAGCTAAATACGGACTGAAAATTGAGATGATGTGTGACAGTGGGACCAGATATATGATTGATGCTATGCCGTATCTTGGAAAAGGTACAAATACAGGAGGAGAACTCCTTGGTGCGTATGTTGTCAAGGAATTAACGAGAAGTATTCATGGCTCTAACAGAAATGTAACCACTGATAATTGGTTCACATCTGTTCCATTAGCTAAACAACTGCTGCAACAGCCTTACAAACTAACAATAGTTGGAACGTTGCGTGCTAACAAAAAAGAAATACCAGAAGAATTTAAGAATAACCGAGAAAGAGCGGTTGGAACGTCTATGTTCTGTTATGATGGGTCATTAACACTTTTATCGTTCAAACCGAAACCAAGCAAGATGGTATATTTGTTGTCCTCGTGTGACGAAGAGGGCACAGTGAACCAAACAACGAAAAAGCCATCTATGATAGAGTTTTATAATGCCACAAAAAGTGGAGTGGACACATTTGATCAAATGTGTGCACATATGTCATGCAACCGTAAGACCAACCGGTGGCCTATATGCATATTCTATGATATGCTCAGTATAGTGAATATCAACTCTTACATCATCTATTGCCATAATGTTTTGATATCTGGAGGTAAGCCACTGTCACGAAGGGGATTTATGAAGAAATTGAATTGCACTTGCACTTGTTGAATCAGGTTACATCTCGCGACCAATCGGAATAAAGTACGATGATCAGGTGATGCTTCGCAGCCAATCAGAATAAGGTATGATGAACTCTAACCTCGGTCGGAACAGTTTTTACTGACTCACTTCGGAAAAACGCGTTTTGTCTTGCAGAAACTAGTTTTAACTGATATTCGATTCAGACATTAGTCAATTCTAGTATTAACAAAGGCATTAAGTAAAAACTAGTTCTAACTAGGAAAAACGCGTTCTATCTACTAACTAGTTTTAACTGTAACATATACATATAATTCATTTATTTCTTAGATTTTGTTACTGTTTTTACAGTATTCATTCAGAAATTAAGAAATCAATGAAATGTCTGCTATGACCATTTTCCATACCAATAATTTTGACTTAAGAAATCAATTTGTACCTGTCATTAGTGTCAAAATAAACGTCATTTGTATGGAATTGAGTGAATGATATAAACAAAATTGTATGTTGTCAAAATCGATGAAACAAGATTGTTTTTACGACCTCATGGTACCAAATTGACGGATGGTCGTAATTTGAGATTGTTTTAAAAGTTTATGGTTACCCCCCAGGTTGACAAATATTGTTTACAGCATCTGTGACATTGTGTTGGTAAGTTACCGACATCTAATTAAATATTTTAGACAACAAACTTGCGTAAAGTAACTGCTACTGAGCGGGCGACAATGCGTGGATAATATAAGCTACGGTTTTTGTAAGTCCTTGTTATTAAAAAGTTTATAACTTACTACACAAAGTAATTTACTTCTTTATTTAAAAGCTTTACTTTATTATGTTTTTGTGCTTCATACTTCTGTATGAAGCACAAAAACATAATAAATTTCTATGGGAGCCTTTCCGTCCGACTCGACAATGCCCTTTTCTTAGAGACGTTACCTAACCATTTATACACTTCCAAGGGACCGTAGACTTACAGAGTATTTAAGAATTAATTTCAACCTTATGCCCTGGAGGATATATATGTTTAAGACGATAAACTGGAAGAGACAATGCATTAATATTATCGACGAGATATCTCAGACTTGCGATAAGCAAACGCCGAAACGATTAAAGACCTACATCACATGTTAGACGACTCAGCTGAATCTTCCCAATGCGTCGGTCTCCGGATGAACCTTTGTAAGACAAGGTTACGTTCAATGGACATGTTACTCCGGGACTGTTGGCTGTTTACCTCGGGTAAACATTGCAGTTAGGTAAAAACACTTCAAGAGACTTTTGTTCGTTTACGGATCTCCTCATTTCTGATTCGACCTCGCAAGGAAACACCAAGCATAGCCCTTTCCATAGCACACTGTGCGACCTGTAGTAAACGAACAAAAGTCGCTGACATAGCCCAACGGATTAGCAAGCTGAAGTGGCAGTGGGCGGGGCACATAGCACGTAGAACTGACGGCCGATGACCGGCCGACAGAAAGGTTCTAGAATAGAGGCCGCGTACCGGCAAGCGCAGCGTAGGACAAGGACAAGGTGGTCAGACGACCTGGTAAGGGTCGCAGGAAGACGCTGGATGCAGGCCGCTTCCAACCGGCCAATCTGGAAGTCAATGGGGGAGGCCTATGTTCAGCAGTGGACGTCCTATGGCTGAAATGATGATGATGATGATGATGACTTCAAGAGAGAAACTCACAGCATAATACAGCTAGGCTTGGCAGTATTTGGAAAACTTCGTCGAGGGTTTTAATGGCCAATCCCTCAAAGTCTGAAGACGAAAGTCTCCAACGAATGCGTACTGTCTGTCATGACGTACGGAGCCGAGACTTACAAACTCACGGTACGACTAGTACACCAATTTAAAGTGGCTTAGCGAGGTATGGAAAGAGCTGTGCTCGCGATTTTTCTAAAGGATAAATTCAGAAATGCGGATATCCCACAGAAAACTAAAGTAAAATATTTGACTAAATGTGGCCGTATGTTTTATTGCGTTGACTTAAAAAGACTGATTATTTTGCTAAGGGGCCGTAAACTTAGTATTTGATATTAATTTCAACTTTTGTCTACATAAGTAGCCCACGTCAGTCCACTGCTGGACATAGGCCTCTCCTAATAGCAATGCACGACACTGAACCCGATTCTAAGCAATTAGTAATTATCAATATATTATTTTTGTTAATTTAATATAATGATATGTTTTTTAACCTACTTTCGTCCGGCTTGTTTGGAGCGCGAACGGACCAGACGGTCGTCAATAACATTGAAAGAACTCTCAATGTACGAGCCCGTCTCTTTTTCTCGTAATTGCCCGGTTTTTTTAACCTCACCCCAAGAGTTTGTGAGTATTAAATTAGTATATTTTCTTACTCGAGGTTCGCCATCTCTGTCTGAGACAATTATCCTAACCCTCGATTACCCGGTGCAGCTAAATTTAATTGTGTTTGGCTTAAGTCACCCCAGGCTAACCTTTCTTCTTGATTGCCGCCTAAATAGACTATCAACGGGGTTGCCAAGATGCCTGATTAGACGGAGCTCTCGGTGTTTTAGTGGGGTTATTAAGTAGGTAGATTGGATGATAATTAGTATGCATATTTTAATTAAGTAAGTATTTACCTTTATATGAGACGACTGATATAGTGGCACAGTTCAAATTATATCATTATCACCATAGGACATCCATAGCTGAATATTGGCCCCCCAATGACTTCCAGATTGGTCGGTTAGAAGCGGCCTGCATCCAGCGGCTTCCTGTAACCTTTACCATGTAGTCTGTCTACCTTAACGGTGAACATCCTACGCTGCGCTTGCTGGTACGTGGCATCCATTCAAGAACCTTTCTGCCGCATCGGCCATTAGGTGTAAGTGCTATTTGCCCCGCCCATAAGGGCAGTATATAGTATATAGCTGCCATGTGGCAGTACATAATAAGTAAGTAATCTATGACTGCCACTTTATCTTGCTAATCTGTAAGGCTATGACAGCGACTTTGTTCGTTTACGGATCTTCTTCTGATTCGATCTAGCAAAGAAGCACCGAGCATAGCCCATAGCACACTGTGCATCCTTTTTGGTTCGGGTCAATTCAGAAAACAATTTTTTAAATTTTTTTTTGAGAAACTAATATATTTATATAAATATGCCCAGGTTCGGGTGTGCTGGGAGACGCCGATGGCAAAATTCACTGTTCGGCGAGGTGCCACATTGTACCTAACAAAAGGATATTTATTCTTTACTTCGAGATCATGAAAATTAGAATGTTGTCTGACTATTATTTATGAAATAGAGTTATCTTTATTGATACATTCATATAAAATACACATATTAAATGATAGAATTAATAAAATAAAATAATTTAATTAATAAAACGCAATAAAATAAATACAGAAATAATAGCTAAAACATTGCATAAATTTTAATACAAAATTCATTTTGAGACCATCTTGGGCACCATTCCACAGCAACTTTAAGATTATTCAATTCTGTAAAGGCGATGGCTTTTAAAACTTATTTTTTCTCCAAATAGTGTCTATGAATTATTAACCGACTGGTTAAGTAAAATAACGATTCATTTAGTATTTAAATATTATCATCATCATCATCATCATCATATCAGCATATTGCAGTCCACTGCTGGACGTAAGCGCCCCAAAGAGCGCCAAAGAACACGATCACCCGCCTTTTTCATTCAGCCATCTTCCTAAGGTCGTCGGTCCATTGAGCTGGGGGGCGTCCTACACTACGTTTGCCAAGGCGCGGTCGCCATTCGAGAACCCGTTTACTCTACCTTTCATCGGTTCTGCGACAGATGTGGCCCGCCCCCGCCACTTTAGCTTGCTACATTTTTAAACTATGACCATTACTTTGGTCTGCCGCCGGATAACCTTGTTTTGAATTTTATCCCTTAACGAAATTCCAAGCATAGACCTTTCCATAGCCATTTAAGAATATTAATCCATTATCTTGTTACCATGAGCCATACCATACCATAGTTGTTTGGGGCTAGATAGATATTATTGTGGTTATTAGAAGAATGTACGTTTTTATTCATATTCCTAATTACAAATTAAGCAAACGAAAAGTTACAAGTTGTAACAACAGTATCGTTACTTAAGTACAAAGACAAAATTCGTTATTATATAAAACCTAGGCTGGTTAAAATCGCCTCTCCGTTTCAGTCCCGTGGGGCTTATTGGAAATTCCGAAGTATCATTTAGAAAACGATTGGCGACAAACTTTGCATTTCGGGCCTTCACGCTCTGATACTGTTAATCTTACATTTAAAATGGAAGCTAAAAAATTCCCGAATAGACAACTAATCAGCGTATTTCCATTTTTCACATCCAGCGAGAAAAAAGATTTAACATCTGATCGTCTGGGGTCTGTTTTTAAATTCGCCCTCAAATCGCTAGTGTTATTGAGCGGACAGCGTTATTACAATTTTTTTACAGAAAAATGGTGTGGTGATTTGGATATAATGATACCTAAGTGATTTTCATCAGTCATATAAGTAAAAGATAAATCGAAAAAAACAGGCTGCTATGTCCTAAAATAAATAGGTCTAGTTGGTATTGATTAGTTATTGTCATTAAATCATCAATCATTATCTTAAGGGACAGAGCTATAAGGTTATTTTCTTATTTTTCCATATTCCTAAAAATTCACGGCGCTTGTGCAAAAATGAGATTTATGTTTAGCTTTTGTTTTTTTATAGTACCTCCAATTTTCGTATTTTATATTTTACTAGCTGTCCCGACAAACTTCGTACCGCTACTTCTTTTTTTTGTGAATTTTTCGGATTTTTTTAATATAAGTCTGGCCATAAATACTGTTACAATTAAAAATAAACAAAATATTAAATTTGAATTCGGAATCTCATTTTTATATGATTGTTCATTGCGTTCTTTCATTTTGGCGCCAATACATCGTACAATATTTTGCGATATTTAAAATATGGAGTGGGGTGATAAAGAGAACCGAATCGCTGCAATGTGATTGCATTACACAAAGTAGGTATGGAGCCAAATGAAATTTTGAAAACTTTCCATACGCTTGGTATTAGTAAAATGTTTGTGTACCGGGCTATTAATAAGTACAATGAGACCTCCTCTGCTTGTGACATAAAGAGATCTGGCCGTAATAATAATGTTGTATTGTCATCTATTTTACTTAAGCATGCAAAATTTCAGGCCAATCAGAAACCAGGAAATAGATCTCATTTAACTCGCTAGATTTGTTATCAAACAGACACGAGACACCGAGAAAGGTGAAACTTGTCAAGATGAATCAAACGATCTCAATTTCGGTGAGGTACTCGTAGCGTCATTTTACTTTTATTAAAGAGTGAGTACCTATGGCCACCTTTTGGCTCCATCATCAGATCAGCTCCGTGTCATTATAATATTGCGTTGTCATCCGATTTAATTATTTAAGCATGCAAAATTTCAGGTCAATCACAAACCGGGGAAGTGGAACTAATTTAACTCGCAAGATAACAGACAAACACCGGGACAGGTGAAACTAAAATAAAAGCTTGAAAAACAACACAATCTTGAAGTCG
Source organism: Anania hortulata (assembly GCA_963576865.1). Lineage (NCBI taxonomy): Eukaryota > Metazoa > Arthropoda > Insecta > Lepidoptera > Crambidae > Anania > Anania hortulata. The sequence continues at coordinate 8,604,621 of OY756408.1, read as the reverse complement.
TGTTGAAGTAATACTTACTGTTACACGGCTAAAGGAGTTTATAGTTATTTAAGTCTCGTAAGTTTTACCTAGTTAAAAAAATCGACCAGACGCTCTTTAAAAAATGTAAGAAAATACGCGCATCATTCTAAATACTTAACAAATTTTCTTCTCAAACGATATTTTTAATAATTTAGGGGCAAAAAATTGGGTATTTTAAAGCACACCACTTACTTACCTATTCCACTGCGCACATAGAAGTTTATAAACGATTTTCTTTGCTTTGTCATTTATCCGTAATACCTAGAATTTAAAAAAGTGTATGCTAATTCCTAAATCATTTTTTTCATTTTGTCTGCTCTCAGTTTTTTATGTTGTTTTTGAAACAATGGATCATAAGCACTCTTCAGTTTCATCTTTACGCCACTTCACTTCGTTCATGTTCTCCTTAACAGAGTAAAAGTTTTGTAATCTTAAATAATCTTCATACCAACTCAACAAGTACTTAAATCTTCTAAGCCACACAAAATCACAAATACGCAGTAAAATCAGAGATCTTAAAACACCAGAATATACCTACACCTCATTGAATGCAAAGCTATTGTGTAAACAAAACACACAGGCTTATAAATTCTGCCCCCAAAGTTTTGATATAAGCTGCATCAGAATGGGGCTTAACGTGTTCTTAAATGAAGTAAGTAACCTCAGAATAAAGCAGTATATATATGTAAGAAATATTTCCCGCTTGCATTTTGTTGCGGAATTTTCTTTTTGTTTATTAAACATCGATCATTTTAAGTGATAGTAGAGCTGTACAAAGTAAGTATGATCAAGAACATTTACTTGAACATACCTTTACACATATTTTCTTTGGTACATACGAGTATGTACTTAACTACTAGCCTTGACACAAACTCGAGGTTATCAAAATCGAAGATGATGAATTCAAACACGAACCAAAGAACCAAACAGTCACTTCCACGTAATAAAAGCGAGGGTATTCATTTATCGCTGCTGATCTAGATATTCAAAACCGGCCAAATGCGAGTCGGGCCACGCGCAATGTAGAGTTTCGTAGTTGCCCGTTACAATATGCGGTTAAACAACATCATCTAAGTAATTTTATTTTCCAAGTATTTTTCATAGGTTAACTTTGTAACTTGAAAACCCTAGCTGTGATAGTTTTCCTTTTAACTTCGTGTTTTTTTTTTCATTTCTTAAAGCAACCGTTTTGCTGGCGGAGAGGATGGGGACTACACTTGACTCTAGCAAAAAAATGCTTCTAAAGCTAAACATTACGGAAACGGATCCTTTTATCGAAAATGATGTTTTTATATATACGGTAAGGGAGGTACCATAAAAAAAGATTTTACTCGATATTTTATTCTATCACTTTGTTGGCGTGATTAATTAATGTATACTCTTGATAAATTATGGCTTTCTTATACTAAGAGTCCCTGAGCTAAGCCGCGGACAAACAGACGGACGGACGGACATGACGAAAGTACAAGGGTTCCGTTACAGAACCCTAAAAACCATGTGATGCAGATGGTAATGACTAAGGTCTCGCTCAAGGTGAAGAGCGCGCTGAAATATTAACGAAGGGCGCCGAAACGCTTACGTGGGCTGCAATCAACTTGTCAGCCTTTGAAATATGACGTCCTGACAAAACCTTGGCGTCATTAAGCTTCCTTCCGAAAAACACGATTCAGTAGGAGTCACTCATCGAAATTGATACCACGTGAAAATGAGTTACATCACGAACAACAGTTTGTTCCCGACCACTACTATCCCGATACCAAATGGATTTGCCGCTCAAATGGAGGATAAACCCAAAACTAATCCCGTATTTCTTGATGTCACTCCAGCTCGCACGCCTTATATAAAACCACCTTCACATAATGCCGTGGCACCAATGAGAAACAATCTCATGAACCCAAGACTTACCAAAGACATCGTTTACGAGAACATTAAGCCTGTATTTACCCTGCTACGAATCATGGGAGTACTTCCTATCACACGGACCTCTCCTGGAGTGAGCGAGTTTCAAATAGCGTCCCCTTCCATGATTTATTCTGCGGTTGTCTATTTTTCTATGTTGAGCTACGTGTTGTATCTGTCTCTTCACAAAGTCCAGATCTTGAAAACGGCTGAGGGCAAATTCGAGGAAGCTGTGATTGAATACCTTTTTACTGTCTATCTGTTCCCGATGGTAGTTGTTCCGATAATGTGGTATGAAACCAGAAAGATAGCTAAAGTTCTCAATGAGTGGGCAAACTTTGAGGTAAGATAACTGATTTCTTAACACGTTTAGGAATCTTCGTCTACTTAGGTCTGTTAAAGATTGCAGAAAAACTTAAACTAAAGAAATGATACCTACGAATAAAGCAAGTATTTATGTCAAACACACCTGTAGGTCTGTCCTAAGCTCTTCTACCGATCCCTGACTATCGCAAAGACTTCCAGTTCCGGATCAGACTAACCAAATTTATTTTAAATTCTTTAAGCAGGAGTCAGAACATTTTAATCTTATTTTCAGAACGCCTACAAGCAACTCTCAGTTCGAGCACTTCCAGTCGACCTCTACAAAAAATCCTTGGCTATAGTGATCATCATCCCAGTGCTGTCGTTAACGTCTGTCGTCATCACCCATATTACAATGGTGCATTTCAAGCCCTTGCAGCTTATCCCTTATGTGTTTCTAGAGATACTGACATACATCCTTGGAGGGTATTGGTACCTATTATGTGAAATGCTAAGCGTTTGTGCTAATATACTGGCGGAAGACTTTCATCAGGTAGATACCTACATTTTTTGCATTTTATCTATTTAGGCGTTGAAATAAATATACAACATAATGTTGTCATAGAATTATATTTAAATATTTCAAATGTTAATGCTTGTAAGATTTATCCTTCTTTTTATTCAATTGTAAATAACTCATGTTTATATTTATAGGCTCTTCGCAATATTGGACCTGCCAAGAAGGTTTCAGACTACCGCGCATTATGGCTTCGGTTAAGTAAAATCGCTCGCAGCACTGGCATTGCGAACTGCTACACTTTCACATTCGTCAGTCTGTACCTGTTTCTTATCATCACGCTATCCATCTATGGGCTTCTCAGCCAAATATCTGAGGGCTTTGGTATCAAGGACATTGGCTTGGCTCTGACTGCTTGCTGCAGTATTTTATTGCTGTTCTTCATTTGTGATGAAGCTCACTACGCGTCTCATAATGTAAGTCTGGATGTCCAAGACCAGAATTCGTATATGCAACAAAAACAAAAACAGAAAAAATATTGCTAATTTTCTTTTTGTCTGTACGGCTTTATAGCATCGTATTAACAGCAACTTCGCAACATATTAACAGCAAGTCCGCAATACGCCGACAGCAACTCTGCAATAGTTGAAATATTTTGCTAGATACAAGTTGAAATAGTGCTTACGTACAACCAGCGACAATCTTTTTTTACTACTTACGTAGAAGGGCTGTTGTTGTGCAGTGCCGGTTTTAGTACTAACAGCGCCCTGGGCGAGATTTCTACGGCGCCCCCTAATTGCAATTCAAACCCATACGAAAAAAGGCGAAGGATAATAATGAAATAACCATTTATGAAAAGAAATAAACATTTATTAAAAAAACTAATAAAATTTTACTTTTCTAGCCTTTTTATCGGCGAACTCTTTTATTAAGTTATCAAAGTCGATGTTTTCAGCTATTTCATTTTCGATCGACAAAGTTGCCAAGTTTGTCAATCTACATTGTGATATCGTCGATCGCAGATAGGTTTTTATTAGCTTAAGCTTAGAAAAACTCCTCTCTCCACTAGCAACCGTTACGGGAATAGTTAATAATATTCGTAATGCTATCCAAACATTTGGATATAGTTCTTTTAAGTTGCGGTCTTTAATAAAATTTAAAACAAAAACAGGAGTAACCACTTTCTGATCAGGCAAAAACGATTTCAGACTTATGAGTTCATCGCACAACATACATCCATCTATATCTGATTTGGAATTTACATTTAATTTCAATTGAAGATCACTACAGAGTTTGATAAGGTCGTGTTTTTCTGGAATCTGTTTTAAATTGTACAAAAAAGACCAAGATTCCGAGTACTCACATAACTGTTCAAATCTTTCGTTGAGTGAAGTTAACGTCGTGTCCAAAAGACAGTTGAAAAATTCAACCTCAAATTTTTTTTCTGGAGAAGTTATAGGCTCATCTTGGGCAATTTCACCAGCTTGGCGCTTAACACGTCGAATTCTTGTTGTCGCTCTAAACACAGGTTCTATTTCTAACTCTTCAGCCAATTCCTTCGCAGTTAGAATGGCGCTTTTAAAGCCTGTATTTCTATATTCTTCCAAGAAATTGCAGCATTTTTTCAGCATGTCTGTGCATTTACCGAGATCCATGTCTGTTGATTGTAGAGATTTACTAACGACATTAATTTGAAAAAGTATGTCATACCAGACAACCAATGAAACTATGAAGCCGAAATCTTTTAGTTGTTCGGCTAGAGTAGTAGCCTCATGAGAGACTTGAACATCAGTTTGCTGAGTTTCGATAGCCAAAGTGATTAAAGCGTCATGGACGGCGCTAATTTGATAACGGACTGCTTTAACACTGCCTATTCTTGCTTCCCAACGCGTGTCACTGAGTTTTTTTATAGTGTACAATCCCAAGTGATCGGTCAGAATTTTCCATCGATGAACAGAAGCTGAAAACAACGTAAACAACCTCTGAAGTACTCCAAACAAAGTGACAGATTTTACAGATGACTTAGCGGCATCGCATAGTACGAGATTGTAGCTATGACAGCCACACGGCACATATACAGCTAAAGGATTTATGTCCAGAATTCTTCTTTGAACTCCAATATTTTTTCCTTTCATGTTTGCTCCGTTGTCATAGCCCTGACCTCTACAATCGTTCAATTCCAGTCCGTATTTATTTAAAATATCAATAATAACTTCAGTCAGCCTTTCACCAGTCGACTCATTAACAGGTATAAATTCTATGAAATGCTCTTTTACTGATATTTTATCGACATCTGATGATAAATCAACAAATCGTATTGTCAGTGAAAGCTGTTCTATATGACTAATGTCCGGAGTACAGTCAGCTATAATAGAATAATATTTCGATTTCTTTGCACGTGATATGATTTCTGACTTCACTTTTTCACCCATCAGCTCTATTAATTCATTTTGAATGTCTTTTCCGCAGTAGTGGTCAGAAACATCACCCTTTACAGCTAAACGCAAGTGCTCCTCCATAACTGGATCAAATTTGGCTAGTAGTTGTACTAAACCCAAGAACTTTCCATTATTTGGCGTATATAGTTTGTCGGAAGTACCTCTAAACGCCATATTGTTTTCAGCTAAATACAGTGTAATATGCATTAATCTAGACAAAATATTATTCCACCTTGTAGTTTCCTTTCTAATCAAATGTTGCTCTTGACAATCTATTGTTTTTCCCGTTTTTAATCTTAGTTCAGCCTCAATCCATGAGAGGTAAAACTTCTTATGAAAAGTGCTACTTTCATGAACTTTTAACATTTCTGATAAGTGTTTCCAGTCGTTATATCCTTCAGATGCTAAATTCGACGTTGAGCTGCTATCAAATAGCCGGCAACAAAAACAGTAAACTCGATTTTTAGAAACTGAGTATATTAACCAACGACGCTGAATTATTTCATTGTTTGCAAGTTTTTTTGTAAAATGAGAATTTGAGAAATGTCGCCCTGTATCATTTTTTGGATAATTATCAATGTGAGTTTGCACTGGGCCATTAGTTATTATATGATCAATAACTTTGCTATTTCGAGTGAGTGGCCAAGTGGCTGGATCCGATATATTTGGAGCAAGAGAACTAATGTCATCTAGAATTTGTATTTGTTGTACATCACCAATAGTGTCATCCTGAGCAGCATCTGTAATTGTAACACAACTTGTCTCCTCACTTCGGGAAACTTCGTCCACAATCTCTTCAACAGCTAACTGATCTGACTTGTCAGACAGAGACTCCACTACCGATGCATTCGCTTGTATTTCAGATGTAGATGCCACATTAAGGTCTTGATTTTTTGTTGTGATATATTTGCCTGTATTCATAAACTTTTTTGTTTTTTCAAATTCCTTCTCTTTTTCTGCTTTTCGCTTTCTATATTTTGATCCAGATGGTTTTCTTTTGAAAGGATCAACGTGTTCAGACATTTTGTACTAATCAAATCTGCAACAAATTAAATCTGCGTAAGTCCGATCATTTCTATAAATTAATTAAATATAGCGCTATTGAGGGAGGACGACCAAAAACGCTTTATATTCAGTAGCCTTACCATGAGTTTGTAAAAACGTTCTCTTCTCGCTATCGAAAACTATCGCTTTGTCCCTGTCATTGTGGTGCACGTGAAAGAGACAAAGCTATAGTTTTCGATAGCGAGAACGTTTTTTCAAACTCATGGTAAGGCCACAGGAAAGCGTTAGCATACACGTGAACTACGATCGAAAAATCTAGGTAAGGTAATATTGTCATGGCAGCGGAATAATTGTGAAATGTTATATTTAAAAGCTTGTGTTACGTGATAGTGCTTAGATTTGTATGAAAAAAATCACGATCATCCACTCGTTCCCGAAAAAATGACTTCTATGTACAGTCAGATGCAAAAGTCGGTGGACACTTTTCACCTTTAACACAAAGGCTTACGAATGAACAGGCTTCATCCACTTTTACACTTGACCGTACCTCCTCGACATTCATTTATTATCTCCGTGTTAAAATTTCATCAACATTATATAGTCAGTTCTAGAGATATTTTATAATATACTAGCTGTTGCCCGCGCAGCTACGCTCGCGTGGTATCCCTATTTAAACCTATAACCCTTTTTTGTCGCATCGCAATCGGTTAAAAAGTAGCCTATAGCAGTCTCATGAGTTCCAACTATACATATGTCAAATTTCATCACAATCGGTTTAGTGGTTTAGGCGTGAAGGGAAGACAAACGAACAAACAAACAAACACACTTTTCCATTTATAATATTAGTATGGATAATTTACTTTAAATAGATTACCCCACTCCAAACATAACAAACAAACAAATGTTACCTCTTTAGTATAATAAGTAAAGATAGTTAAAATAAAATTGTACTTACCTAATTAGTGAAATAATCCGTCATGAAGCAAATACCTACTTAAACACTATTTGAATTTCAACTTTTTGGATAAAACCTATGTCACTCTGTAGTCGGCGACAAAAAGTAAAAAACATGCACTTCGTAACTTAGCGTGGACCGCCTGATTACTGCGTCTGTTTGTTTTAAAATATGTAATTACGATAACTGTTTTTAAGTGCGTGCACCGATTGAATGAATAAGAATGAGCTGTGTTCCGCTCCATCAAAAATAACGTCAACTCTTCTGAACTAAAATGTTAAAAAGAGATAGATAATGTGTTTCTCTGTGGTCGGGGATTCCCAGTTTTAACGGATTGAGCACTGCGTTCCATTCTAGTGTTGCCAACACATCGTTTTTTTTTTTCACTTACAGAGATGGGAATATAAAGGGGCGCCGCTTCACGGCGCCCCTTAAAGTCCGGCGCCCCTGGGCGGTCGCCCAACCGCGCCCTACCCTAACGCCGGTACTGTTGTTGTGTATACTGCTTACGTATTTAGTAAACGCGTGAACGACGTTTACCTACTACATTCTTATTCTTCTTCTGTCAATGTCACTGATCAAATGCGCCCGATGGTGCTCAATGCCCGAGTCCCGACTAGAACTTGGCGATCAGTAGTACAGTCAACGGCAGGTCAACCTACCCAAAAAGTTAAAGGTCATTAAACCTATTTTCAACTTAAGTAGACTTCCTATAAATGTAGAGAACAATATCAATTAAGAAAATTTTACGTTTCATGGTAGGTTGACGTGCTGTTTTCTGTACTTCGTTACCTTATGTGATTAAGTACCTATACCTACCCATTAATTTCAAGATCGGAATAATACTTATTCCCATTAATTTCAAGATACCTATGAATAAAATATCTTTAATTTATGCAATAATTTCTTTCTAAACAAGGTGCGCACCAACTTTCAAAAGAAGCTGTTGATGGTAGAACTATCCTGGATGAACACAGACGCGCAAACAGAGGTAAACATGTTCCTGCGGGCTACTGAGATGAATCCCTCGCAAATAAGCCTTGGTGGATTTTTCGATGTCAATAGGACCTTATTCAAGTCTGTACGTATACCTATAGAAATTGTTAATTCAGTTTACTTGCTAACCTTCCTTTTTTAGCAATATTGTCGGTTCTAAAATCAAAACTGTGTAATAATTCTTTTTGTTTGTAGCTTATGGCAACAATGGTGACCTACCTCGTGGTGCTTCTTCAATTCCAAATAAGCATTCCCGACGAGTCACAAAACCAGGAACCAGTAGAAGAGGAACCAGTCGGAAACTACTCGGCCATCACCACCGAAGCCTTAACGACAACCACTACCGCTATCACGACGATACTGACTACCCTGGCTAAGAAAAAAAAGAAACATTAAAATGAAATGCATTAAATATTTTTAAAAATCGATTTACTTAGTAAGTAGTACTTTATGACTATTAGGTATGTACACTGAAAAAATAATTTTGACCAGCTTTATTACACTATCAACAATCAACATCCCAAGTTCCCGACCCTACCTACACCCAAAGCCCTACCCCTACATTCCATTTAATAGTAATAAAGAAAGAAACCTTAACTCTTAACTTAAGACAAATAATAATAAATCAATAGATTTTATCAAAGTCGTCGTTTTATTAATATTGTTTAGGTTTCAAAACTTTAGAAGATAAAAAATTATATGAAAAGTAGTTCCTAGTCTATTGCGGACCATAATTCGATCTTTGACGCTGGCGTTTGAGTTTGACGTTTAGCTTTTTTGCATCTGTCACTTGTTAGTCGGACGTTGACGAGAATATTCCGGATTTAACTTGAAGATTACAAAAACGTACTGTTATTTTAGTCGTTTTCTTACTAGAAAACTTATGTGCACTTTCTTGTGATAATAACGGCTTGATATTATTTTAATCATGGTGGACTACAGCAAGTGGAAAGACATTGAGGTTGGTCACTATTGTAGCTTATTTTTAAAAGCGTTGTTCAGTACACGCAAAGTTCAGTAGTGTTGCAAATACCTTTTTTGGTATTTAGTATGTTTATTGCTTTTATTTTTTTATAGTTAATGAAGTCACTGCAATCCGAGTTTAATAAGTAATCTATCCATCGGTTTTACCTTAAAATTTTACAGATTTCTGATGATGAGGACGAAACACACCCTAACATTGATACTCCTTCGCTGTTTCGATGGAGGCACCAAGCCCGTGTCGACCGAATGGAGGAAAGGAAGCGAGAAAGCATAGAATTCGAGCATAAAAAGGCTGAGAATCGTTGGAGGTTAACAGAAACTAAGCGTAAGATCTCTGAAGCTGAACCAACCAGCCCAAATTTAGATTCTCTGAAAAAGGAACTGGAAGAATTGGAGAAACAAGAGAAAGAGTTACTGAAGAAAGAAGATGAATTAAAGAAAAAGGAAAAACTTACACCATGGAATGTTGACACTATTAGTGAACCTGGTTTTACTAAAACTATAATAAACACCAAAAATTCAAGACAGAAGGATGAGAACTTGACAGAGGAACAGAAAGAAGAGAAGATGAAAAAGTTTATAAATGACAATGAGAAGTTGTTGAAACAGTTTGGTATGTTGAGAAAGTATGATGATTCAAAGAAGTTTCTTCAGGATCACAGTCAATTAGCTTGCGAGGAGACCGCTAACTACTTGGTTATATGGTGCATCAATTTGGAAATGGAAGAAGTAAGTTATCATTACTTTGATTAGGAACTGTCATTTATGACCGAATTATGCAATCTTTAACGACACACCAACTTAAAAAAATATATCAAACTTTAGGATGGTAGTTATTTATATTTTTCTGTGTCGCTATTAAATGTCAATGCCTTAGACAGTCATTGTGTCGTGATGACCGTAAGCTGCAGTTAATTTTACTTGTGCAAAAAAGTTTTGTGTTAATTTCAATGAGTAATTCAATGTGAGTTGACATATTGTTTTATAATGTTTTTAATTAATTTTCGGTTGTATTACCAATATTCGGTTCCTACAAACTTCGAAAACATACAAATATTGGTTATTTAAAAACATTTTCCTATTGAATTTTTTAATTAATTTGTATGTTCCATAAAAGACACAGTAGGAAAATGTACTACCATCTTTTATGCATATATATGGAAATCTCTCTGTCCACATTGAAGAACCAATACCAAATGTAACAAATTTTAAAAATAAAATATAATCATAAAATCCCAGGAATATTCAGCTGACACAGTATGTGGCAGAATGTCTAGTCAATAACATAATACCCATTGACTTCTTTGAATATATGTTTGATAATGCTGTCATTGATACAAACCTATACGCAAACGCAACCCAGAAAAATTTCAAATCAATTGTGTGAAAACTTTAAATTAACTTTAATTCAGGAACAACTATTAGTGGCACATTATCCTACTAAAAAATGTAAAATTTCCTTATATTATGAAACCCGAAGCAGGCGCATAAAACTGTGTAACAATAACATTTCCATCCTCTTTTTCCTGGGCTGAGAGATAACCTAATTTCCAACTTTATTTGAATGAATAGAGCTCAATATTGATTAGGAAAATTTGTCATTTTGCAGTCACGCAATAAGCCATATAAATTCCATGACAAAATAATCATTTTTCAGGATTTTGTTTATGTAATTTCCTTTTTTAGAAACATGACTTGATGGCGCACGTGGCTCACCAGACCATCTGCATGCAGTACATCTTGGAACTCTCCAAGCAGCTAGACGTGGATCCTAGAGCCTGCATTAGTTCATTCTTTTCCAGGTAGTCTTTTATTTAAATATCAAATATGTAACATTAATAATTAATTGGGCTTCCACAGGGAGAAACACTTGAAATATTTCGACATCTTTTCCATTATTAAGATTAGCTACACCCTCGGTAGCTCTGTTAGAAAGAGCAGTCGCCTGGATATAATAATTAACATTGTAATTAATTTTATTGAGTATTTATTGTGTTTTATAATGTTAGCTTATCAAGTTCAACAACCAATTTTGAACTTTAAGGTGCAAGTGCATGATAGGAAAAAAAAGGGGATAGGGGGAGGGACTCCAGTGTCGACAGTTTGCGTGACGTATTATGACGTGAATGGCCCCAAAATACAAATAATTGTGTGATTGATAGACTAAAAACAATGTATGATTTGTAAAAATAATCTTAAAATGTAATGCCTATGCCAATCTAAATCAAAATTATGACTAGTTAAACCTCTCGTTATATAGGTATTAAATTAATTTGAAATTAATTAAATAATTAATCAAACTACTCAAGCATTGATAAATATTAAAATAATTGCAGAATCCAAGTTGCAGAGAAAACATACAAGGACTCCTTTGATGATGAACTTGAACAGTTCAAGGCCAGGATCAAGAAAAGGGCGGCTGAGAAAATCCAGGAGGCTATCCGGGAACAGGAAGAGGAAGAGCGGAAGGCAAGACTCGGTCCTGGGGGGTTGGACCCGGTTGAGGTGTACGAGGAACTCCCTGATGTAAGTTAAAGAAATTGTTTTAAATACTTAAAGCTTCCACAAATTTTATTTATTTAGTTTTTTTTAGTTTGGTGATTATCAGGTCGAGCGCTTTCACACTAGGTAACTTAGCCGCGCGGCTGTATGTTTGTATGTATATTTTTTATCATCATCGTCATTTCAGCCGTAGAACTAAAAAAAGAAACTGCTGAACATACGCCTCCTTGAAAAGGAAGTATTACCATTACTCGCCATGCTAGGCAGGCGGGTTGGCCAGCTCAGTTTTTTTAATGTATTTTACAGGCAGACGCTGCTGCCCGTCTCGTGCTACAGGACTTAGTCACCTTTTACGACACGCCTCCTGATAGCATTGGGGAAGTGTATTCTTTACGGCCGTCCCCACTACTTAGCTTTACGTAACTAACTATGTAATCAAATCTTGGAAGTAGTACTAGCACGGCCACATGCGCTACTAGATGCGCGGCCAAGTCTCGTTGTGTGGTCGTGCTCCTTTACAAACTTTTACTTTAAAAGGTCAAAGTCTTGGAAAGAGTACTATTGCCAAACCATAGTTATACAAAGATTTTTTTTTTCTCTGACTGAAACTTGTATGATCAGCTGCAACAATTCATACTTCGAATTTCACATTTATCCAAGATACTCAGGCTTTCTCCTTTTTTTATACTAATTCTGCATTATTGCGATGCGAGTTTGTGAATCATCATTATCACTAAAACAACAAATACATATAGGATTTTACATAATCTCTAATAGTATCAGACATTATTAAAACCCAAAACATTTCTGTTTAGCCTCATGATCTTCTGGCAGAGAATGCCTAATGGCATTGAGTCCGGCTTTAGTACGATTTTATTCTGTCCGATAAAGTTTTAATAAATAAATCCTTCTGGTATATTACAGGAACTAAAGAAGTGTTTCGACGCCCAAGACGTGCCTATGTTGCAAGCTACCATCGCAAAAATGCCCGAACAAGAAGCCATTTACTTCATGAAGAGGTGTGTGGACTCCGGCCTGTGGGTTCCTGGCAAGAACGACGACGAAGAACCTACGATGAGAGAGAACACCGAAGCTCCCTCGCAACCAACCTATGAAACCCCTACTCCTTCTAATGTCAGCACTGATGATCTTGACTGATTTAGTTCCCGGCATTTACTAAGCTTAGTTATCAAGTTCAATAGAAAAAATAAATACCCATTTTACAAATTCGGTCAGATAATAGAATAGGGATTTACGCACGCTACAAGTTGAATAGATTTCAATTATAAACTCAACTTTCATTGTACAGGCGGTTCCTTGGTGAGAATTCAGTTTTTAATGGAAATGTACAGCTTGACATGTAGCCGTGTGAACGACGTAAGTTTATTTTTATATGTTAACGTAACCCTTTGTATCAAACCCAGTTATAATTCTATCCTAGATAGCTTAACATAGTTATAGATTATTCAACTGGTTGAGTTATTCATGAAGTGCTCTTTTTTTTTTTAACATGTTGGTATTTATTTTATAGAAATAAAGATTACTAACAGAATACTGGAATAAAGATTTTTAATTTTATACAGCATACTTATTATCACACAATACAAATTATTGTAAGTGAAACATTTCATGTAAAATAAAATAAAACTCTCCTTATTAAGTGTTTTAATGTAATGGGGGGCGTTGTCGCAGTTGTGATGTGTGATCAAAGCGTGTGATAAGAAAGCAGTTCACAGATGAAAAAATCTGCGACGGCCCTGACAATATCCACAAGCAAGGGCTCGAACTACTGTCAGTGTTTCGGAATTTCGTCAATTTCGTGTCCTTTACAAATCCGTGTTCAAACGTTGTCCTTACCGTTGCTCTGTTACTGACTCCGTTTGACGAGGGTTCAGTAGCTCAGAATTGATCCTACTATGTTCAGTTGAGATGATCTTCCATACGAAGCCACGATTCATGCTGCGCCGAAGCTTATTTGTGCGGCCTTATTGCTTTAGATTTTTCATATTTTGATCGTGATGGTTTATTTGTTATTATTATCCTTTATTGTCAAGTGGCTCCGCACGTTTGTTTCTACAAAGCAAATGTCGTAAATCGCTGGTTTGTTTTTTTTTCTGCCGGTGGCTATTCTCGCCGTCGCATTTTTGGCTGTGGAGCCGAGCGCAACGCCAATGCTGCTGCTGCGTGCGTTAATGTATCGCTATAATTCTCGCTCTAGCAAATAAAGTTCCTGAGCGACAAAAAAAGATATGGCATAAAGCCGGTGACACACGGCGACTGACGCGGCTCCGGACTCGTCTTGCGCGCTGCGCTGCCATCGGTCTATCCTTCAGTCAACTTCCGCCAGCCCAAGGATCGACCGATGGCAGCGTTTGACCTTACAATGTCAAGACGAGTTCGGAGCCGCGTCGGTCGCCGTTTGTATGTGCTATAAGGCTCAACCTTATGATCTAAGGATAAGGAGTAGAAAATAAATAAAAATTTTCATTTTTTAAACTTGTACTTTTTATATAACAAAACTACATTAGGTGTGTGACGCGAGGCGCGAGGGGCGCGAGGGGCGCGCTACGTGAGCACGTGCGCCGGCAGCTGCGGCCGGCCCTCCAGCTTGCTGTAGTCCAGGTGGAACTCTTTCGCCACCTGCCGGGAAACAACACGAACCTCTTGGGACAAATATGGATGGATCGCTAACAGAAAAGGCTAAGCATGAGAAACTTATATTATTCAGATAGTAAAGTATGCCTATATACGTCCCACTGTAGGGCACAGGCCTCACCCAACTGAGGCGGTTCGGACCATACTCCGCCCCAGTGCGGTGCGGTGGAGGGGTCAATAGGCCAGTGACTAAACCTTACTGTCTGATGTTATTAAGCCGCCCTGAGGCCACTGACTAGGCTTCACGACTAGTATTGATTTATTTAAACTTTATTGCACAAGTAAGTACAATTGGCGGACTTAATGCTATACAACATTATCTACCAGTCAACCTTGAGATGATGCAGATAATCAAGCGATATTAGCCGGCATTAACTTAATTATTATAGATTTAATAAATTTATAGGTTTTTGAATAAACTGAACAACCAACTGATAGGGCTCAAAAAATGAAGACTTGTTTTATGTTTAAAGTGCTCGTTCTAGCCAAATAAATAATGATTTAAGCTTACGCAATATTTAATATCAGAATTGGGATATTTTTAATCAGAAGTGGGATTAGAAATGTTATTATTTGTAACGCCGATAAGCAACGCCACAGGAACACAGATGCGGCCGCGTAAACTGCCAAAACAAATCACACACGAAGAAACCTCTGAAGTAAATTGCAACCATAACTGGCACTTCTTCTATAAAGCGCAGGCCACACTGGGAGCAAAAGGAAAATAAGTTTGTTTCGCTTATGTCACTAGTTCATTTATTATTATTATGTCTGATCTTTAGGAGTTCACACGGCCCAAAAGTGACCCGATCTTTTAAGGCTTGCGAGGAGATACAGATCGAACACATAAGAGGTCATTTGAAGCGCATTTAATCAAACCTGAACTGGTACAAATCATTAGGTTTTTTTTTTGGAGGCCTAGTTCAGTACTCCGATGTCCTTTGGTTGTAATGATACCACGTCTTTTCATACTTTGTTTTACAAAGCGAACTACAGAGTTAAACAGCGATGTGAACTTGCAAGCTCTCATAGACGGGCGACATGACGCAGATAAATTCATTTCGCTTCGCTCCCAGTGTGGCCTACGCAGTGGCAGACGTGGCAAGGATTTTTAGGTGACGAATAGTCATCATCATCATTTCAGCCATAGAAAGTCCACTGCTGAACACAGGCCTCCCCCAATGACCCAACATCAGGGGGATTGCCAATACTCGTCACGCTTGGCAGGCGGGTTGGCGAGCGCAGTTTTTATAAGATTTCGCACGCAGACGAATAGTAATGAACCTTAATTTTATGCCGCTAAGGTAGATATTAATAATTCGGTATTCCTAAGCATACCGCGGCTTGCTTAGAATATTATCATTGCACTTTCAACCGTAGTTCTATAACATAAAGGTACATTACTATTCGTCACCTAAAAGTCCTTTGCCGTGCTGTCTCGATAGTGAGCGCAGGCCCTAAGACTGCGACGTCAACACTGACGACGACTGCAGAATCGAATCAGAGTCTTCATCTCGTGTCGAAGTAAACTAAATGTTTTTGTGTGAAAAATACTTAAGAGCAAGTGTGCGGAAACGCGGGTAACAATAAGAAATGGGCCATTGTTTAGGAGAAAGATCGCGGTATGTGTCAATCACAGGACTTTTAACATAACATGGACATACCTTGCGCCAATTGTGCGCATCAAAGAAGTAGTAGGTGCCGCGCTCGTACGTGGAGGTCTTCTCGACCATCGGCATGCCGGGCGCTTGAGAGATCCACACCTTCTCCTCCATGTGATACCGCCATTCGCGGTTGTACCTGGGAAACGAAATCTCTCATCTTATTTCTAAATAGGAAATCAATCCATTTTACAGTTGATAGTTGAAAAACAGCACTGTAAATGTCATCCGACGTCTTAGTAAGAAGACAGAAAGTTCCGCGCTTTCGGTGAAAATCGGTCAAAATCGAATCGCTTACAAATTGAACTATGGGTAAATCTAGACAAGCGGTGTTCTGATTACCTTGAATTCATTAATAAAAATGTTTCGGTCAAAACCACAAAGCTACTCGTATTATATTTAAAGAGATGAGCTCCTTGGAATACACATCTCAAGGGATGCGCAATAAAGAATTACTATAAAAATACAAAAGCCACACAAACAAAGCCGGGTAGGGCAGGCAAATAGTAGTAGATTATATAACTTACAGCTCAGCAGCAGCTGCAATTTGTAACACGTCGCCAACGAAGCAGTAGAACAAGTAAAACAATAGATCTTCCTTATATCGACTCAGTCGTAACGGCGCCAGTTTTTCTCTAATGGAGCCGTTTATCAGGTATTCGGGGGGTACGTGGTAGTCCATATCCTGTGGTCTGAAACGCAGAAATGTACCAATTTAGCATTGTTGCAAAATGCAATATTCTAACATTAATGAAAGAAACATGATTTGGATGAGACGGTAGTCTTTCTTAGGTTGTGTTCACACTTACTTGCAGAGGCAGCGGTTTACTTTAACAAAATACTCGACTTACTTAATCACAGCAGTAAAAAATGTAGGACTTGCCTCCCGCAAGTCAATATGAAGACACCCTAACAGAGTTAAAATGATGGAAAACTCAAGTCCGCAGAAACGAAATGTAAAGCATGCAATCGGCGCTGTAGAAACGACCTTTCAACTATTTCCTACAAACTACATGCCTGAACTATAAATATGACTACACAACTTTAGTTTAAGATCAGACAAAACCAAACTCATTTTTTTATAGCTATGTCTTTTTCTGATCGTAATACCGCAGTTTAGTGTCCAAACTATGATGAACCCATACATACTATAACGTTCTAACGCTTTCACATATCCAACTCAACCAAAGTCAGACGTTAATCAAGCATAGTATATCCTTATAAATCTTACCTACAAGGCGTATCCGCCCATGGTCCAGCGAAGGTGAGATAAAGATTGTCAGGTGAGTTTAGATTCAATCCGAGCGCGGTGAGATCTTGACCTAGCGCCAGTGACACTAGACTGGGGTCAGACTCCGCTGCGCGAATAAACGTCAATAGTCCCACAATACCAAACTGATTTGGTATCATTGTCTCTGGTATATTCGTTACTTTGCCTAAAAAAATACATTCCTCTGTCACAATAGCACGGATCACACACAATTTGAAATTTAATTTCGGTGAATACATTAAAGCTGCTTTTGCTATGAACGCTGTAGCCCTAATTTTCCTTGTACGATACAAATCAGGGCGACATAAGCTACTTTAACATATATGCACCAGAGGCATTAATACACACCATAGAATTCCGTATGTGCTCCTTGACTGACAACTTTGGGCAGAAAAAACGAATGTCAGACAGAATGTTATTTTGACATCAAATCTAGGCTACTACATCGATGCTTGATATTGATTTTAAAACGATAATATAAGTATTGCATGCATAATTAAAAGCAGCTTTTTGCAAGACATTATACTTAAATTATGAAATAGCGGACAATGAGACAAAAAGTTTATTTGTATACTAATGTTACCTAAGAAATTATTATTTTTCTTGTGAAAATCCCTCTATTGGATCCATTTACCAGTCCGTACACGTCTTACAAGATGCTTAAGTTATTATAAAAAATATTGTGTAGTATTTATTATAATTAATCATAAATGTTGCTAAACAAATGAATTGTTATAATTAGACATTAACTAAATCTCAAAATAGAGCTGACTTCTTGCAAGAACCATAATTACTATTTAAAAAATTCAAAAAGACATGTCTACTTCATTATAACTTTTCATTAATAAAGTTGCAAATTAGATAGATAAATAAATAAAAATATATATCACGCATATATAGACGTTGTATGAGGTCAATTATACTGGGTGTCCCATAAAGAGCGTGCCAAACGAAAACTGTATATAGAACATGAAAAGCTGTATCTCTTGTCCAAAAATAGTCCTAGTAAAAGTCGCACCGTTTTTAAGAAAATTGTGATTTTCTGAAAATAATTGCTAAGGAAAACGACCCCAAATCGCAATTTGTGCAAAAATGGTTCGACTTCTACGAAGTCTAATTTCGGATAGGAGATCGAGCCTTTTTTGCTCTATCTATGGTTTTCGTTTGGCACGTTCTTTACGGGACACCCTGTAGGTATATACAAGGTGAATGAGAATTCTTGCAAAGCCTTGAAAGTACACATCCGCTGCTGATTTCAATCATTTCACTAAAGCAGTAATATCGATATCGCAAAAAAAATCGCATTCGTCGTACGATAATGTATCTGATATTTTAATGATTTAATTGTTTGTTGCAATAATAGTAATTATTTTACTTATATCATATCAACAATAGATAACGATATTCCGAGTGACTACTACACATCACGTAATAATCAAATAGTCATGTAACTTGGAAAACAAATAAGAAACCTTATGTGCACTACAGAAAAGTGATTAAGCTGTGGCGAATATTGGCTTAAAAGACAAAAAAAATGACTAATATTGGTACAAATACGCAATGCGTTGTAATACAGATTGCGTTTATCTACCTCAGGCACAAGACTCTAATAAAATTGAGGTCTAAATAATGTCAGTACTAAATGTAAGACTGTAACTTTGTGACGAGAAATAATTTGATTTATTATTGATTAATTAGTAATCGGATAATCGGGCGTTATTGACTTAAACTTTGCTTTTGCTTACACGTAAAAATATGAATATTCCTTTCTCAACACAAAAAAAGTTCATATTGTCTTGTCAATCCAAGGTTTTAAAGAATCTCTACAAAGTATAAAAGGAAGTCGCCCTCCGTGTCTGTCTATCGGTTTTCCGCTAACCCGTTCTAACCTACGCAACAGATTTTAAAACGTGGTCTACCATCATGTAGATAATTTTTTAAGTATGTTTATATTATGTATAGTACCTAGATGTTAATTAAAATTTCGTATATCAAGACAGCATTTTGGGACCGACTCACCAAAAAATTAAGTGAATTTGATGCATATTGGATCGCTAGTAATAATTCTTTAACCTTCTTTAAGGCACAACGCGTTGATAATATTCATCGGTTTACCTAACGATATGTAAATAAGCGGGTTCAAAATTATAGTGTCCAATATATGGACAGAGCAATATAAAGGGTTAAAGCATGTCCACAAAATTATTTCGTGGGCGGCAAAAATGTTAAAGTTTAGATAAACAAGCGTCCGATTATCCGATCACTAATTACAACATGGGTCGCACTACAAAGGTTTTCTCGAATTCCAATTCACTAAACCCGTGTAAACGTTCTCGCAAGCATCACAGCCGGCCACGGCCACATTCACAACACAGCTCGGCACAGCACCATCACAACACATCACAACACAACACAAGACAGCACAACACTAAAGGCAACACTAACCCTTACCGTCTGGCGAGGTCTGTATGCCCTTCCTCGGCTTGTCGGCGGTGTGGTTGTAGTCCTGCGGCGCGTGCGGGTGCGGGTGCGGGTGCGGCGGCGCGGCGTGCGGCGCGCCGGGCGGCGCGGCCGGCGCGGCGCCCGTGCTGGACGTGCCGGGCAGCGCGGGGAAGTCCTCCGACGACATCGTGAACTCGGACTGCTCGGACGTTGGCTGCTTCACCATACCCACTAGAATTAATATCGTTCATGAGCTGCGATCGGATATTCGGCCGGTCGTTTACCTAGGCTTGCTTATTTTTACCGCTTACGATAAAATTATGTCGACAACGTAGGTACCGATAATATATTTTTGAGTATGAATTATTGTTTAAATATTTTGTATTTTTTTTATTTATTCAATTAATATTAATTATGCAGACCCGAGACGCGGAGATTATAAAAGTAAGCTATTTTATTTTTATTCAAAAGGGCATGTCCATAATATTTTTTCGTACAAGAAATAAAAGAATGAAGTTTAGGTAAATAAGCGCCTGACTATCCGATGACTGATAAAAAGTTTTTTAAAAATATCCAAAACCATAGCCAAAGTATAGTTAAAATCTTTGAAATAATCTATGATTCTGGTTTTAGTTATCTGTAGTGTTGGTTGTGATTGGTTAGTGCGCGTGGCGTAACTCGTGAAACCCTAAACGGACGCTTATGATCGGGTAACAATAAAATTTCCATTGTATCTCTTGTGTTGTGAGGGGGTAAACAGTCAGCCCTATACAAGTTCGACAATTTTTTATACTGTGATGGCAACTATTAAGCTACTGCCTAGTGAAGGATTACCAGGCACTCACCGTAAGGTTTAGAGCCGGGTGGAGGAGGCGCGGCCGCGGGCGCTTGGTCCCCAGCCCCGCGCGCCGTGAGCGAGGGGAACTCGCTGAGGTCCAGCAGGGAGGGCGTCGACGTGTCCCCGCCCTCCCCGAACACAGAGTGGTAGTTGTTGCCCGCGTTGAACCGAGACAGGTTGCCCATACTCGACTGGTGATAAAAAAATTAAGGGGGATAAGACAAATTACTACAAACAAAAATAGATTAATGTTTACGCGATTGAAAATCCATATTATGTATACAGATAACAGCGCGTCAACCTACCACCTAAAGTTAAATTTTCTCAATTAATATTGATCTCTACACGTCGGACTTGAAGTTGAAAATCACTGTTTGGGTATATTGACCAGCCATTAACTGCACTTTGATCAGTTAGTGGATTGTGGTGGGATCTCGTTAAAGTACTAAAGTAATCGATGTATAGCTCAAAGGATAAGTAGTGAGTTAATCACATTTACCATAGAACTAATAACCGATGGGGTAGGTTTTCTTGAGTGGAGACGACTTGGTAAACGCAGCTCCTCCTCCAATAAAGTGGAGCGATGATATACGCAAAAATGGAATGGAAAGAAATAGCCGTGGATCGGCCCCATTGCGACTATTGGCAGAGACCTATATCAAGCGGCGGACTGACGAGGGCTGATTATAATGATCTCAATATAAATTAATATTAAACAGGTAAAGTAAGGCAGACGTCCATCTTTGCTGGACATTTTGCATAATTCTTAAGAAGATGATGGTCAT
Organism: Anania hortulata; assembly: GCA_963576865.1. Lineage (NCBI taxonomy): Eukaryota > Metazoa > Arthropoda > Insecta > Lepidoptera > Crambidae > Anania > Anania hortulata. The sequence goes on along the minus strand of OY756408.1, from coordinate 8,583,350 downwards.
TGCTTCAATGTTTTATCTTTGACTTTGTCGAAGCCCGATTACATAATGATTGTTTGTGATCGATATTTCAAGTTTATGTAAATATTCTCTCTCTCACCATGGAATTGGAATTAGGTTGTGATAGCGTCGTTGGCATTTGAACTCTCCGATCCGCGAAGGCGCGCTGTCCGAAGAGCGTGGCTCTGGACGCCATAGAGGGCGGGGCGCCGCCGGGCATCGCCGTGGAGCCCCGGCCCGGCGAGAGCGCGCCGCCGAACGTCGGCGTCACATGACCGGACACCTAATAAATAAAATAAATAAATATAAAAACAATTGGTTTTGGACAACAAGGGATCCATATCTCCTTTAGGACGCTGGCTGCTGCCGCGCATTCTGTGCAAAAGGATGCGGTCCTATTACGCAAAAGTTTAAAAACTAAAGCGTACATCGCATATGCGCTACAAAACCGAGGCAGCCGCTACAGCGACCTAAAGGCATTATTATATTGAACACGCAGGGCAATAAATAAAATAAAATACCTACAGATATTTTAAACACCTTAGTAAAGCAGAAAAGCTGCACGGCCAACATACATGGCCTCACACAAGACACAACATGCTTATTAATGTAGTTAATTTACACCATAACAAAAATGTAGATTTAAAACTGCAAAGGTCGCATCATCACTAGTGTTCAATGCGGCACAGCTATATTCATAGCCAGAAAATAACATGGAAGGTTCAGCCACATCTTTTGATAGTGTTGTTTGTGCAAATGATGGATGTAGTAGGCAATGTATTTGCCCTACAGAGTATGTGAATTTAGTAGTACTAGGTATTCATATGTTACATTTGTTGAAGCTATCTTATCCTGTGTCGCATATATATTATCATACAAAGCCTCATATATTCCTGGTGCAGTGCTAGACTGGTGTTGTGCAAAGTTTTGTGTTTTCCCTCCCAATCCCCTAGTAGTCATAGTTTGATGTAGATAGTGCAAAACTTTGACGTAAACTTTTTAGCGTTACTAACATAATCCTACTAAAAAATATTTTTTTACCCCAGAGACCAGCCCACGTCCGCCTACGCCGCCAACGCCGACAACCCCGCCGCTAGCTAGGCTTCTAGGCGCTTGCTGGAAATTCAAGTTTGCCATAACCTGCAATATTTTAGAAAAGCATTAGTCTGACCACATTTAATCTTGCGCTGTGACACTAGACTCATGTGTCAGTCACTATTTGTAGTAATAAATTTTTCCCGCAGCTTTGCTCGCGGTTATGTTACCTTTAAAAAAAGGTACAATATAAACTTTAAATGTCATACAATTACAATATTTAAAATGTACAAGTAATAAAAAAACAATATTTGTAGACTAATCAAACACTATCTACTTACACAACCAAAAAAATCAAGCCATTTAGGCAGATCACTCCAAAACAGACATACATTAAATCAAAGAACTTTATCGCCTCTTTAGGTTTTGGTAAAAGGGCATATATTTTATGGTGCTATCTACCTACATGTATCCATGTCAGTGCCGAAAGGCCAAAATACTAATAGTATCCAGATTGCTTTAAAAAAGAACATCTACAATAACACATTTACTATAGAATACTTGAGTGAGCTTGTTGTTTCTCAGGCATAGTAATAATCACTTTCCTGTTCTAAAGGGTCACTAAAATGCCCCTGACCTGCAAAAACAGCATGTGTAAATATCACCTTACAGATAGATTTAGTGACTACAAACCTATGACAGAAGCATGTTTACTTTTATAATTATTTGCAATCCCTAAAACTAATACATTTCATAACACTTTTTATTATATCCGAACTCCTAATATTATATTTATAACTCAATTCCATGCTCAAGTTGGAAGTATACATTTTTGGAATTTTCAGCTATCTGGAGCATTGAAGTAGTGCATTTTTTTTAATGAACTAGGTATTTCAGGTAAATGTGTAGTGGAAAGAGCCAATAAATTAGAGCTAGAGCAAATACCAGTGACCTCACAAACCCCAGAGTGAGTGCAAAGAACAATTATCATTCAGATATTTATCAAATTGTTATTCAGGCCATCAGCAATTTTTTTTAAATGTATGTAGATGTTTAAACCAATATTTCACCAGAAACATAATTATGATGACATATTATTTGGTTAAATAAGTAATTTTATTACAAAATTATATAGCTGCAGCCTTGTTTTCCCAAAAATTTCAACAAAGTTTTAAAGTTATTATTATAAAAACATTATCAGGTTGTGTAAGTAGTCTCGGAATACATACATACATTTATGGCAAAAATATATATATTTACTTGCACAATGTTATAGTTGAATGCAGTTCAAGGCGAACCGAAACCAAACAACTAGTGTCTACTGCACCCAGCATTCCTTGTCAGCTGTGTAAACATTGGCCTTGTAGGAAATTACCTTGCTACTTAACACTACATGCCACTATTTATCAAATTATTTGTATTGATAAGAGTTAGATACTAGAAACCAAAAATTAACAAAATAGCTACAAGTTACACAGATGCCAAATCCTTTAGCAATTTTCCTATTGTGGTCTATGTACAGGTCTTTGACAATTTGATACATAAGACCGAATTTACAACCTAGCATGTTATAATTATGAGAAAAAAAGCTATGATTATAACTAAACTTCCTACTTACTAAGCTAACAGCTACATCTAATTTTGACAATTTGTTAAAATAATACTCGACTAAAACTTTTACTTGAAATCTAATTTTTTTTCACAATACTAACATTTCATAAAGCCAATTAAACGCTTTCTTAAATATCTTCTAACTTCACAATGAGTACACAATTTCTTAACCTCTTGGCTGGACATGGATATTGCAGTTTTTGAAGTCATGTACACACCCTGAATGATAAACTTATTAATCAGGTGTATTTAGCAATAGCTTTGTTACAAAACCCGACAATAGTAATCTGTTTGTACTGTATCAAAAACGATTTGAATTCTGAAAGGAATATTTACTTTGAAGTGAATGCAAATAATGGTATGTTTATTTAACTACACATCTTGGGATACAGTAACTAGAACTACATAAGCAACAAAAGAAGGACATTACAGTTGGATACATGTTAAGCATACACAGCAAATCAACCAAAACATATTGTAAACAAATGCCAAAACAATAGGTATTTTGAACTAACCTAACTTTACAAAAAACGACATACAAGGTTTAGCAGCTCAGTCATTTTTATATTTTTTTTATGACTAGAATTTATTCTTTTGCAGCAACTTGGGTTCTCAATAAGAATAGCAGTTGCTTCCATGGCAATGAAGATCATGAAATGACACGAACTATGTGCACCTACTTATAGTCGCATTTATTTATAAGTAAACAAGATAACAGTAATTACAATAACAAATACTATGTGCACTACAGATAAACCATTATTTTACGATGGTTATATCGTCCCCTGTCAAACAATGGCGACCCTGATGTTATAAATTTCACTTGGTGCTTGGATCATGAATATTTACCTAATGTGTCGACGTCAGTCCTTGTTCCACTATTTCAAGACACGTATGGATGGTTCATAATCGAGTATTCTCGGCAGAAACAAATAAATCCACTCCAATGAAATAAACAAAAGTTTGTTGACTGTTCAATTTAGAAGACGATCTAGATGCGTTCAAAATTTCATACACGAAATAAAAACATTCAAATGACCGTCTCTGTCATCAAACACTGCTATAAAACGTTGAAAACTTTATACATCTTTACGTCACTAATAAATATTTTAACAATTTCACTCAGTTTTGTCGAACGCCACATTACCCTAAACAACTGGCGGCCATATTGTTAAAACCGGAACTTATAACATATGTCATATACGGATCTTTTAAACTATGAGGTTTATGTTGGCCATTTTTAGTAAGAATATTATTAAATAATGTAAATACAAAAATGATCTTTAAATGTGATTTAATTATTGTGTCAAAACTTTGCAAAACTTAACAAAAAATTTATAAATAGTAGTGCTAATGACTTGATTATATTCTCTATAAAAGTTGCTATAATGCAGGAATTTAAAAATAAATAGTAGAATTTAATAATACTATGTAATTATGCAAGCTTTAAGCATCTTTCCATCCAGAATGCTAGTTATTTATACGATGAAGCTCTTGATTTGAAATCATTATGTACACACAAAGGGCACATTTAAACGTTTAAAATGTACATACAATAAATTAAACCAGTAGAAAATTTACTAACCGGACCACGAAGTTGAGGAATTGGAGGAGGAGGATGTGAACGCTGTTGAGGAGTAAGAGGAGGAGGAATGGAATTATTTCTGCTTGTTGTCCGTTTTCGCATATTTCATAATAACCCTAAATCGATTTTAATGCACTTCCCTCAGTATCTTAACGTTCTTACAAGAATAGCAAAAAACAAATTCACAAAGATTTGAAACTACCCACAGTTTTTAAAGACATTAATGTAAAGCTTTTTTTGTAATATCAGTTAAAAATCACGTTATTTTTATTTTTAATTGTGTGATTTTTCATGCATTTAAAAACTGAGCTAACATAATAACTACAAAATATATTATTAAATCTTATTTGCATATTTACAAAATCATAGACAATTAAGTTATGGTGTGGTATTTTTAGATATTAATTTATGGCAACACCGGGATCATATGATTGTTCAATGAAAGAATACGTCTGATAGGCGTCGTCTTACTTCTTCAGGCCAGTTTTTAATTTTCTGGCTCATTATCGGTTGTTTTACGTGTTAGTGGTGTTATAATAATATCTATCAGCCATGGCGCTCAGCGATGCAGATGTTCAAAAGCAGGTATGATTAGAATTACAGCAACACGGCATACGCCACATGACATGCATTTGTCAGGATGATTGATCCAGTCTCAGGGCTCAATTGGCAGTGTTTGAGATGAATTTGGTTAAAATGTATGGGTTTTCTTTAACAGATTAAGCATATGATGGCCTTCATCGAACAAGAGGCCAATGAAAAAGCCGAGGAAATCGATGCGAAGGCCGAGGAGGAGTTCAACATCGAGAAGGGCCGTCTTGTGCAGCAGCAGCGGCTCAAGATCATGGAATACTATGAGAAGAAAGAAAAACAAGTTGAACTCCAAAAAAAGATGTATGTTTCTATTCCTATTAGATTCCATTTACCTTATTTGATTGACCTACAAAGCTGTTGTAGTTTCTCTGTAGCCTCTAAATAGCCCCAATATGGTGATACATATTATATGACTGAGGAGACTAGAGGGTTAATCTAACCCTACAAACAGTGTATTGATATATATATATATATATATATATATATATATATATATACTGATGTATGTATATGTATCACAGTGCTGATGGGCTAATCTAACTGGATAGTTTTGATCTGATCTGATACACAATAGACGGTTAATTGTTACATGTTCTCATGCAACCGTTTGTGATACTGAAGATAATTGCATTTAAAATATATTTTGTAAATGTGTCAAGTCTCACACATCACATGATTTATTCTTACTTACACTAAGTAGGTAGGTAAAACAGCATATTTTGGTGGTGATATTTCTTTATTGGATATTGGATATAGCATAGCTAACACTATTATTATTCTATACTATTACACCTTGTTTTAGTTAGATCATTTTAACCTAAGGTTAGCCAGTCACATGATTCAGACTCACAGAACTGAAAACTAGGCATTTTTTATAAAAAAAGCAATTTCACTAATTTTATTTAAACATTGATATAGCACACAATTTACAATATCATTATTTTATATAAAATTCGATTAATTTAATTTCATTTATAATTTTTTAAAATATAAATTAGTTCACTAATACATAATCTAGGTATTTTACATTGATCTACAGTATTCACATGACTTAACTGCATCAACTTATACACAACTTCATACCTCACATATTTGTTCAAATAATTTTGAATGATCTGATAACTTTATCTGAGCAATAGATAACACAATCACTTTTCTACCCAAAAATACTACTGCTAAATACTATTACTACTATTAGTTTTTTTTCTTTCAATTCTGTTATTTTTGATCCTGGAAAATTATTTTAGATTTCTTTAACGGGGCAGGTATTTTATTTAAATTTTTATAATGATTTGGACAAAGTATGCATGTGAAGGTAATCATTGATGATAAAATAAAATAAATTATATAGTGAAATACTTAGTATTTATACAATAAGTTGTAACTAGGTGCATTATAACTTCGTTATGTTTATGATAAAGACTACTTAATAAATGTATGTACATAATAAATGACTGTGCGAAGTGGAGGAGTAAATCAAGGAAAGCGGACCCTCGGCTCCAAAGCAATAGCTTTGGACGCAACCGGGACTAGATGAAGACCGAATAGATGAAGAAGAAGACTACTTAATAGATGTACTACTACTAAATATTATTCTACGTGTTTAGTTGCTAGAAGCTGCTAAACTGCATGCTCATAATCTCAAATATAATCATACAGGAAACTACAAAACTGCTCATAACATCAAAATATTTGCATTTCTCTTAATAAAATATAAATAATTAATTTACTAAAAAACTAACTAAACTTAACTTAATAAAATATAAATTGTCATAGTCATGAAGTAAGGAATTAACATACTTGTGTCAAAAGTACCAGACAATGAATTTTGCCAGGGGCAATATAGAAAACACACCCGGGCTAATATAGTTTTATTTTTTTAAGATAGACACTCTTTATTGCACACCACACAAAACAAACAATACATTTAAAATAGTACAAAATAGGTGGTCTTATCGCTAGAAGCGATCTCTTCCAGACAACCTTCAGTTTAAAAAAAAAAGTTGAGAGGGGGAGGCGATGAAGAGTTGAAAAGCTTATGTAAAATTTGTCAACAGCCAATCATCGAACATGCTGAATCAAGCTCGTCTGAAGGTGCTCAAAGTGCGTGAAGACCACGTACGCAACGTACTCGACGAGGCCCGCAAGCGCCTGGCTGAGGTGCCCACGGACACAAAGCTCTACTCAGAACTCCTGGTCACGCTTATTGTGCAGGCTCTGTTCCAGGTAAATGTTTACAGAATAATAAATGTAGTTCTGTACGGCCGTGTGGGGACGGCCGTAAATATTACACTTCCCTACCGCCTGCAGGAGGCGTGTCGTAAGAGACGACTAATTCCTACGGCACGAGACAGCAGGGCAGCAGCGTTTGCGTGCGAAATGTAATAAAAAACTGCGCTCGTCGACCCGCCTGCCAAGCGTGGCGAGTATTGGCAATCCCCCCACGATGAAAGTCATTAGGAGAAGCATGTATTCAGCAGTAGACTTCCTATGGCTAAAAATAATGATGAAATATAGTTTAAAGTCTACTGATAGCACTTATTAATTGTATTAGCCCTTCGCGTTTTACTTAACCGTGGTAAAACAAAACAATGGGTTAAAATTATAGTGGCACGCGAAGGGTTGAACGGTTTAAAGTATCATCATCAGAAAAAGCCCTCGTCAGTCCACTGCTGGACATGGGCCTCTCCCAATGCACGCCACTACGCCCGATCCTCGGCTATTCTTTTCCATCCACTACCAGCATTCTTGCATATATCGTTCAACTCAACTCAACCTTGTCGGAGGGCGCCCCACCCTGCGCTTGCCTAGTCGCAGTCTCCACTCAAGAACACGTCTACCCCATCGGTTATCGGTTCTACAGTAAATGTGACCAGCCCACTGACACTTCAGTTTACTTATTCTTTTAGCAATATCGATTACTTCAGTTTTCGGTCGGATATGTTTTGTCGAAAGTTTGTATGTTTGTTACTAACACACACTTGAACGGGTGAACGAAATCTATGTCTGAAATTTGGTACAGTCATATTGATTTGTGATATTGTCTTGATCTAACTTAAAACATAGAATAATTTCTATTTATTCTAGTGAAATAAGTAATGTTCACATAATTGTATATCAATTTCGAAGTCTACTGATTAGCACTCTTTAGATAAGTAAGATTGATTGCTTATGGTCATCTATAAGTTAGTAGATCTAAATGTTTGTTTAAAATTAGAGTTAGTAAGATTTTAAAACATTATTCCTGGCGACTTCTTTTCCTTTTATTGTTGCTGTTTATCAATTCCAATCACATAGTTTACATAATAGATTAGGTATTTTATGTGTTTTCCAGCATTGCAACCATTATTTTATGTAGCTGGCACTGTTTCAACTTATTTCTCTGCACTAGTACTTAGCTAGTTCCTTTTGTTATATTTTGTCTCAAATGTATTTATAAACTATGTACCTATTTAGGACTTGTCTAACTCCTTCAGGCTCAGTAGCATAAGTATGAGATAGGGAGGGAGTCATAATATGAGATGCCGTAAGTATGTCATAGTGTTGGTGATATGTTTCGTTCGTTCACCTCTACGCCTGTCTGAGCAGAACCCGCAAATATGTGTCTCTCTGTGAGTCTAATGAGTGCAGTAATGCCCTCGTAAAAACACAAGGCAAGGGAAAAAAATAAATGTAATTATGAGCTCAATTAGCTACACCATCGCTTTCAACAAACGTTCTTTGTGCCAACCAGCGACCAAGGTCCCCGCCGACACCCTTCAAATACGCAGGCAAAGGGCGACTTGCTTTGATTCACTACAATCCGCAGTGTAAAAACGATCATCATCATCATTTCAGCCATAGGACGTCCACTACTGAGCATAGGCCACCCCTAATGACTTCCAGATTAGCCGGTTGGAAGCAGCCAGCATCCAGCGGCTTCCTGCTACCGTTCCCAGTAAAAACTATAAACTGATTTTTCGAAGACTTCTTCGAGTTATCCCGTTTACGACAACCAATGTTTTGTTTTCACCCTACGGCAAAATGGCTCTATATATCACTCGTGAATACCAGCATCCCATGGTCCCATCAGAATCGAACAGAGTCGAATATAAGTATCAAAACTGTATGCGATGCAGAGCTTCACAGGCCTAATTTCCGTAATTGAGCAGTACCTACACAACGACATAAATACAACTTTTCCCTCGACCTATTAATTAGATCCTCAAACGATTTTAGACGATTTCAGGAATCGTACACCCATTTACAAAGAAGGAAATACAAGTCTACGAAATTGTTCTAGCTGGTCGAGCCCGCAGTGAACCTTCGCGTCCGGCAGGCGGATAAGAGCCTGGTGGAATCTGTCCTGGCCAAGGCCCAGCAAGACTACAAGGCCAAGATCAAGAAGGATGTCGTGCTCAAAGTTGAGCCTGAGACCTTCCTTCCGGCAGAGACCTGTGGTGGAATAGAACTTATCGCGGCCAAGGGACGCATTAAGGTAAGATTTTCTGTTATTAAGTAACTTTTTTATTTTTGTTCTCGACGTTTATTTGGTTTCTTTAGTTAACCTATTCGTCACAACCACTTGCCGCCGTCGTGGTTTTAAGTGCGCGAAGTCCCTTAGTTTTGCTACACACATAAGTGGGCCAGCATTAATTTGCAAAGCCGGGCGGTAAAAACTGAATATATGTAGATGAATGTTCGGGAATCACAAACCGTGCGACACGACTCCACATCCACGACATTCGTTAATCTGTTGACTCGACTCCATTGCACTCGACACTCTGTAGACTCGACTCCATTGCACTTAACACTCTGTTAACTCAACTCCACGAAACTCGACACCCTGACGACACGACTCCACGTCCACGACACTCAACAATCGGTTGATACTTACGACTCGAACATACGACACTTAACACCCTAAAGGATCGACTCCACGACACTCGGGACGTTGACTCGACTCTACGACACTCTGTTGACTCGACTCCAGGAACCTCTACACTATGTTGACTCGACTCCACGACACTCGAGACTCTGTTTACTCGACTCCACGGTACTCTACACTCTATTGACACGACTCCTTGTCCACGACACTGGCTGGCGGGGAAACAACAGTTTTGCTATTGTGTCTACTCATCAACAGGTGACGTGTTTTATGCCTGTCACGTAAATCGGAATTGGGTCCAGAGATGTTGCGCGCACGGATTTGAATAAATGGGCCACAAATTAAACCAAGGCCTTATTTTTCTAACATCATCATAATAGAGTGAATTTGTATTGTATGATGCTGTATTTCTTTTATGGCTATAGAATACCTTGTTACGTCACCTATATATCTCCCGCGCCGCATTTACTTAGAAAACTTCCCGGTTTAATAGTAGGATTCTGGATTGCAGGCCTACACATAATGGTGTTCCACCTGTGTAAACTTTGCATCTTACTTTGGAAAAATTGATTTTACTCAGGTTTGTTTAAAGGATTCGGTAGGTAGTTGATTTTAGTGAAGCTAACTTCGTTTATAGTAATTCCATAAAAATATTATAGAAGGCAAAAAAAAGCGTACCCCGAGATTGCAAAATCTGACTTTTGCCGGTTGTATCTTATAGAGTTATATCTTATAAACGTTAGTAGTGGATAGTGCAATTAATTTCGTTTGTAGTAGAATAGAAAAATTAAAAATATATTATTTAAGATCGAGTATTTTTCAGATACGATATTTTCTTCACAAGACAATTTGAAAGCTTATACGTCTACTACAAACGCCAGAAACTACTGAGAAACGTTCCTAGAAGTTGGTAGAAGATTGTAGTGCAAGAGTTTTCTTTTATAGTAAAACAGAAAAAAATACTATAGATCGAGTATTTTTCAGATAGTAGACGTTTAAGCTTTCAAATTGACTTGTGAAGAAAATATCGTATCCGAAAAACACTCGATCTTTAATATTTTTTAAATTATCTGATCTACTACAAATGAAAACTTGCACTACAAACGTAGACGTTTAAGCTTTCACTGGACCAACTGAAAAAAACTGGACCTTTATTATTTAAAAAAAAACAACTGTTCTTCTACAAACGAAAACTCTTGCAATCCACTGCCATCCTCTAGGAACGTTTAGCAGTCGTTTTTGGCGTTTGTAGTAGAAGTGTGAGCATTCAAATTGTCTGTTGAAGAAAATACTATCTTCATTTATTATATATTATTATATTTTAATTTTTCTGTTCTACTACAAAGGAAACTAATTTCACTACAAACCCCTACTGACGTTTCTCTATAAGATACAACCGAAAAAAGTAAGTTTTTTTGTTAATAATATTTTTTTTTGTGGAATTACTACAACCGAAGTTAGCTTCATTGCAATCAACTACCTACCGAATTTTTTCAAACAAACCTAAGTAAGATCCATTTTTTCAAAGTCGGCTGCTAAGTTCACACAGGTAAGTGTTCCTGTGTTCCACTTCACCATCATTCGGCTTGATTTATTAAAATCTATCTAGCTAGATGTACTAACAATGTATAGTTTAACAAATAGGTTACTTACGCGCTTTATCTTGTTATTCAATGAGGTTTTTTTTTTTCATTTGCTTAATTAATCGTACACGGCTACTTACAGCATGGCTTTTGTTTTTTGCGTATTTTTTTTTGTGTGATCGTAAATTAACCCCACATCGGTATTTTGGATTCATTTAACCACATAATGTCATAGCTTTATGTGCTTAATCTTCGACTGAAGAGATGAAATGAGGTAAGTGTCATCTAATTCAACTTTCGTAAACTGAGTATCTGCATGCCGTCCTATCATTGAAACTGATTTAAAGCCACTGGTATGACAGATAGCCCAGATTTATTATCTAAGATCTCACTAAACACTAATCTGCTTAGGTTTCGATCGCGCCCGATTCTTAATATACCCGCTGCAAATACTAACTACAGACAGAATGCCTTTTTAATTCGTAGTTGTCGTAGTTTTTCTAAACTGTCTATTGATATTGATTTGTTCTTTACCAGCATTGCCTCGATAAAGCGACAAATGACAAGGACATATTTTGAGATTCTCGAACTTTGACAATAGCCTGTTACATTTATTATTATTACTAAGTTAATATTGTTTATTCCTTAGTTGCCTCACTTAGACTTATCCTTACCTGTCTGGTTACTCATATGTGGAGATTTGTAATTAGTATTGAACCACAGTATATTGTACTAGTTTACTGTATTATTGAAACTGTAAATCTTCCTAAAATAAATAATTTAAAAAAAAGTATATTTCGATATTTGCAATGTACGAGTATTATCATTCTACGACACATTTAGGGTGTTGTCGTGTATTGCACATTATGTAATCTTCATAAGTCATTCTCATGGTCATGAATAACTAATTGTTGTGTAAAGTATTGTTATAGTATGAGATGTGTAAAGGAAGACACGCAATTCTGTGATATATTAACCCACTTGTGCGATATACACGTTAATAATAAAAAATAACTCATGGTAGTCAATAGACAAAGATGTACAGTCAACAGTTTAACAATATACAGCACGTTTAAATTTTCTTAATTGATATTGAACTTTATGTGTTATACTTAAAGTTGAAAATCGGTCGAGAAAATTCGTCAATCTGTTGACTGCACCTCATGTCACCACGTCGGATTACAGATCAGCAACACCCTGGAGTCCCGCCTGGAACTCATCGCGCAGCAGCTGCTGCCCGAGATCCGTACGGCGCTCTTCGGCCGCAACCCTAACCGTAAATTCACCGATTAGACAGCCAACACACTTGTTACTACTAAACATATTTTAAAAAATCAATTCGTAATTAGTAGAACTATAATAATATTATAATAAGTGTTTTCCTTTGCCTAATTAATTATAATGCGTACAATTTGATCGCGCTGTTTAGATATAACTGATGAATGGTCCCATAAGTCGCCAGAAAATGAAACATGTGTGTAATCATGTGAGTTACTGATTTCTGGCCTCCAACTAACTCTAACTGTACGTAAGTTTCGCCTACTCAAGTTCTATTTAAACTTTTATTGATGAAGTATTTTATTGTTACAATTCATTCATAGCACGTTCTATGTATTTTAGAGTAGTAGTTTATAGGGTTTTGGAAACGATTTAATTAAGACAATGTTACCATTTTACTAGGTAAAGCGAAATAGATATTGGATAGTCGTTACTGTTTACTGGCAAAAATATCATCGCACTTTCGAAATGCAGTATTACTAAAGCACAACTGTGTACCAGTAGATCGACATAACACAACTAATATACGTGAAAATGTTAATAGTATTCACTGTTTACCCTGTTCTATATGGATGTTGTTACTGAATGTTAATTTGTCGCTTCTTACTACTACTACCCGCCGAATAGTTGGGAATATTTGAATGTTTTAAGACCGGGGCTTCACGGCAGCATCCCATGCTGTTCCGACTCAGATCGAAGTAAAGATCTGGCTGGGCGCAGTGTGGTGTGGCGCCACGGCCTTGCAACGCACAACATTCCTATGTGTTCTATCACTCCTGGCAATGTAACATTTTGTCTTGCTTTTGGCAAATATTAACGGAGCACCATAGCTCTTATACATAGGGTACAATGTATATTCCCGTATGGCACTGTTAAAAATTCTTATGTAAATATATAGATGTGTTAAAAGTGGTGTTTTATTTTATCTCACCTATTTATCTGCATGAATGATACACAATATTTAATCAAAACAAGTTTATTGCGTTTTTAAATTTAATTCACAACACACATTTATAAACTCTGAAATGAAACGAACAACACCTATAAAATTAAAAGGTAGTAGACTTTCATTACAACTAAGTATATTTATGCAATATGGTGTTCTTAGTTCTCTAGAATAATTTATACTGTACTAAATGTGCCTGTATACTTACAGCCAATAGTGAAATAACACTCAACAATCATTAGTTTACTTACTACCTAATAGTATAATTTAATTTAAATCCACGAATGTTAATAAATATCTAAGTAATATATCATTCCGGCTCCGTACACGTCAGGATTCGTCTTTCCCGGATGGAGTTTGGCATAAATCTAAAATGCCCTTCTAAACCTTTTAGTAACGGACACATCAGTTAGGCCTTTATTTTTTATTTAGGCCAAATCTGTCCAAAATATAAAACAGTATATTTGTTTTAAAATAATAAAAACGAGGGAAAAAAATAGGGTTCATTACCCTATAATGGTATCTAATGACCTACTATGTTCTTGGAATGTTTTTTCCGAACCCCTAGCTTAGAATTTTCTCTATTTTGTCATCTAAACAACAAGGTGAGACACATCAGGAGTGTACGCTGGTAAATATCTTGGCACGCGCGGCTCGTCACGCCTCCTCAGGGCTCCTCGGTCCACTGCCAGGCTGATACTCCCCGCCTCCTTCACTCCGTTCGACTTGATCCGCCGTTGTGAGGGCAAAATTGCAGCTCGGAGCGACTTCCGTTTCTGAAAATACATCTTGTTCAGAATCTAAGAAGAAAATAATTAAAACAGCATTCTGGTAAGTAGATTGCATCAACATCGCAACATACAGAATAGAGGAATACCATGCCTTTGTTTCTATTTTCTAATCTAAATTGTCGCATTCTTAAACAGACAGAACAAAACAGGCACAAGTCAGAAGATTGAAATGCAGTGTGTAAAATGGTTCTCTTTAATGGAAATTAAAAGAGGACGCTGATGCTACTTGCTTAGTTCAAAGTGGAACTATTGATTAGTGAGAGCTATTATGCTTCGTGAAAAATGATGGAGATTATTCGTATCCTAAATGAACCTATGTGATTATAACTACAGTGAGAGATGTAAATCTACTTACGACACCAATTCTATCACATCCAGCGACTTGATGGTCCTCAGATAAGCAGCAGGGACAACTTTGTTGTGACAATAAAAAGTAAGAAACTAAATGAACGTGAAACGTGTTTATTTGAATAAATACTTTAAATATTGGTCGTTAACAATATTTGAACGCCTACGTCGTTTATCACCGGGATATTATATTTTGCTCTCTATCTGTTGTTTGATGTTGTAGTGATCCAGAATGGTTTCTGCCTTAGCCTTGTTTACCTCTACTGCGCCCCGCCAGCGGTCGGCGGCGTGGCGAGCGATCTCCATCCTCTTCTGCTTCCGTATCTGGTGTCTTTTGTAGACCACCTCGATCACTATAAGCACTATCCCCCCGATAATGCCAGCTAACACCAGTATGAATACTCCGGCCATGTTTTTGAGCCCTAAAGTATTCGGTGTTTTCTCATTCTCTTCGCAATTTAACATATTGTTTCGTAGGATCCATTGGTTGTCTAGAGATTCCATTATTCCGCCTGAACACAAAACAACACTAGTTGAAATTCGGGCAGAGATAAAGACAAATAAATAAGATAATTTTATCCCCTGAATCTATCTGTATCAGTCATAACTGTTGTTACTTACTTTCATGGAAATCCAGTATAGCTAAAGTGACTAAATCCGCCCACGGAGAACCTTTTTGCAAACCCACGCCATACCCAGATCTGCCGAACAACTCTCCAGCTGTGACCAGCTCACAATCCTGAGCTGCCTCAAATTCCAGACGAGATGAATCCCAGATGAATGCCATTAGTTTTCTAAAAAAAAAAAGATCTTTAAATTCTTATCAGAAACCGTCACGGATTCCTTTAGTAAGGTATTGCATGTTTACTTACCCATTCTTTACATCTTGAATAGCTTGTTCCGCGTTATCGTAGTTGTTTGCTTCCATTGTTCTATACATATTGGACAATTCTACCTGCCGTCTAAAATACATATCTACGGCAGATCCTTTCACCGTTGCACAAGTCAGATTTTCCATCGTATTACGCAACTGTGGAACATTAGGATTGAGTTGGTGAAAGGACTAGATCTAAACTGAATGTAACAACTATTATAAGGTAGGCGACTATTATAGGGGCACTTACTCTAGCGTCGTTTATCCCCGTAAGTTTCGTCTTTGGCCTTTCAAGAACAAGGAAAGCAGCCAAGTTGGCAGTGTAAGAGGCAACGATGATCATCGCGAAGCCTGCCCAAACCATGCCAAGCACTCTTGCTGAAAAACTACGGGGTGTACCTAAAAAAAAAGGCTACATCAAAAAAACTTACTACACATTCGCCAAAATACTTTTACTGGTCACTTCTTTACTACTGACAGGCGATGTTTTGCGAATGTTTATTTTTATACTTATCAAAAGCACTATACCTATATAGGTGTCCCAACAAGTGTCAAGTGGAAGTCCAGAGATAGTAGAGCACCCTAAGGGTTTTTTTTAACCCGAATTACCCCCAGTGGATGATGTTCCGTGATTTTCTGTAGAGTATTTTTCGTATTTTAAAATGAAACTTATTTATGTCTAGAGGTACAAATCGTTAACATTTGCTATTGTGACTGTAAGATTTTTCATTGTAAGAAAACAAACATGCATGTCAAAAATTCAAGTCTCTGTGACTAATAATTTATCATAGAATAAATCGCGGTACATACTCGTACATGGGGGAGTTCCGAATATTTTAGAGGGTTATATCTGTAATTCCGCTTGTCACAATATTTTGGGACCCCCTGGTATAGGACATGTTTCTCTTAGCTTACCTTCTCCAATGCCACTGTTCAGAAGCACTCCCCAAGCGAACCAAATGGCACTTGACAAATTCAGAGCATCCTCCTCTGTGCCGTCAATGTTTGCAAGTTTAAACCTTCCAAATGGCGAGAATCTGTCCAGGAGATATAACACCAGTGCTACCACATGCACAGATACCATTACTAGAATCCATAGGGTGTTTGAAAAGGGTTGCAAGAATGATACGAGGGTCGATGATCGAGATGGCTGAAAGAAGTGTGTGATAATTAGTTTCATGGTGGTTCTATAATTGTATAAACCTAGATTTGAAATTTACGTTGATGAACCTTTTTCTCCAATATCGTTATGCCTTGGTATTTGAACGGTTTACTGAATTCAATAAATTCTGCTCGCTCAGGGTTGATAGTCAATGGTGCTACAATCATGTCGGCTCTTTCGTATACTAATTCACCTGGAAATTAGCTCATTTATATTTACAGAATCAGGAAATATCTGAACAACCGATATTACGTAATATAATAATGTACCAATTAATCCTGTCCATTCCTTCTTTGCTCCAGGCATTGAGAAATTCTTTATAATGTAGTTTCCAAACTGACCATCAGGAGATAGAGCTAATGAATAAGTAAAGTTAATCACTTTCGAAAGATGCTTCAGTAAGTCCATACAGAATCCTTTGCAGCAGTACATTTGACCTGTAAGAAAACACCTAAAGTTTTAAAAGATTCATAATTTTGCTTGTGATTCTGTAGAACCATCACATATCTTTGTGAGCCTGTGGTTGACTGGTACAGAATGCTTTTTGTTCATCTGTGCAATTCAGGAGATATAAATATAAGAATACTGCTAGAATCAATTTACGTACCCGCTTCATCGCTAGCGTTGTAATGAGGACATGGTATCTCTTCATTTGTGCAATCACTTACATCATCGATTCGCCGAGCGTATACAAAAGGTTTTTCTTCAATAGTCAATACCTTAAGGAGAACAATACCAAAAATGTATTTAGACGCAACAGGTATTTTATGACTGCACGACCAAAATAGCCTAATTAACGCTCACCTTAAGATGTGTCGGTATCATAAAACCCTCCGGTTTGGACGGGCTTCTACCCATCCATATAATTTCATGCTCCATCAGCTCTAGGCGCATTTTTTGCGTTCCCTACAAAAATGTACCATATTTATTGTGAAATACATACATTCATTATTATATTTAAAAAAAAACGCCCATTCCACGTCTCTAACCCAGAACTTTAGCTAAGAGAACAGGCGCTTTAACTAAGTGAAAACATACAATAAATGGTAATACATAAAGACTCATTCATTGTTATTCATTCAGCAAGAATTTACAACCTATTTTTTGAAATTATGTATACATAAATAATACCTTCGAGTAAAAGTATTTTCCGACTGCAACATGTTCTCCCTGGGCTCTTACATTCACCATATCGTATTCAGCATGAACCCTGTCACCGTGATCGTCGAACGCAACATACCCCGTCGCCCCATTCTCCAGCTTTTGCTTCCTGATGTAGTCGAAAAGATGGTGGCCTGTGGTCCAAATAGAACCAGAGTTGTCGCAGTCTGATGGGGGTGCATTAATCTCCTCTGAGGTGTTCATATCACGGATAGCCGAGGCGAGAACATATCTGGAAGTGTATATAGAAAAAAACCAAAAGCTCGTCATAAATAACTTTTATTAGTTGCCTGTCCAAGAGCAGACACAATAGGCATAACCATTGTTGTATCATATGCGATATATGAAACCTGTTAAAGTACCATTTTCTAGATAAACATTTTTAGACGTTATGGGGAAATGCTTCTTGCTGGCTCTGAACATAACAAGATAATAAAACTTCTTACATAGAATCCTGAATGTGAGCGTGTTCGTTCGTGGCGTTCACCAGTCTCAATCCTAAGAGGCCTTCAGGCGCATTAGCAGCATCCAGCGCCTGCTCAGTCACCATCCACACGTAGCCCGTGGTTGTCATGTTGAGGAACGTTGCGTCACGGAAGATTATCTCTGCATCTGTTTTACTATAAAATGTTTTCTTATAAATCAACCATCTTGATTGACGACCTCCGTACCCGAGAGGCGAGCATACCGGACTTGTTCTCGCTATCTCTGAGGTTCCGGGTTCGATTCCTGGTCAATGTAGAAAAATAACTTCTATATTGTCTCGGGTCTGGGTGTTGTGGTACCGTCGTTGTTTCTGATTTCTTTGACACAAGTGCTTTGGCTACTTACCACAGGATCAGAGCAATGTGATGTTGTCCAATATTTATTTATTATTATTTATTTATCTTTATAGAACTTGGAATAGGAAATTTTAAAACCGCAGTGGTTTTAAAAGAGTTAACACATGTTACGAATTATTGCTCATAATAATCATCTAGGCGTTTCATTTACCTGGCGTACATTAGGAAGACTCTGGCTTGTGCACTTTTTACCTCAATCAGCTTATCACTAAATGAATCCAAGCCTGGTTCGAATTCTATCACCTGCTCAACTACCACTTTGCGATCAACATCGTCATCGACATTTTGTGAAGTTGTTTGGAATCTGCAAATAAGAACTCTTATTACATCAAAGCAATTAATGTATGACAATGGCTAATTTCGAGAGATTGCAATCGAAAACATAATCCAAGGGGGAAAAAAACTTACCTTCCCAGAATAGCTCGGCCATCAGTGTCTGAGCTGTGGATTATAATCACCTTCATATAATTAAAGTGCTTTAAGACATCAACCCACACATCCGCTTGGTGAGAATACGGCGGCACAGTCCTCAGGAAAGACACGTGAATGTTCTTGTCAGAGAAAGCGGAATCTCTTGAGGATATCCCGATAACAGGAATGTGGTAAAAGCCACTAGTGTATGACACTGCTGCTGGTGACAAGTCGCCAGTTAGGGGGTGAGATACCACCACAGCATACACCTATAACCATAGAAATCATATCAAATATGAGGACAATTTAATTAGGTTCGTCTCTTATCCTTTGTCTGTCTGTAGGCATTTATTTACTTACTCTATGTCCAATGAGATCCTTGCAAACATTGAGCGCAGTTTTTATCGGGTTTGGATCCATCAATATAGAGTAGTCGTGATAAGTCACTCCTCGAGGCACGTACTGGTCTTTGAAGTTCAAATTCTGAGAATAAAGTATTCTATTGATACTCGTATTTTATGTAGATATTTGTACAAAACTGAAAATTGACTCAAAAGAACTTATAGTGGTGAGAGGATTAAGGTACACTTAGTTTTTTTTTTGTGATCCTTAGAAGTTTGTACCTCTTATGATAGAATGAATTTAAACTATACATATAATGGGTAGGTAGGTATTTATCGCGCAATATAAATGAGAGTACCTAAATTTAATCGCCAGTTCAGTCAGACTTGAAATAAGTTAACACGTATTTGATACTTACGGATATAGTATCCTTGAAGAAAGCTATAGATTCATTACTGGACAGCACACCCCCCACATTGTAGTAAGTAGGGTTGGTATACCGTCGGCGATCAGGGTCGGCCGCTTCCAGCAGCTTGCCGCAGCAGAAGACCAACAGAATCACATTCAGTGACATGGTGGAGGATTGTATGAATTAAGAAGACCTATTGATGAGTTATCTAGGTTAGTTTATCAGGCTGCTAGAAAAAAATAGTTTTAATTCCAGACTCTTAGATAGATATCGATAGATTGAAAATTCTTTACTGTACAGGTAAAATAATTGATTATTGATGATTGATTATATATAATATGTGAGAAAAATATTATTCAAATCAAATCAAATCATTTATTTGTTAAAATGTGGGTAACAATAATTAAGGGTTTTATCGTCAAAAACAATCTCTTAACTTTTTCAATTTATTTTCTTACTTTCCGATTACGCAACTACACTCAGTAGGCAGCTACTATAAGGAAGGAGTAGTATCATCATACCTGTGGAGTAGAGTACCTACCTATTACCTCATTATTATTTCACTATACATCATTTCTGTACGTTTTTGGTATGGTATACCCAAAGATTACTAACAAAAAGATTAATTTACGCTCACTTGCTATTTATATATAGCTAGGCAACTCTACATTGAAATCGTATTACTAATTAATAATAAAAAAAACATTAATTCAACCATTTTATGGAGACAGCAACATCATCCTATAAACTATTAGGTTACGCGAAAAATCGTAGATATCAGCATGAGAATTTAACAATCCAACCAACTTCAATACAAGATTATCTCTCTTACTATCTTATTGTTAAGTATGTGTATATGAACCCAACTTAGATTGCTGATGAATATTAAACCACACCTTCGCACCCAAACGCTCATTTAACATTAGGGCTTTACTACACTAAAGATATTCTTACGTACCTTATATTTTAGTTGTCATTTGTTTTGTCAAAAACATTCACTGTTATTATTACATTTTAAGGAAAATTATTTTCACGGGAGGAACAGATAAGGGATGCTGTGCAGAATGGGTAGATGGAGCTTCTCTCCCGTTGCCTAGGAAACCGCGCAGGCGTAAATTTCCAATCAATTTCGATGTTTTTCTGAACATTATTTTTTTTACGTTTAACGAATTAAAAGTATAATTTGAGTAGTAACAATCATTTATTGAAATGTTCTTGATTACAAAAATATACAAACTTGCTTACAAACTAACAAATAAATCTAAGTTTAAACCTAATTATAGATGATTAAGTACTATAGGTAGTATTTTTAATTATGTATTAGTTAATGTTCCTATATCTATTATATCGACCAATAAATTTATACACAAATTCAAATAGAAGTACCAAATTGTTAAAGTTTCAATAATATAAAAAGAATACGTGTTTTATTTGTTAAATGGGCTGGAAATGGCTCTTATCAAAACTAAGATTTTTTAACACCATGATTAGATTGGATATGTTTTTTTATCGAAGACCAAAATTCAGGAGATTGGGTCGATTAATAAAATATAAAAACTACATCTACAATTCATGCTAAAAACAACTTAACCTAAGAACAAATTTCAATTTCAAAATCAGATCTTTCGAGAGATTTAATAACACGTTAACCGTCTAAGACCATGCCCACGGGCCAGAAGACGGGGCCCAGCCATTAGAAGGCCAAGGTTTAGGCCAGGTGGGGTTCCATCCCGCGGTGTTCAAAGCAGCCGCGGCCGCAGTAGCGGCGTGCTGGGCCGCACCAGCTGCCCCAGCTGCTCCTGAGCTTTGGATCACTGACAGCTTGAGGGCTTCGATATCTGGGAAGGAAACGAAATGTTTAGAAAAACATAACATTGTAATAAACTAAATACATCGCGACGTGATCTAATGCAAATTTCTTACTTAACTAATAGTCAATGCTGTATGCGGGTCATTATTCGCAAACTACGAGTACCTACATCTTAATTTGACTCGTTATTTGATTCATCTTAAGTATTTTGGTTCGGTTTCACTCACGCATAGAATGATTTTTTCCGTTGGAGTTTAGGGCTTTGCTTTCCAGTAGTGAACAATAACACGAGCAGAGGTGCCTACTGTGAGTTTTATTATGTACAGTTCCGGATTAGCCCATAAGCAAATTGAACAATTGCTTAGGGCATCACGTCTTGGGGGGCACTAGAAATAGCACCAGGAAAATATCGCTTACTCATGGATAGGGGGCCCCAATGGCATAGATTGCTATGGACATAAGTAGTCTTAATCCGGCACTGATTTTATGTATAAATTTGATCGATTCTATAGAAAAATAAATGTGAATTTGTATGGATTTCGGGGTAGCGCTGACTGGCGGCACATCAACGAAACCATGTTTTTCTCTTTACGAATCCGCGTTTACGTCCTCATCAAAAACTATCAAGTAAAAACTGACTGCAGGCCCACGGCAGTGAGTACCGGCGATATGTAAAAATAGAAAATGTACTGCTTACCAGCATTATGCAGCCTAGCAGCCTGCGTGTGAGCAGCCCGTTGCAGTGCCTTTGCAGCAGCAGCTTCCCTCGCTGCAGCTATTTTCTGCGCAACAGCCGCTCGGGCTTTAGCAGCTGCGAGCTGGGTCTGCGCCTGGACCGCCGCCTGCGCAGCTTCTAAAGCGTGAGCGCGGGCGTGTCTAGCTGCCTCTTCACTAGAAAACCCAATTAAATTTACAGGATTAAGCGGTAGTTAGTCAATGCTTAAAATATTAGTACATACTTTCAAAAGTAAAGATTGAACATTTTACAAAAAAGAACCGAACGACACGAAAACATTTAAACTCGGCTGGCACCGACTCCAACAGTAACTGATTAGGTACTTATGTGTTAATATTATTTTTAGCTTTTTAGTTTTTTGGTCTGTTTTTTTAATTTACTTATTTTATCTATTTTTTGTGACTAATCCTAACCAAAACAAATCTTAGGGGTGCAAACAAAAGTTAACTGCGGAACAACGATTTCATCCCCTATTATTTTTCGACCCTTAGGGGTGAGTTTTTTCCGCAAATGTTTAACATAGTAGAAAGATTGAAGTATAAGCTATTGATTAAAAAAACATCAAAATCGGTTTACATTTTTCGAAGATATTGGGTAACAGATACAAGAACCACGAACGAGAACATTATCTGGGTAGGTATGTATTTGTTGATTTTTTCAAAAAGATAAAATTTATATCAGACCATCTCTGAAGTATGGTCTACCAGACAAAATATAAACATTAAAATCGATTTATAATTTGCGGAAACAGTCAAATTATGAAACTTCTCCTGTTTTTGAAGTCGGTTGAAAAATAAGAGAGATTTGTAAAAAGGTCACGTTATCAAAAAGGACATCTCGATAAAAAAAACTTTGGTACTGTACCTCTTATGTGCGGCATGAGCAGCAGCTACTTCCTTCGCGCTAGCGATGCTTTGCTGCTCTATTGCTGCGTGCTTCGCAGCCGCTACTTCATGTTGCGCAGCCATTACTGTCGCGGCTGCCGCTTTAGCCGCCGCTACGGCACCTGCCACGTCGGAGCTAGTGTCTGATGCAGGCACCACTGAAAATTATGTAAGTTAACTTTTTTTACGGAACAGCTTCATTAATAAAGCAGTCCTCCTTATAATTAGCCTATTGTCAGGAACTGCTAGACATATTTCTCTTATAGGTCTTATAGGTCTCATCATCATTGTCAGTCTATTGCAGTCCACTGCTGGACGCGCCACAGAGCTCGATCTTCCGCTTTTACGATTAAGGTACGCTCTTTTACCGCAGAATACCAGTGTCGCGGCAGCTATTACTAGCTGCCACGACTTATACTGAGCGGGGGACCCTTTTTGGCACATTTCTATCTTTATTTATATACATAATGTCATATGATGTGTTTTTTTTGTGCCAAATAAATAAATAAATTTATTTATTCTTATCTTCTTTGCATATATTACCTTCTGCATTTAGCTAAAGTTCTGAAAAATATTTAACAAAAAATCAAACATGAGTGAGGTCAATCAAAACCAATCACATTGTAGCCACTGTTTTTCTTATCTATTGCTACTACCGCAGCAGGTAAGAAAAAGAGGTAACAATTTTAATTTACCTTGTAAACCATGACTATTAGTAAGAGCTCCAAGACTATGAGATGCTGGTGGGTATGGAACGTTCCAACCCGACAGCGAGTTCCAGCCGGCAGAATCAAACCCCACACTTCTCTTGTCAGGTTTCGTGGTGGCTAGAACCGCAGCGACTAACGCCACGCATACTACCTGCAAAGCAATCTATATCACTGCATTAGGACATATGAGAGAGGCAAGTATAGTAGCTTCTACCATCACGCCATGGTAGCAGGCCTGCAATAGGTTAGGTACCTACCTAAACTATTGCGGGCCTGCTACCATGGTTACCGTGGTCTTGACACAGTTACCTAAGTACTGTGTCAAGACAAGTAGGTACAACATAAGGTCCATAGGTCCTAAAGTGTCAGCAGCATAATTGCACAATAATGAATTAGTCATTTTTCAATAAGTACCTAGTTGTTGTTTTAAATTACTTGAAGTTTTCTTACCAAAATCTTAGTAGCCATTACGATTGTTTGTAGGTACCTATTGTTGACTATACGAAATCAACTGATGATGTGATGGTCCGATAGAGAAATATCGGATCTTTTATATGGTTAGACACGGAAAATAATGTTGAAAGGGACTGCCCTGATAGGAAATGGCTGTAATTCCCTAGAAGCAAAAAATGGGTCCAGTACATTTCAAAATAACACATAAAACTTAATTGTACTTTCATTTTAAAGATCGATATTGTTGCAAAATAAGCTTTGTAACCAAATAATAAGGATCATATTTGATTCTCTAAAAGCAGTTTTATTTTTAAGTGCCATCTTTTAAGTTTGTGCGTTTGTTATGTTTTGGGTATTTTCATTTAAAGTTACGAAACATGTTGCCATGGTTTTATCTGGAGATTTAGCCGTGCTGCACCGTTATCATTATTGTACGTCGAGATTAGGCGAACAATCTCTTCCATCCACCTTTCTTACGTTACGATTACGATGATACCTAAGTACTTACATAGACAACTATTCAGCCTCATCTTTGTACAGTATGACACAATGCTACCAACTAATATTTAAAAGTGATAAAATATTACATTATGTACCTACCTATGTACTATCCATGTGGAGTGGAGTCGTCTTGATAACTGTTGTCGCTATTATTAAGTGCTATTTTATAATTTGTATCATTTAAGTTTACCTACACTAGATACTGGTAATTTAGGTATCTATTTGTGAAATAAAAGTTCTCTGTGGTGAAATACCTAAAACAAAAGATATATGGTTCATATATTTTTTATTGATTTATTATCATATTTAGTACCTACTTTGATGCATTTGAAATTTTGAATACGAACTCTGCAGTGGTATGTACTAGCGTAGTGGTGTACTTGATCATAGTATGTTCCAACCAGGCACTGATCAAGTAGGCAACCACTACGTTAGACAACTACTTAAGTATAATAAATTATTTTTATAGACGTCAAATGTCTAATGTAGGTACTAATCTTTAAGAACCTAATGTTATATAGCTAAAGAAGTTATTTGTTTGTTTGGTTGAACGCGCTAATCTATTCATGACTTGTTCGTACTTTAGTACTGTTATACGACGAGTGTGCGATTCTAATAAACCCCATCCCCATATTTCCGAATCACCCTAAAATAAAGTACGCAACTCTTTCCACGCAAGTTCAACTCGCACCTGCCGCTTTTTAGTGGCATAATACTTTTAATGTTTATCTTGTTCCCCCCCCCCCCAACCAAAATCCTGGATCCGTCACTAATTCTTTCATAAATATAACCCTGAACGTGTTGCGCTGCTACGACTATCAGTTCAAGATATCTTGCTATTTTGAGTTCGCAAACTAGTTTTTTCAGAAGCAGATTTTTCAAAAAATAACAAGTTAACTATTATAACGTTATTTATTGATAACGTTATCTTTGTAATTGTAACGAACAGTGTGTCCGTCTCTATCGCCAACAGCTGTCTCTAAACGTCAGTGTCACTGTGTCAGTTTCAAACATCATAAAATCAATCAAACTGTCACAAAATTTTATCGATCACAATTTCTTCAATAGTTTCCGACTTTATTTCCCCTTTTTTCAATAAATCCATTATGTATAATTAATTCAAACACAAAAATATAACTAACGTCCGTATTTAAAACAAAGTAAGTGGTAATTACCTATAACTCTGATTACGTAAAAATTAATAGTAAAGAAAGACAGGTGCTTGCTGTGACTCTTATTTAAAAAATATTGTATTAAATCATTGTTAATAAAATAGGTACTTAACCAAAATAAAAATAATTAAAGCACCTAATATGTATAAAAATTATTAAACTAAGTAATAAATATTTATAGAGATTTATTATGACTATAAAATATACCTATCTGTGTACAATTTACTATCTCTTAAATTAACTTATGATGATTATTCAATTTATTTATTATGAAGTGATTTTATTTTTACTGGTTTTTTATGGAAATGGTTTATATAGGTACAGGTTTTTTTATATTGAGTATTAAAACAGAATATTGGTAACTGTGTGTGTAGCCATGATCCAATGGTTTGTTTTTTTTTTGCTGAGATCTAATAGGGTTGAAGTGTTACAAAGTGTGTGTGCAAGGTGTTTGGGATGTTTTCATAAAAATATAAAACTGATTAAAACTCAAATCTTTGTTTTTCATCGTATAAAGGGCTTTAAATTAAAAGCTGCTTATACTTGTGAGTCCCAAAATCCCAAACGCAAACCCTTGCTAGACTCCAACCTCTGATTGCTTTGAATGCTAAAACGCCTTGCAAACTATTGCGTAATCTATGATCATGGTCTAGCATGGACTAGAAACAGTATGCAAAGCACAAAGAGGAAGATGATTTAGGTTTCTTGGTCAATAATAAAGGCATTAAAATTTTGTTTTATTGTTTGCAGAAAAAAAATACAAAATGGGCTCAAAGCAACCACCACCACCACCACCACAACAGTTCTCGTAAGTACACCTATTTTAAAAATCTATAATATTTTATTTTAATAATTAAATAATATTCTGTTATTAATGTAGGTAAAATCTGTTATTATTTTTTAAATTTAACTTAAAACAAATTTAGTAAGTTCCCATGTCTCAAAATTATTTTGTGTATCTACCTATATTATTGTACATATTTCATTTTTAACTAATCAAGGATATGTAAACCACACACAATAGGTATTCTATTGTTATGCGGTCTCATGAGACCGCTTGGATGTTAATGGGTTAATAGAGGTTGTATATAATCAGGTCCTATTCAAAAAATTACCAAAAACTCCTCAATATATAGTGAACAAAAGAACAGTCACTGCTTTAAACCATGTTATCAGCTGCTCATATACAACAACTTTTTCTACAGAAACAACATTGAAATTGTAAAAAAATAATTAGATACTCCATACCAACTTATCTGCGAACTCGATAGTAATGTATAGATTATCTAATCAAAAAAGCGAGTCGAACTCGCCCACTGAGGGGTTCTTTACAAATTTGTAGGTACATAAATTTTATTATAAATTAGTTCAGGAATCGAGTCACGCTGTTTTTACCGAGATTTTCCTGAAACTTTAAAAAAAGACCGTATATTTTTTATTATTTAATTAGAAATGTATAGTTTTTTTATTATTTCCTGTATTTTTAGTTTAAGACAATATTATTTGCCAATTTTTATAGTTCTAAGTCAACGGAAAGTATCCTATAATTTTTGATTTCCTTAAAAGGGTCGACATACAGGGTGGCCAGAAAAGTGACATCCAAAAATTTTTTTGAGTGCCTTGTGTTGAGAGGTATCTGAATCACCCTTATGTATGTTCTACGATTTTTCGTAGTTTTCGAGTTGAAAAAATAGAAGGTTTCTTCGATTTTTTTTTCTTGCAGCTAAATCTCTATGAATTGTGCATTTATGCATAAAATAAACAGCCTCATAACTTTAATGGAAGTTACTACAAAATTGACCTAAAGTTGAGAATTTATGTTAAGTGAGTTATTTGAATTTTCAACTTAAAATTAAAAATCTAAACTGATAATTTCTTAGTTTCTAAGTAGCTTTAGAGAATGCTCTAGACCCTAAGCTTTCATAAAAATAATAAAAAAATACTACTTCATAGGCTTCATAGGCAAAAAAAAATCGTAACTCGAAAACTACGAAAAATCGTAGTACATAGGGGTGATTCAGATACATCTCAACACTTCTCATCTCTTCTTGACTTAGAAGTTTCATTTTTTCACAACTACAAGGGACTGTAGACCTGAGTATGTGGTTTTAATTTCAACTTGATACCTCCACGCGTTCTCGAGATAAAAAGCCTTGATAGACATACGGACAGGCAGACAGACAGACGCACAATACAGTGATCCTATAAAGGTTCTGTTTTTTTTAGGTACGGAAAAATGCACGATTTCGATGTGGCTTCCATATTAAAAGTTGCAGTTGATCACGTGGTTATAAGGTGTGTCCAATTCTTTTGTACACCATGTATAATTGTATATCAATGATTCTAATCAGGTTTATGCTGTGTAAGTAGGTTAGGAAAGCATACTTCTAAATTAATATAACATTTGATAAAAAATCCACTGCCTCAGGTGGGAATCGAACCCAGGTTTTATTGCTTTACTATACTTTTTTAAAAGTGTTATCATCTTAGATATAACTAGCATGTAATTGCTAAAAACCAAAATTTTGAGGATATTTTGTAGAACAAAATATCATATTATTTATGATATTTTGTATTAGTCTATTGTTGGCACAATAAGCTATGCCCTACATTCACAATTGCTATTATATACCATTTAGATGGCCTTATTGTTGGCTCAATTAAAACAATTTATGTGTTTTGTAGTAGTGACTAGTGTCACTACTTCAGTACATATATTAAATTGTACATAGTTGTTCATGTACCTTGCTCCTCACGTATACCTGTAATACATACTTATTTGTGCGACCTTGGGTCTATGTTGCTCAGTTTTACGATAATTTAAGCCCATTTGTGTATGACATGATTAGTTACACTTAGAACCATTATGCTGTATTACTTTCAGAAGTAGGTATTTTACATTTGACTTATTTAAATACTTTGTATAGAAAAGAAGAAAAATTAAAATTCTTTTAACTGATCAAGCATACGTAAATGAGACACAGTAGAAATTCTATTGTTATGCGGTCTCATGAGACCGCGTAAATGTTAACTAGTTAAAATAACATTTTTATTTCTAGATTGGTTGTTATTTAGTTGTAACAAGAACAAAATGAAATTGCACTCCTTTAGGACTGATAATAGATTAAAAACCAAATACATTCTGTCTGAATTGTTGTATGCTGGTATTCAGACTTGCAATGGAAATAATGAAGATAATATACGTATCTTACTGTATCTTATTCTTCTTATCAAATCATTTAATTACTTGTATCTTACAATTGATAATCTGCTTTATTGCCTCAATATTAATGATAAACCATAAGCTGTTTATTATGATTATGAGTACTTACAATTTCCTTCATAAACCTCATGTTGTAATATTTATACACCATAACCAGAAGCTTTAGTTTATTATATTTATACAGGATGATAGGTTAAACGAGACATATATCTATAGGTTGTTCTTTTCAGCCAAATTTTTATACAACTTAGCGATTTTTGCGACTAATGGTAAAAAAGAAAAAAAAAACGGCTGTTTCATACAAACGGCATGTTTTATGACTCGATTGGCTTAGTGGCGTAGTAATTCCCTTGAACGCAAAGGTTCGATTCCCGGTACGGGTCTGTTCAGAAAACGAACTTTTCTAAATCTGTTCGAGTCTGGGTGTGGTGGAAGACGCTCCTGGCAAAATTTATTATCTGGTACCTTGAAACACAAGGATGTTAACTCCTTAGGTGCTTCGAGACCATGACAATTATGTTAATAATTCAGTACTTAGAAACTGAAGTTCAAGTTTTTAAAGGAACCTATGCTGCAGACTTATGTCTATTCAGCTTCACCTGGCAGATTGGCAAGTGCGGAAGGCATTCAGTCCAAAGCCAGCTCGAAACCCCGTACTTGCGAAGTTGCGACTCCTTGCGAGTGAGTTGCGTTACAGACTAGTCTGTGACGGCAGACAATTCACGCAGGCTCCTTTCTAGTGGGTCCCATCGAGAAGGGCGGACTAGGCCTCAAAGGTGCTTCTGTAGGCTCGGGTCTAGGCTTGGGCCATCGTCCGAAGGATCGACAAGTACCTGCCGATTAATGGAACGAAGAACCTCGCACTCGCTAGCGGCCAGTGAGTGCGCTCATTCGAGCTATTGCTTGGCTGTTGTGTACTGACGTGTGACTTGGTGAGTGCAACTAGCTTTTTATAATAACCTTACCGTCGGGATCATAGAGGCGAAGTCCAAGTGCTCTGTGCTACTCGACAAAAACTTTTGGAACACCGGGTTTTTTTTTTTCGATTACACCATTGGTCCAATAGTTATTGTTCAGGGTAAGAAAAACCTGGGGGATGTATCTCTCTTACAACTTAACACCATGCATAAGTACTACTAAAATAATAAAGGCCACCACTATTTTAATGCATAAATTTGCATTGTAGGTAGGTACTATAGTTTAATCAAAAACCAAATTATGAATTAATTGGTTTCTTACTTACATTAAGGAGTATTAAAAGTGTGGTTTCAATAAGCTGTGCCGCGTCATAAAGAACATTCCAAAACCATCATCTTCAGCTCATCATCTCAGCAGCACCTACAATTTTTAGCAATTGAGTGAATACATCCTCTTGATCTGACCTCCGATTCAAAACCGTTACATAACAAATTGTCAACCGGAAAATCATGTGACATGTTAGTGTCACATGATTTACCGGTTGACAATTCGTTATCAAACCGATTTGTATCTTATAGGTTTCTGGCCGGGATCGTTTGTTGACATTTTTAAAAAAGTAACCTGATGCTCGATTTCTTCAGGACAGATGGCTTTTCGCACAGTGTGTGCACATATTGATTCATATATACTTTATAAACAAATCCTAATATCTATTGTTACTAACCCTAGCACATAACTAAATTACCTATGACCTCGTATAAAATAGATATATTTGAATTTAATTTGCATTGTCTGGATGTGAATTATCCTGCAATAGAATCGCACATCGTGTGATTATTGCTAAAACGGAATTATAAAGGTATTGCTTATTTTAGCAGTTCCGATACTTCCGATACAGTTTTGGTTTGTTTCAATGCCCTAGCTCAGAAAAGAAAACTGATTTTGCTGTGTAATCTAATTGCGCGCCATTCCAGGATATTAGAGCGACTAACATGGCATGATCGTGACTGAAATCGGATCATTCAGAAATTGCTTCTTGGCTTCTTTTGCATACTCAGACACGTCGATAGTGACTAAAAAATATGGCCTTCCTTTTATCATGAATATGGCTTTAATCCTTAAGGTAGAATTTCATCGACATCACCTAAAAACCCTATTCCAGTCGTTAAATCACTGTCATAATGAACGGTTTTCATTACAAGCACCGTCTGGTTTTTGTGCATATATCAACCTCTAGTTTGGCGTCAACACTTTTGTAGAGCAGGCAACTTTTTGTCCTTTGTTTGCAAAGGACAAAAATCAAAGCAAGCAAATGACTCCGGAAGTCGAATAGGAATTAGTACCATAAACTTAAACTTTCAAAGCAGTGAGCGTAATTCAAAATTTCTTACGGTTCTTATAAATAGCGACTCTAGTTTACTGTGTATAAGTACTTATCAAAGTGTTATTCACGGCTGCAATAATAATAGTTTAACTAAAAAACAACTAATAATCAGTTTACCTCACTGACTTATATTTTGTCATTATTGTGAATGATTGATTGAAACATAAAAACTTCTCCCAAATAAGTATGACTTAATGATTCCAGTTGATTGTTTCAATTATTATTATTCATTGAAAATATCATTACTAGTAAAACCAGAGTAGTTATTGGTTAAAAACGTATATTTTTTTAAATTTCGCCGGCTGCCTTGAACTTCATTGGACGGAGGTTATGAGTCATAATAAATATAAATAAATATTGGACAACATTACAACCATTGCTCTGATCCTAAGGTAAGTAGCTAAAGCACTTTTGTTACAGAAACAACCACGGTACTACAACACCCAGATCCAACGCCAAGTCCAGCGTACTCGCCTCTCGGCTACGAAGGTCATCAGAAGATGATGAGATGATATATTACCAATTTATTTAATTACAGATTGCTGCCGAAGATCATAAACGGCGGTATCGCTGGCATCGTGGGAGTATCCGTCGTGTTTCCCATAGATCTTGTCAAGACCCGGCTGCAGAACCAAACCATTGGGCCAAAAGGAGAGAAACAATATAAAAATATGTAAGTATATACAGGCTTACTAAGCCAGAAATAGGAAATCCTATAAATCGAACATTTTTGGCAACCATAGTGATAAATGAGTAACTAACAACAAAAAACTCAGTTTGTATTGCAGAAAAATCCTTCTGTTTTTATCTAAATAGTTAATTATGCCAGCTATGAATACATAGCTGGTCTAGTCTGTAAAACTGGTAAACTGGTTTCACTTTTGCATTCTTGTTTAATTTATAATTTAGCTACTCAGTGTTACGTATCGCAATAACATATCTAGTACTTATAAAGATGGTTAAACGGATAAGATTTTTAAACAATCGCCAGCTGTAGCTATGTTTTTTTTTGTCGCGCCATTATTGGCAATTAAGGCTGGCCCGCACCCTTTGACACATATAAAAACCGTCGGTTTTTTTTGCAAATATATGGCATGGGCTTGTGTGTGTTGTGTTCTCTGATCGATATTTTGTATTAGCATCGAGACACTAGTTTCTTCGTTAATTTCATATTACACAAACATTAGTACTACTACTATACTCAAAATATAGATCTTAACAAGAAATACAAAATAATACGACAGCAAAATAAGCACACAGTGAATATTGTAGGAAGCACATAAAAAAATCGTCTATCTGTCAAATGCGTCGGGTTCCCCTTAATTTGAAGACACCAGTCCTATAAAAACACAGATTAACTCATTCCCTGTCTAATAGTAGACAAAATAGACAAAACCATTGTTATGCCATAATAAATGCGGACATGCAATGTGTTAAATGCCTTAAATCTATTAAAATATTTTTTCAATCATTCGAAAAATAGAAAACTTCGTTTTTACTATAGCACGTAAGAGCTACATTACGTGTTACATTACGTTAAGGTGTTAACGTTTCTATGGGCAGGGTGAGACGGGTAAGTGAGGTATTGACAAACAAGACGAAATGACGTAAGATTAATGTTACACTCGACCGCTGTCATATCAGAAGGTACAAAAGTACAAAATATGATAAAAGGTATTTTTTCAAAAATCATAAACAGGGTGTCTAATATTTAGTGGTATCACGTTTGCTATTTATTATCTCGTACAGGCTGGACTGCTTTAAGAAGACCTACGCTGCCGAAGGCTACTTCGGCATGTACCGCGGGTCCGCCGTGAACATTATCCTAATCACGCCGGAGAAGGCGATCAAACTGGCCGCCAACGACATGTTCAGACATTATCTTACTCTGCCTGATGGGTATGCTATTTGTCATTTTAAATGTAAGAATTTTATCATCATCAGCCTTTGGAAGTCAACTCTGGACATTGGTCTATAGAACGCTACAACACGAGGTCCTGGGCCGTTTGGATTCAGCAGCTTCCTTCAACCTTGACTAGAAAAATGTATCAATTTGATATACTTTTTTAATTGCTGGAATGGCGCCGTGGATGCTCCCAAATTCTTCATCGCACTCGCGGCGTGTTAGCTGCGAACTGGCGGCGAGTCCACTGCGCTCGCTTTTAATTAGCTAGTATGTTAAGGGCCAGTTTCACCACTTGCAGATAAGTTCCGGATAACCTATCTGGCACTTGTTTTGACAGATAACCCATACAATCAGCTGTCAAAAAAGTGCCAGATAGGTTATCTGGAACTTATCAGGAGTGAAACTGGCCCTAAGCGTCTTACGTTGTTTAGAAGAGCAGGTTTGACTTATTTTTACATAGTGAAATCTACTTACAACTTACTTTAGGACTTGGCTTTTATAAAACATACTTTCATTAGTTGTTTTAGTAATTATAATTTCAACTTGCCAAATGTACATTTTTAATTTCACTTGTCAGTAAGTATTATTCATGTTGAACTAGCCATGTACGCCATAAAAAACATTATGAGCCAAACCAATCAACTGTCTTTTGTTCCATCCTTCCACACTACTTCACGAAATAACCCAGGTATATAGGCTTCGTAACCCAACAAAATTGACATGATACTTATTTGTTAATCATTAAAAATGACACTCTGTTATGGTCGCCAAGTAAGGAACTAATACATTGTGTAACGTGGTTTAACTAAAATGAATTTTGTCAGGGCTCCCGAGCCAATTTAGAAAAGTTTGATTCCTGAATTGACCCAAAAAGTGAAACCCTTTGCGTTTGAGACGAATTACCGCGCCATTTTACAATCAGGTCGTCAATCAATACATCTTTCGCAGTTCGCTGCCGATCCCGCGGCAAATGATTGCGGGTGGCATGGCCGGCGCGTGCCAGATCGTCATCACGACGCCCATGGAGCTGCTGAAGATCCAGATGCAGGACGCTGGGCGAGTCGCCGCGCAGGCTAAAGCTGGTGAGTAACGTCTCTTAAGCGCAACACACAGGAGGCGTGGGCCCACGCACGTGTTAATAGACCCACCGTACTCCCGACCCGACCCGTCGCCGTCCCGCACACGCTTTCTGTGTGTTACGCTTTAGGCCTACTATATCTGGCTCACCGCACTCCGGGTAGCCGTATCGTCTCGGTTCTATTACCCCGCGCCACGCACAGTTATCAATTTCAAATATTTAGGGAGACGATATTATTAAGTACTATCTACTAAAATCGTAATTAAAGATATACGTATTTGCAACGTAAATGTTTGTGTAATAATTTCTTATGTACTTTTCAAATTACTTCTCCTCTAATACAAGTTATGGTTCTTGTATTGACTTCAATTGGATAAGTATGTATGTTTTTATTTTGAGGATACTAATCTGATTTTGATTGATTGTTAATTTAACAACAAAACATAGAATAAATATTTTTGACTAAAGAACCGTTACCTAAAAAACCTTTTTTTACAAAAACCGGCATAAAATATTTATACATTTGTATAGCGAAGTAACCACCGAATGATAGTGTACTATTTTGTACTTTTAATAGAAACACAACTTCAAAAATTGGTGAAAATAAATACGATCAAAATGTTTTTTATGTTTTTATATTAGAAATCGATCTAATTTTCTTTTTATTTATATACGAATGCACATTATGCAAAGTACATACATTCCTTATTTTTTTTTAGATTAATAACTAGTTTACACTAATAACGAAACTTATTTTTCTTGAATAGTAGTGCAAAACAACAATATATTTTTTTGCAACAATTTTGCTTTAGAGGTGACTTTTAAATAGTTTATCTATTGACTACTAACTGTATAGTGTTGATGTTTTAGTATAAAGTAAACAACTTACCTTCAAGTCATAATAACATGTATTTTTTAACTACTGACCCTACTACACTCTAAAAAAATTGTTGCTTCTAACAAGATTTTGACTGTTGTCACAAAGTATCTTGACTCCATACGAGCCTGTCAAGACGTTAGATACACCGAATAAGATGGATTTGATTGCTTTAACCCAACTTTACATATAACTTTATTTAAAACTAAGATCTTATTTTTTTAGTTTTCTGGTTACTAATTAATTGATATAACATACCTATTTGTTTATGCTTACTATAAAAAAAATTGATCGAATTATGCAAAAAATAACTAATGATAGGTGCAACAATTATACTTGTTAGAATTAATTAACGCACCTATTTGTTTATTTTAATCACAGATAAAGTTATTGTTCCCATTTAGCTTTGATTGATTTAAATATTACCATAGTTATTTTATTCAATTTCACGGGCAACTAAGAGAAATTCGTTTTAAGTTGGCTCAAATTTTTAGTGTTTAACTATAGGACCCTAACTTCCGATAATTGACCACTGTGCGGCGCTGCAAAGAGCATTGAGGAGATGCGGTCAACCGGCGCGGGTTACTGCAGATTGCAGCCTCGAGCCAACAGAAGCGGTAGACGGCCGCAAGTTAGTGCGTTTAAATAATGCGGTTTCAAATTAAAACAGACATGCGGGCAGCCACAGCGTCGCACCGAATGGCTGTTTAATTTATTCTATCCTGTTTTATTCAATCGTTATTAGGTCTAATTAAAAAGCGGTTAGAGAAATTGCGCTGCTTGGTATCTTTAACTAACTCGTGTAGCGTAAGCCTCCGTGTTTAATACTTCAGTTTGGTCTGGAATAATCCTGAAACTGGAACCTTTCAGGTTGTCGTCGTACAAGAAGCAGTCGTCTCACCAGTCATCGACAAAGTCGCCATCATTTTCCACATTTGCCTACCTGTGCTTGCTTGCAGATGAGTATTATCTACGAAAGACTATTGTACAAGTCCTGAACGCTTCGTACAAATACGCCGTTAATACGCAATAAGCATGCCTTGGGGCAACGTAGCTGTATGTTCGCGCGTTTGCCCCGCCTAGTGATCCTACCCTAACTGCGTAAAAAATTGTTACAGAGGGTAAAACATTCCAACGAATCACAGCAATGGAGTTGACCAGAAAGCTTCTCAAGGAGCGCGGTATCTTGGGCCTGTACAAGGGAGTGACGGCCACCGCGGGCAGAGACGTGTCGTTCAGCGTGATATACTTCCCGATGTTCGCCACGCTCAACGCCTTGGGGCCTCAGGAGACACCTGGCGGGAATCCACCTTTCTGGTAACAATTCTTGATTTTTGGCAGATTAATATCGGTCTGAGGCAAAAATGGCCCCATTATTCAGCTTAGACGGGCTCTATCCGGTTTGCGCCGGAGCTTAGGAAGGATTCGCCGTGTGACGAGAACCTATTTTTACAAAATCTCAAAGAACGTAGCCACTCGGCGGTCGGCCCGGTTAAAACAGTATTAAGCTCTGGCGAAAACCGGATAAAAACATTCTCGTGAAAAAACGGCTTGAGAAGCATACTTTTACATTTTGAGCGACTCGTGTTTTCAACTGTCATCTATAAATTAAAATAAATCGCGTCTGTAATCATAACGTAGAATAATCAAGAATAATAAACCCTAGTGAACGCGATGCGAACGAATTTTGTATATTTTAAACAATATTCCTACAAAACAGTAATAAAGATACTAAGTGATGTATTTGCAAAACCAAAGTTGACAATATTGTAAAATACGATGGAAATCTTACAAAATATTAGCTCTTAAACGATTCCGAACTTCCCTGCTTTTTCGTAATATCTTAGTATAAAAAACAGGGCAGTTCAACAGCAGGCCTGTTAAGGTATGTTAGGGAAGCTAACGATCAGGGATAGTCTTAAATCAAGAGTTGTCTGTCCCCCAGGTGGTCATTCCTGTCGGGGTGCGCGGCCGGCTCGACGGCGGCGCTGATGGTGAACCCGATGGACGTCGTCAAGACGCGCATGCAGACCATCACCAAGGGCAGCGGCGAGAGGCAGTATTCCTCCGTCGTGGATTGCATCACGTGAGTTATTACTAGAGAGTATGTTTAAAGTAGCTATTACAATATTAATGTGGATATGCCTAATCTTTGAACACGAAAATTATCTACCTATTTAAGTAATTTGTTAAGTATTCTTACTTATAACATTTATTGCAGACGGTAAAACGTTTGGTTAGCGTACTAAGCAAGTACAAATTAATAATGTACTGTAACAAAACTTGTACTGGGCACATCCATGTTAATATTGTAATAACTTCGTAATAAAGCGCTCAAGATCCGTGCCGCTAATTGTAGTTGAGGGTTTTTAGTTTTCTCATAAGAACCTTCTTCTGACAATAATTAACACAACAAAAAAAGAGTTCCTAGCGAAATTGTTCCACCCTTTCACGCGTGATGCGATGACCAAGGGAAATAGATATTCATTTTTATATGTATAGATTTGGTCTGATCTGTACGAGCAAGCAAAGCACGCTTCACTTTCTCACGCCCGGTAGAATGTACGATCAAGCAAGCGACATACATTTTACTAAAATCATAATTTTACACTGACCTCAATTAGCAATAATTAGTATTTCACTCTAACAATCAGTTCGCATTTAGCCATCAAGAGCGCTGCGCGTACTCACTCATGCATTAGTTCAGTTATGTAAAGTACCAAGTTTTTATTCTCTAAATATAAGTCAGTTTTATAATCATTCATTAATTCATTCATCATTATAAATGCAAGAGTTTGTGAATATGGATCTATGTTACTCTTTCACGTAAAAACTATTGAATTTGGCATACTGATAGACCATGGCCTGGATTAACATAAGATACTTTTTATCCGGATAAGGTCATCGCAGACGAAGTCGCTGGCAAAAGCTAGGTTATCATAATCGTTCCGGCTCACCCCGAACATGATCTTGTATCGTAGTCTAACCTGCAGTTTCTCGTTTACCTACAGAACAACGCTAAAGCACGAAGGCCCGACCGCGTTCTTCAAGGGCGGCGCGTGCCGTATGATGGTCATCGCGCCACTCTTCGGCATCGCGCAAACTGTCTACTACATCGGCATCGCCGAGAGGTTGCTAGGTATCCGGTAAACAGGTACAGTACCATTGCGTATTTAAATCACGAGGCATAAAGGTAAAGAGATATCAGCTTAGGTAGACAAACGTTGATGTATGTAGTTTTTGCAAAAGGTGTATACTAAACGATTTTGATTTTTAAAAGTTAAAGTTATTGAGTATGTGCAATAGACCCCCCCCCCCTTCTCAGGCTAAGCATTTGTTTCTGTAGTCGTGCTTTTGACGTACACTGTTTTCCATCTCTGTCAGAGAACTCAGAGACTGTATCGTTTACTTTGTGCTATCGTAAATTAACATAGTCAGGAAAGCGAATATAGAAAGCGTCAGGAAAGAGGTTTTGGAAAAAAAGGTATTCAGAAAGCTGTATAGTATTTGGAAATAAACGCCCATCATAAGTATTAGGGTTGCAGCTGTCATATTTTTGCCTCGGGATGTCTATACGCATTCAAATTGTAGGCGCCGTTCATGCTTCTTCGATTCGGCGTTCAACCCAAATCAATAAAACTGGCGTTTTTATTTTATAGATTGATTGTTCTCACCGACTAGATACACAGATGCTCGAATAAAATGTGCTGAATCGATGAAGCGTGAAACGCGCCTTACGTGATATGCAGAGTGTATGTTTGTATATAATAAAAAAATCAAAAGAGCGACATGTGACATTGTGTGAGTAGCTGTAACGTTTTTAAAGCAATATCTGTTGTTAACGCTTCTTTTTAGGAAAATTACGAGGTAAATGCTTCAACAAAACGTACATTACGTTACATTACAAACATACATTCTTTGCATATCGCTGTCTAGTGCTGGTCACTAAGAACAAATAAACCTGTTTTTATTATTTAATTTGTACACATATTTTTAAAGTGCATTAATTTTACTCTGTGACAATAATTTATTTTATCAAGATAGAGGTTAATTACTATTTCGTTAAGTAGGCAATTTTAATTTGTTAAGCCCTTTCGTACACAACGCAAGTTGAGTATCCGCAACTTGACAACTTACGTATCTTGTCGACTATTGGAGTACATCAATATGTACTAGGCTTGGAATATACTCAATCCGTCGAGTATTGGATACTTGCGTTTCGTTGTGTACGGACGCACTAACTATGTTAACCGACACCAGTTCTCAACAGGTTAAAAATCATGATCAGTGTATAGTTTAAATAAAACATTATTTTATTTTACACAAAGTTATGATCAATTTTGAGTGACTGTAACAATTACTAAAATACTGGCATCAAAAAGGTAAATTGAAAAAAAAACCGAATAACTAATAATGTAATAACTTATCATATTTTAGCTACGCAGCAAAACAAGTTCTTTGGTATAATAGAAAGGACAGAGCAAAACAAAAAACATGCTATAACATTTTAAAGTTTGGATTAAGTATATAAATAACCAATATCATTTCACATTGCTAAGCTGTTACATACTCAGGATAAAAATACTTTTGATATTTGGTCTTAATAATAAACATAGTTTTCCCCTGTTGTAGTTAAGGGTCGAGAGACGTTTCATTATTTATCGCCTGTAGTTTAACTATTCTGGGTATTTTAGGCCTGACGGGTTACAGCAATGTAATAGTTTTTTTTCTGTATTGGGTTTCATTTTGCTTAAAAAGGGGTGTAAAAGTCCTCAAATGTCAGCCTGGAGGGCTGAGCCATCCTCACCGGCGCGCGGTGCACTCTGCTGAACAACGGACGAGGCTCTGGCGATTGCCCAAAATTACTAGTCGTTTTTTAAATCGCGCCGTTTTTTAAGACGCGTAGTGTGAAAGCGCTCTAAGAGGTCCTCGAGGTCATAACATTTGAAAAATTTCTTCAGTACTTTCACACTACGCGATTTTGCCGCGCGGCTAAGTCGCACTACTTAGTCGTGCGATTTTAAACATTGTAGTCTATATGAAAATGAAAGGTGATGTAACTTGTAAGGCTAAGTCACCTATTATGACACCACTCTTAGAACGCTGACAGCCGTGCCCAGACAAGACTAAATAGCCTAGCGTGACAGCGCTTATGGTTTTCAGCAACTCAAGACAATTCTCTAAAATATGATTTGCGTGTTACTCGTATATCAGTGGAATACAATATGGTTTTGGTCGATTGTCTGTGGATGACGGTTTGGGTCCGGTCCAAAAACAGTAAAATGGCGAGTCCGCCAGACAAGGTGTCACTATT
Source organism: Anania hortulata (assembly GCA_963576865.1). Classification (NCBI taxonomy): domain Eukaryota; kingdom Metazoa; phylum Arthropoda; class Insecta; order Lepidoptera; family Crambidae; genus Anania; species Anania hortulata. The sequence goes on along the minus strand of OY756408.1, from coordinate 8,542,548 downwards.
TGCGAGGAGTTTAGCGAGGCCTAGCGTATGCACATTTGAAGGATAGGGAACTTTCATAGGTATTCTGATTCCAGACCTTACCATGATAATAAAACATAACCACTTAGCCTTACAACTTCGTATCGATACTTTTTCATTCTACAAAATTTATTTATGAGAAATATTTTTTATTAGAGAGCTACCAATTTTGATGCCAGAATGTTTTCATGTTGTGTTTCTTCTCGGACATATATTTTTTATTAACAAATGCTTTTAATTTAATTTTATATTTGAGAATAAAAGTATAAGTAAGACATTTTCACATTTCCAATGCCATAAAATGGTTTGCTTATTCATAGCTCAATTATTTTTATATTCAGTTAGTCATTTTAAGTGAGAATTCCAGTGATATTATTATTATGTAAAAATATTTGTTGCAAAATTTTGTTGTTGCCATTTTTTGTAAAATGAAGTCGCTAGTTATTTTATTTATGATGTTTTAGATAGTTTTTCTTTTTGATTTCTCTTCGCAATATGAAATATTTATTTTGTCATGATATTAATTTCACATAAATTAAATATAATAATGAAGTGTATTTATGGTGTATTGCATGTCTTCCTAGCCTAGTTTGCATTTATTCTGAAAGGATGAGATGTAGTCGTCAGTGTTAATCTTATGACTTATTATGACCTTTCATATAAAATTGATTGTACGCTCTAAATAAATGGAATTGATTTTTAACTCAATAATGTATAAATTCGAGACGTTGAAATTGATTTTCTAAGTATTGGGTACAAGAACGAGATCCTGTCATTGTGATACTCAATTGTGAAATAATCAGTCGTTTTGTGCAGAACAATCTCTATTTATAATGTACTAAATGTGTCTCTGTTTATAAATTATAAATCAATTTATATAATGACAATAATTATGGAAAACTTGAAATATAGTTAGCATTGTATTATAATGTTACCTCGTATTTAATAATGTCAATTGTGAGTCTAAAAGATTATTTCTAAGGACTCTTCTGTGGAGTGTCTGAAACTTATAAACTAATCAACTATATCAAAGTTTTGTCGTATATTTTAGTCATGAAGGTGACGGGATTATTCACCAACGAAAATTTAACTGCTCTCTACCAAATCCTAGCGTATAGAAAGAGCATTTCTAATTATGTGTTGACTTTAGTTTACAAATGCTGTTTAAAATAAAATTTTAATAAAAACTAAGTGATCTTCAATAATATTCTATTACTTTGATTTCAGAAGCTACCACAGTAACGTCCTTGCTTGTATATAAATATTATAAATATTAGATGTAATGTAATCTTCCATCCATCTCGTTAATTTGCTAAGTGGCATGAAGTACAAAATATTCGGGCTATATTTAAATATGTATTTATTAAACAAAACTATATATGACCACCAGCCATTTGTAAGCCAGTTTCGTGTAAGCTTTGCCGACGAGTCATACTCAGAATAAATATAGTTTACTGAAATTACGAAGATTATTCATAAACAACAGGCATAATGTGAGGATTCTGAATATCATCAATAGATATTTAGTTAAATGATAGATACATTCAATTGATTTGTGCATCAAGACCTACTTTCACAACCTTCTTAAAATTAACCTCTTTCTGTACAGTCGTATCTTATTCTGTTGTAATAAGGTCTGAAGTCCAATAAAATGTATGTAATTATATTTATGCTCGTGACTTCCGTTATTTATCTATCACTTTGTTTACTGTTGATAGAGACAGAATTACATTTAATATTAATTATTAAATCGAAATTTAAGAAAGTTGTGCAAGTAGAGCGTAGCATTAAACATAAAAGCAATGTTTGATTTTATCAACAAAATAGTTAAGTTCACGTAGCAATCAAAAACAAGAACTAGCTAAAAAAAGTTTGATGCACCTTTAAGTTTGTTTGAAAAAGTTTGATTATTAGTGACAATGGGACTGTTTCTGCAAATTTCAGAGTAGATTTTGTAAGAGGCTAAGTACATTTGCCCTTTTCTAATACTTTTTGGCGAAAAAACTTTACAAACTACAAATTTCAGCAGCGTGACAATATTTCAGAAACAGCTGCATTGTTCTGGTACAGTCAAGCACACATGAACCCTGTCAAATGCTATTTAATGTTAAATCTCTGACGTTAAATTTTAAAATTAAACTACAAATGTACCGTACGGATCTAAGTGTACCGTGCAAAACTAAATGTCAATTTTATGTCTAAAGTATGCAACAATTTTATTGGTGTTAAGCGTATCGTTGTTAATCTGGTTCAATTGACAAATTTTGCATGAAATTACACGTGCTTTGTTATTATAGGTAATAGATGTTACATAAATGTAGTAAAAAAAAGTATAGTTTTTTATTTTGTACCAATAAACACACCTCATCAAATAACTTTTGCTAGCATAAAATCGAGAGTAGTTTGCCAATAAGATCACTGTCAAGGACGTGTCATAGACAAAAATAAACTTCATTAATACGCCCTTATAGAGAATACGCTAAAACTGCTTTGGTAATCGTAGCTCTTATTGTATAGCTTATTTGGCGTTGCAATATGAGGTGCGCATTGTCTTGTATTTATATTAAACTAGTGAGCTCATGATCGCGATTTCATTTTCATTCGCGTGGTCTTAAATTCACTGCAAAAACCTTACCTAGCCATGTGCACAACAACTCGCTTGAATGAAATGATGAATTTAAGACTGATTTAAAGACGGAACAAACCAACAATCAAATATTTATTTTATACAGCTTGTTAGGTAATCGGGTAGGGCTGCCACTTCTCCAGGTTTGACCCGGAGTCTACGGGTTTGCACGGTGCATGTCCAGGCTACGGGTGTAACATCGATATCTCCGGGTCAGACCGGGCTTTAACCAATTCCTTCAGAATAAAAAATATTAATTATTAATAATAGTTTTAAGTGTCAAGCTTCTCCAAGTCAGCCTAGCACTAGCTAGGTCATTTATATTTTAGAAACACTACTATTGGTAATGTACCATTACTTTTTACCTTAATTAAATAAAACATTTCATTTATTTATTTTTTATTTTAATTAAAATATATATATATTTCTAAAATCTCCCTGACAGCCCTTGCAAGGGTTCTACTTCTACTAGTGGTCTTTCTTATAATATAACTTTTACTATGGGAACACATTGAAATCGCAAAAAAAAAAACACTGTTCCATAAATTCTGGTCGAGTAGCACTTGGACTTTAATAAGGGACAAATGTTTTTTAAATAGTTTTCATTCACGTGATGAACAAAATGTAGAAGTGTCTCTCGTCAAACCTACACCGTGTATATTAAATTGTGACCCTAATGTAGTTGGATTTGAATTAACTAATAATATATGAGTACCTACCATAAGTACCAAATTAAGTGCATAAGTATGTGTTTATTTTTGTAATTAGATCGGAAATAATCTTTTTTCATTCTTATTTTGATTGACCTCAATTGATTTGTATAATTTGCCGTGGTGTACTTTGCAGGATAATTTAGATTCTTATAACAATTGAGAATTGTTATTTTATATGCGCACATATCCTGTAATGCATAATGGTGTCATTTCCTTATCCTTTTGCTGGTACTGTCGGCAACATAAGTAATAAACTAAGTTTATACCTCAAAGTCTGAAGACAAAAGTCTTCAACGAGTGCGTACTACCTGTCATGACTTACGGAGCCGAGACGTGGACACTTACGCTACGAATACGACTTGTACACCGCTGTAAAAAGTTGCTTAGCTGTACATGGAAAGAACTATGCTTGAGGTTTTTTCAAATGATAAAATCAGAAATGAGGCCATTCGACAGAACTAAAGTAACCTAGATAGGTAGGCACAAAGGATAAGTAAGCTAAAGTGGCAATGGGCCAATGGGCTGGTTACATTTGCCGTAGAACCGATAACCGATTGGGTAGACGTGTTCTTAAGTGAAGACCACGACTTGGTAAGCATGAAGCGCCCTCCAACAAGGTAGGGCAATGATATACGCAAAGCTGCTGGCAACGAATGGAAAGGAAAAGCCGTGGATCGGCCTCAGTGGCGTACATGTAAATGATGAATTTAAAACCTAAAGGTTTAACGTGAAGTCGTCAACTTTTTTCGAACTACGTAGTCCGCTTCTGATTTAGGTACAATTATTTTTGTAGGGACCTACATCTCCAAATTGCAAAAATAAACAACTTTTCATAAATTGTCCGATGGCATGCAGCTTAATGCTGGGAAGTGTTCACACGTAAAATATTGTAGGAAGAATAAAGTGCCCATTGCATTGGTTTACTGTATCGGCGACCATGCTAGAATAGTGAAAGCAGACATCCGGGATTTGGTCGTTTTAATGAACAAAAATGTACGTTCGCTTCCCACATCATTTATTTATTAATATTTTATAAGCAGGTCTACCAAGTCCCTACTTTATAATAATCTAGTAACGTCCACTCCAGAATGACGCAAGTGTGGTCAGGCGTCTGCTCTACTCAACTTTAGGATTGAGAATACAGAAGTGATTTTTGAGGCATCTGGCTTACTCCGTTGGTATCAACGTGCGAGGCACTTCAGTTACGAAAAATATTAAAATGAATAGCGAAGGGACAGCTCTTTTCATTTTCATTTTAAATTCCACTTCTGTTGCTGGCTGTACATAATGTGTTAGTTGCAGTTAAGGGCGATACGATAATAAACCTCTACTTTCTTTGGTTATTATAACGCTTGTCTATTATTAGAATGGCAATTACCATTATGTTCGTACAACATTACTCGCTAAAGGATCATTATGAATATAATACGCTGCGCTTAACCCCTGCAAGGGCATATAGGCTAATTAGGAACTAGACGATTATATCCATTGTCATACTTTTGTATACAATATACGTATTAATTAGTCATCATACGTACCGTAGAAACTGCAAAATGGGTTTGAACGGCAAATGTAATTTGTGACCTAATTATTATTGTTACACGATCTAACAGATTCGGTTTTCAAGATTGGGGTTTCAAGAGTTAAAAAAACAAGTTACTCTAGTACCTGAAGACTCGTCCCGAATTCCCAATGGCACTTAGTAGGGACGAATTGATACATTGCATTGCTCGTGTATGTATCTGATCTATCTACCTCATATAAACGTAAGAAGTCCGCACAATATGAAGCACATCTTCAATAATAACAATACATAAATCATTTTACCCCTTTTATATTATGTAGGATCTATCTTTCCAAACAGAAAATGATAAAAAATACTTATTATTAAATATTCACGATTTCGCAATAATTTTTCACTTAATTATGCAGAATATCAATAGGAATCGTTAAAAACATAAAGTGCCATAAAAATGAATAAAGCTGATGAGAAATTGTAGAACGTTAGTATTTTCCTAAGTATAACAATTGAAGACCTTGACAATGGATTTCCGTGGCATGGTCGCAATGAACCATGACAACTGCTTCTTACAATTGCGATTTGCTAATGAGATCAATGATCAATCTTATTTCTCTATAACATACAAATCACAGAAATTTAATTATGAATTCGATCTCATTGGGATTGAAATTGTACTATGTAAAACCTCTTAGGGGTTAGGTGCTCAAGTACATAACTATTTGTATGAAACCATTATTGAAAAAAATAACATTTCTCCATACAAATCGCAATTCAACTATTCATTTTAGTATTAAGAAGTAAAAAAAATATTGGGGATTTCGAAGTTCGCTCCAGAGTAAAAGTTGTATTTGTGCACTAGAATCAATCCTTAAATAAGGTTACGTTATTTTAGCTACACCTTGTACACGGAAACCCATTGAAATGTATGTAATTGAGTAAATTCGGAGCCTTTTCTCGGCTCAACAAGCGTAATTTATAGGTTTTGTATTAGGCTTAAGTAAATAAACAATTCTGCAACAGGTGACGAAATTAGTGAACGTTGTCTTCAAATTCGTACACAATCACTTGCGCAGACGCAGCATTGACCGGTTATTTTCCCACGAGAGCGGTTGTGCGCTCGCTAAGTTTAAACAAAAGATCATCAATGGCTTTATTACAGTATGCATTAGTTCTAACGGTGCTAGTGGTTAGCAGTGCTGTTTCCAGGACATCATCGCCTTTAATTAAGAAGGTAAGTATTAAAATGTACCTACCATACGGGTTATTCTTCTTCTCCAATATAATGTATAATACCTATTTATGAATAACTTCTGTAAATTTATTTATTGCGATTTGAGAGGATGACCGAAAGTTATAAAGCAACATAGAATCACGTAACTATAATATTTTGATTTAATAAAATACATAGTGCCAATCTAGCAAAATTCAATCCAATCACCACCAAAAAATTGCGTTTTTATAACTTTTTGAGCATAAAGTTTTTTTTTAACTGTCAAGTATAGCGTTTTAGGAAAATCGACGAGAAACATTGAAACATCTCTCTTTACCTACCCCATTCTTCGCTGGCAGAGAATGCCACATGGCATTAAGTCCACCTTTTCTACGATTTTAATTTGTGCAATAAAGCGTAAAAGCTTAAATAAATAAATAAGAATTAAAATACTTCCTACATAAGTAGTGATTATTTTCTAAACCGATTTGAAAAACAAAATCTTCTCTACAGAAATTACCTAAGTAGGTATATTTAATTGTATAATATAATTGAAATTGAGATAAGAAATAAAATCCAAGGTTGTTTACAGGTTTTCTCCGGTGGAGTTCATTTAGAAGGGCCTCACTGGTCTCCCAAAGAAAATGCGTTGTACTGGGTGGACATTACAGGACAAAAAGTCCATAGACTGGACGAGGAAACTGGCAACGTCACGATTAGAGAGTTCGGTCAGTATCAATTCAAATAGAATGAACATTGTCGGTTTTCTGCTGCTCTGATTAGACGTAGACATGATCAATCAAAAGTCGTCAAGTTACAGTAAAGTAACATCATAAAGCTGGTTTTCACTATGGAATATAATATGTAATACGGTGTGTTATGACCCTTATATTCATGCCGTAAAAGGTACTTAAGTGCTAACTTAAACATATAAATACTAAGCTGAAGTCACACATTTAATATCATCATTTAAAAAAAAAAAACGGATTCTTGGAAGTATTAAGTTTTGTATGAAAAAAAGTCATATTTCTTGACTTCACTAAGTTAGCACACACCATTTGGGTTATACATAACCTAATATTTCTGGTAAATTATAGTCCGAGGTAGAATATTTAATAAAGCTCGTTTTTCACTTTATAAATATACTTATTTGTTTATTACTCTTGAGTAATATTTTTATTATTAGATATAACTTATTATATGCCTTGGGCTGAATGTATACTATATCCCGTAGTAAACAACCACCTGAACTATTCACGATCCAAAATAATATATTACATTTAAGTATACTGCTGCTCTGAAGAAATAAAGACATGATCAAACAAAAGTCGTCAATTCACAGTAAAGTAACATCATTATTGTGTTCTATCATCCACAATTCCGAATATAAATAGATAAGGTTGAATGATTCTTGCTTCATGTTTTTTATTTTTAATCAGTGCAGAGATATAATTTTAATGATTTTCTCGACCAGTTTTCACATACCTATATATTAAAATACGTACCGAGGTACTAACGACCTTAGTTAGGGTCGAGCGTAGGTAGAACGGAGTAGCTCAGTTAGAGGCAAATGTGGATTATTACACATTGGTGTACACACACACACAGCTCATTATGTATAGCACAATATATTTATCATCGAAATCTTTTTAGACTTCAATCATGTTACAGAATCGTAATGTACCTACTTAATACGCAATTTTATCAGCTGAGTAAATGGATAACTTAAAAAGTACGTCTACACCATACCTACTATACTATTTATTTACAATTAACTATTTTCGTATTATAGTTACTATAATTTCTTACGTTTGTGTTATTCTGTATAATCTTACGTGTGTACGTGTGTGAAGATGATAATAAAAGAGAAATTCAATATACTGATTGAAATTAGGTGATGAAAGATCTTTACTTTATACGACACGATGAACTGTATTCATAGTTATCATGGCGGGGGAGGTAGCTCAGTAGTCGTAGACTCGTTCTCGCGCCGCACATTGGTCGTGAGTTCGAATCCCAGCGCATATCTTTGAATTTTTCGGAAGCAATGCTGTATTGTAACTTGTTTAAGGATAGTATCCAAAAGGATACACGCTTACTAGGGAACCACGAAATTGGTATCCGTTATGATATTGTGTGTGACGTGTTAACCGTAACTGAAACAACTAAATACCTATGCATACCTAATGTAAATGTGAAGCTTAGAAAGAGCGGGCCTCCTCCTAGGCGCAAGGCCACAAGTAATTCTGGTTTTTACTAAAAGTCTTCGAGCACTATTTCATCATTGTATAATTATCGTGTTACATGAATAAATATTTAAATATTTTATCATTTGACACATTTCGTCCCAGGTTACGGCCCTGTGTCCTTAGTGGTGTCCGTAAAGGACTACCCCAAGCTAGTCATCGTAGCCATCCGATCAGAACTCTACTTCCTTAACTGGGATGCGTGTCTCGGAGACAGCTCCCTTAGGCTGCTCAGTGCGCTGGACCTGGGACTGCCCGATAATAGGTGCAATGATGGGAAAGTGGACGCTAAAGGCAGGTTGTGGATTGGTAAGTCAATTTGTTGTTTATTTCATCATCATCATCATTTCAGCCATAAAACGTCCACTGCTAAACATAGGCCATTTTCCCCCATTGAATTCTAGATTGGCAGGCCGGCATTCAGCGGCTTCCTGCGACCTTTACCAGGTCGTATGTCCATTTTGTGGGTAGACGTCCTACGCTGCGCTTGCCGGTACGTGGCCCCGTTCTAAACCTTTCTGCCCCATCAGCCGTCAGTTCTACGTGCTATGTGCCCTGCCCACTGCCACTTCAGCTTGCTAATCCGTTGGGCTATGTCAGGACTTTAGTTCGTTTACGAATCTCCTCGTTTCTGATTCAATCTCGCAAGGAAATGCCGAGCATAGCCATATCCATAGCACGCTGTGCGACTTAATACTTTTCTATGAGGCCCATAAATCCTCCTGTTGTATAATTAATGTGGGTCAACTATCATTACTAAATCTTTCTCCAGACTAAGTATGTTTTTTACTAACAGCTGACTCTAGCTTATTGCAGCAAAACACTCGACAAGAAAACGAATGTCCTCTATAGCTCTATCTCTATCTATTAAGTTCCTGCAACCTTACCAAGTCGGCTGTCCACCAAAATGCCCCAGTGAACGAAAGTCTACAACCAGTGTGTGTTCTCACGTTACCAGTGATGAATAAGAAACGGTAACATGGCCTCTCACTATGGGCCTTATAAGAAAGCACAGCGTGCTACGGAAAGAACTATGTTCATGTTTCTTTGAATGAGGAGATCCGTAAACCAACAAATGTTGGTGACAAGCCCAACGAATAAGCAAGCAAGTGACAGTGGGCGAGGCACAGCACGTACAACTGACGACCGATGAGGCAGAAAGGTTTATGAATGGAGACCACGTACCGGCAATGATGTAGGAACCTACTTAGGTTCAATTTCCACATAAGGCAGGAGTGTTTCGAAGTTTAATATTATCTTAGACTATCTTTTTCCCTCAAATCGACTAGACAATCCTCCCGCCTCACCGCGGTACATAATGTCCCGCTTAAGTAATCGTAGGCTTAATTATTTCTAATTTTAATTTCATGTTTAAACTTTAATACATTCGTGCCAGCTGAATTTTAACAACTTAAGCACATTTGTATAGGTACTATAGGCAGAGAAGTAGCAGAGGTACTCGACAAAGACAAAGCCACCTTATACATGGTGGACGCATACAACTACGCCCACCCGGAGGACAAGCTTCGCCCAGTGTCGGTGTCCAACGGGATCGCTTGGACATCTGACAGCAAATTCATGTTCTACATCGACTCTCCTACGAGGAACATTGATGTGTTCGATTTTGTGCTCGAGGACGGGACTATTCGTAAGTATTTTTATCAATATACCTATTACTTTGATTATCCCTAGGTAAGTGTAAGTACCTTAAGCACTTGTGTTATTGAAATCAGAAACAATGACGTACCACAATATCTAGGCCCGACCCAACATAGAAAAGTTCATTTTCTTCATTGACCCGACTGAGGATCTAATCCGGGACCTCACAGATGGCGCGCCAAGTTCGGCGTAGGTACTCGCCTCTCGGCTACGGAGGTCGTATACCTATTTACTAAACAATATGCACTATCTTTGACTTTATCATCTTACCTTTAAATGATAAGAGATCAAGTGCAGATTCAGTGGGAACAAAAAAAAACATCCGTTCCCACAGCAGAATCAAGTGCGGCCAGTGTCAATAAATGGGATTACCCGAAAGCTTGAAAGTTAGTCAAACATCGGTCTGTTTGAAATATACCTAAATTTTAAATATACCTAATTATTCCATTCTCTACCTTGTGCCTAAATCTGCCCAGAAGACGTATTTTATAACCTTTATGTTTCTAACCTACTTAAGTACTTAACTTGGATACGAAGTCCTCTAGTTTAATTCAATTTCCTAGGAAGTAGGTAGTTATACGATTCCTGTGCATCCGTATGCAAATTGAAATTTAAATGCTAAAAAAATACGCTTCTCGGGAAAACACCTTTCCCGAAAATACAGTTCAATTCCGTAAAAAACATACGCATCGACTTTAAAATTTGTGCACAAACAAACGCACGTTCACGTCACCCGTAAGGGTCACGCAAATCTTAATTATGGTAGGTCCCATGTGGCAAATTTTTACTATTGACTGGCAGCTGACTGGCAGCCACAATAAATATAGGTACCTTTCATCGTCTAGGTACCTAATCGTAATAAGTCTTTAAATATTTTTTTAAAGGTAATAGAAGAACATTGTTCAGCTTCCAAGCGAATAATGTGACGGGAGTTCCCGATGGAATGACGATTGACAGCGATGGAAACCTTTGGGTGGCTTGTTATAACGGAGGAAAGGTAACTTCTAGCGAGTAGAAACTTAAACGTGATTACCTAAGTAAGTAGGTACTTACTTATCAACAATAATTAATAGGCATGAATAATCATATGCCCATTATTTGTGAAATAATCAACTTCACAATAAACTATTAGCAATAGTTACTTATTTTGATAGCCCTTGCTTAAGTTTATTGGCGTAAGAAATAGAAAGTAGAGAGTCTATTTGTTCATTTTGTCACTCAATAGTTTTTAAGGTTGCTGTTGGTAGGTATATAAAGGAGCCAAACAATTTAGCACATTATCATCATGGTCTCAAAGTAGGTAATTAAGATCCTTAAGTTACGAAGAACCAGACAATGAATTTTGCTTATGGTAACCGTAACACACCAAGACCCGAGTAATAATGTAGAAAAACTAGTTTTCCAAATTAACCTAAATAAAAATCAAACCCGGGACCCTTTGCATTCAAGGCAAATCACCGCGCCATGCCAATTGGAGGGTGTGAGTGAGTTTTGTAAAGTCGTCGCTTCACATAAATGGGTCGAATAGTGAACTTAGTATTACTTTTCTACCGATACAGGCTAAACGATTGTTGAAGAAACCTACTGACTAGACTTTCCTATATTATAAAGTACTCTGTAGACTAGACCTAATCTGTGTGACTACTTGACTGACTTATCACATACTCTGTCTTATCTGTGTGATTGATAGCCGTTGGCACTGATCAAGTAAAACTATGGCCGTTGGGTCGATAACATCGAGTACATACATTAGAGCAGCAATACAAACCATCTTTCTCCGAAACTAGTAAGTGATTTTTCACTTACATTTAGTATGAAGTGACAACTCCTGTCAACGCTCGCCCATACAAAAACAGCACAGTAGAGATGGCGGTAAATTTTGTCGGTCGAATCATATGACATTTCTACTCTTTAGGGTGCGCCATGGTCGTTAATCATTGGTAGTGCATGTCGCAGTTGTAGGTGGCGCTGTAGTCGCGCGCAACTAGCGATGGGCGATGGATTATTTAGCCAATACGGGTGAAACTTTTTATTAACAGGTAGGTTTTTGGAAGTAAAGCTAACTAAATACCCTTTGTCGCCAATTGCTTTATGGAGCACATACCCCACAACGTAGAAATTTAGTTTATTCAATATAAATACTCGATATGGGTAAAAACCTAAGTTAAGCCCATTTCTTTACCTTTCAAAAATGGGTAAAAATCGGGTTATACTAATGTATTGGGTAAATTCATCGGGGCGCCCATCGCTACGCGCTCTGAACGTTTACCATCGCGCGTTGTGTTTATTTTTTAGTGCTTTAGTGCACAAGACTTTTCACGTACTCTACTGCGGCTGCGTCCCTGATACAGCCTACCCGATTTTTGATTTTCTCAAATCATTCCAGGTGATCAAAATCGACTCCAGAGCTGGCAGACTTCTAGAGCAGCATTCCTTAAAGGTGTCCAAGGTGACATCAGTGATGTGGGGCGGGCACGACCTGGCCACGTTATTCGTCACCACCAGCAAGCGTGGCCTGAGCCCGGCGCAGCTCGCGCAGCAGCCCGAGGCAGGCTCGCTGTTCGCCATCGAGGGGACTGGCTCCAAGGGGCTACCCGAAAACCAATTTTTCTTTCCTAACGCTGATAATTATTAGGAATCAGTTTTGAAATTTTGCTAAGTTAATAATAATACCTATGTATTTATTTTTTAAGTAGGTAAACTAACGAATAAAAGTCTGCCAGGTATATGCATTTTTATTATGTAGGAAGATAGCTTAGATGTAGGTAGGTACAGACAACAGCACGTTAACCAACCACAAAACGTCAAATTTTCTCAATTGACATTGATTTATAAGTGTTGGACTTAAAGTATCAAACCAATATAATGACCTTTAACTTTTTGGGTAGGTTGACCTGCTGTTGTCTGTACTAAGTTGATCTAATCGGGTGTAAAAAAAGCTTAACGAAGCGGAATACCAAATATTGTACCCATTATTACTTTTTTTTTTATTCTACACTATACTTAGGAAATAGCTGGTTAGCGAGATATTAATAGTGGAAGTTTTTTTTTAAAGATAAAAAAAACTTGTTTGTTAAAACAAAACTTTTTTCCAAAAAAGCAGTTGAAATTTTCAATATTTCATTCACAAGAGAGCGCTACGTAGCGAGCACAGCATTTGCTGTGTAGTCGACCGAAAAATAATACATAAATAATCTATATATATAAAAAAAAAGTTGGGTTAGTTACACCATTCATAACTCAAAAACGGCTAGACCGATTTTTATGATCTTTGATTTGTTAAATTTTTCTCCACCCAGAATAGCAGAATAATTACAAAAAACCCGGAAATATTCACAAAAAAAATGTATTGTGTGTGGGGCGGTACGAAGTTCGCCGGGACAGCTAGTAAATAAATATAAGACAACATCACATACATTGCTATTATCCTAAGGTAAGTAGCTAAGGTACTTTTGTTATTGAAATTAGTAAAAACGACGGTACTTTATCACCCAGACCTAAGGCTTGGAAAAAAAAAACAATGTAAGTAATTTAATCTAAAGGGTTACATTGCAAACCGTATCTTTAAGAGTGGCACAGAATCAGTATATTGATCGAACTAGCCAAAGAACAAAAACATTATTTTTCATCTAAAATTATACATATCCGCTGTTAAAACTTGAACGCGTAGATAATTTAACTTATTCATGGAAAAATTGCACCATATGTGCACTGCGTTAGGTCCTTTTTAGCTCGCCGTACCTACGCCTCTGATGAACAATCGCGCGGCTTTCGTAATCTCTCTAACGACTTTATTTTTGGATATTTTAAAGTATTTTTTTCCTAACATAGGATTATTTAAAAATAATAACGATTAAGACGCTTATTTATTTTTATTTTATTTATTTAAAACTTTATTGCACTAATAGTGTACAAAAGGTGGACTTAATGCTAATAGCATTCTCTGCCAGTCAACCGTTGGGTCATGCAGAAAGTTTTTAATTGGTGCGGTGCAGGTAACAGATAAAATAACATAAAAGTTTAAATAATTCAACGATAAACTAAATTATACTTGAATAAATTATTAATAAATACAGATATATCTAAAATACATACAATAATATATAATATTAAGATAGCTTAGTTTAAAACAAAACATGAGTTGAGAGAGTGAATACCAGCTTAAACCACTTATCAGAAAAAAAAACACTATTCATTTAATAAAACTAAGTAACATTTAATTTGGCGTTATGTTGGTGTCAGTATAGTTCTAAGTTGTGTTGTGTGTGTGTGTGTGTCGTCTGGTTTTATTGAGTGTTCTATTCTTTTGTACAACCTGTATTTTGTGTGCTGTTTCATTTAAGCACGGGCAAAGATTAGTTTATTCTCCCCCCCCCCCCCTCCACGTGAAAGCTAAACTAACATTAAGCAAATAAGATATATATAGATAATAGATTATTTTTCTCGTAAAAATGATACTTTTCAAGATGTCTTGTGTTAATTTTGACTATTGGCTAGTGGCAGCATTGCATTTTTTATAAATGTCTGGCTGTATGGATAGCTCCAAAGCCGTGAAAGTTTAATAAAAAAAATAAAAAATAAAAATGCCAAATTTGTCAAGAAAGCGACAGCGACGCCGCGCAGGCTTGTTTTTAGAAATTAAAAATACACAATTTACCTTTTGATTTCTAAAATACCGACAAAGGCACAAGGAAGTGAATAAAAATGACTACTATAGGTCCTAAAAAAGACGGCGGGCCTAATGTGGAATATTTTCAATCGCCGGAATCGTTAGCTCAATTCGACCAAATTCGTGTTTGGTTGCAGAAAAATTGCAAAAAGGTTAGTGTTTTCTTGTAATTTTCTAATAATAATGCTTCGGACAACTGTAGACTACCCTAATGGTATAAATCATCATTTTTAATGTATGGCGTATCATAAGATTTTAAGAAAAATAATAAAATTCTATGATGTTAATGGTAGTCGCGTAGGTCATCTTGTGAGTCCTACGATACGACCATCACAGAATATTACAAGGCATTCTACAAATAAAATGTAGAACATGAACAATCAGTAGAAGTAGAACATGAAGTTGTAGATTTACACACATACATCAACCAAAATCAAGTCATCACTATTTATTATTTTTAACACCTTAAATATTTTACTGCATTTTTGATAACACTAAGAGCCAAGCCCATTTGCAGAATTTGCTGAACTGGATAAACAGACATGCTACTCGCTATGTCACTTATCTATTCCAAGAACTAGATATAGTCATAATAGTAATTTATTCAGTAAATATGCCCTCTTCCATACAGTAAAACATGTCCCAAAAATATAGCTTTGCCTTACCACTGCTTCGAAACTATATATCGACTGGTTATGCGAAAAAATGGCACAACTCAGTCACTTAAATATGTACATGTACCCTGCCTTTACATGCCTTAAATTTACTCTAGAACCTAAATAGCCCACAGTGACCAAAGATAAGTCCTATGGAGATATGTGGGTGAGGCTTGTCCTAAAAAGCACTTAGAAATATAAGACAAATAGGTAGACTATCTGATTACTAAACCAATAAAATATAATCAATTTATTTCTGCAAATAGGCCTAAACAACCCTCTTTTACATGTCCCGATTTGGTTTTTACCCTACCACTGCTTCGGGAAAATTTTGTAGGCTAGTGCCAAGAAGAAAAAGATAACCAACGCCATCTGATGCTCTGATACTTTAACTTTTTATTTAAAAATCAAATTAGATAATGGAGTCTACTTTGAGTAACATTTTAGTATAAATATGGTGATAGTGTCGGGTTTTCAGGTCGCTAGAAAGCAACCAGTCAAGAAATCCCACTAAGGTCTTTAAATATAAAAGAAAACAGTTTTTTTTTTTGACATTTCTGTAATGTAGTTATATGCTATAGAGAGAAATTGCATTACAGCATGTGCAAACTGACCCACCGACTAAGGAAGGCTTGGCCCAGTTGGTCATACAGCTTATCCAGTACCAGGAGAACAAGTTAGGGAAGAATGCATCAGATCCACCATTCTTGAGGCTTCCAGTGAGTATTAATGTTAAATTAAAACATTTGTTGTTAATTGATTTGATTGATTGATGATTAAAATAGAAACAGAAAACATTTATTTGATACCAGCCTGTAAAACATTTTACATTAACAATGTAACAACAGTAAGTAGAGTAAACTAGCTTGTTATTTAACAGGGTCCTAAATATCAAGATAATTATGTTCATTGATAGTTATCTGAAAATAATTGGGTTTATTTCTAACAATGAAAGTATTTTTAAGTGTATAAATTTTTGTATGAAAAAAAGAATCAAAATAAAAAGCCCACATTCCAATATACATCAAAGACTACGCATAATATCACATGCAGGTTTAAACATTATTATAATAATAATTGTAATTAATAAAATAATTATTCAGTGCAACCCTGTTTTTTGTCATTCCAGCACTTCTCCTATCTGTTCTATTGTTTAAAAACGAAAACCTTTTACAGATGAAAGTATTCATGGACATGAAAACGGGCGGATCGCTTTGCACGGTGCTAGCTACCATGTTCCGCTTCAAGTCGGAGCAACGGTGGCGCAAATTTGACTTCCAGGTCGGTAAGGTATGCACTGTCCCGCACGCCGCCTCGCTCACCGACCCCGCCGACCCGCCAGCCCTGCAGACCCGCACCGCGAGATAACAATGCATTCTGCAACTGTGTGTGACACTAATTAGAAATACACAACAATATATTTGTTATTAATATGTACAAAAAAACATTTTAATTCAGAATCAATATTGATTCACTCTAAATAAGCAATGAAAAATTTATTACTGGACTTGACTAGAATTTAAAATGGTAAATGGTACCTGTTATCTGTAGAAATAGTAGATTGGTTTTACAAAAAGAATTCATTTTTATAATAATTACAATAAATTTGAAATGGTTTTAAGAAAATTACAACAAGTTTAATTAAATTTAAGTTTGGGTAGATTCACCTGTCTGTTCAATTCTAAACACAATAGAAAACTATTGTTATGGTGACTCTAATTTGAGCCAGTGGATACCAAAGGTCTAAAATATGTGTCACACATTTAGTTGCTTATCCAAAAGCACGAATATTTCAGGGTATGACATAAATTAACAAAAAATAGTAAAAGAAAATTTGCTGGGTAGGATATTTTTATTTTATTAAATCACTGTTTTGCAATTTTTGTAAATATCACAATCATGCACAATCAATTTCAATTTATTTTTCAATTCCTAAATTATTTTCAGAAATAACAAACTTATTTAAATGTTATGTTTACAATAGTATGTTTTATTTATGCCAAGAACAAGCACTTTGACACACAATTTATGAATCATCAATGGAAATTGGGTACCTCCTGCTTTGGGAAATTCCAAACATTACATACCATTTCATGCTATTCCATTATGCCTTAATATGACTGATTGTGGATAAAATACAGTCGTAATTTGTAAATAATATTTTAAATTTTGTAATAACACTGTGCATTGTGTGTCAAAATAACATTGTGTTGTTTTTTCTAACTAATACAAAGGGGTTTCATTTTACTGTTTGCATGCAAAACTTTGTAATTCTAGACTATGCATGGTTACACTGCAGAAAGAAACAAGTTGCAATATTAAATAAAATTAGCAGCTAAATCCTGTAATTTTGATCCTGTTATTGCTACTTATCACATTATTTAAAAGATTTTCTAAGTTACGAACAATTAAGTTTTAAGAAAATTGTGTATAAAAATAAGATCAAAAACAAGTTTAAGACTACTTTATAAAATAAATAAAAAATTAGTTGGATTGCATTTTAAGTTAACTACGGGCTCTTTATGTCATAAATTATCGTGTATTATTGTATCACGGTAAAATAAAAAGTCCTCAGTAAAATCTACTGAATACTGAGTTAAAGTATGTCTTTAAAACAAGCCTCAAATGCGTTCATGTTTGAGAATAATAGTTAATAATCGATCATAACATTAAATATTCTCATGTCTGCCACTGCGAATGATCCATCAATACTAACACTTACCATCTCTTGTCCCTCCCCCATTTCCCCTTTTCAGAATCCGTCGCGCAAAGACCTGAACGTGCAAATGATGATGGAGATCGAGTCCTCTCTCGTGACGGCCGAGGTGATCCGCACTCCTTGCGTGTATATACGCCCTGACGTTGACAAAACCACTGCCAATAAGGTCAAAGACATCGTGAGCCATCATCAAGGAGATATCTGCGGTACTTATTCATATAAAAATAGTTATATTTAGCTACAGGATTTGTCGAAAGATTATTTGCTTTTGCACATTAACCACAAAGTGCAGACATAATTGGGACGTCTAAAAAAGCCTAATTTAGGCCTATTTTCAGAAATAAATTAGTTTTATTGGTTTATAAAATGCAGCTATTCGGCTATTTTTATAGTCATGCTTGTAGACGCGCGTGTCTCGTGTCGCAAGCTAAAGTGGCAGTGGGCGGGGCACATGCTACGTAGAACTGACGGCCGATGGGGCAGAAAGGTTCTAGAATGGAGGCCACGTACCAGCAAGCGCAGCGGAGGACGTCTACCCACAAGGTGGACAGATGGCCTGATAATAGATGCAAGAATCTGCTAGATGGAGGCCGCTTCCAACGGGTCAATCTGGAAGTCATTGGGGGAGGCCTATATTCAGCAGTGGACGCCCTACAGTTAAAATAATGATGATGAAATATATAACCACCATCAAATATTTTAAAAAACGGAGTTTTACGGCCAAAGTTGCAGCAAAACCGTGATTTGTTTTTTTTTCCCTCTATGTTTTTGACTAATGACTTGTGTGGTCTATTTACATACAACATTCTATACGCGAATGCCTTTCAATACCTTCGTATATATGATAACTCTGTACTCATAGATTGTATCAATGCTGTTGGTGTTTCAAATAAAATAAAATGAAATAAACAAAACAACCCAGAAAACACTCAATCATATTATTGCAGCATTAATTTCTTGCATCCATCCCGAATATCTAATCCTCGCACAATAACTTCGAACATTCTCAAGTTTTTGTTGTCCAGCTAATAAAAAAGGCAATAATTTGTTTAACTAAACAGAAGACGAAGAAGACGCGACGCACATCGTCTACCCAACAGTGGACCCGTTGGAAGAGGAGTACGCCCGGCCGGTGTTCCGGCGCGGGAACCACTCGCTGGTGCACTGGTACTACCTGCCCGACAGCCACGACACTTGGGCACAGGCTGACTTGCCGGTATGTTGTTCATAAATTCATATTCCTTTCATTGACACAATAACGTTATCTTGGCGATTTAAGGGTGACACGTATTTCAGGAGATACGATATACGTAGTATGTTAGGCCAGCAGATTGTAAACTGACTGTAAGCAAGATAGCATTAGAATGTAAATGAAGCAAATGCCATGTATAGGTTTATCTCTCTCTCACTCAATTATCACTGATAGAGAAATGCGTTTTATTTACAAAATTAGTTTAAAACATATTGTAATTTTATAACAAATGTTAGATAAACATCTTAATATAGCACCAAAACTATCAAAATTGTAATAATATCCATAATGTTCTGTAGTTTTAAAGTTCATCATAAAAGCATAATCACAAAAAAAAAGAAATGTATGCCTATATATATACGTCCCACTGCAGGGCGCAGGCCTCACCTCAACTATGAGGTGGTTTGAGCCATAATCTACCACGCGGGCCCAGTGTGGCGCGGTGGAGGGGTGTTGTAAGGCCAGTGACTTAATCTTACTGTCAGATGTTATTAAGCTGCCCTAAGGCCTCTGACTAGGCTTTACGAATAGTATTAAGCGATATTAGCCGGGACCAACTTTTAACGTGCCTTCCGAAGCACGGAGATGCTTGTGATAAATGTCACTAAATATGGTTGGAATGGTCACCCATCCAATCACAACCGCGTCGTAGGTGGCTTAACTAAGATAATTACTACCAAAGCGCAGCCGCCACTGAGCCACAAGCACCTCACTGTATACCATATTATCTTGCAACTAGGTTGACATCCCAGAGTCAGTGAACTGGGACTGCAACCGCTCGGAGCCGTGGCGCGTATCGGCGTCGTGGGTGCTCGACCTGCCGCAGTACAACGAGTGGATGAACGAGGAAGATTACGAAGTCGATGTTAACGGCAAGAAGAAGGTACATACATCAATAATAATGAAGCACATAGGCGGGTATTATATAGCGCCATCTTACAAATTTTTGAGGAAACAGGTGATTGTCATCCGTCGGAAACAATACAGGCCCCCGATACAGAATGTTTCGATAACGTGGTCAACCGGTGAATCATATGACACTAATGTTAAATCCTATAGTGTCACGTGGTCTTCCGGTCGACAAGGTATATGACCGATGCACGGTCTTACACTTGAAAATTATAACCTCATTAATCTTATTATAACTCAACAGAATATTTAGTTAACCTATTTTTTTAGAAAGTGTTTATCCTTATTATGATTACTTCACACTTGGACGGTGTCATATTTATTATCTGAAGTTTTTCCCGCCAAAAATATCTTTGAGTAATGTCAATTTGACATTCACTAAATCGTACGACGCTCAGTATGGCGCCCTGTAATGATTTCATCGATCACATGAAGACCTATCGTTTGCGCGCTCATGCTAATTCGGAACGAGTTTACGCACGCTGAAATCGTATTCAGCGCTTATCGGAATGCACTCTAGGCAACACAAGGGTAGACATCGTATGTTGCTGAATGATTGATTTGTACGTGAATGACACCTCCGCAGGTCCATAAGCTTCGTCTATCCGTAGACGACCTGATCCCGGGCGCGGAGACATCCAGCAAGGGCAAGAAAGGCAGCAAAAGGAAGCGCTCTCCGTCCCCGCCGCCGCAGAAGCACGGCAAGAGGAAGAGGTCAGAATATTATTACTGTATCTATTGTATACAGGGTGGATTATTGAGACGGAGCAGTAATAACAAGTTATGGGTACAGGCAAATGCTGTTAGAAGACTGTCCTTAACTTTTTACCTCATTAACTAGTAGTGGCCATATTTATTTGGAACTTGTAACTTTTTAACTTCATGCTCTTGAGATAAGAGAAGAGAAGAAAACCAATGAAAATAAATGTTTATACCATTGCATGTTGATACACAGTTTCGAAAAAAAAGTAATTAAGAAAATTAGAAATTTGTACGGCCTGCTGCTAACCTTTCTTGATTATGCTGATGATGATGAAGAATGAAATTCCAAAACTCCTTCCGCACGCAAACATTTATTGATGACTTAAGTTACACAAAACTGATATGTTGTTTTATTGCTGAGAGACGTGGCTGTCTTGTTAGAAATGTTAATAGACACGTGGGTAACTATAAAATTATGAAAGTATTCAACTGGAGTCAGTCGCGCATACTAACGTTATTGCTGCTGTAAAAAATACACAGTTCTTAAAATTAAAATACGAAAAAAAAAAACGAAAAACAAAACAATCATTTATAAAAAAGGATATTTATAAATATATTTATAGTCTCGTTATATCGTTAAAGGTTTCCAATCTAATTGGTTAATAGTGCGGTTCCTAAATTAATGTTCTTGTATACAGCCGTATAACAAAGCGTCGCGAGAACGACGCGGACGACGAGGAAGACAACGCGTCCAGAGACAACACGGACGCCGCACCCACCCCGGAGAACGAACGTTCCACTGACAGTGAGTATTCAAATGACAAAGATCTACAATGGTGCAAAAAAGGACAGATTTATCTTGAAGATAGAGCAAAGAGAAAATAGTAGTTTTTAAAAGCAATAGCTTTTCAATATAGCGTGTGGCGTCGGTTAATAATGCAACTATAGATCATAAAGCGACTGAAAATGAAACAAACTAATATTATATCTTTGTTCTATTTTTAGGCGCATTATAATTTTTTGTACAACTTGACGCCTCGTATAATAAGTTAACAAAAATATCATTTTGTCATTAACGTTACTGGGGATCGAAATAAGATTTTTACTATAATTACATTATTAAAAAAATAAAAATAAACTAATCCTTTGTGCACGCGCCTTAACGAGCAATCGATTGATGGTTTTTAAAGGATTCATTTTTTTAAATTATTACTAAATCATTACAATGGATAGATCAATTTTATTTTTCTTTACAATTACTAATTATATTTAAGACTATTCTAAACAACTCCTAATATTTGTGTCGGAGTTTTGTTCCCACCCTGTACATCAGTATATCATACGCGTGCCCTTAGCGCCTGCGGCCGAGCCCCCGGCGGCCAGCAGCGAGGCCCCGGCCACGCCCGCGCCGCCGCTCGACGCGCACGACGCGCACGACGACTCGCAGGGCAAGCACTCCGACTCCAACACGCAGGTAACCTCATTTCAGCAGCATCATCATCATTTCAGTAATAGGACGTTACTGCTGAACATAGTTAGTTAATTAGTTAAGCTGGGCTTTCTCTGATTGGGACTATTGTGCGTGCTACTTAGTATTTTTACTCCAACCAACCTAGGTCATCTCAGGTCAGCAGCCTTAGATTTAGATTAGCAGGTTTAGATTGATTTTAACAATTCATCATCATTATTCCAGCCATAGGACGTCGTCACTGCTGAACATAGGCCTCCCCCGGTGACTTTCAGATTGGCCGGTTGGAAGAGGCCTGCATCCTGCGGCTTCCTGCAACCCCTACCAGATAGTTTGTCTACTTTGTGGGTGGACGTCCTAAGCTGCGCTTGCCTGCCTTTTATTTCTGCAAATTGGGCTAAATTAAGCACTTTTATGCACATAATCTGGTCTAGTTATTTCTGCGCTATTTGCCTGGGCACTGCTGGCTGGCACTTTTCTAGTTACGGCACTAAGACCTGACATTACAGAGTTCATCCAGCGCTTCCTGCAACCTTTACTAGGTCGTCTGTCCATCTTGCTTGATGCAGGCCGCTTTCAACCGGCCAATATGGAAGTCATTGAGGGTGGCCTATGTTCAACTGTGGACGTTCTATGGTTGAAATGGTGATGAATATGATGAGTATTCCACAATATTTACAAAGGAATTTGGTAAAAGTAGTACATTATAGATTAACAATTACCGTTTGTAAACAAATAATGGAATTCGATAATGTTACGTGGTTTTTTCACTAAATACACTGTCGCACAGTGGTAACACTAAAGGTAACGGCAGCTGTAGCGATTTCCAATCTATGTATTTCATCCGCCTTTTTGTTCTTATATCTCACTAAAACTAAGCATGTTATAAATAAATTAATAAATATTCGTCAGACAACACCAATTATCATCGCCAAGTAAGTTGTAAAACAATGTTCTGTTTTGTAAAACAGGACATGATAGTAAAAGAAGAGCTGGAAGACAACGTAACGGACCAGACCCACCACATCGTGGTCCCTTCCTACTCCGCGTGGTTCGACTACAACTCGATACACACCATCGAGAAGCGCGCGTTGCCAGAATTCTTTAACGGAAAGAACAAGTCCAAGACGCCAGAGATATACCTTGCTTACAGGTATGGGGTTTTCAGGTCACTTTATCCCAGTTGAAAATGCATCTGTCACGTCACTGTCAAGCCGCCGACCAGACACGTCAGAAATCAGAAATATTTATTTGCTTTTAACATGATTTTACAAGATATTTTACAATTGATATGTCCACATGTTTGACTTCATTAGTCAGGGTTTTAAAGAATAGTGATTTGAACTCATCTATTAGGTACCTATTAATTGATACTTTTTTAAAAGCCCAAACAAGACGCCGTTTTGTAAGTTTGTGAGGAGAAGTATCCTTCAGATTCCAGGTGATGCCGCACTAAGGTTACTTCAATGATATTGCAAGAACATTGGATCATCGAAGTAACTGGATACCAAATTTCGAATCGTTCTGAATCGTAGAAGTTGCTGACATCCCATCATTAACTAGATATTAGGAACTGATAGTGATAGATATTAATGATATTTAAATAGCAGTTTTTTTTTAAAATTTATAGCTAAAAACGCTCTTGCTCAAGTCACATTTAAAAAAAACGGTTAAGATGTTTAGAAGCTACAACGCCTCAGACAGATACACACGGTAGACTTAAGGGCTACAGACACGGTCGCGTCGTGACAAAATGCGACTGTGTTACGACACGTCGCACGATAAAGATTTTACTAAAACTGCAATCATACAAAATACGAAAAGACTTTTTCCCCGACCTATATTATTAAGGTGTAATGATTAAACGTTTCAATATTGCATTGTTTCCCCAGGAACTTCATGATCGACACGTACCGGCTGAACCCCACGGAGTACCTGACGAGCACGGCCTGCCGCCGCAACCTGGCCGGCGACGTGTGCGCCATCATGCGCGTGCACGGCTTCCTGGAGCAGTGGGGCCTCGTCAACTACCAGGTATCACAAACCGCATTATCCTACTTGCTTATTAAAGGAAGACCGAAGTCTATCTGTTAGTGAAAACAAAAAAAAAAACTATAAAGTAATTTCGATATCAGTCTGTTTAAAGAAAGGAAGATAATTAAAAACCAAGAAGGTCTTATTTTTTTATGAAGAAGACGATAATTCCAAACTGTTACAAATGTAATATTTCGACCATTACGATTATTCCAAAACTGCCTATCTAGATAGTTAGCAAATAACGAATATTAGGCACGTCCTTCGCATCCGAGCGCTCAAGTTAAAGTGAGCTCGAGTGCTCCGTCGCTACGTGTCAGGTCTTGTGCTCCGCTGCCACCACCCGACCGGATCTAAGTCAGTTTGACGTAGCGCTTGCCCCGCCTCTTCATTGGTTATTTTCTAACACGGCCTCTCCTGACCGCGAGTCTTCCCCGACCGCTTCATCCAGGCAGGAACTCAGCCACCACCTCATGACTGTAGTGGTCACCCATCTGTGTCATCAGAATATGAAATCCAACACATTCTGAGCAACACACCAGAACCAAAAAAAACTGCCAGGTCGCCACAATGTCAGGGCGTTGCTTCAATGTCGAGGCATTGCCACAATCTCGAGGCAAACAACAGCCATAATGTCGGGGCGTTGCCTCAATATCGGGACATTGCCACAATGTCAGGGCAAAACAACAGCCACAATGTTGGGGCGTTGCCACAATTTCGAGGCGTTGCCAGTGCCACAATGTCGGGGCAAATCAACCACAATGTTTGGTTTATTCTTGAAGTTGCTATGTTTCGATATGATTTTTAATTTCTAGCTCGTCGCTACTTGTTAAGACCTATAAGTGGTTTAATAGTTGCTATTTTGTTATATTTTTTATAATACTGGTTTTCCTGTAGTAAATAAATAAAATAAATATCTTACAAATTTTATAAAATATAAAAGTTTGGATGTTTGGTACTCGATTACACTCGGTTGAATAGAATTATGAAATTTGGCACACCTATAGATTTAGCTTAGAATACATTTTATCGTGTTTTTGTGTTTTCTCGTAATTCCTAACCTTATATACTTAGTACCATTCATGCAAAGCCAGAGCACGTCGCTAGTTTATCAATAACCTAAATACCTATATTAAAACAATTTCTAACTGAGTGGAGTTGTTAGTTGTGATTGTAATGAAGTGTACTCATTTTCTAATCGTTTCCAGATCGAAGCAGAGTCCCGCCCCACAGCCATGGGCCCGCCCCCCACGTCGCACTTCCACGTGCTTTCGGACACGCCCTCCGGCCTGCAGCCATTGGTCGCCCGTCCGCCACAAACCAGACCTGGTATTTATCTTATAATCTTTGGTTCATTACCATTTAGCATGGCGTAATTTACTGTAAAGGCTTAGATTAAGCGCGCAATTATGAAGCAACTAAATTAAAGCTCCCTAGCTCTGATGGCTCCGTAGTGTTTAATGTCAATCGTTTCCGAACGCATGACAATGTAGATGTAGGCATTGCTTTTATCGAATTTTCCCCGGTTTTGGAGAAAAATACTATTAAGAACAACTCTATTTTATAGTGGTGTGCGTGTGTCTGTGTGTAAACGTTTGCACAAAAAACTGTTTTATTGCTTCAATTTTGTAATCGCCGTAGGTACCGAACCTTCATTCTATGTGTCATTCACTGTCGTACACTTTAAATAGTGTATAGGCTGTATAAGAGTTATGCTCTTATCTTTTATAAGCCTCAGTAATATTAACGTTTGTAAAAGCTTGCAAAAAAAAACATATTTTTTCCAGTAGGTATATCTAGACAACTCTGTACCACCCCCTAAAGAGGCATCGAACCTTATTGGCATACCTAAAGTTTCTAGTACCTTAAATTAAGTTATTTTAGTGTACCTACACCTATGAAACATACGCCAATCGTCAGAGAAAATAATTACAAACAACAAAATAAAATACTCTCTGACAAAATGTCGTAAATGATATACTTTGTTCAGTATTTCAGTTTTATCATGTAATATTTTGGTACTTACAACTTTAGGTATGCAAGGCTCTACACAAAAAAGTTCGAAGTTTTTTAGCTCGTCCCTTTTTAACACCCTCATAATAAGAACGAACCAGCACCTCTCACCGAGTCGTATCGTTCCAGCGGAGAACGCAGCGGTGCCAAAGGTGGAGGCGGGGCTGCCCAACGGGGCGGAGGCGGGCGTGGCGGCGGGCCCGCCCCCGCCCCTCGCCGCCCCCAAGCCCGAGCCCGGCCTCGACCTCGGCGCCTCGCCCGGACTCAAGCTCGACCAGGTAACGACTGACGACGCACGCGCAGCACCATCTACATAGGTCACACTAAAGGTTTCCGGAATTGGCCACTTACATAAACAACATTTAAAAGTTATACTACATTTAAAAAAGAATCTCTTTAGCCGTAGAATACAATTTGTTTCACCTAACTGTTGCGGCATAATTATAAAAATTGTGTGAATACAATAAATGCATTTAACTTGGGAAAAAAATTGTTGCAAGTTTTTTTACGATTTTAAGTGTTATTTGACAGCTCAGCCTCGTTGGGCTTCAAACTGCTTTTAGCTAATGAGCACCATGCAAGACGACTATTTATCGTGTCAACCTCTATGATAAAATTTGTAAAGGTCGCCCGTGCACCGTTGTAACAAAATCATTGATGCTGTGCGTTGTACGATCGAAACAGACAGGCATGTGATCTACCATAAGTCCCGTCATGTTTGGACATAGGCATGAATCAATTACAGTCAATCCTACGCAAACATTCGGGTGCGATAAAGCTGTGTTCACGATGGATCCCACGCAATTTGACTGATGCTCAAAAAACAGACCGCATCACTTGGTGCCATGCTACACTTGCCAGATACAACGAAGGGGCTTTAAATTTGGTGTGAGACATAGTAACAGGTGACGAAACATGGATTTATTGCTACGATCCCAAAACAGCAGCAATCAAGCGTATGAGTCTTTAGTGATGAAACCGAAACCAACCAAAGTGGTGGCGCGCGTGAAAAGTGCTTCGAAGCTTCTTTTTTTTAAATAAAGCTGCAAACGTGGCTACTTTTGCTTTAGAAAATCGTCGTACCGTGTACAGTGACTGGTGCACGACTATTTGTTTACCGGAAATTATTGACAAACTCCGTGAAAATAACGGTAAACGCCGTATCATTTTGCACCACGACACCGCAAGTTCCCACAGGGCCAGACATGCGTTTTTGAAGGCGAAAAACGTACAACTTATGAGTCATCCTGCATACAGTCCTGACCTGGCACCGTATGACTTTTTGCTGATCCCAAAAATCAAGAACCAATTACGGTTTTCATCACCAGAAGAGGCTGTCGAGTATGAAAAACATTATCTGATGTCAATTTTGTTGGTTCAATCGTATGTAAAAGTGCATTAACGCAAAGGCAAAATATTTTAAGAAACAATAAATTCATCTTTGACCATTAATAGTATTTTTTTTACGGTTTACGTGCAGTTGGCATAACTGGCCCCCGATTCAGAACCGTTGGATAACAAATTGACAACCCGTAAATTTACGTAAACCAAATAATGCTAAATCTAGCTGCACAGTTGAAATGCGGTTCTTTTGCAGCTGGATTGCAGTCGTTAGAAATGCACGACGACAGCAACGTCTACGCAGTTCGTTTGAGTTCAGATGGACTACTTGTGTTGAGTTGACACCTTGAATTGCGTACCGTCGTGTGATAACTATTTTTATCATAGAAATAAACGCATCGGTATTCAATTTTTTTTTTTGCACATTCTCATCTGATCTATCTGCATATGATGATCTAGCCACATATGAACTGCGCAACATTGAAAGCATGCGTCAACGCATTTACCCCGCGCACAGTTTAATTTATGACATGCACAGAAGTAGTTCTACGGAACCTACCACGTTAGGCAATCAAGAAACCTACCACGCTCATAAACGCTGCATTTAGACTAAGTATGTCTCAGATCCGTAGAAAGTTACGCAAGTCATAATGATACCAAAACCTGGAAAGCCAGCTCATTAAGCAGCATCATACAGATACTATATCACTACTTTCAATTACGTTATTTAAAGGGCTTAAACCAGTAAAATCAATTATAGAATAAAATCCCAGACCAAGTTTTGGATTTAGAAAAATCATTACACTATCGACCAAGTCCATAGGATAGTTAATATTACAAACAAAAGTTTCGAAGAAAGAAATACATGTACCACCATATTTTTAGGGCTCCGAATGATTTACAGAATTACCCTTGAACGATATATTTGTACATAGAAATCACTGTTCATCGTTCATCGATACAAATATATTTTTTTACCGATAGCTCGGTTCGCCGAAAGTATGACATATATTTCTTTCGGCGAACCGAGCTGTCGGTAAAAAAAAAATTATTTGTATCGATGAACGATGAACAGTGATTTCAAGAGTAATTCTGTAAATCATTCAGGGCTTATATTTTTAGGCGTGGTTTTTTAAAATACAAAACTGAACAAAAAGCTACTAATCAATTTACAATAATACTTGAGTTCTACTCTATAACAAACCAAGTCAGAATAAGAAGTTAAGCCAAATAAATAATGGTGTACCACAGGGTAGTGTTCTACCGTTATATTCCTGAGACAGAAATCAGCTTAATTGCCAAGTTTGCTAGTGAGAATGCCATAATGATGACTATAGGAGAGAGTCACCAGAGAGAGAGAGAGAGAGTACGCGCGAACTGCTATTAACCGAGTATATGATTGGACCGAAAAAAAATGTGAATCAAGCTCAACGAAACTGTCAGTTCATATTGACTTCACAAGTAAAAAACCTGTGTTTAATGGTCAAAATACCATTCGAAAATACAACAAAGTTATTGTCATCGGAACGACAGTCGAAATAAAAAGAGAGATGCAAAAGCGAGCTGAACTTTCTACCAAACCGGAAAAGAGACGAGATGAGCTGGGTATTCATACAAATGATAACTAAAGCAGAGTCTGCTTCTGTTTGCTGGATTTGTATCTTTTTATGAAACCTCTGTCATTATCCTTTCCTCCATATTGGTAATTTTAGGCTATTATCACATTGTACTTTTCTTTTGCGCATCGACGCCTTGTTAGTGCGTTTGACACCGTTTTCAATACAAACAGAGACACTTGCGTACAATGTAAAATCTGGTTCCGTGGACTGCGAAGGAACCTGGCAGTGTGATAATGTGCCGCGGAGTGGAATAGAATGGAACGGAAGCATCAAATTTTCCTCATTGCGCGAGAATGCACCGACAGTAGCTAGAATTCTCGAGAATTCTCGAGAATGCGCGCGGATTTTCCCGAAGATGCGCCCGGATTTTCCCGAAGACGCGCGTCGCCTTTTTTGGCTCCTATTTAGCTTGTATGTTACACAATTGACATAAAGTTCATTGTGATATAATTTAAAGATCTTACCAGTCCTATCTTTAAATCGCAGAGCACAGGCAGTTACGAAATAATATACTACTAACACACTTTTACGAATTAGAATTGATTACGCGGATGTTTTAGATTATTATTATCGAAATCACAGTTTTTCTTGTTTTTTACTTCACGAACCGACAGACGTTTTGTTTTGACACATATTGTCACTGCTGTCTATGTATATGTTTACTTTTTTGTTAAGAAGTTTTTATGTCTGTTAACTTCAACACTATCCCTAAATATTTACATAGTACACAATCCTAACGCCTGGCGTAGAACTGCATATGACAGACGAGGTAGTGCTTTGGTGAGGATGTCTGCAACTTGATCCTTTGTTCCGATCCTTACAACATTACAGATACCTTCAGTTACCAATTCTCTGACAAAGAAATGTCTGAGCCGGATATGCTTCGTTCTCTTGTGAAACTCGGGGTTGTGAGCAAGACGAACAGCAGCTTCATTGTCCACATGCAGAACCGGTACGTCCGCAATTGTAGTCAATGCCTGGTATATTCTAGCAAGCCTCATTAGTTCTCTGCCGGCTTCACTGGCTGCCACAATTTCAGCTTCTGTAGTGGAGATAGCGACCGATGTTTGTCGCTGACTAATCCATGAAACTGTGCCTCCAGAATAGCGACAGATCACTCCCGTCGTGGAACGTCCAGTTTCTGGATCACCTCCGTGATCGGCGTCGCTAAATCCTTCAAGGATTCCAGGCTTGAGACCAGCTTTATAGGATATCCCATGCGAAATGGTACCTTTGATGTAGCGCAAGATACGTTTTACCTTGAGCCAATCTGTCTTTGCAGGTTTCTCCAATTTCCTTGAGACAACTCCGATGGCATAAGCAATGTCGGGTCGAGTACCAACCATTAAGTATGCCAGAGCACCAACAGCTTCTCTATATGGGAAACAGGAATCTTCCGTTTCTTCTTTCCCTTCTTGAAGAGTCTCTCTCTCAATCGGTGTGGAAACGGGATTGCAGTCACTCATTTGAAAGCGGTCTAATACCTTTTTCGCGTATGCCTCTTGGTTGATGAAGATGGAGCCATCCTTTTCTCGATGGATTTGAAGACCAAGATAATATGTCGCAGGTTTCGTCGTTATGCGCAGTCTCTTTTTCAAATCTTCTAAGAAAGCGTTGGCCGTGTCTTCATCAGTGGCAGCTACTAATCCGTCATCATCGATCACAACGTGATCAGTAGTTTGTTTCCATTTATTTCTTTTGAATATAAGCAGTAATCAGCTTCGGACTGTTTAAAGCTCATATCCAATAGGATCTCTTGAAAGCAAGAGTTCCAGCACCTTGGTGCTTGTTTAAGTCCGTACAGGCTACGGTTTAGACGTTCCTTCCGTGAGGTTGCACCCTTCTGGCGGTTGAACGTATATTTCTTCCTCGAGCTTTCCGTTCAGAAAGGCTGTGCAGACGTCGAATTGGACCAAATGCAAGTTTTCCTGCGCACTAACGCTGAGCACTAACGCTGAGTAGTGCTCGTACAGTAGCTAGCCGTGCCACAGGACTGAAGGTCTGGTCATAGTCTACTCCTTTCCTTTGTCTGTACCCTTTTACGACAAGTCGAGCCTTGTATTTGTCGATCGTACCATCTGAATTTCGTTTGGTTCGTAAAACCCATTTGCAGGGAAGTGCTTTTCGTCCTTTTGGCAGTGCACACGGCGTCCAAACGTTCAGGTCTTCGAAAGATTTCAATTCGCTATCCATTGCCCTTTGCCATTCTTCGCGATCGTCCCTTTTCATAGCGTCTGCGAAATTATTTGGGAATGTTTCAGTGATACAGACGTAATCTCTTAGTCTCTCAGGACGTTGAATCAGTGAGCGATCTCTAAGATTATAGCCGGTTGGCGGTGGTTCAGCGTCATAAAATTCTTCTGGAACTGTCTTCATGATCATGGTCTTCGTGGAGGACTTGATCCGATTCTTCTCCCTTGAGAACATGATCATGGTCGTTGGAGATTGTTTCGGTAGTTGTATCTCCCTCGTGAACGTGTGTTTGCTCTGGAATTGCAACTTCTCTTTCTAAGTTCGTGTTTGGCGTTATGGTAATCGGGTATTCTCTTGTCTCAACTTCTGTTTTAGGAATTTCACTATTATAGATGGGAAGAGGTTTCTCATCGAAGATTACGTCACGAGAGCGGACGAGCGTCGAGTGTTTTCCGTCTGTGACCCAGATACGGTAGCAATCTTCGTCGTACCCGATAAGTCGACCTTTTATCGCCTTTTTGTCGAATTTTCTACGCTTTTGATTTGGGATATGGAAGTATGCGGTTGAGCCTATTATTCGGAGATGTTTAACAATAGGTTTCTTTCCATACCAAAGTTCATGCGGAGATTTATCTGAACTTGTGGGACCTGTTCTGTTTAGTATGTATGCCGCGGTATTAATTAGCTCTGCCCATAACACTTGCGGTAATGGCTCATGAGCGTACATCATTGATCTTGCTGTCTCAACTAGGGTTCTGTTCTCCCTTTCGCTTACTCCGTTTTGTTCCGGTGTATACGGGGTGACGAGTCGCTGTACTATTCCATGAGTGTCTAAAACACTTTTTATGGACGCGTTGTCAAATTCACCGCCGTTGTCACTTAGAAGACATTTTATGGTGTGTCCGACTGTTTTAGTTTGAGCGATCATCAAAACTAACTTGTCTTTGACCTCGGACTTCTTGCGTATGAAGCACTCCATACGGTAGCCGGTAAAGTCGTCTTTAAAGAAAACGTAGTACTGACAGTTTGAGAAGCTAGGTTGAAACGGTCCACAAACGTCAGTGTGTACGATTTCTCCGGGCGCGGTAGCTCGGATTCTTGTACCGAAATTAAGTCGATGCGCCTTTCCAAAGATGCAGCCTTTACAGGTCTCTTTATCCATCGGCAGGTTTAGACCTAGTTCCCGTTGGATCGTCGCTCTTACGTGTCTTTTATTTTGATGAGCGAGTCTCTCGTGGTACAGTTGCGTCGTTGCTGTAGTTGCAAAGACTTCGGGTGGTGTTTCTGGCAGTACGGGTTTTACTTTCAGTCGATATAAGCCACCTTGTTTTTGTCTCTTCCCTATTCTAAGGATACTTTCCCGTTGACAATGACGTTGCATTCAGTTGTCCTGGATGAAAAGGTGCTATTTGGGACTCGGTCGTGAAGTGCGAGTACGGAGAAGAGGTTCTTGCTTATAGCCGGAACGTACCAGACGTCTTGCAGGCTGATGTCGATTTGTTTCCCGTTAACATATCCCCTGAGCTGTACTGTACCTTTGCCTTTGGCACTGACTTCATTACCAGCGGCCGTTGTAACAGTGTAGTTCTCATTGAAATGTTCGTAGGTTTGGAAAATATCAGCTCTGTTGGTGACGTGGCTTGTTGCGCCATTATCAATGTACCAGTTCTCGTTGTCCCGTGAAACTGTGAAGATTTCGTTGTCTTCTAAAGACATGAGTAACAAATTAGCGGTCTTTGGAGTAGAAGGCGTTGCTGTCTGGGTCGGATTTTGGCTCTTAGGAGGTCTACCGTCACGGATCCATTTTTGACAGTTGCGTACTCTGTGGCCAATACCTAGGCAGTAGTTGCATTTAAGCTTCTTCTCCGTATTCGAAACCAGGGCTTCCGATTGATGCGAGGGTGCGTTGTTACCTTGCAGTGCCCTTTCAAATGCGCAGAGATGACTGGTTAGGTTTTCTACGGTACGGTTGGATTTGGGCAGGATGAGCCAACTACTCCTGAAGCTGAAGTATGAATCGTCAAGCGTGTCCAGTATTTTACAAACAAGTAGCAGTTCAGGTAGCTCTTGGTTACTGTCCTTTTTGAGTTCTTGATTCAGTTCAGTCCAGATGTTCTTTAATTTTGACATGTGGGTGGCTATGTCGTCTGCTTGATCCTTCTTAAAGCTGAAGAAACTCATACACAGGTTGTAGGTTTTGTCCTCATTTGTTCCGTCGAACAGCCTGTGGAGCTCTAACCAGACATCACGTACTTTAGTGAACCGCATAACTTTTCGAAGTGTGTCTTCTTGCATATTGGTGGTAAGTATTAGGATAGCACTGGCATCAGCTTTATCAAACTTATCTTTTTTTTGTTGATAAGCCGCCAATTCAGCATCGCCGCATCCGGTAGGTGGACGAGTGGGTTCCTGGAACGATCCTTCAACTACTTCTAGGGCCGACGGTACGGTGCGTAGTAAGCATAAGGCTTTGTACTTCCAGGTGTCCCAGTTTTTTCCATCTAGGAGGCCGATCTGAAGCTTTCCTGTGATACCTTCCATTTTCGTAGTGCGGGTCCGTATCCTGATATAATTTAAAGATCTTACCAGTCCTATCTTTAAATCGCAGAGCACAGGCAGTTACGAAATAATATACTACTAACACACTTTTACGAATTAGAATTAATCACTTTTACGAATTAGAATTAAACAACGCGGATGTTTTAGATTATTATTATCGAAATCACAGTTTTTCTTGTTTTTTACTTCACGAACCGACAGACGTTTTGTTTTGACATATATTGTCACTGCTGTCTATGTATATGTTTACTTTTTTGTTAAGAAGTTTTTATGTCTGTTAACTTCAACACATTGATCATGCTGCTATGTTAAATTTTGTTGCAAATATTCGCTTCCATTCCGCAGCAATGTAAATTGAGCCTTAGAAACACACAACAGTGAGATGTTTCTCGCCACAGTATCGCGGAGGAGCACGCGGGCGCGAGTGGACAGAGCAGGAGACGCTGCTGCTGCTGGAGGCGCTGGAGCTGCACCGCGACGACTGGAACCGCGTGGCGGCGCACGTGGGCACGCGCACGCAGGACGAGTGCATCTTGCACTTCCTGCGCCTGCCCATCGAGGACCCCTACCTGCACGACGCTTCCTCAGGTAGCTTTGAGTGTGGAGACTCTATCTTTCATCGTCACTACGGCATACGTGGCCTGCCTATTGCAATTTTTGTTGTGCTACCTCTTTTCCGGCATCTGTAACTTTGGTGCTCTATAATATTTTCATGTCATTTAAGTATATCTATTAGATGCTGCACTTTACACAGTACGCAAGCTACCAACTAAAAGCCTAAGTTGGGCTAGAATGGATACAGATTGGCTTAGTCTGGCTCATTCTTTCGGTTTTATAAATATTTTGGTGGAGGTTATATTAGAATGAAAATATATTTAAATTTAAACAGGTGGTGTGCTAGGGCCGTTGGCGTATCAGCCGATTCCGTTCAGCAAGACTGGCAACCCAGTGATGAGCACGGTTGCGTTCCTGGCCTCGGTGGTGGACCCTCGCATCGCCTCCAAGGCCACAAGGGCCGCTATGGACGAGTTTGCTGCTATTAAGGTAGACTTCTTTTTATTTTATGCTAATATTAACTGATGTTTATTCGATATTTCTAATGAAGCTGCTACACAATTTAATAGTCAAATTTAAAAGTAGTGAAACAGTTAATGGGTATTCGATGTCGATCGGCAAAGGATGCTACAATATGGATTTTTGTAAATTTAATGTAACAGCCAACCGTAGCTCGGGGATTTTTTGCACCACCTATCCCACCGTAACCAAGGCTGCTGTCATGACCTGGAATAATGGGGCAGCCGGGATTTGGGGGCCCTACCTAGAACTATTTCGTGTCCTAGTTAACTATTGATAAATACCCAACTTACAACCTATTAAAGTCGTGTGCTAGACCAGGAGATCCAACATTTACTGTGACGTCATAGCACATGTCTGCTTTACATTTTTCATTGTATAAAGTTGTTTTAAAGAGAGATAGGTATGTCTCAATATCTAATTACTGTTTTACGGTTATTTTTTACATAAAATCAATTTTGTTTTTACTGTTAGCACTATAATTTCATATAAATATCCTTAGGGCGGCTTAATAACATCTGACAGTAAGCTTAAGTCACTGGCCTCAATACCCCTCCACCGCACCGCACTGGGCCCTTGTTGTGGAGTATGACCCAAACCACCTCATAGTTGAGGTGAGGCCTGTGCCCTGCAGTGGGACGTATATAGGCATACTTTACTTTACTTTTAAAGTAAAAAAACAATATATTATTATATAATTATCAGTGATCGGAGTAGGTAGATTGATTTGGGGTCAATGATCTTAAACATTGATGTTAATATGGACATGCCTCCGGTATGCCGGAATTTTTTAGTATCAGTTTTTAAAAAAAGGGCATATCCATATTATGCTAGTACTACCAAAGGACATCAAATCAATCTACCTGTTCCGATCACTGATAATTATAATGCATATTCCCTATCGGTTTGATCGTATCGTAATGTGACAGGACGAGGTCCCGGCGGCGATGATGGAGGCGCACGTGAAGGCGGCGGGCGCGCAGGGCGCGGGCGCGGCGCTGGCCGCCACCGGCATCGCGGGCACGCAGCCCGACCCCGACGCGCCGCCCGCGCCCGCGCCCGCGCCCGCGCCCGCCTCCGCGCCCGCGCCCGCCTCAGCGACCGCCGCGCCTGCCGCAGGTAATGATCGCCTGCCTTATTCCTTATAAGGGGCCTTCCTAGAATTAGAATTAGGCGAGTATTGGCAATCCCCCTCGATGAAAATCATTGGGGGAGGCCTGTGTTCAGCAGTGGACGCCCATGGCTGAAATGATAATGATGATGATGGCCTTCCTAGCCCTTCCGATACATTTCCCGAAGGTATTGCGTCATTTCTGGCCTTCGTCTTCGCCCATCGTCAGCATAATATCATTTTTAATGAGTCGCGTCCAAAGGAGCGAGCGAGACTAGAGTTGATGAGACTCCGACGGTAAACGCCAGAGGAAGCTCAGTCAGATGTCATCTATAAAAAAACCGGAGGTTGGTGAGACGCGATCTCCGAAGCTCGAATACCCACCTCGTAAAGGAAGCTCGCGATTGAGCAAAACCGGGGGTCGAAAGTTTATGAACGCACTGGAAGATGTCTTCAAGACACTGGATTAGAAAGGAACAGACATCAATGTCAACGGCGAACACCTCACGCACCTCCGTTTTGCCAAAGACATAATCATCATGCCGGAATTTGCAAAAAATTTAGCATAGTCTCAATGCTGCCGCGCGACGTGTGGGCCTAGGAATGAACTTGCACTCACTTGCACAACTCCCGAACCGGTTTCCGTCGAAAGCGAAGCGTGGCACTCGAAATTGTCAAGGGGATGTCTACACATACCGGCCACATCTGACGAGAAACCGATGAAAATTGAAGTAAACGGGTTCTCGAGTGGAGACCACGTCTTGGCAAACGTGTAGGTCGCTTCCGGGCTCGTTAGACCGACGACGTTAGGAAGATGGCTGGCAGTGGATGGATGAAAAGAGCGGGGATCGTGCTCTTTGGCGCTTTTTACGACGTAAGCCTCTCCGGCTTACGTCCAGCAGTAGACTGCAATAGGTTGACATGATGATGATGATGATGTCTACCTCGGACAACTTCTGCAGTTAGGTAGAGACAGCTTTGAGCGCAAAATTGCTAGGAGAGTGCAGCTTGGCTGGGCAGCATTTTTGGATGGGCAGCATTTAGGAAGCTGCGTCATCTTTTCGTCACCACTGCACTGCTTATTCGACCAGTGCGCCCTACCAGTGATGACCTACGGCGCCCAGACGTGGTATATGACGGTAATGCTGGCCCACCGACTTCACGTCACTCAGCGAGCTATGGAACTATAAAAAAAGAGATAGGTTTCAACTCAACCAGCAATCTTCCTCTTCAGTCCTTCTACATGAACAGTTGAAGCAAATTCAATGAATCCATTGTGCTGTCTGTCACTGTTTCTCACATTCACACTCAAAATAATTTATGAATTTAGAGATACAAGAGACAGATTGTTTATTTAGCTTCCACAAACGACTCAGGCTCAATAGGCGGGGCAAACGCATGAATATATCCTAATTTCGCCCAGTCAGCAACGACAGACCAATCGTGGACCACTTTTTGCGTTATAAAGGCATATTTATATATTAGTAGTCAGTCAGCACCATCACAAATAGCTCTAAATATCATTTGTCGAGAGCAGGAGGGGTTGAAAATCGGTGCGGCCCGAGACCTAGTTTCGTGGCAGCGTGGCCTGAACCTCTTTTCCCTTTGTCTTTTCTTGTTTTTTTTCCGTTCGATCATAACCAAAATACCTTTTTAAAATGTAAAATGTTTCTGGAAAAGACAATAAATGTTTTTTTATTTTTATTTGTATCTATAAAAGTTAGATTTTTGTACTTATACAATCAGGTATTCTATGCCACAGAAAATAACTATTTTCCTTCTTGCGCTTAATCCCATTCGTACTCAAGGTACGCTTGACAATGATCTTAAATGCGGCAAGTTTAAGGCCCGTGTTCCATCAAAGCGGAGACGAAACAAGAGGAGCTGTGTTTTCATGCAAATGACAACCAAAGCGGGGTCCGCTCGTGTTCACTCCGGTTGTCATTTGAAAACACAGCTCTCGTCTCGATCCGCTTTGGTGGAAAACGGGCCGTATTGTTACAATCGTAGCGATTACCATCGAACCTACGTGATCCTTTAGATAGAGGAACCAGAACATATGACTGTAGCCATGGTCCTAAAAGGTCTGGTCCCACCGTGATTAATAACTAGAAATATATAATATTTATTTAGATTATCTTTACTTTTCAACAGTCGAAAAGAAAGAAGGAGGTAGCGAAGTGAAAAGCGAACCCATGGAAGTGGAGGAGGGCGAGGCCAAGGTGAAGGAGGAGGCGCCCGACACGCCCGCCTCGGACGAGAAGGACTCCAAAGACGCCGCTGACTCGCCAGCCGGTGAGTTAATCCCTACACATTTATTCGATTTTGTTTGATCACACGTGTTGAAAAATCGAGTAAATGTGAACCATGTCGGTTGGAAGCCGCTGTATGCAGGCCGCTTCTAACCGACCAATCTGGAAGTCGCTGGGGGAGACCTATGTTTAACCTATGCTTATGTCGATTTTAATAAATAATACAACTGACAACACCCCAATTGTCATGGTCTCAAACTAAGGAATTAACACTACGAGGTACAGTGAACGGCAGGTCAAAAAGTTAAAGGTCATTGAACCAATTTTCAACTTTAAGTCCGACATGTAGAGATCAATATCAATTGAGGAAATTTGTCGTTTTGTGGTTTTGTTAGGTTGACGAACTGTGGTCTGTACTACACAACAATGATTATATTGTTCTCGCCATCAATATTTTTCTGACGAAATTTCGAAAAATATGCTTGATGTGACATCAATAGGGATTTATCAATCAATCCAGCAATCAATTGACATATTTTATATGAGCTATAAGAAAGCTATATTCTTATAGATTTTGTATGGGAATACATAGTTGTGGTGTAACGTGTTTATGTAGCCTGAAACGGAGTCAA
Organism: Anania hortulata; assembly: GCA_963576865.1. NCBI lineage: Eukaryota > Metazoa > Arthropoda > Insecta > Lepidoptera > Crambidae > Anania > Anania hortulata. Next base: position 8,503,351 of record OY756408.1, on the reverse strand, counting down.
ATTATTAAATATTTATTGGTTTCAACGCGATTAAAAAACAATCGTTTGAGATAGTTGGATTTGCATTATTATTGAAATAATACGTTGTTAGAATTATTTAACATCGTTTCTTAGAATTATTTGTGAATGGTGTCAACATCCCAACTCTAATATATCGTAACCAGACGCACCAGCAACAGTGGACGCGAAGCTACAATCTGCGGCCGCGGCTGCGCTAGCGGCGGCCGCGGTGAAGGCGAAGCACTTGGCCGGCGTCGAGGAGCGGAAGATCAAGTCCCTGGTGGCGCTACTGGTGGAGACGCAGATGAAGAAACTCGAGATCAAGCTGAGGCACTTCGAGGAACTCGAGGCCACGATGGAGAGGGAGCGGGAAGGTAAGTCTGCTAGGCAGAAGAAAAACCAGAACATACTTTTCTCTTTAGTGTCGTCCGCGTGCTTGCGTATTGTAAATTCCGTAATCTTTCACCAGAAGTTATTTCACAATATATATGCCGTCGCTTTTTACCTTAATCTTTACTGACATCACATAGAAACTGGAAAACGCTGAATTGGCTGATAAATATTTTTTTTGAACCGTTGTTGAGCGCGGTTTCTTTACGACTACATGATAAGATGTGTCAAACTTCACACAAATAAAAATGTACTTTTAAGCGCAACAGCTTCAGATCAGAAGGCATAGTTTGTAGTTTTCATAGATAATAAAAATTACGGAAAAGACAAATAAATCCCTTCTAAATTGTATTGCTTTATCATACAAGAGAACTAACCAAAAATAATCTATTTCAGTACAAGGTACATACTCATTTTTATTGATAAAAACACAAATTATGGGGTTCCATACTTAGAATGACCGCCATTTTAATTTTAATTTTTTACGTTAAAAGTTTTAAATTTTTAAAGGGTTTTCACACGATGTCTTACGTAGCAGAGGGATAAAACTTCATGTTACGATACCTAAGTTGTGTTTCTCTAACGTTGTCAAAGTAATTCGCCGAAAAATTCTCAGCTGATACACTCTACGTTGTCTTTTTTTTTATAATAACAATCTTTTTACGTCCTTTTCTGTCATTTGTCAAAATTAATGGTGCTCTAAGTAACGACATAATAGCAATCGCCTGTAGGGCCATACATAGTCTACACGCCCAGCGCCGTATAAATCAGAACAATTTAAGTTGAAAATTTAAGCAGTAACAGATTCAAATTATTTGGTAGTAGCGCATGGGATGGATGACTTATTCATTAAAATTCTAGTCTATAAATAAATGACAAGTTGCTATCTTTTATTAAGTAAATATGAAGGCATGAATGGTGGAAGATAAGCGTCAATTTTTACTATAGAGGTAAATAGAATATACAGATAATATCCTAATTGTTATGGTCCCGAAGTAAGCAATTAGCAGTGTCTCCCACCCAGCATACCCAAGCCCAAGGCAATATGAGGTATATCCCTAATCGGTGTATTCCCGTCCGGCCAGGGCTGGAGTACCAGCGGCAGCAGCTGATCCAGGAGCGGCAGCAGTTCCACCTGGAGCAGCTGAAGGCGGCCGAGTTCCGCGCGCGCCACCAAGCGCACCAGAGGTACACGGCTTTGAAGTAAATAGCACCTTTTATTTTCAGTTCGCTTCTTATTTACTTTGCTTTATATTTAAAAGGGGTTTTAAAGTACAGAAACGAGTCTAGGATACAGAAAAAATCATTTTGTCCATCCATTTTAGTAATAACTAGCTGTCCCGGCGAACTTCGTACTGTTTCTTCTGCTTTTTTTATTATGAAATTTTCGTTGTTTTAATAGTTATTCTGCTATATTTAAAAAAAGAAAATCATAAATCCAACGCTCGTTACGACGCATGCACGATCGCACAGTCGTCGTGTTTAAGTAATAAAAAAATACTATCGGTTTTTATAGGTTTTTCTTGTATTTTAGACTTTACTGTAAACCACCCTCTAAAATTTGGCTTGGATGCTTGTGTTCTAACAATCTGTACAAAATCTTTTTTCTGCGTCGGGTTGCCTACTCTTAAGGGCCAAAGTCAAAATGCTTTTTCGCACGCGACGCGGTGTTGCATGTAACTTTGTATCCGCAGTTGCCTGCTGCGTCGCTCAAGTGCGTCTTGTTCCATATAAAGAGAGAACCTTTATTCGCATTCATAGCGATGATTTCACGGTGAAAATATCTATACAGTGGTTCATCGGACACATTAAGAATTCAAGAAAAGCGCTGAAATTCTGCCGCATTCTTCCGCGCACTGCTCGAACTCGTCGCAAGATCGTTGCGCTCATTCCTTCCTTTTAATTTGTTCGAAAATCGCCAGTGTGATACTCTTTATGCGTTGTTTGACACACTCGGACCCGAGTCATTAAATCTAGAATCGAACCGGGACCTTTCGCGTTCAATGTTAATCACCGCGCCACTAAACCAATCGGGTCGTCAATGTAAATAACGCTTCGGATTAGGTTTGACTTTGGCCGTGGCGTAATGGGGAAGCACACAGTATTATTTTATCACGACAGGTGTCGCATTGTGTTTGGTCTGCTAATAGTGATTATTTGATCATTGGTTCGGCTATGTTGTCCACTGAACATGTAAGCATTACATGTTGTCAATCTTGCGTGAAACAGATCAAATATAAACGAATTTATTATTATCTCTGTTCAAAACGATGCATCTGTTTAGTCCGAATACATTTTTGTGTCTTTTGAATCAAATAATTTGTCGAGTGCACAAACACAGAGTGTAAGAAAAAGGCTTAACGAAGCCTGAAGCCACGCATCTTGTACATAAAACCAATTTGATTGCAAAAAAACTACGCACAGCGAGCGCGCGTGCATCATACTTAAAAGAAGGCGTAGGTAGTTGTGTGCGTGCGCGCGATTCGTTGCGGGATGTGCTGTAAAGCCTTTTTATGAAAAAAGTACATACAATTTTAATTATGTTTCTCTAAAAAAAGTTTTTGTTTTAACAAACAGATGTCAGTTTTGTAAAAATTTCAAAAATATTTTGTTTCCGGACCGTCAGACCATCATTATCTCGGTAACCAGTCATTTCCCAGGTATGGTGTTAGAGAAAAAAAAATCTTGATGATAGAATCTGTGGTATTCGGCTTCGTTAAGCTTTTTTTACACCCGATATTTATAATTTCCTTCTATTGATTGATGGCACCATATACTGACATTTGCGTTGTTTGACAAAACCAAACGCACTGGCGCCATCTGAGATAAGCTTTGCCTGTGGTTCCCCATTCGACCGGTGTGTATGTGGCCTCAAGTATGCCCCCTCGTAGGTTGCAAGCGGAGGGAGGAGGGGCGGCCCCTGCAGCACCCGACCAGCCGCCGCCCGACGCGCCGCCGCCGCAGCCACAGCACCACGCTTAGAGTTAAACATTCGATATTACAATCCCCGGCACGGATCTTGAGCGCTGGAGGAAACAGTGGGGATCGCTTTGCGCATCTTACGACGGTTGACCGGTACGGTTCAAAAGCGTCGCGCGACTAGCCTATCACGTAATCATAATGGTCATTCTGCGCATCTTTCGCCTAGCGCTCAAGTTCGGTGCTGCTAATCGTAAGAACACATCGGTCTCATATAGAAAAAGTTACACAAAATGCAGCAAAAATTTTGCAATTTTATCAAAAAATACTTGAAATCTGCCAACGGACTCGCAATACTTTTGTTCATTAATAAAATGGTGTAAAGTTAGGTTTTTGTTACTTGTCGAATATTATAAACAATCTTAGCATGTCTTTTTACAAAAATATCAGTGTATAAAATCAACGAACTGTGAGAATAAAAAGGATTTCGTGTTAAATGATTTATTAAATAGTAGGTTATTATTTTTGTGTCTATCGTATTTTTTTATGAATAATTTCGTATAAACGGAATATTTACAATATTCGGCAAGCAAAGAAAGACGGACTGTAGAGACTGTCCCGTTTACACGATGGCTGTAACGGGTACAAACGGTATTTGTACGAATTTCTTTGTTAGACTACTTGCGCGTAACCTTGTTTGGTCTAATCTGATATTTATACAGGGTGGCCAGAAAAGTGACGTCCAAAAAATTTTTTAGGTGCTTCGTGTTGAGAGGTGTCTGAATCACCCCTATGTCATGTATGTTCTACGATTTTTCGTGGTTTTCGACGACGATTTTTTTATGAATTTTTGAAAGTTTGGAAAATTTCTAAAAAATAAAGTAGGTACATAGAAGGTTTCTTTGACTTTTTTTTCTGGCAGCTAAACCTCTATGAACTGTGCATTTATGCATAAATAAACAGCCTCATAAGTTTAATGAAAGTTACTACAAAATTGACATAAAGTTGAGAATTTATGTTAAGTGAGTTATCATTGAAATTTTCAACTAAAATTAAAAATCTAAACTGATAGTTTCTTAGTTTCTAAGTAGCTTCAGAGAATGCGCTAGACTCTAAGCTTTCATAATAATAATAAAAAAGTTGTACTTCATAGGCTATTTAAAAAAAAGCGTAACTCGTAAACTACGAAAAATCGTAGAACATACCCTATGTATGAGGTGATTCAGATAACTCTCAACACGAGACACCTAAAAACAAATTTTTGGGCGTCACTTTTCTGGCCAACCTGTATAGTGGGTTTAGGTTGTGTTGGCTTTGGGGCCATGTTTTGCACACTATACCAAAAATAAAGGAAAAACAATTGCAATGTAAACCTTTTATTCATTTTCATGACTTCTACGTTTATTTTACGTTCAATTTAGTTTTTAAAATGTATTAAAACAACATGGCGTCGTTGTAATATAGCGCTATAAACTATCTCAATTTCATAGTTAGCAATCAAAAGTTGTACGCCGTTTTTCGGCAATATGAAAAAGAGATATTTTAGGGATTTTAACGATTACTCAGCTTTTTTAATTTGGTGTACAAAAGATGGCCCAAACTGAAACATCTCCTTCCAACTTGACATAAAATAAAAGTATTTTTGCGTACGTGAACATAATCTTAGTATTAGTTTGTAGTTGACGTTAGTAACTATTAAAATAAAATGCAATAAATAGTAAACAATTGTACACACTGAAGAAAAGAAAAGCATCTTGGTTATTCCATTTAACTAATGATTTATATTAAACCTTTCAATAATGTCTATTCTGAGTCGTGACATGGTTTTTGTTTTTATTTTACTCTAGCACGGATTTGGTTCGCCTTATACTAATTCGTATCATACTTTAAGAATGATCCACAGAGTTATATGTTTAATTTCTTAATAACCCTTATGTTTAAAGTATAGAATGAATGAATTTGTATGTGATTAGAACTAATTATTTTAATGTAAGTTTATATTTGAAGTAGACAATTTTATTGGCAGTAGCGATAAGTTATGCAATAAAAGTATGTCGGAAAAGTGTATCGTTTTATTTTGTACGCTTCAATTACGTTAATTTACAGCCTGAATACAACGTATCACCGATAACCTCTTTGCAATTTTTATGCAATATAAATAAAATATCAAATTAAGCATACTAATTAACGCTGCACTTACGCGTGTTGTTATAATGTGCCATGCAATACGCAACTGCATTATTACACAATTTATATTACTCGTAGTGTAAGTCTCTGACCTTTAAAATCAAATAAAAATAAATGGAGCAAAATAGCACGTGCAATTACGGTTTTGTTAATTAGTGACTAATTATGTTAAATTACGGGAATTTTGACTTAAATAATATTCAATCGCAGTCAGTAAACCTTAGCAAACGCTCTTATGAGCATTTGCAGCACCCTAATGCGCGTTCGTGATATGTTGGTTATCCACACCGAAAAACGCGTGTGAATACGTCTTCACAAATGTACACATGCGTGACCCTCAAAGTTTAGCATCTGGCACTCGACAGCTACTAGGCATGTTAGAAATTCTATATAGTACAAAATAACTTTCACATTACACAAAATTCATATCCGTGAATATATAAGGTCCTAATATTATATTAATTAATTTCCTTTTAGAGGTGAGTCTAGATTTTGTATTATAGGATCAACATCGAAATCTCACAAAAGAGTTCAATGTGAGAACATTTAAGAGAGTGCAATCTTCAACAGCTGATCGGCTATTTGGTATAAAAGTAGTAAAAAGTAATACATCTAAATACAAGTTTAGATGTTGATATTGATGAAATACGTTCAATTTGATGAGTAAATTCACCCCCTTAAAGTAAAGTTAATAAAAAGGAACCGTTTTTATTTTTATTAAAACTGCAAAATGTTGTGCCCTACAGGGTCTATAATGATCTGTTTTATGTACCTATTTATAACACCTGTGTAACATTATAGAATGCAATAAATATATTGAATTGTGTCCTAAATAATCTTAAACTTTTTTACTCTTCTTTAAATTCCTAGAATCGAGTCAACATTTTAAGAATAAAAAGGACAACTAAACAATTCATAAGCTTCATTGTTCTCTCTGTATATCAGGTGCAGATCAGGTGTTCTAAAAATGTTCTCATTGTGAAGTCCAAAGAAACGCGATCATTTTCATTTTGCTTTTATTGTAGCGCGAATACGTCAATACGGGTGGACTGAAAACATCAGTACTGTTTCAGACAGCCCCGATTATGGCGACATGATTGTTTAGAATTTAAATACTTCAAAGGGCGATGCCTATTTTTATTTTTAGTTAGTGAATTTGCCAATTTTATGAGTGAGACAATGAACGGTGTTAGTATTTATTGGTGGTTTTTTTGTTGTATTCTCAAAATTAGTGCAACAATATCAAACCAGCATTTCAAAATATCAATGGTAAGTTTTTTATGCTGTATAATAAATTCCAATAAAAATAAAATAAAATCATATTCGACGATAAAACTAACGATCTCTGTAGTGTAGCTCAGTTGGAATAGCAGAAGAACCCAACTCGTGGGTTCAATTCTCAACTACCAGTCAAAAATATTTAAAGTGAAATATTACATGTATTTAAAAAAAAAAATCTTATTAGTTTATCTTTTTAATCGTTTTTATGAAGCCCTAGTGGGATTGATAGCCAGCCAGTTTCTGGGAGTTTCCTGGGGATACTGGATTGGGACTAATGTCAAATTACGGGAATTGGGCCTCTAAAACAGACAGGCAAAAGTTGTAAGAAACTTTTTGTTTATTATTATATTATATTTTTCCAATTGAAAAAGTTTTTTCGGCAAATTTTGAGTTTTTTAAATTTTTCTATTGATTGATTGGTCAAAGCAAAAAATTAGGAATGCTTTTTTTATCAAAATAGTTTAAAAGACTGTTTTCGTAAAAATGAATTATATTAAATACACATTGTAAACGATGATTTTAAAGATAAAACTTCAAAGATTAATATTACGTCTTTCAATTATTTTTATATGCATTAAATAAGAAGTAGAAAGCTGCTAAAAAGTAGGAAAAAAACGAGTTACGCTAAAGCTTTGGTACTTTGGGGGTACGGCCTTAATAACAAATACGTAAAAAAGCGCTTTCAATTTTTGCAGTCATCACAGGGTCATGACATGCGGTCATCCAAAAAACTACATCTTCAATTTCCTTCCCATTCTACTAATTACTATACGCAGTCGTTTACTGTCCAGTTCATTCGCCTCTGGAATTCCTTACCATTAACAATCAGAAAATCCGAATCGATTGCTATTTTTAAAAATCGGCTTAAAGCACACTTTATTTCTTCTTGACACAAACTGCCTTTATATCTTAGAATATTACTGGTCACTGTTAGTCTCGACATCTCCTCGCATATATCAAGTAGTATGTATGTTTATTGTGTGTATGTATAATTATTGTTATGTATTTATTTTATTTTTATTTATTTATTACTGTTTGTTACGTTTATGCCATAAATTTATGCAATTCTATTTGTATCAGGTAAGAATTTTAAGAACTCTGCAACACCTTCCCCTTTCTTTAATGGTTGTCCTCTACCTAAAGGTTGTCTGGAAGAGATCGCTATTAGCGATAAGACCGCCTAAATTGTACATCTTTCTGTAAAAATCATGTGTATTTTACTTGTATGGTGTGCAATAAAGAGTATCTATCTATCTACGTAGATTTTTAAAAAGCGTCGATTTCTTAGGTGTCATCAGAACAGAACCCCAGTCGGCCGGCGACGTTTGAGCACGGGGAGAGCCCAGTATGGGACCCCATCTCCCAGAGTCTGTATTTCGTGGACGTTCATCACCAAAACCTGCATCGGCTGGAGTACACGACCGGAAAAATACATACCAAGCATATAAGTTAGTATTCATTTTGTTTTTATATTAACAAAGCTAATTATTGTGTGACTGAAAGTCAAACTCTACGCTAATAAAATATATTTGTACTTGTGTTAAAAGTACTTAAAATTAAAAATTGATTAACTTTTACAAAAATCACACTATCTTAATCTATTCCCAAATTTAGCAAACAATCTTTGCTTAGTTTAGAGATACTAGAACTATACTATGGCAAATATAGACATACCTAAATATATTATTAATATAGATTACTTAATTAGGTACAAATGTTCGTGCTCATCCATTACACGAATATTAGCCCATTGTGGGATTCGAACCCGCAACCGCCTGGCCTAATACGCGCATTGCTACTAATTGTCATTGTCATGTACATTGTCTATTTCAAATCACGTCACGAGTAGTGACGTGATTAACTGCTTTCAGCGTCACGTGCGCTCGAGAGTTGTCGCAACTGTATTGAACGACTAATAAATAAACACACCTTTATGTTTAGGCTCAGTCAAAACGAATTTAATAACTGTTTTACTATAGTTCTTTCAAGATAAACAGGGACTTTGACACATCACATGACTTCACTGTTGACACTTAAATTGATGTGTCCTATCGCTTTTTAAAAATCGATAAAGTTTAATCGATTTTTATGTAAGTAACCTTTTTTTAAAATAAGAAGTACTTATACTGCGATGTTCTACCGCCAGAGTGGCGTATACAGTGTTTTGACACCTTCGCGAAGCACAACGTAAACACCGCACCGCGTAACAGGCAGACGCTTTCGTATTGACAACGCATAAGTTTTCACAAGACGACCGAACCGATACATCGATTTAGTGTCGGTTATGTATTGTTAATCCCTATAGGTTAGCGTTCCGTTTTACTCATCAAGTATTTAAAGGAAATCATATTAATTTATTTTTAAAATCAATAAGCTATATGATTGGTTTGCAATTTTTGCACAGATTTTTACAGGCGAAGATTATTGTGTGTGAAGATGATATAGGTATATTTAAAATAATTTTTTTGAAAATATTATCTCAAGTAGTTATAGTAGGTGAAACGGAAAATACGAAGTGTCATAATTCCCTTCTTATCTTGAAAGGACTATAATTGCCATTGCAGAGTCAGTCCGTCCTGGCGTCGATGGTATCAAAATTATTGTACTGTCATCTAGATGTCACACACACATTTAAAGTTTAATGAGTGACCACAATCAGATTTTTAAAATCGCATTGTTACACCATATTATACCTAAGTTGCTCAACAGGACAAGCGCCAGAATTGACCATAAAAATCGATATGGCTATTAGAAATGGGTTGCAATCGACTTCCAAGGTTTGGCGACGTAGTTAGTTACAAGTGAAGTGAAGTTATTATAGTCCGATAGCGCTAGACGAGTAACACTAGAAAATAAATAAGATTATAGTAGTAGCAACATTAAACTGTCAAAGCGCGGGCATGAGAGAAAGGAAGGAAGCGAGTTTAGAAAGAGATAGCTGCCGAACTGACGGAGGTGAGTGCGGGACGGGCAGTGACAGTGAGGGAGAGTATGTTTATGGCAGGAAAAATGGGTGATCATTGTAGTAAGTTCTGTGTGTGGATAGGGAGGGGATATGATATAATGGGATGCTAGAGGCTGGAGCTTGAAACCTATGGGTTTGTATGGACAACCAGGAGAGTAGCGGTAACGTAGCTTGATTATACTATTTCATTATTGCTTATAAGCATAAGCCATATAAGCCATAATCATATATGATTATGGCTGATTACTGAATATCTCACAAACTTATAACTAAATTTTATCATAGGTACTCTTATACCTTTACTTTACATTTATCACTTTATTTTTTTTATTTAACTTATCCAACAAGTTCCATTATTACGCTTCAATTTTTATCTTACGCCAATATTTATAATAAATGTGAATATTTCTTATGTAAACCATACTAAACTATATTCTATATAGGTAGATTTGTAAGGTACTCGTAAGTAAATTCGTTGCTATGGGGGTAACGATAACGAGGTTTCAAAAATATTAAAGTTGTTGGTGTTTGGTAATGCATTTGCCTAACCTAATTTATACTGTTTGGTGTTAATCTTAGAAAACGAACCTTGCGAACCGCAAAATTTTTCTTCGGCTGCTTTTCTTACTGGCATATTCTAAAAACTTTCAGTGTGACCCCGTTGTATCGAACGTAACTTTTCTTTGTCATCAGCTAAATGATAATTATAATTTGAGAACTAAGCAGAGCTGTCTACTAGATAACAGACAGTCCGAGTTCTGACAGAAATGCTCGTGCTTATCACACAAACACTTGCCCCATGCGGTATTTGAACCCGCCACTTGGTCTAAATTTGACCAATGACCATCTTCTGCAGAACACTAGACCGAGATGAGCTAATGGTGTTCAATTACTGCGCCTGGTCTACAGTATTCAAGAATCTAAGACTTTACTGATGATGAGGGATCACAGTATTCATCTATGTATTAATGTTTTAGGACAACCAACAAAACAACAATGTGGGGTTATTATTATGGGGTTCAGACTAAGTGCCATCTTATTAACAGGCTCATTCGTTGGATGGTTCGAATCAAATTAAACAAATGCTATCAACCTTAAGATGCTTGCAGCTCAGTGGCGCTTTGGTAGTAATTACTAAAGCTGCCTACGCCGCGGTTGTAATTGGATGGGTGACGATTCCAACCATATTTAGTAACATTTGTCACAAGCATCTCCGTGCTTCGGAAGGCACGTTAAAAGTCGGCTATTATAGGTTGATACTAGTCGTGAAGTCTAGTCAGAGGCCTTAGGGCGGCTTAATAACATCTGACAGTAAGGTTAAGTCACTGGCCTTACAACACACTTTCACCAATCCGCACTGGGCCCGTGTGGTGGAGATTGGCCCGAACCACCTCATAGTTGAGGTGAGGCCTATGCAGTGGGAAGTATAATAGGCATACTTTACTTTTTATTAATCTCTGTCCAGATTACGGTCAAGTAAACGTAGTTTCACTCGTGGCTGGATCTCACCGCTTGCTGGTGGCGGTCAGGTCATCTCTGTATCTGTTCGACTGGGACGTGACCGGCGACGCTGCGCTGCGACTCCTCACCACGGTCGACCATGGCTTGCCCGACAATGTCATTAACGAGGGCAAGCCTGACGCCATGGGAAGATTTTGGGCAGGTAAAATAGAATTGATGTGAATTGCAACGTTTTTGTTTTGAAATATTGTTTAATGGTTTCAAGCTAATATCCCTTCCACTTACCCGTGCTAGTAGACCGGAAAAACAATGGAAAACAATAGGGATTTTTTTCGCTATCACCACTAGTTATGGTCACCAAATTAATATCCTTCCTATGAGTTACCTACAAGACAACGATTATTATTGCCCGGTTTTCAGGCAGACAAGAAAATTTTGAAAATTTCATTTTCCAAATTGACTCGACCGGGAATCGAACCCGGGACTTTCGAAACACTTTGGACCACCACTACACTGCGCCAATCAACATAGGGTGTCCGGTGCGTGTAGCGGACGTCTGCGCCAAGGAGGCCGCGTTATAGGGTCTGTTTCGGGTAACTGCGACAGTCGCCCGACGCGCGCTTTACGCAGCGGGTTGCCTTAGAGGGAAGGCCGATATTATCAATAACGGTGCGAAGCCTTCGTACTTGACTTTGACGTTCCGATGACGCTATTTAGCGCGTTGATTCGCCTTAGACTCAAACAAACCCGCGTTCGATTCCAATTCAATTTCGAAAACAATAATTTCAAAATTATCTTATTATTTATAAATCAATAATTTATATAAGTTGGCAAATATTTTTTTCGTATAGCTGTGTGTGTCTCGTACTACGACAATGTTAATTCCTTACTTCGAAACCATGGCAATTGGTGTCGCCTGGTACATATTTATTTGTCTTATCACTCAAAGGCACATTATCTTCCCAGGGACCAAAGGTCCCCAAACGGGCGACGACGTGGTCCCCGACAAGGCGTCGCTGTACAGCATCGAGCAGGAGAGCTTCACGCATCCGCGATCCGTACTGCGGCCCGTGTCCATCTCCAACGGGATCGTGTGGTCGCTCAACAACACCGTGCTTTACTACATAGACTCGGCCACGCAGAAGGTCGAGGCGTTCGATTACGACTCGCTAAGGGGTGAAATAAGTAAGTTTTACAAGTTTTGCTAAATTCAGTCTCTTGATCTTTGTCACCTGCCGCATTCCCATGCGTGGCCATCCCACTGGCCGCGTCATAATGCGACCCGTGTCCACCTCCAACGGGCTGGTGTGGTCGCTCAACAACACTGCTTTACCAAAGGCTCGCCCACGTAGAAGAGCTCCACTCCTCAGCGAGTCGTAATCAAACGATTTAGTTTGATTACGACTCGCTGAGGACTGAAATGAGTAAGTTTTACAAAATGATCACATGGTACATGCGTCGGTTCAAAGGGTTCGGTGCAGCACTATCTGAAACCGATTCAGTCAAACGGTATCTATGTCCTTTAGAACTAGTATCAAAATTTTTGTCACAGGCGGACGAAGAACGATTGTAGACATATCTAACTACGGGTATGAAGATGCGATCCCCGATGGCATGACAATAGACGATAAAGGCCGTCTATGGGTCGCGCTGATGTTTGGTGGAACTGTAAGTAATCAAAATCCTATAAACAATTTGAGCAATTTTATATGTAGCAGCAGGATTAAATAATACTCATTTATTCAGTTTATAGGCCCATTTCCCGACACTCATACACGCTATCTCGTACTTTCTTCATTGATATTGTTAAATGCTAATAGTTCACATAAAGTTGAAAATCGTTTTTATCAACCTACTATGCAATCCCAATGCTAGGTCTAGGCAAAGGTCTCCCCAGACTCTCCCATCGATATCTATCTATCGCCAATGTCTCCCAATGCCTCGTCAGGTTAACCAAATCGTCACACCGTCTTTTCTTTACCTACAGACGGCTTTTGCTAAAGATACGTACCTACGAGACCCATGAAAAGATGGTGTGAAAATCGGTTAGGGAATTTTTAATGTTTGTAGTTAGTAGGTTAATAAGCCGTTGATTGTACCTTCTCTTATTCACCCAGGTTCTCCACATAGACCCAGATACGCGCCAAGTAATTTACGGGTACAAGATACCCGCTGCCCGGGTCACCTCAGTCTGCTGGGGCGGGCCAAACCTGGACGAGCTATTCGTGACCACCGGCAAAGACAAGTTAGAGTCGACCCTCGAACCGCTAGCAGGCGCCGTGTTTACTATCCGAGGCACCGGCAGCAGAGGCGTACAGCCTAATCTCTTCAAGTTTGATGATGCGGATTTGTACTAGCATTGTAGAGTAGGGGCCGATTTTCGCGCAACAGAGATCATCTCAAGGCAGACTTATCGAATGAATTGCGTCTCGTGATTGGACATTTGGACGCAACCTTTAACACATTCTTATTAACTTCATTTGTATAAACAGCTAACTATTAACCAATGTAATCAAATCTTTGAAGTCGTTTTTAACCTACTTTAAATTATCGTATCAATTTTAAACTTTGTAAGTAGGTGTCATTCGGATGGTAGTATAATTTGATACCATCATGCTGATCTGGCCCCCAATTAGGAACCCTATGACAACGAATTGACAACCGGTAAATCACGTTACACTAATTTTATATCCTATAGTTTTACGTGGCTTTCCAGTCGACAATTTAGTATCGAAAGGTTCTTAATCGGGAGCCTGATGCAAGGGCCAGGAGGAGGATAGTGGTACTATTCAATGGTTACTAGTAAAACCTTCGTGTTTGGGCTCATATGATTCGTTTTGTTGTTTTCGATACATACAAGTGTGTTGTGTTCTATAGTTTTTTTTGTTAAATTGTTAATTTCGATATTCTGTCGACTGTGCCTAAACAAAATATGATAAGAGCAGCATTTGATCAATGTTGTAGTTTGATGATTACACTCAAATGAGCACGACTAATTTTACAATAAGATATAATTTTGTAACACAAGAATTTTACATTCTTTTAAAATTCATGTTATGAAACGTTGTTCAAGTTTTTTAAAGTAGATAATAAATCGTTAATTATACTTTTTTATCATAGACTTGTGTTTTTATTTTAATTATTATTAATCCTACTGATTCAGCTTTAGTTTCGCAAGATAAGAATACTCCTAATCAAAAGACCCGTGGGTTAATATTAACGTGAATGTGAAGTGCAGAAAAACAGTTGGTTAACTTACTGTGAAACTAATGGTAAAAACTGGGAGTTGATTTCATAGAATATTATACAATAAGAAAACTTTGATATGGAAGAATAAACCGTATGATAAAAAAATAAAGTATAATTTATTCTGAATGCGTTGACGAATTTCCTAATTGACTAATATTAAACAATATAATCCCTGCATGTTCTTTGCGTGTAATGTTAGACAGACCTGAACGAATTTTTGTTACATGTACCCAATCGTATATGCATGACTAACTTATTAAGTTTGACGATTCATGTTAAATAAAAAATGCATTAAGCATTGTTAATTATAATATATTTTGATTTAGAACGAGGCATAACAAAACACCGTGCACTTATATTTTCATGGAGTTAGGCAATGATAAAAATACTTTATTGCATTCTGAAATAATTTATTTTATAGGACATGATTACAACAAGAGCAATTTAACAAGAAATAGTTTAACATTTTAGACTCCATCAAAAAAATAACAAAACGTCACGTGACAACAGCGAGAGAATGACTAGAATTCAATTTTACAACAATTTGTGACATTCATTTAGAATTTTGAAATGAGACAGTTATGCAAATCTATTAAAATCGTAATAGTTAAATATTACACCGAATGATGAGAATTATCTAACGTCTACATTATAATTATAATCTATGAACAGTCGTATAACCTAACAACAACACAGTTGAATGCAAGTACGCGTTGCATTAACACAGTTTAGGCACATTTTTCCGATACAATAATTATTCATAAATAATAAAAACGAAGCGCTAATCACCAGCTTACAAATTACATAATTAATATACTATACATATTTTGTACATAGAGAACTTTATTTAGTATGGCGAGCAAGCTGTATTTAATGGTAATTAATTTACGTAAAATATTGTAGTAATTATAATACAACCTACACTGATTCAATAATTATTATAGTTTTAACAGTTTTTATTTGATGCACTATGAAAACGAACTGTAATTTAAAATACTGCGTTTATAAATATTGGCAAGCTGAGTAATTGAGGTAGTAACGCTTTGAAAATATGTACGCAAGTATACAAAACATCATTTACCAAAAGTTTATTCTTTTCCTTTTAAAATTTAAAACATTACACAAAGTCTAGAGATTAAAAAGTTTACAATTTGAGATTCCGCATCATTTCCCTAATGTAAATGTCATCTAATTGACTCTTTATTTTAATCAATGCAAGCTATTCAACATTTTGATACACATTACATTATACTATGAACGGATTTTCCCTAATATTTCACTCAGTAGAATAGTTGACGTAGAACTAACGATAGATACGAGCAATGGCAGTGTCAAGGCTGTTCTTTACTCAGTGATATAGTCCGTAAAATCTACGTACAACCGATTCAAGTTAACCCTGTTATTCACATCTCAAAGTAGACCATACCGCAAACGCTCTTAGGCTTGATTCACATTATAAACTAATCCGACTGATCCATACAAATAACATGACGTTACAATCGTTGTGGTCTCGCTTAATTTGCTAAAACAGACGCATGTGATATGCCATTCTTGAGAATATCCGATTATGCTATTTGCATGAATGGATATTCTCAAGGATGGCATATCACGCCATACCCCGATACAATAGTGTGAAACTAGCTTTAGCATACCTTGCTAAATTGATTAATAAACATGCGCATTGCACTACACCATGTCAGATAAAGGGTCATTGACTTTTGTAAAATAAATAACCGACAGTGTCATACTGATTGATTCAATGCCTAAATCGTAGATCACACTGGCAGCGAAGCGAAATGGAGATAAGTTAACTCATGTCGCCTAATTATGAGATCTCGCAACTTTGCATCGCTGACGTAGTTTAGCTCTCTAGTTCGCGGTGTGAACCCAAGACGCGGCAGCCACATAGCGAAACGAAACAAAGTGGCCTCTTATTATAATCTTCAAAAGCAGGCCTGCTTGAAGAGCTCATAGTGAGGGGCCTGGTCTTTGTATTGCTTTGCTCCCAGTGTGGCGGGTGCTAAATGAATTACAATATTCTTTGTTGATAATTACCTCCGTCAGAGAGGTAGTATAGTATAGTATAGTAGAGTAGGAGTAGGCACGCCTTTATGTGACATAATTTATTACAACGCAATTTATACTTTCAACACCGTTATATATCGATAAAAAACAACGTTATTAACATCTATAGAAATAAATAAGTTATAATAAAAATGTAGATAATAAAATTTATTTAAGTATTTATATTTGTGCCGAATCTTCGAATTTAATTACATTATACGCTAATAGATTAAATTACTAATACTAGTAGTAACATTAGATAAATAATAACACCGATAAAATCAGCCATAACATAGTAAAGATTTAATATTTAACTTCTACAAAGGTTTTTGACATGTAAAGGGTTTTAAGTTTCTGTATGTTTTTAATTTAATGTACCTATATAAAATATATGAGTCCCGTGTTTTAAAATTTATTTTTAAACTGATACAATTTATGACCAAAAATGACATCTCATAAACACTTGAGCATTGAGATCTTCATAAAAACAGCACTAAATTATTGTATTATTAGTCAGTAAGTTATCAGGTCTTAGTATGATTATAACGCAATAATAACTTTAGATAACTTTAACATGTTGCTCTTATTTACGCTGATACAATTTAATAAATAAAACATTATAAAATTTTTGTTGCATTTTATATCTAAATTTAGCTAAAGACAAGGTCCACTTACGCATCTCAGGATAACCTAAGGTTTTTGTTTAGTTTCAAACTTATGCCAAGTTATTTATAGCATTCGTGTCTTTTTTTGTGTTTTTTTTTTCATTTAATCAACAAATTAAGGATCTATAATAGATTCCACTTTTTGCGCCCACTTTTCCATGTGCGACACGAAAAGCCGACGTTGCATGCCCGCTCGACCGCCGCTGGGTGTTTAGTTTGCGAGAAGCATAGCACGGAATAGAGGCTGCGCGAGTTGACGCTAAATGCTCAAGGTCACTTGCCTTCCCCTTCACCTTAATCCTGTATAAGTTACCCGGTGGTGCGCAAGTGGATCAAAGGGGGATAGATACATACAACTACACATAACATTTAGAGTGACATAATTTTATTTATTTAACCTGGTGTCATGGTGGTGTCATCAAAAATACCAATATATCATTTTATCATAGAAAACTAGCAAAAAAGTATTATACAATAAAAATAGTATTGCATGAGCATGTAACGTTGTTGTTATTACAATAGTAATTACGTAGTTTTTGTATTATTTATTTGCCTTGGTGTGAGCAAGTAGATACCTCTATTAAATATTCTAAAGACATTGAATTTATTAACAAAAAAAAATATCATTCATAACATCTTTATATTTTCTTAAAATATGACATTTAAGAAGAAGTTAAATTATTTTACAAGAACATTAAGTAGTCGATTAATACTACTATTGTCCTAACCTACTACGTGCTAATAGTAAGTATAAGTAATTATGTCGAAATCGTCTTTAACCCTCTTCAAACACAGAGCGCTCGAGCGTAGTAAAATATGAAATCGGACCGTATTGATGAGATTTAAAAACTTTAAAAACAGACATTAATCTGCTTCTAATTATAACAAATAACACCATGGACTTGTTTTATCATAATTAGTTGCGGTGTCCGCTTTTGGATGTAGATGGTTTTGAAACTATTATGCGTAAAAGAACCGCATCAAATTTTGCACAGAATGCGGCGCAGCAATGACAGTTCTGTAGAGACAGTCGACAGTGGGGATTGTCCACTGATTGACTATGATATGATTAATAAAATAAAATCCTTTCTAAAAATAAATTACTAACATAGTTATTAAGTTTTTTTACTAACACCAGATAGATCCATGTTGTCCGAAATAAATAGTTTGTATTTAATTTATTTATTTAATTATCGTTTTTGGTCATAATTAGCGATATTGACAAAAAGTTTTGCCCTCTGGTAGAATACCATACTTTTCCCACAACTTCAACATCTGATGCGCTATTATGCGGAATCAACGCTAGGTAATTATCGATAGTAAACGATAACATCTCTAGTGTAAAATATTCTTACCATAACCTCATCTGCAACCGCAGAGCTAGTATTATGCGCATGATTTTGTCGTAGCACAAGATGACTTTATAATAATACTTGTGTTTTACACATACTTTATTTTTACAATAATTGCTGAAATATATGGACAGTGATGTACGCATCGTCAATTTTATCGACGTGGACTGATCAAAATACGCATGTTCGCCTTGCAGGCGTTAAGCAATTAAAGTGGTCAACAGAATTAGGCCAGTACAAATCATGTTTAACTAGTCAGCCGAACCTCGCCAGTAGTAGTAGAGGGGCGCGATCGACCACGCGGTCCACCATACCGGCGTGCACGTGTTTTTTTTGCCAGTATATTATCGATAATATTGTCTTTCGTGCACTGTCAATAGTGGTACCTACTGTTTATAAAAGTAATTATATCGACATTAGCTTAATATTTTCCACCGTAACTAAAGGCTTTAAACGATTACATTATTTGCTATTGTATCGGTTTGATTATGAGGTATACTAATGTTATTGTTCAATCTTAAAGAGGAGACATCTCGATTACAACCATCATTAACTAATTTGATGGATATTCGTTATTTCCCGTCGCGGATTGAAATTAATAGTAATTATACAACCCACTACTAGTTATAAATTCAACTATCGATACATCAGAAACACTATCGCTAAACTTCTAACCGCTAATCATATGGTCGATTATACAAATAATAAGTCTCACCCATAAAGCACAGGGTTAGCCGTAATACGGACCATTTATCTCCAAAACTGGATAGTGATTAAACACTTATAATAAGTACGAGTTGACAAGTCCTGTCAACGCTCACTAAAACCATAATATGAGTAAAGAAAGGGACGGAGGAAAAGCTTTTAAAAAGCGTTCAAAATTGATACCTATTTCGTAGGATTGTCATGACAAGGTAATTTAAACTTAATATTGATATCAGCATTTTGCTTATGATATTTACACAAATACCTATACCAAATTTCATCTCAATCGGAATGAAAAAAAGATTACAAATTTTGAATGGAAAGACTTACATGCAAACATTGCATGTTAAATCAAAATAGTAAGTTATACTTTTTTTAATTACCATTTTTTAATTTTATAAATGTCTAATGAAACCAAACACGTGTGTCACTCAACCCTCAGTTTGTGCACTGGCCGAGCCGGCGCAAACTGGTTATTACCCATTGCGGTGCGTACGTGACGAGCAGCCAGTGCTGAACCGATCACAGCGCGATTGTATGAAGCTTTGTCTCTGTACCTTTCTTTACTCATGTGCTAAAACAGTACGTCACAAATAAAATACTGACGGAATTTTTGTCAAACAAAATAAATGACATTTCTCTAAACATTTAGTGGTGTATCGTCTCACCTTGTATGATTACAGCTTCGGCGCGACGAGGCCGGCCATCATGTCGAATGTGTTCCCGTCGGGCGCCACGCGCACCTCACCCGTGGGCGTGTTGACCAGCAGCCAGCCCGCCTCGTCCACGCCCGCGATGTGCCCTTGCACTGGCGTCGAGGAATCTTTGCTTTGGACGCGGATCTCCTCGCCACTGACAAATAAAAGATGATCAAGTTGGTCGCTTGCTAAACAGGAGACGTGCACTAAGAGACGAATAATTCCTGTAGCACGAGACGGGCAGCAGCGTCTGCGTGCGGAATTTGATATAAAACTCGTGGCGAGTATTGGCAATCCCAATGACTTAATTGGGGGAGGCCTATGTTCAGCAGTGGACGTCCTATGGCTGAAACGATGAGTTGGTTGAAAGTAAGAAAGGTGTGAAGTTAAGAAGGTAACTATTTGTATTCGAACCTAGTAAAGTACAATGCCGAGTAGATTTAATAAGTACAAGACAGAAACGTGAGACATTCTGACGGTGTTTTAAAATACGACAGAATACGGATACTGGAACAAGTGATAAAGAGACTGATAGAAGCGTCAGTTTTTTTTACAGAGTGGATATCCAGAGAACTTATTCCAGAAATTGGTACTACAAAATGTTTCTTGTGTTTATATTCACTTTACTACAAAAAAACTGATTTTAACTTACGTGTGAAGCCAGTACTGGTAATACTGTTCCAAGAAGGCCTGTACCCCATCATC
This sequence comes from Anania hortulata, assembly GCA_963576865.1. Lineage (NCBI taxonomy): Eukaryota > Metazoa > Arthropoda > Insecta > Lepidoptera > Crambidae > Anania > Anania hortulata. The sequence goes on along the minus strand of OY756408.1, from coordinate 8,482,710 downwards.
TGTAGCCATGTAGTCCAAGGTGCGTTCCAGCTGGGAGCAGTACCGCGCCAGGAAGCGTTCCACGGACATCGGCGCGAGAGTTGTTCCGTGCTTCCTATTGTGTTCCGTTATTATATCGTTCACGCATGTCGTCGGTTGACTGTTTGAAATGTTTACTCCTGTGCCTATAAATTTTAATTGGTTTAATATATTTTGATCATCAGTATGTATGGTGATCTTTCAATACGCGGGTTGTTTGCGGTCGGGACCCGCTTAACGCATCAGACGCACTTATTTGACATCGCAATTGAATTGTGAATATTATTTAAATTATTATTAATATTTTAATTGGGATATGAACCAAATAAATCATTTTCTTTCTTTCTTTTCTTTTAATTAAAAGTTAGCTAGTAATATTTTTAAGTAGGTATTACAGCATGATAGAGTATAATGATAAGTCATAGTACAAACCAATATTGATAATGACGTCATCGTTCATACAGTTCGCTGTGGTAACGGTCCCGCCAATTTTCACTTCGCGCCCGTAGTAGATGTCGTTAGGCCATTTTATTCTGCAAGTAAAATTATTCTTACACTAAAGAACTGTCATGTAGTTTGTTATAAAAGATGCTGGAGGGGACCTCTTTAGTCGTGATTATATTAGTTATTATATATGGTCGTCGTCTATATTATTTGTTAGAGTTATATGGTTTTGATAGTGAAGCACAGGCATAGCAAATCTCAGATGGCGCCAGCGTGTTTGGTCTCGTCGAACAATGTCAACGTAAATGTCAATGTTTCGCGCCATCAATCAAAAGCAGAAATAGAGGAAGATTTTTGTGCTCAAATAATTCTGAGGATCAAACTTTGTTTTTTTTATGTTTTGAAACACATCCGTGTTTTACGCGAATAACAACATTATAACGTAGTGATTACATGTTTAGTAGACAACATATTAGAACCAAAGATTTAATAATCACTATGAGCAGACCAAACACAATGCGACTCTTATCGGGATTAACGTGCAGCGTGGTTTCCCAATGTATAATAGGAATAGGAATAATGTTGCAGTGCAAGATTGATTTATGGCGAACACCAAGACGGTTATTACTTGCCACATATTCAACTGTGGCTGGAACTACTAATTACACTATTACTAGTTACCTGATAAGATTACTGCAAACTTTTTTGTTTTGTCAAAATTAACAAGAAACTTTTAAATATTAAAATAATTATTATTTAATTTAAAAAAAATGCGATTTTAGCGAATATTTTCCATATGACCCTTACTGTACTGTGGCTTGCAATACTGCAATACATTAACACTGTGGCATTGCATACTGAAGCTAGCTGCGTCTAGTAAGGTAATAAAGTATACTTTTCCCACCTTAACTTAAGTAGTAATCAATTAGTTTTTAATTTACTCGTTTACTAAATTCAGTAAATGTACGGAGTTACTACCAGCTCACTGTGTGAGTGATACATTATCTCGCAAGGCGCACGTCTACAATTATTTTTGAGCTTGCCTTTTCCTGGTACACTAATTTCCGATCGCCCCAAAAATTAACTCCGAACACTTGATTAAGATAACCATGCAATTGGAGTCCACGGTCGCGAAGTCTTTGAGTGGCAGCAAGCTTGATCGCTCTTGTGGGCCTAGGCCGATCTGGGAACATGACACTAAGCACACTAAGCATGAGGATTTTGCAGCGAGCGAGCGCTATCGGCGCGTACGCACCCCGCGGCTAACCGTACAGCCGGTGAATAGTGTTGCCTCTGAATAATGCTTTCTATCAAAGATACTTTCTGTAAACCGATCATTCTGCGTACAATGCTTTCTATCAACAGTGATTTCGGCGAAACGTGCTTTCTAGAAACAGAGATTTCTTTATACAGTGCTTTCTGTGAACGATTAGATCGGTCAAAAATGATTCGGTATAACGTTATAAGTGTGTTGTGTGTGTGATTGTCATGCAACGAGTACATACCCAATAGAGCAGCAATAAAAACCATCTTTCTCTGAAACTAGTAAGTGATTTTTCACTCACATTTAGTATGAAATGACAACTCCTGTCGACGCTCGCCCATACAAAAACAGCACAGATACAGATTAAAAAATGGCGGAAAATTTTGTCGAATAAATCATATGACATTTCTACTCTATAGGGTGATCAGTTCCGCTATGTTCGAGTAGGTCGCTTGTGAGAACTGATTACCTGATGTCGAGGTGTTCGTAGGCGGGCTGCGAGCGGAGCGCGCGCACGGCCGCCAGCGCCGCCGCGTGCTGCACCAGCGGCAGCGCGGGGGACAGCCTCTGCCACACCTGCCGGGGCCGGGAGTACTCACAGTCAAGCGGGGGCCGGGTGGGGACGCCCGGCAAGATACACTTCCCCCCCGCCAGGAGGAGGAGGAGGCGTGTCGTAAGAGGAGCACGAGATGGGCAGTAGCGTCTGCGTGCTAAATCTTATCAAAAAACTGCGCTCGCCAACCTGCCTGCCAAGCGTGGCGAGTATTGGCAATCCCCCGTAATGAAAGTCATTAGGAGAGGCCAGCGTTCAGTTAGATGTTCAGCGTTCAGTGGACGCCATATGGCTGAAATGATGATGATGAAGCGGGTTCCACCACGAGCGGAGCAGCCCATTCATATTGATGATCTTTTACTTCGCAAGAAACTGGTTCCACTAACAAAGAGTCGAGCGGATATGACTGGGCGGGCAAAAAGAGGTAAAATGAGCTCGCTTATTTCTAGAGCATTACTGCTCTGACGCATTCATGAGCTTCAGACTAAACAAAGTTGGTAATTCATTCTTGGGGAAATGTCTTAATTTTTTCAATAAAATTCACATTTAACAAATCCTCATGAAAAAAGGATATTATAAAGTAGACGATTGAAGGAAGGATATTATATGGGACGTATCAAGCAAATAATATCGAAACATAGAACGAGTTCTCTGTGGAAATCGAGTAATAATTTTCTATTTTTCATTTTCCGTTCAGCTCGCTCTATTTCATTTTACTTTTGCGATGGGAATCAGGAGACTAAACTCTTTTTTAGTGGAAACGCAAACCTATTTTATAAAAAAGGAAGTCCGCTTAACCATTTCTGGCTCATACTCTTTCGCCGTTGAAAACTGGGCTTTAGAGCGCTTTTTACGGTCGTTTTGGCATTTGCGCTTACACGGACACTTTATTTTTAGCTTCAAAAAGCCGAACCCGCATACACGGGCTTATTCTAGCGAGTACGCCGAACCGTTGGTGGCGTGTCAGTAGCAATATAAATTCCGACGTGCTCGCGCTTGAACGAGCTTATAAACGCGGCAACGCTCATATGAGTTGCCCTATATACACCAACACGCGCCTTAAAAAAACGAGCTTATACACTTGTATGAAACGCTAATCTGAAAACTCTTACTTCAAAAATCACGATACTGCTTTTTACGTATGGTTTTAAACAAAAAACAAAGTTTTTGTTAAAAATATATTTTCGTTTGTTGTAATCGACCTCTTGCAACAAATGATCACATCATCTATCTCGGGTAAAATAAAAACCGACTTCAAAAAACTAAAACGCTAAAAATAATCTTAACACCTAATCAGTTACTTTTGGAGTCGGTGCAAACGAAAACATCTCTCTCTGAACTCTCATCGACTGGCGACAGCGATTCAAATCTATCTTTGCAATTATTGAGACTTATGAATGAAATAATGCTTTAAAGGCATGTTTTCTTAGAATTATTTGTGAACAGTGACAACACCCCAGTTTGTTGCGAATATTATATTGCGGAATTTGTAAGTTAAGCCGGTTTGTTTACATCTTTCGCCAGCTAGTTTAGTGTGTCAGTTTACCTGCAGCGAGACAGCGGCCTGCCCCGGCGGCGTGAGCCACACGTTCCCCTGCCGGCCGCGGCCCGCCGCCTGCCGCCGCGCCACGCACGCCACGCCGTGCGCCAGCGGCGTGCTAGTGACGTCCATGGTGGACGACAGCAGGTCCGAGTACACTACCACGCGGCCTAGCTGGCGGGACGTTAGGTTCTGTAACAATTGGGCATACATAACGCTTCATATTGTGTACTAGCCGGTATAACTTGCGCAATTACGATGATTTTAAAAAAATCCTCGAAATACCTCGTAAATCTAACAACCGTTGGGAAAGAAATATTATCTATAGGAGTAGGTTGTAATAGTATATATAAGGTGCTTCATAAATATCTGCAACGGCTGAAATGGGTAAAAGTATTGCTTATACAGATTACGATAGTAAAGAAATTTTATGTCCAGAACATCATTAATTTTTTCTTTAAAAAAATTATATTACATAAATATTAGGCTTTATTCTGTCTCAAACCGTCCACATCTGTTCAAAAATGCTAACGTTTCACATTATACCGCTCCCACGCAGTGCCAAGGACGGATGACGAAGTGTGTTATGCTAATTGAAGCAAGTAACCATTTAGTTACTGTCTTTTCGCAAATAATTAATTACCGATCCGGGGCACGTAATTCCTTCACTATCGTAATCTATAAGGCAATACTTCTACCCATTTCAGCCGTTGCAGATATTTATGAAGCAACTTATATAGATACAATAATGTGCTGTGTTGGAACGGCCGTAAAGAATACACTTCCCCACTGCCAACAGGAGGCGTGTCGTAAGAGGCGACTAATTCCTGTAGCACGAGACGGGCAGCAGCGTCTGCGTGCAAAATGTTACAATAACTGCGCTCGCCAACCCGCCTGCCAAGCGTGGCGAGTATTGGCAATCCCCCCCGATGTTGGGTCATCGGGGGAGGCCATCGGCTGAAATGATGATGATGATGATACAATAACAGGTATGGTTGCTGGAAGTGGCTAGATGCAAATGACCCAGAGCCTCTTGCTGTGACGTTTTATAAGGAGATCTTTGTCTAGCAGCAGACTTTCAAAAGCTGATGGTGATGATGACTCAATAAGATTAAATTGTGCCTACTATATTTTCAACGATGTTTTGTGGTCGCTATAATAGACTTGACGATATATTATATCAAGAATAGCACTTGTTTTAATATTAACACACAACGAATTCATCGACTTGCTAATGAGCTCTTAGTTCTATCTACAGGGTTACATTGCAAAGGGGTGCCAAATTTTTAGGAGTGGCTCAGAATCACTAACTTAATCGAACTAGGCAAAGAACAAAAAACATTTTTTTTCACATTAAATTATTCCTATCCGCTGTTAAAAATCGTGCGCGTGGATAATATAACTCATTTATGAAAAAAATGCACCGTATGTGCACTGCGTAAGGTCCTAGTTGGCTCGCCGTATCTACGCCTCTGATGAATGACCGCGCGGCTTTCGTAATCTCTCTATTGACTTTATTTTCGAATATTTTAAAGTATTTTTTCGCAACATACGATTATTAAAAATAATAACGATTAAGACGCTTCTTTATATTGTTCCCCAGATCTTATTTTTAAAATTTGGCACAACTTTGCAATGTAACCCTGTATAGAGGTATGGAATTAGAATTATCTCATATCTAAAACAAGGAAGGCGGCATGCTTTAGACAGAACAAATCACATCTGAAACTATGAATAAGTATGTCAAAAATGAGGGGCAAAAACACAATAAAGCGCTGGAAGAAAAGATTTCGACAAACTCTTACGTCGTAGTACTCGACGGTGGAGAAGTTATCGGGGCACTCGTACACATGTACTGGTAGGAAGGTCTTCGAGGCGGGTTCTCTGGGCGCCTCGTCGCGCAGGCACCACTGCACCGACAGCGCGCCCAGTGACTGAAGCCGTGGCGACGCGCGAGGGCACCACTGCTCCACCAGCGACATCTTGTGCTGGAGTGTGGGTGAGTTTACGACCTTGTTACACTAGATACGGGACACTGTGCTCAGATATTTGGAGGCTTATCTACTTTAACTGTAAGCCAGACCACGAAGAATAATATGGACATGCCTTTGTTTTTAACAAAGTTGTTTTTATTGGAAAATGCTGTATGTTTACTTTTAAAAGCGACAATAACCTGATCAGAACTATTCTGGTATATTTTTTATTTTACTAACAAAACTTAAGTTTTACATAACTTGATTCACTTTTATTCACAAAGACATATACATTTTTTATTTGTAGGGAAAAAAGTAAAGTTCGAGTAAATAAGCCTTTTTTATCCGTATTTTATTTATTTCATTAGTTAACAATAAATTGTATATAAGCTTAGTTAGGTATACGGTATTATGGTCCACAAGCGGCATTGTATTAAGCATTAACTGTTACCTTTTACGTATGGAAAAATGCAGTTATATTCGTTTATGCTGGTTCTTCATGATCGTTTAACACTTGGCTGGCCCGAAATAGGTTCAGAGTATTATTAATAATTATAGATAATTTAAAAAGTTCGTAGTTCATAATGGACTAGTTGGAGAAAGAGTCCAAGTGTTGCACGATCGTGTATAACTAGCTGTCACGTCGAAACCATAATAAATATCTGAAGAATAGAGCGGAGAGGCATATTAGTCGTATATAAACAAGTTTATAACAAGCGTTTGTTCGTTAAAAGAGGTCACTATGGTCCGTAATGATGACACATTAATTGTGAAAAGGTATTAATTTAAAGTTTAAAAAAATATTACATGCCACATTTAGATATTATAAAAAAAAGTAAATATGTATGTAAACTGTAATACTATGTACCTACTGAACTGATCAAAAAGTTTATAGATTAGCAAGATTAGGGTTAGGACCTCTTACACCACTTGCTGATAAGTTCTAGATAACCTATCTGGCACTTTTTTGACAGCTAATTGTATGGGTTATCTGTCAAAACCAGTGTCAGACCGGTTATCTGGAACTTATCAGCAAGTGATGTAGGAGGCCCCTAGTAAAATAAATTAACTATAGTAAGACGTGAAGTAAAAATGAATGTATTGGTAGGTAAAATATAATTAGGTAAGCTCAAAAAAAACTCTGAATACCATAACCCAATAAAATCGATTTCTATGATTGTTTTGTGCCTCAGACCAAAAAAAAGCACACTCAATTACTATAGGTATATTATAGTATTAATGCATAAAATTTTACAAAATAAAAAAAAAGATTATAGGTAGTAATAATTTAGTTAAGTGTCGAGCAAAAATAAAGCGTGCTTAAAAGTCAGTAACATATTAAAGGGGAATCGATTAATTGTCCGAAATCTTGTCCGAATTTCATTTGACCGCCGTCTTTTATGATATTACTGTTTGCCATATTTTTAGACCATCGTGATATCATTTGACATAATAATTTCACCGAACTACGTTTACAGAATTCCAAAATAAATTTTTACTAGACCGAAGTCTCTTTTAAACCTTTTGTCATTTGCCAGATGATTTATTATAAGCATGGCATACACTTCACCAAAACATTTTTATTTAAAACCAAAACAATATAATATTATTACACCACAACTATGTTATAGCTACCTACGTAATTCAACGACTACTATCTCTGTGCTAGTATGCGATAATGTGTGATCGATTCGAATAAGCAATAGTTTTGCGTGCAGCGTACGGTGCGTTACACCGTAAGATACTGATTTACTTAGCATAACTTCGGTAAAAAGTTTTTTGATCCGACGAAACGTCGAAGTAAAGAAAAAAAAACGAACTGATAATAGGTCAAATGATGCAGTGGCAAACGTGATTTTAACGAAGTAAAAGAAAAAACGGAACGTCGAAAAGTTTTCCGTCAAATGAAATTAGGTCAAAACATTTTCGAACTTACGGTAGGTAACTTAAGAGCGAGGATTTTATTTTTTAGTTAAAAGATATGAAGCGACAGACCACAGCTCGAGATTTCAAGAGTTAACCAAATTACATTTTGAACCACTTTTCCTTTTTGTTTTAAAAATTATTTTAAATTTTTTTCTTTATCCCGGTTGTATATACAGTGTGTAACGAAAAGGTGAAATAAAACTTTAAGGGGTTATTCTACGGCTAAATTACATCAACTTTTTCTATGGGACCAACATCAAAATCTCAAAAAAAAAATTGACGTTTCCATACAAACTGATGCCAGCTGGTCGCGTTTTAGTATGGGAGTGTTTTTTTTTTCGATTTCGATGTTGGTCCCATAGAAAGAGTTGATGTAATTTAGCCGTAGAATAACCCCTTAAAGTTTTATTTCAGCTTTTCGTTACACCCTGTATTTAGATTCATTTTTATATATATTTATAAATAGACAGATACCGACCCGGTGCTCATTGGCAAAATAAATTAATTCACACTAGCCTATCTAGCCCCAAAGTAAAAAATAAAAAAGAACAGTACAGTACTGCAACATATTCACACATTATACCAATATGGATAATATTTCCACTGGTATTTGAAGGTAGACATCCAGAACCAGCAGTATGTACAAACATGAATATGACTATATGCTCCTAAGATGTGTGTGTGTACTGTGTTATGTGTTTTAGAAAGAATTTCGGTTTCGTATCTTTCTGTCATGCCCTATGTAGAAGCTTTGTACTAGATTGTAAAAAAAAGTTATAAAGTGCGATAGATAAATGACAGCGAGCGCACGAGCCAAAATCTCGAAGCTAACCGATCATTAGGAGAAATATTTTCAAAATTTTTAACAAAATAAGAATGATATTTTTACAACCTGTTACAGCCTCTGCAAAGAAAAAAAATGGGATTACAGACATTTGTTCTCATGAACTTACATAAATACTTAAATAAGAAAAAAAAAAATTACCCACCCATTGAGAGGTAGTACTTCTTAATTGTGGTCACCGAGCGTAACAGGCAAAATAAAACATCATTTTTAGGGTTCCGTAGCCAAATGGCAAAAAACGGAACCCTTATAGATTCGTCATGTCTGTCTGTCTGTCCGTCCGTATGTCACAGCCACTTTTTCCGAAACTATAAGAACTATACTGTTGAAACTTGGTAAGTAGATGTATTCTGTGAACCGCATTAAGATTTTCACACAAAAATAGAAAAAAAACAATAAATTTTGGGGGTTCCCCATACTTAGAACTGAATCTTAAAAAAATTTTTACATCAAACCCATACGTGTGGGGATATTGAGGTGTCTAATATCATTTTTTTCTAAACTGAATAGTTTGCGCGAGAGGCACTCCCAAAGTGGTAAAATGTGTGTCGTGTAACTTCTAAAATAAGAGAAATATAAAATTAAAAAATATATATGATGTACATTACTAAATATGATAGATTTAGCCGCCATGTAGAATCGCCGTGCCAGTGACGTCACATGTTATGATCGCTATTTCAATAAAAATTCAAAATAGGGGCTATATCTATCGCTAGGGGGGCAGATTGTATAGGTATATCAATGGTTAATCCCATTCTTTGTATTTAACACAGTTAAAAAGCAGATACAAAAGTAAAACTATGCCCTCTAACTCCGCGCGGAGTTTTCGGACATATGTATGTTAATGTTTGTGCTGTGTGTATTATGTCCCCGTTAAAACAACATCGCTATCAAAATCTCGAGCGTGCAAGCGTACAGAAGGCAGTACACTAAAGCAGGTGCGTCTCACCGGGGATCACACCGTCACGTGGCCCGGGCCAGCGCCCCCGGACGCCGGCCACGCTCCCTAACGAACAACACCCCACGTCACTTATTACAACGGGACAAGAGTGAATTTTGAATGGCACTAGCACTATGTTTTCCGAGACAGTCTATTATGCAACTTTTAAGAACGCAAAAAATCTGGTTGTTTATTTAAGAGCGTTAACGTCGCACGGCTTTTCATACAAACAAACGAAAATATTGGAAACGAACAAACCAATTCTAATAAAACATAAGCAAGTCAGGTTAGTCTAAAAAGTTGACAGAGGTTTTTTTTTTAAATCAGTATTATTTGAGTAAAAACAATTAAAAGTTTTATACTACGCAAAAATCTCCAAAAAATCCTTTTTTTTTTTTGTAAAATCCTTTCGAAAATTCAGAAGTTTCCAATGTTTTCGACTTATTGAGAGTTTCTTAGATGCGACGTTTTTATAATGTTAAATAAAATAAAATCTGTTACACAACGTGTAACTACAAATAAGCAAAACCTCTTAAGGGATGATTCAGCTGCTCAAACAAAACTTTTTATTTTGACCCTATACATAGGTTTTTTTAAAATCAGATTTCCCTATACAAATGATATTACGTGATCACGAAGTTGATGAGTGTTTGTCCCTTAGGACAAACTCCCTTTTGACAGCAGAATTTTGCCCAAGGAGATTCTGCGTATTTGGAGTTACACTTTGCATATCATTTTCAAAACGTGTTAAGTTTCGGCATTACGAATTTATTGTGATTTATGGACAGACAGGATGATAGACCATTGAAGCTGTGTTTTTTATCTAGCCAAGTGTAAGCTATGTAATAGAATCGGAATATTTACCCTAAATTGTTTACATTGCATCGCACTAAACAACAACACTGTGTAAGTACCAACAACAAATACTACTTAGTACTCAAAATTAGACATCTCGTTGAATTATTAATATTTTTCGTTGCATTCCTAAGGTCTACGGAATACATAGTGCTTAGTATATCGAAAAATGCGATGGAGTGATCATTACCCTCTGTTGGTGAAACCAGATGACGGTGTCTCTAAAAAGCTGTACCAGTACTGTAGTGAATATGTCAATATATTTTACTTAATTAAATATTACTCATACGTCTAATATTATATGCATTATATTACACGTCACAAATTACTCAGACCTATTTAATTTCTATTAACATTTCATTGCAACGATGTTTATATTTTTATAAGTTATTTATTCATAAAACGTAAAGATAAAAATAAATCAAATATTAGTCATTATATAAAGACAAAAATTCATCAAATATAAACATCATTGATCAGCAATTGCTACTATAATGGTGATGCGAAGGCGAATTTAAATACAATTTTAAACATACCACGTGGTTTCCTAGGAAGAACCCTCGTGTGTATTCGATGCGCGGGAGTTGACTGGGCTCCCTAACGTGCAGGCCTAGAATATCGCCTAGGATTTTGTGGATGATCTCGAGGCGCGCTTCGTTGCTTTTTATACCTTCTTCGCCTAAATAATCACTGGGGTCTGCTTCTAAATGAATCTGAAACGATTATGACGAAAGTCATAGTATTAGTATGGATGTAACGTGTAAGCAAATAAACATTATGTTTTATTAAGTTCGGATTATAATCATTGATTATAAATTTATGTGTCTGCTGCTCAAAAACAACAAGAATAATAAAACAAAAACAACAAAATAAAAAATTGTTTCCTAAATAATCCTTCAGGTTAAATTGTCGTTCACAATCATTTCCAATGATATTATTGCCAGTTTTTACACTATCTTTATAAAAATAAGTAGTATTTTTTTAACCACATCTTGTCGTGAGAGTTGAAAAACATCGGTAATTTTGACCAAGAATCAAGAATCATTTATTTACTTTTGAATATAGTATTTTCAACCGACTTCAAAAAACGAGGAGGTTCTCAATTCGACTGTGTTTTTTTTTTTTTTTTTTGTATATTTGTTACGCGATTACTCCGCCAATTATGAATCGATTTTAATGATTCTTTTTTTGTTTGGTAGATCATACTTCAGAGGTGGTCCCATATAAATTTTATCGAAATTGATTTAGAACTTTTTGAGAAAATCAACAAATATATACCCAGATAGTATTTTGGTTGTGGTTCTTGTTACCTATCTTCGTCAAATATGAGCCGATTTTTGTTTTATTGAATAGCTTATACTTCAAAGATAATATGCTAAAAGTTTACAAAATAAAAATCACCCCTAAGGGTAGGAAAATAGGGGATGAAATCGGTGTTCAGCAGTTAGATTAGGATTTATCACTAAAAATTGATGAAATAAGTAAATTTTATTTAAAAAAATAAAACCGACTTCAAAACACTAAAATGCTAAAAATAATCCTAACACTTAAGTACCTAATCAGTTACTTTTGGAGTCGGTGCAAACAAAAACATTGAATCTCTCATCGGCTGGCACCGACTCCAAAAGTAACTGATTAGGTACTTAAGTGTTAGGATTATTTTTAGCATTTTAGTGTTTTGAAGTCGGTTTTATTTTTATTAATAAAATTTACTTATTTAATTTTTTAATTATGGACTTATCCCGCTCTATATGCAGAGCGGTGATTCTGCCAATGTCGAGTATTTTTGGTATAGTGTTCACAATAAATAACGGGTGTTAATTTTTATTGCTTTTCTTGGATTCAGTGAAGGCTACTCTTCCCGTAGAAGCAGGTTTCAAGACGCTATCGGGTCTAAAGCAAGTTGTCTTAAGACAAGTCACTTGACACTCGATGCGGCGTTGAATACAATGATATTTCAATAGTTTCAGGACTTTATCACTTCACCAAACATTAGAACACAAACTACACCAAACTTGCACTCTAAAGCTCTTTAAATGATAAATAAAAACCATTAAAATAGATCGACCATGCTTTTCGTTCGACTACCCCCCACCGAAATCTTGAATATAGTACAGACACCAGCACGTCAACCTGCCAAAAAACGTCAAATTTTATCAATTGATATTGATCTCTACATCTCAGACAAAGTTGAAAATCGATTCGATGCCTTTAACTTTTTGGGTAGGTTGACCTGCTGTTGTCTGTACATCATATTATGAGATTACAACTACTTTTGATTCTGGTTGATAAATCTGTTGATTGTAAGTAGTAGATTGTCATTAACTTCATTAGCGAATTTTATATCACGCAATTTTCGTTTTATTTTCTACTGTACGAGTAAAATTATTATTAAATAATAACTTTACTACCTGTGAAAAAATAGCAATTCCATTGTTGGTCAGATCCGTAGCTTGTAACAGCGACGGGGTCCGCCACGTCTCCTCCGAGGCCAGCACTTTGATGTCCAGCTCGTGGCCCGGGTGGCCCGTGTATTTTGAGGGCCTAGAGTGCCAGTATACATTTTAGATGGGTTATGGTATCAAGCGTCTTATTAGGCCCATTAACCACTTATCAGTTACAATATGCTGACTCAGTAGGGTGCTTTAAAATTGGACTGCTCGTGTGGAATACAAAACAAAATTATAAAACTTGTGAGGGAGGCCTATGTTCAGCAGTGGACGTCCTATAGCTGAAATAATGATGATGATAATACTGAATACCTACAATAATAGTAATTTTTAAAATATAAACGATTTTTTTTTTCAATCATAAGTATGACTTAAATCAAATTTATGATAAGTAAATCAAATTATAAATGTAAGTATAACGTAATTACCGTACGTAACTTAATTACGTTATACATTTATTATTATTTTAATATATTTCAATTGTTAATTTTTATAAAAAAATATGTTTTTTTTTTAAAGGGTACTTTTAACTAAAAAATAAACTATGAATGGCGTAATGCCCTCTGTCCTGTTACCTTTTTGTTGTTTTTTTTGACAACATCACACAACAGACAACTTCACGTGTCCCTTTCCTGTCATATGTGGAGCACCGTTCCACACAAGCAGTACGATTTGAAAGTGCCCTATAACCACCGGTGGAATCCATTTAACAAGCGATTTACTGACAAGTAGTCATGGGAGTTGTGGGTACATGCTAATCAGTAATCATCACATCTAACAATGGCATGCAAGCAATGTAGTCTTTGGTACTGCATTTGTTTTGTAGGATGATGAACAGGATAAAGTCGTATCTGCTGAGGCTTCAGCGTTATAATAGAGGTTTGCAATTTGCATGTCTTCATCAGTCTAAGACCGATCTACCACACTACCGTATAATACAACTACATACTAATTTATGTTATGGCTTCGTATCGATCGACTTCGATAACTCTCCGTAGGCCCACTGTATTCAATGGGCCTACGAAGAGTTATCGAAGTCGATACTCGCTTTTTACTCGAAACTTGTTATGTTTTTATTTTGACACTTCTTGGTTACTTCTTCTCGCAGTTTTCGTGTCGATGGCAGCTGCTTATAGTTATGACCACAATAACAACACGCGGAAAGCATTTTAGGTGGCCTCCGCGAGAACAGGTGTTTGAGGGAAAGTCTCTAGATTAGACACTAGGTGAAATTAAATATCTTTCTTGTTTATGGCACACTTTAAACGGTAAAACGTTGAAAACTTAAATATTATTAAAAAAAAAACTTAAAGAAGTTCTTTTGAGTTCATTAGACTTTTTATAAAGGAATTAAAATTTAGTAGTTTTGGGTTCCTGTCAGTACACCAAATATTGTTCTAAGCAATGACCTACAAACTACATTCAAAGCAGATTGTTCCGTAGCTAAATCGGGTTAGTGATTTTACCAGGCGCATTTTAAATGGACTAATGCAGTACCAATGACATTTAAAAGGGCTAATCAACCCAGATAATGATTATTATAATTTACACCATTAGACGGCCGGCATTCTTACTAACACTACCATTCTAATTAGAGGTATGTCGTGCGGGATTATGAGTTACAGAAATTGAATTTAACAATATGAGTTCGTAAATCGTAAGGATAATAAACTTCATAATTAAATTATACACTATAAATAGCAATGCTTTAAAGAAACTATTCACGGGCAAGCTTAGTGTGTGTGCAGACTATTTCTTTATACAGTTTTGCTTGCGCCATTGTATAAAACAAAATAAACTCGCTCGTGTTTAGTCTACAATCATTTATCTTTTGTTTAATTAAAAATACTCAACCAAGCACTGTAATAAAATTAATGCGATTTCATAAGGAAATAAATAATAATCCTTGCTGAAAATTATGTTATTTGCGTACCGACAAATATTATTTTCCTGACTTGCTCTGTAAAATTCATCAAAACAGCTATAATAATAATAAATACACATAATATTATATATTTAAATATACAATTGAATTAATAAAAATATTACATGTAAAACAATAAATATAGCTTACTGTCTATCGCTTTCAGTGGAGAACTGTTTCTTCGCCGGAGACGCTTGGTAACAGAATATGTGATGTTTCATTTTGACTGATTTCCACTTATCGAATGAGAATTGCACCACTTCATTTTCACGAACCTAGAAAGGAAAAGTCAGTCGTCAGTCTCAGTAGTCATCTCAGTACCGGTATCGATAAATTAGTAAGGGATCCTCGACTAGGCCTTAGCCATATTATTGGCTAGTATGATGAAAATAATTCGTGTGCCTGGTTATTTTCAATAAATGTATCATTGGACAATCTGCGACGGAATTTCTGGGTAGTGTGGTGGTAGTCTTTTGGGACGCGAGGCTATCAGTGACACGTTGTTAGTCACGTCGTGTGTTCAATTTAACCGTATAGCCATGCATAAAAGTGTTTACATTCAACACTTATTGTTGGTTATGTAGCGTTGCTCGTGGCGGAGCAAGACTGGGCAGTCCCGTAATCCCGTCACCCTGTATTTCACCAGTTATAGTTCAAGGTGGCAAAGCGATATTTATAATTTCCAAAACCGCCACCTGTCAACGCGCTAAGGTTTTCGAGTGACGACCACGAACTGAACTGGATGACGCAGCGTAGGCAGGCCTCCCATACGGTAAAATAAAGAGTAAAGGTGGTGGGAGCTGGGGAGATCTATTGGGCAGCCTAAGCTATGTCTAGCCTTGGACTTCCAAAGGCCGATGATGATGATTCAGCTGCTCAAATACAACTATTTTTTAAATGGGATCAACGGCTTAAGCGTATCAGGAGTCACACGTTGTATACAGCCTTCTATGTATTCATCATTATCAGCCTTTGGAAGTCCGCTGCACTGGACATAGCCCTCTCATGTAGAACACCACAGGAAGCGGCTCTAGGCCGTTTACATCCAGCGGCTTCCTACAACCTTGATTAGTCGTCATTATAGGAGTCTATATAGGAGGGCTGCCCACACTGGGTCTTCCAATTTATTCCAATTCCAATAGTCTTCCAATTGTCGCCACTCAAAAACCCCTTTTCCCCAACGGTTGCCAGCTCTGCGGGCGATGTGGCTTTCCCATTGCCTCTTTAGCCACTTGTATAATATTGTTTTGTGAGCAACACCTCGGCAGTCTTGCACTACCATAATGCGCCAGCAGCACAGCGCGAGCAGGCGGCCGCCGTCCAGCAGGTGCGCCAGCAGCAGCGGCGCCGCGCGGCCCACGCAGCCCGCCGCCGCCACCAGCGCGGCCCGGCCTCGCCACGCCCCGCCTCCCGCGCCTCCCTCGCCCCGCTGTGCAGGGTGTACCTGGCTCGTGTGAGCATCACCTCGGCAGTCTTGTAGTAGGGCAGCACGGTGTGCAGCGCGTCGGAGCACAGCGCGAGCAGGCGGCCGCCGTCCAGCAGGTGCGCCAGCAGCAGCGGCGCCGCGCGGCCCACGCAGCCCGCCGCCGCCACCAGCGCGGCCCGGCCTCGCCACGCCCCGCCTCCCGCGCCTCCCTCGCCCCGCTGTGCAGGGTGTACCTGGCTCGTGTGAGCATCACCTCGGCAGTCTTGTAGTAGGGCAGCACGGTGTGCAGCGCGTCGGAGCACAGCGCGAGCAGGCGGCCGCCGTCCAGCAGGTGCGCCAGCAGCAGCGGCGCCGCGCGGCCCACGCAGCCCGCCGCCGCCACCAGCGCGGCCCGGCCTCGCCACGCCCCGCCTCCCGCGCCTCCCTCGCCCCGCTGTGCAGGGTGTACCTGGCTCGTGTGAGCATCACCTCGGCAGTCTTGTAGTAGGGCAGCACGGTGTGCAGCGCGTCGGAGCACAGCGCGAGCAGGCGGCCGCCGTCCAGCAGGTGCGCCAGCAGCAGCGGCGCCGCGCGGCCCACGCAGCCCGCCGCCGCCACCAGCGCGGCCCGGCCTCGCCACGCACCCGCCTCGAGCGCCTCTCTCGACACGCTGTACAGGGTGTACCTAAAAATACCATTCATCATCATCATTTCAGACTTAGGATGAACGTCCTCTGTCCACAGTGGACGCTGCTGTACATAGGCCTACCCCAGTGACTTCCGGATTGGCTGGTTCGAAGCAGCCTGCATCCAGCAGCTTTCAGCAACCTTTTCTAGATTGTCTGTCCATCTTGTGGGTTAGACCATTATTCTATTTTATATTTATATATTGTTGATCATGCATGCAAGGAGTTTTTAACATTCACAAAAGATTATATTAGAGTGTGTGCTTCTGCATGCCTAGTATAAAGTTTATAGGCAAAAGTTTTGTAATATTTTATGATTGCATGCATTAGAAAGTAGTTTTATCGATTCAAACCACATCGTATCGAAACTGGCGACGCGCCAAGCTAAGAAAACTTAGAACTGTTACATAAACAACATAGCCGATAGCCACATTTGGCACTCACCTATCACAATCCAAAACTTTCCTCAGCGACGCTTCCAAGTTATCCCTAGCAGCTACACTATCAGAATATATCAACACATTCGGCGATTTAGTATTCACTAATGGACGGGAACATTTAGCAGATTTTGGCGTACTCTGCTGAGAAGATGAGTCCTTTTGGCTTTCTTCTTTAACTACACTACATTCTATCTGCGGCTGCGGCTTTTTCGTCGTACTAACTATTCTTTTATGTGTGGTGACTGACTTAATTTGACTGGATATGTTTAGCAGTGATGTCGATAATGAGCTTGTGCCCTTTTTCAGGTCTAGTTTCAAGCTGGACTTCTTAGGAGTAATGTTATGTTGAATTTCAACTGTGACATTCTCAAGTACAACTTCCTCGTGGTTGGAAGGTTTCTCTTTTTGGTCTGGCTGTGCTTTTTTCTCTGGTGACTTTTCTGGAGTTTTCTGAACTGATTCTGTTTGTTTAATATCAGGTTTGACTGTTTCCTCTTCACCTAATGATTTTCCAGTATTAACACTAACATCAGCTAATGTGATGTGTTTTCTTGGTGTGTCTAAAATAATATCATGGGTTCCATTCATTTCTAAAGTGTGTTTAACATCAGACTTAATATCAACGACTTTTGATAACTTCCTAAGCAAAGCAGCATGGATTGGCCATTGGAATTCTTCTGACGGAACTCTGAGCCCATGTTGGATGTCACTGCGGAGACTTCTCATTGATGGATCTGTTGCTTTATTGGGTTCTCCTGATAACTGTACAGCTAAAATATACATCTTTTTTATAGCAAAAGAATTACCAGTAAAACATGGAGATTATTTTATGTAGTTAAGTGAAAGCAGTCACATATAAAGGCTGAAGTTTTAGATGGTCAATTACTAGTTTTATTATCAAAAGAACTCTTAAAAAGTTAATTTGGCATAGATGGAAATATGACTAGATTAGCAATTATTTTAGATTATCATTTAGAATTATTGATACTTACTTTGAACTCTAACCACAGGTAAATTGTGGTCTATTACAAATTCACCACCAACGAAATTGAAACCAATGACACTAAGATTTTCAATGTTTGTTTTGACTACTATTGCTAAGTGTGAGCCAGCTTTCCAAGCGACTGGTTGGCCCATTGATTCCAACTGAAATACATTAGACTACATAAAATAAAAGAAGATAATATGGTATTGTTTATTTACTAACTGCATCTACCCAATCATAATTGTGTGATTATGAATAAATGTTTTACTGAAATTGATAAGCCAATAGATTGAATAATAGAATCAGAACTTTAACTAAAGGTAAACTATGTAACACCTTTTGTAACTTATGGAATGCAATAAAATTATTGAGCATTGAGTATTATTCACATGAGTGAATATCATCATCATCCTTGTTTTGCTTCTGTTCCCTTCAATTATTGTACTAAAAAAAAGAGTTAAGTACTTCAAATCTCATCCAACATTAAATTCACTAGTTGAATATGTTTTTATGAGATGAGAAAAAATTGTTTAGAAAAGGTATCCTCACTGTTATAATATCCTGTTGTGTACTTTCTTCATGTGGCTCCATCTCACACTCAAACAAGACATCTACATCCAGGTCTGTGACTGGAGACTGCTCGCTGGAGCCAAGTGGCAGGCCTCCCGCACAAGACACCCAATCGCTAATTTCAATGCACTGTGTTGGCTTCATACTACAGATTCGTGTTGTGTTAGTGTAGTCCAGTAAGTCACAAAGATATGCATTTTTTGGATTCGTACAAAGTTTCGAGCTCAGCGTTGGTGTTTCTGAAAATATTTTAGTTTTACAAATATTCAAATTGTTAGGAAATAATACTTATTTTAGTATCCATCCGTTATAATGTAAATGCACGAAGAATATGTTTATCTATTTAAATTATTTTGGAATTCATTTCCTACCTACCTGTCTAATATATTCTATAATATTTTTAAAAAAAGAATATTTACCTGCAGCATTTTCAGGCACTTTACAGAAAGCGACACTTGTGTTACCACTTAAAAATTCAAGTAATCGCGCTCTAAACGAGCGAATGCGCCAAGTTTTTATGAAAGTCATTGCGATATAAATTGGTGTGAACAACATATTCGCAAGCAGATAGCCACCGCCTAGCCACAAAATAATGCTCAGAACGACATACTTATTTTAAAGAACTTAACTAGGTTTTTAAAAACACAACGTGAAACTGGGTTATCGATTCTAAAGTCCACTGGGCATGCACTAGACTTTAATGCTTGATTCGTGATATAATTCCTCAATATTATAGTGATAAAAACTATGCCACATGATTACAAGGACAAATAAAACTATCCCAAATATTACACTATTTAACAATTACACATAGAGTACTGAGAAATACCAAATACTTTTAAATTATTTCAGAAATTCAATAATTCGTGCACTTCAGTTTAGTAGTCGCCAAAGATTAACGTTCCGTTTACGAAAATTGACAGATTTGTTAAAGGTGGCAATGGATAAACAAGTACATTGTTGTTTTGTTACAGGCATATATAAACAAATTAAATATATTTTTATACAAATGATTATTAATAAATAAGATATTTTGTGAAGTTGCTATCATTAAGAAATTAATAAAACAAACAATACTGTCCAATCGTACTCTGCGAGTAATGGACTTCGTGGTTTACAAAATGTCAAAAGTTTTGGCTGCGTTCAGTTGTTTACACATTTTTTTGTCTAGACTATAGTGGCTCTTTTTGAAAAAAAATTTTACATCTCCATACTTTGGTAAACTAGGGCTAAATAGCAAATAATAGTCTTTTGTTAATTTAGCCTGTGGTCTAATTGTGTACTCACTGAATTTTATCTAAATCTATTCTGCCGTTGATGTTGGTGCAATAGGCAGTTAATTTAACACTCACATTAATTCTTTTTGTAATCAGTAGAAAGCACCTATTTATTTTTCAAGACCCTAAAGGCCTGCACTAAACATGATTAAACCATAAAGTTATTATACCTAGCGGAATAGAGCAACAAAGGGCTGAGCGAGCGAGATGACACTAGCAGCAACACTGTGTGATAAAAAGAGATGCGTGATGCGACGTAACAGAACTGTTTTTGGAAACTGTTTGACAGTTCGTCTGCACATATCGGCACGCTGAAAATTTGAGCTCGGTGTATTTTTTTTAGTTTAGGTGAAATCGTGGATATTTTGAGAAATAGTGCTTCAGAAACATGGTGACTTGTTCAGTGATTGATTGTTGTACAACACAGCGAAATAATCCCGAAAAATGTTCATTTCACAGGTAAATTATTATAAATCGACACCTCCTAATCTAGGATTTACTTTTGCCAATGCGTTTCGAATTTTAAGAACTAAGTGCGATAATTCTCTTCTATAATCATTTATTTATGTAAGAAGCAAAGATTGAATACACGTAATGCAGAATTTACGAAGTTTTTGTGTAAAGAAATAATTTTAGTTTTACACTAGGGCTGAAACAAGTTATCGATATTTCGTGTCAACTGTCTTTCACGCGGTAAACGAAAATGTATTACTGTTGTTAAGGTACCTATATGACTATAAAATATCTTAAAAATAAAATAATATCTTTAAAATATCTTCTGTTTTTCTTCAATATTCTAACTTCCCTCCAGAATAGTAGTTTCAGCCATGCAAAATCCCATTACATCGTGTTTTAGTTCTATTTATATGGTGACAAACTGCGTCAGACGCGGCTCCGGACTCGTCTTGACATTGTGAGGTCAAGCGCTGCCATTGGTCTATCCTTCAGTCAACTTCCGCCAGCCCAAGGATAGACCGATGGCAGCGTTTGACCTTACAATATCAAAACGAGTCCGCAGCCGCGTCCGTCGCAGTTTGTCACCAGTTTTAAACCGGTGACAGATGACAACAGACGCGGCTGCGGACTCGTCTTGATATTGTAAGGTCAAACGCTGCCATCGGTCTATCCTTGGGCTGGCGGAAGTTGACTGAAGGATAGACCAATGGCAGCGCTTGACCTCACAATGTCAAGACGAGTCCGGAGCCGCGTCTGACGCCATCTATTACCGGCTTTAAACTAGATACAAAAGGGGACAGCGTTTGACATTGTAAAGTCAAACGTTGCCATTGGTCGATCCATGGGCTGGCAGAAGTTGACTGAAGGATAGACCAATGGCAGCGCTTGACTTTACAATGTCAAGACGCGTCTGTCGCCGTTTGTCACCAGCTTTATACCCATTACTGTGGACGTGTGCATACATTAATTTGAGCCGATGGGATTAATTTCTAAGGTAGGCCTACTTATTTATTACCTACATATAAGTCCTAAAACATACCTACGTAAATAACTAAAAACATTAGGTGTACTTACCTATAGCAACTAATTAAAAGTATAATCGACCTCCGTAGCCGAGAGGCGAGCATACCGGACTTGGTGTCGCTATCTCTGAGGTCCTGGGTTCGATTTGCGGTCGGTCAATGTAGAAAAAAATCTACATTGACCGACCGGAAATCAAACCCGGGACCTCAGATATGGCGACGTCACGTCAAGCGTACTCGCCTCTCGGCTACGGAGGTCGTCAAATAAGGTTAAAACAAATATAAATACTTAGAAGACAAGTCCTCCAGAGTTTAGCTATCATTATATAAGGTGACCACTGCTTCTGAAATCATTTGGGCACATTGTTATATGATGTCTATCTATAATCTACGAGGGCGGGATGATAATTAACTGGCCTAATAAGAAAACACTTAACTTTCCGTGATAAAATTAATTTTCTTTTTCGACATAGTGTCCGTGACCCTCTACGCACTTATTCCATCTTCGTTCTAAAGCAGTAATGGCTTCCATCAAATGATTTCTTTCGAGCCCTGCAAAATACTCCTCTACAGCGGCTATGACTTCATCATTTGTGACAAATTTCTGTCCATCCAAAAAAGTTTTGAGTTTAGAGAATATGTGGAAGTCTGATGGCGTTAGATCGAGACGTATTTTTGAAGCATTAGAAATGAATCTTAAATTCGAACACGAAAACAATTCACGAAAACAATGAAAATGGTTTCTATTGCTTCCGATTTTACGCATTTTTGAATCACTCGAAATAAGTCTTGCTATTAAGTTGAAATCTTGTAACTATTTTTGTTTCACGCAGAAAATATTATAAACAATAAAGCAAAAACTCATTAACGAACGTATTTAAAAAGTTATTATGTCAAATATCTGTCAATCATACGTTTACTTGTTAACGTCATTCTTCCGTACTTTCTACTAGTAGAAATCGAAAAACGAGTGGGTAGGACCACTCGTAGCAGAATTCACGGAATGAGTTTTCAAAAATAGTGATTTTGGGAATTCTCATGCGAATCTTGCGATTTCGTATTCGGATTGGAATTCGCATGATTCAAAAATACGTCTCCAGGCGAATAAGGTGGGTGGGGCAGCAAATCATACTTTAATCCGTTGAATTTTGCCATAGTTTTAAAACATGTGTGAACCCTAGCGTTGTCTTGGTGGAAGATGATTTTTTTTCGCCAAACCTGGTCGTTGTTGCTGAATACATTGATGAAGCTTATCTAGAAAATTTGCTTAGTATTCTCCATTAATTGTTTGACCTTTAGGAAGGTAATCTATCATCAAGATCCCATCTGCATTCTAAAAGACGGAAGCCATCACTTTTCCAGCCGACTTTACAACCATATGGCTTTTTTTGGAGCTCGGCATTCCGATTGAGTCCACTTTTAATTGAATTTTTGATTCTGGCGTGTAATGATGAACCCATGTTTCATCTGTTGTTACAAATCGACGTAAAAAATCGGCCTTATTACTCTGAAAACGGTCCAGACATTCTTTTGAGTTTTGCACCCGAATCCTTATTTGATCGTGCGTAAGCAATCGCGGGACCCAATGGGCCGATAACTTTTCCATATTTAATTCCTCACTTAGGATATGATGTACCCTTTTGAGATACCTGTAGTGTCAGCTATTTCAGATAACTTCAATCGTCGATCTGCTAAAACCATATCATGTACATTCACAACCATTTCCGGCATCGTGACGCTTTTTGGACGTCCGGGGCGGGCTTCATCTTGGACACATGTACGACCATGCATTTAAACTCAGCCACCCAGCTTTTTACTGTGGCATAAGAAGGAGCACATTCACCCAAAACATTCTTTAACTCGTGATAGATATCTTTCCCCTTCATGCCCTTCATATGAAGAAACTTTATCACCGCTCTTTGTTCAATTTTATCCATTTTGAAAACAGTTGACGAAATATATTTGCAAATGACAAAAAATTAATAAAATTTTTACGCCACCAAATTCAAATTTAGAACACAGGTGGCCAGAGATACGAATTTAAAAAAGACATATACTATATTTTTTTAATTTTAACTTTTTAAATAGCAGTGGCTAGTTACTTATCATCCCGCCCTCTAGTGGTCACGGTATGCTATTTGTGTGGCACTGGTCGCCCGTCACACGATCGCTGTTCAACAGGATAATTGTGTAAATGATTTTAAACCTTACCTTAATTATTTGTATCATATTAAACTTACCACGTAATTTGTTAATGTAAGGTAATTCTTATATCGGACCTTTACCGCACCCATTACTTGTTTTTCTGCATGACCCTAAGGTTGGCTGGCAGAGAATGCTTTTAGCATTAAGTCCACCTATTGTACACTTTTTAAAGTTTTGTGCAATAAAGTTTTTAAATAAATAAATAAATAACTCTTTGCAATAAGATTTAGCTTTCACTTACAAGAATTCAATGCGTCTGGCTACTTCAGCTTTAAAAAAAAGTATTAAATTTAACGAACATCAACCTGATGACAAGATCATAAGAGAAAAAATGCAAACAAACAACATAATGGACGGCAGCTTCCATCTGTTGCTGGGCCAACATCGCAATGAAAATGTAGGTTAAGCTTTTTCTTCTTATCGTGTTGACGGCAAACAATGTATTTTTATACATATGCGAGTACTTACTTATTGAACACTGGTTCTTGGCTGGCCTTGTACTTACGCGACTTTTTGCAGCGCTTCTGAATCGATTTTAGTCGTAAATTCGCGATGCAGCAGCGAATGCGCTGCGATCGCGATGCAGTCAGCAGGAACTGGTATAGACTGTAGGTACCTAAGTGCGATGGTATGTAGCGATTAGCAATAGTGGTAACTGATGCAGGCGCACGATTGTCAAACGCGCGTTTTTATCACTGCAAAAAGTCGCAGTGTGTTAAGGTTCTAATGGCAGTGGGTTTGGTAGCGCGCGAAGTAAGTACCTTAGCCTTGCGTGTAAAGCTGAATGAGGAACTTGCAGAAGTTGGTTTGGTTGGGCCATATTATGGTTTTACGAGCAGCAGCGCACTCGTATCTGTTCTTGGGGTTGTCAGTAGGTACAGCAATCTTATATCCTTAGGCACTTACCTGCACATGTTTAAGTCCGCAGACTTAGGGTTTTGTAGATCAGCTCAGGCACGTACGACGCATTCTCGCAGGAGAGATTTACGGATAGCAGATATAGCGTGCCGGGATTCTTCTCTTTTTATCGAGAAACCTTGGACGGCTCTAAGATACCTACTTCTATACCCATGGATGATTTAAGTTTCCGCGAGAAAACTACGCGGGCTCTTAACCTTTCGGGGCACAGCAGAACATCCAAACATTGGGTCACAGAATCTTTTTCTGCCTTGGCTCTTTCGGAGCCTGCCACTTGCCTACAGGCATCCGGAAGCATAGTCCCGAACAAGGAATACTTACAGCATGTTTACCGACTTAGGCCTTAGGCAGCCCATGATTCCGGCAGGTTATCTTATTCACCTGTTTCGCAAAGGCCGAGTGACTCTACTGACCTACTCTATCTACACAGGGCACACTACTCTCCAGCTAAGAAGCAGTATTAGCTCCAGGCGTGTCCCGCAGGGCTTGAGCTAAGCTAAGACTACCCTTCAGTAGATACTTACTTAAACTAGCTAAGTAGGCCTAATTTCCACTTTGTTGACGTAGGTAAGCCGCACACGGGTCTACCCTAGGAGTTCCGTGAATTCACTTTTTTATTTACGTTTACGCGGTTGTCTGTACCTAAAAAAAAGTGAGGAAGAAGTGAGAAGAAGGTATACAGGGTGTCCCAAAAAATAGTGTCAAGCCGAAGTCCAGAGGTAGAGCATCACTTGGTCTATCCGAATTACCCCCATGTATGTTCTGCGATTTTAGATAGTTTTCGAGTTATGACTCTTTTAATATATTTTTTAAAATTTTTGTGTTAAGGCACTTTTTTGGTCACTGTGGCGCGAATAGTTAAGGTAGATGCCTGATTTTTTTTTCTTTATTAGATGAATACTAGGACTAGCTGATTCAGAAGTATTTCCACCCATAACACTAACGTAACCCATTAAAATAAATTATTGAAACTAAAAAAGTTATAGATCCTGTATTTTTTCTAAACTTTGAAACCCATTTAAAAAATAAAGTTACATAAACTTTTTCATTTAAACCTTTTTAAAAACCTTAACTATTCTATCAGCTATTTAACACTGTAAATTTCTTTGAGTTAGTTTGACGGTATCATACTTAAATTAAAGTTCAAGTAAACTATGTTTAAAAGACAGTATTTGTAAATTCTTAGAAAGGTTCAATTAATAAGTAAATTTTATAAAAAAAAAGTAAACCGACTTCAAAAAACTGAAAAGCTAAAAATAATATCAACACATATGTACCTAATCAGTTACTTTTGGAGTCGGTGCAATCCGATGAGAGTTTGAATGTTTTCGTTTACAGTGTTAAATAGCTGATAGAATAGTTAAGTTTTAAAAAAAGGTTTGAAAGAAAAAGTTTATGTAACTTTATTTTTTAAATGGGCTTCAAAGTTTAGAAAAAATACAGGATATATAACTTTTTTAGTTTCAATAATTTATTTTAATGGGTTACGTTAGTGTTATGGATGGAAATACTTCTGAATCAGCTGGTCCTAGTATTCATCTAATAAAGAAAAAAAAATCAGGCATCTACCTTAACTATTCGCGCCACAGTGACCAAAAAAGTGCCTTAACATAAACATTTTAAAAAATAAGTTAAGAGAGTCATAATTCGAAAACTATCAAAAATCGCAGAACATACATGGGGGTGATTCGGATAGCCCTAGTGATGCTCTACCTCTGGACTTCGGCTTGACACTATTTTTTGGGACACCCTGTATAATTAACTAAGTTACTTGTGTTAGCAATGCACTAGGTCATAGGAATTAATGTTCATGAATTACTTAGATTTGACGACCGTCTGGTGTAGTAGTTCGCGCTCCGGACTACAAAGCCAGCGGTTGCGGGTTCGAATCCCGCAATTGGCAAATGTCTGTGTGATGAGCACGAGCATTTGTACCTAAGTCATGGATGTTTATAAAAGTATTTAAGTAAATATGTTTATCCGTTATCTAGTCGCCATAATACAAGCTGTGCTTAGTTTGGGGCTAGACAATTGGTGTAATTTGTTTGAGAAAACAATTTATTTTATCTTTATTTATTATTGTGTCTATAGCTAGTAGATTTAAGTATTTTTACTACAAATTACAATAATAGTGGCAGTGGGCGGGGCACACAGCATGTAGAACTGACGGTCCATCTAAGAATGGAGACAACGTACCGACAAGCGCAGCGTAGGACGGCCACCCACAAGGTGGTCAGACGTCCTGGCAAAGGTTGCAGGAAGACGCTGGATGCAGGCCACTTCCAACCGGCCAATCTGGAAGTCAATGGGGGAGGCCTATGTTCAGCAGTGCACGTTCTATGGCTGAAATGATGATGATGATGACTACAATAGTGCACCATACTTATTTTAGTACGAAAATTAAAATATTACTATAAATTTATTATTGAAGTCCCTAATCACCATCTTAGAGGTAATCGAATAAGTATAGTAGGTACCTACCTACCTACATCTAACGAAAGAGTGAACAGTGAAATCCGTAAAATTATTTACTTTACTTGTTAATCACATAGACATGTAGTTAGGTAACCACTTAACGACATTGTCGTTATTATAGCCCTTATCGTGAATCGTCCGATCAGTCACGTAAACGCATGATACTCTTACAAGAGTTACTAAGAAGTAAGTAACTTTAAGTAAAAGTACCTATATTTGACGACCTCCGTAGCCGAGAGGCGAGTATACCAGACTTGGTGTCGCTATCTCTGAGGTCCCGGTTTCGATTCCAGGTCGGTCAATGTGAAAAAATACTTTTCTATATAAAACACAAGTGCTTTAGCTACTTTTCATAGGATCAGAGCAATGTATGTGATGTTGTCCAATCTTTTTTTTATTTATTTTTTATTTAAGTAGGTATTACTTAATTTCAATTGTAATAATAATTTTGCTTCACGCTGCAATTTTTTTTTTCACTGAAGTGGTGCAAAGATGGTACGTGTAGGATTTCAAAAAAACGCTAGCTGTGGAATAAGTAGCATGTGTGTCGCATGGAAATCATAGAATACGGTATTACTCGTACATACTTAGAAAAAATGCCCTTCGCTAGAATTCAAAGCAAGCTTTCTGTATACCTCCATTCTTGCGGCGAATGGGTTAGAGACGGCGTTACTTTCGCATTCATAATATTTAGTAAGTATGACATTAACTGTAACTTCTTTGTATCATTGTATGGTGTCCTATCTACCACTACCTTATGTATTTTCTTTTACTTATGATGATCTGACGGATGGGCCCCTTGTTGCACGTCTTGTGACAAGACTCCGTCTCCTTCTATCGTTTCTACGTCAATGGAAGCTCTAAGTGCATTTGTAAACTATAGGTTATTATCTGTTATCTATAATCCTTAAGTAATCGCGACATAATAAGTGATACAAGCAGAACGCAAAGGGTCCTGCCTGCCTAGCATGAGCACTAAAAACACGAAATGATATGATATGATATAGCGAAATATCGACACCAACTGTAAAAATATGATAGATATAGCGGCCATGTTGAATCGCCGTCACATATTAAGATCGCTGTTTTGATAAAAATTTAAAATGGCGGCTAAATCAATCATATTTTTAAAGTTGATGTCGATATTTCGCTATATCATATCATATCATATCGTGTTTTTAGTGCTCATGCTAGGCTGGCTGGGTTTGATGGCAGGTTAAACTTAACGGTTTTAAAAAAAAAAACAAGTGTCTGGGTATGCTGGTGCATTCTTAATTGTCTAGTTGACGACCCTCTGGTGTAGTGGTTCGCGCTCCGGACTACAAAGCCAGCGGTTGCGGGTTCGAATCCCGCAAGGGGCAATTGTTTGTGTGATGAGCACGAGCATTTTTACCTAAGTCATGGATGTTTATAAATGTATTTAAGTATGTTTATCTGTTATCTAGTCGCCATAGTACAAGCTTTGCTTAGTTTGGGTTGGGGCTAGCTAATAGGTGTGATTGTGGAAACAATTTATTATTTATTTTAGTGAGTACTTGGTGTCGTGACATAGGATGAAAAGATGTTCTTCTTCTAGGAAGTTAGGCTGTTATTTTTTACTTCGAGAATGTGTCATTTCATGCAAGTTGTCAAATATTCAAAATAATTAAAAAAAAAGTTTAAATTGCGCTAAGGACGTTGGTCACACCAGTCGCACTAATAAATAAATAGCTACTTATCTGTTCATCCATCGAGGATCGTAATAAGGAAACGCCCAATACAAAAGTAACGCGTCATCTTATCCAGAATACTAATGAGTTGACCTAAGTTATTTATTTACTTGCCTTGCCAAACGAAAAACAAAATCTTTACAGAACCTGACTTATCGGGAACTAAATTAGTAGGTTACTTCTGATTCACAACACATTAAAGTCTTATTTTTGTTTGTAATTATGTACTTATTTGTTTAAAAGTATCCACCTTAAAACGTTTAGCAACAGCTAGCGTTTTTTTGAAATCCTACACGTTTCAACCTTGCACCACTTCAGTAGAAAAAATAAATTGCAGCGAGGAGCAGAATTGTTATTACAATTGAAATTATGTAATACCTATTTAAATATAGGTACTTTTACCTTAAGTTACTTACTTCTTAGTAACTCTTGTAAGAGTATCAGGGTTTACGTGACTGATCGGACGATTCACGATAAGGGCAATAATAACGACAATGTGTTTAAGTGGGTACATAACTATGTATTAACAAGTAACTATGTATTTAAAAGTAGTCAATCATTTCACGGATTTCACTGTTTACTCTTTCGTTAGATGTATATAGGTAGGTAGGTACCTACTTTACCTATTCGAATACCTCTAAGAGGTGATTAGGGACTTCAATACAAATTTATAATAATATTTTAATTTTTGTACTAAAATAAGTATGGTGTACTGTTGTAGTCATCATCATCATCATTTCAGCCATAGAACGTGCACTGCGGAACATAGGCCTCCCTCCCCCATTGACTTCCAGATTAGCCGGTTGAAGTGGCCTGCATCCAGCGTCTTCCTACAACCTTTGCCAGGTCGTCTGACCACCTTGTGGGTGGACGTCCTACGCTGCGCTTGTCGGTACGTTGTCTCCATTCTTAGAACCTTTCTGCCCCATCGACCGTCAGTTCTACATGCTGTGTGCCCCGCCCACTGCCACTATTATTGTAATTTGTAGTAAAAATACTAAAATCTACTAGCTATAGGCACAATAATAAATAAATAGCTACTTATCTGTTCATCCGTCGAGGATCGTAATAAGGAAACGCCCAATACAAAAGTAACGCGTCATCTTATCCAGAATACTAATGAGTTGACCTAAGTTATTTATTTACTTGCCTTGCCAAACGAAAAACAAAATCTTTACAGAACCTGACTTATCGGGAACTAAATTAGTAGGCTACTTCTGATTCACAACACATTAAAGTCTTATTTTTGTTTGTAATTATGTACTTATTTGTTTAAAAGTATCCACCCTAAAACGTTACGCGTCACCTTCAAACATTTCTTTCGATCATGCACTATCTAATTACAAAGAGGAAGAGGATTTGTGTTCCAAATATTATGTCCCTACGTACGTAATCCTGTCAATTCTGTACTTCATACTGATTAAAGCTTTTTTTCCAACTTGACTTCATACAAGGAGAAGGAGAAGAGGAACAAGAGGTTCACAATTAGTCGGGTAGTTATTTTTTTATGTATCACGCATAACTTGTTATTGGGACCGCCATTGTAGTAGATTCTTTTTTTTGTTAAAGTTGTTCCCACTTTTAAGTAATCAAGTTGAAAGATCGGTTTCGTTAAAGATTGATTTCTCGTGTTTAACGACAAAAATTACATTAAAAAAATAACGAAAAAATAAAACCGCCTGCAAAAATTTTGCGTCAACCACCTATTTTGCGGGTACTCTAAAAAAAGCAATGCACCCATGTAGTTCCGCGAAAGTAAATATGTAATAGCGAAATTGTACAAGGAGATAAAGTTATTTTTACAATAAAACAAATGGCTCTGATAATTATCGGATGTTATTTACAAGTGGGACCCCTGGTCGATTGATAAAACTAGTGATGTTATTTATTTTGCGGTAGTCTTGTGTCGGGAGGCAAACAACTCGCACGGTCGCTAAGCGCTGTTATCGCTACGATTATTTGAACTAGTGTATCAATCGAAAATGGAACTCAATTTTATAACGACTCTTATAAAACACGATGTGAACCATAATGTGAAACAGTGCTTCAAAACAAAGAAACCCTTTGGTAAGTAAGTTGTATTTTATTCGCTTATTTCTAAACTTCTTCAGCAGCATAAACACTTTAGTAGTAGGTACTCTACTAAAAACCTCACATTTTTGTGCCTTGAGGCTAACTTGAAACCGGTAACCGATTACTTGTCCGTAATTTACTTGACAAAATTTCAGTTGGCCGAAAATTATAGACCGCCATTTATTTATTTTTTGACATATTTTTAGTCCATCGAAATATCTCTTGACATAATGTATCATTTTATCGAACTGATATTGATATCATTTATATCATAGTTTTTAAACTATGATATAAATAATTGATATCATAGTTTAAAAACTATAAAACACTTAAATTTGTTGAACTCGACAAAACGATCAACACGAATGTTTGATTAGTAGCCATCGACGAGTTTTACCATCCACCTCCTAGTTCCATCATTAGATCAGCACAATGTGTCAAATTTTTATTGTCATCCGAATATCACATACAAATAGGTTAAAAATTAATTTGTCATTAAAGTTGAACAGGCTTTACTGTAGTAGACTGTGGACAGACAAGATTTCGCAGACGATTTATAAATAAGTGATTACAAGTAGGCCGAAGTTTTATCTTGAGTCGGTAAACAAGTTATGGGTAATAACTTTAATGACAAAGTTGTATGACTAAAAACTATTTTAATTTTATTAATTTAATAAGTACTTAATGCACTGACCATGTTTTTCTCGTGTATTAATGAAACTAACGGCAGCGTCTAACGATAAAATTACGTACATTATTATCAGCAAAGCCGCTAATTCAAAAGACCCCTGTGAACCGTGGTTAAAGTAATTTAATAACATAAGAATCTGAAGATAAGAAAACATTCTCAGATAATTAGAATTAGAATATATCGACTTATACTTAATTGACGTTTTGCAAGATATTTTCTAAAATAAAATTACAAGTTTTATAAAGTTGTAAAAGTATTTATCTAAATTAAATGTTATCTAAGATAATTTAAAGAAAAAATCGACAGCCTCAGCTAGAAATCGAACTTACGTCTCTTCGCTCAGCTTGTAAGTTTTTTGCGAACACCATAAAGCATTCGAACGATTGCAACTTTAACTTTGTAGGTAGGTTGACCCGCCGCTGTCTGATATTGTAAGATTTAACGCAGCTCAATTAATAAAATCAATTAATTTCCGCAAATAGACCCACACGTACTTCTATACATCCCAATATATTTATTTTGTTATTGATTTATTAATGTATGTATTATACTAGAAGAGATATAAGAGATAAAGTTCAACGAACCTCAGATTTTGTTTATTCGATTGAATACGTTTGTTTGCACTGTTATCAGTCGGTTAAATTAATTAATGGGCCAAATTGTTGTTGCCACTCACGATCATACGTGACTTAGAACAGATATTAGGCACGATGCCTTGTAAGTAAACAATTAACATAAACAATTACTTACTTAAATATTTAACCGTGTGACAAATACAGCTAGCTAAAGCCTAAAACTAAAAACACATTAGCGATTCATAATAAATAAATTGGAATATTTTTTTCACCTCACAACCTCGGAGGATTCTGTTTGTCTTTAGTAAATCTGAGTGCAAAAGTGCATTTTTGGCGGCTGGCGTGGAAAGAGTTTATAAAATTCGAGTCTTCCATACTATTCTATACCGCAAGTCCACTGAAATGTCAGTGCGCTAACCTCATTTCTTTGAATAATCACACTGGCCAGCCACAGGTGGCAGCACTGGACTAAATGAAAAAAATAAAAAAACAATCTAAAGTTTATTAAACATTTTTACTCAGCTGTTTTTTTGCACCTAGCGTTTTCCTTGTTGTAGTCAGGTGAAAAATTGTGTGTTTTACTCGGCAGCAAAGTTATTTTGCATCTCGTACCTTTGAAACCTTCGCTACGCTCATGATTCTATAGATCCTAGAATCCTTCGCTTGCTCAGTTTTCAATACAAGTACTCGCATCAAAAACCAACTTTGCAGCCTTGCATAACAAATAACTATTAAAATATATAATTTATAGTGCAGGAAAGCAGATTTTGTCATTAGACGTGATATATGCTAGGATGAAGAAGATTAGTTGATAGCCACATGAGTAACAAATTTCAAATCTGAGAATACGTTACAATGTGTTTAATTTATCAATGTGGCGCGTTAACACCCACAGGATAATGAAAATAATCATAGACAAAAATAGATTTACTATATTCGGTCAGCCAATGAATAACCTAAATATATTTATTGCAGTTAGCCGGAAAGAAGAAGTGTTGGCGATCAAAAGCAAATTCCCTAATAAAATACCGGTAAGTTTATCCTTTTATAATCGGTCCAATAATAATTATGGGAGTTAATACTTTGGGAAAAAACGACTTATGTCAAGGAAGGACACTAACATATAACTAACATATTCGAGTAATAAGATTTTTAGTTCGCCATGGTGTGGTTAAGATTTTGTGCCCTTAACAAAATTTATCATATTTATCATAGAAAACAAGATTTACATTTTGGGCCCCCAAATGGTACATCTTATTTCCTGTGATTTCCAAGCGTGCAAAGTGCGCTCCGTCTAAGAATTGCGCCCCGTCTAAGGACTGCGCCCTTGGCAGCCGCCCTAATACTATTTATCTACCAACCAAATAATGATGAATGAAAATAGGTTTTTTTTACGACCAATCTGGAAGTAATTGGGGAGGCCTATGTTCAGCAGTGGACGTCCTATGGCTAATGAAATCTTGGTACCTATCCTCATCGAAACTTTAGATAAGGTGGTAAAACATCATGTCCCATCACTATATTGTAAAACCACTAAGTATACCATGTTTTATGCAAATAAATATTCATTTATTTCATTGTGTATTTTGTCTTCCTAAATCATACAAACATTTCCTATCTGGTTTATCGGTATGCAGGGCTAAGTACGTAACATGTACCTATCTACATATTTAATTTATTTTTATTTTTCAGTTAATAGTCGAAAGATATCACAAGGAGAAAAGTTTGCCGGCATTAGACAAGACAAAGTTTTTAGTGCCCGAAGATATTACGATGTCACAGTTTCTAGTCATAATACGGAACAGAATAAGAATTAAACCAAACCAAGTAAGTGAGGTTTTTGTAACTTACTAAAAAATATTTATCGATTTCAGTAGCTAGGTATTACTTACCCCTTAATAAAAGATGTTTTTTATTATAAAAAAAGTTAACATGTAGGCCTAATATAATACCTAAGTTGTACCTACCCTAAGTCCGACGACGCAAAACAAAAAACGCGACTTAACTCACAAAATTATGCCTATGGGCTCATCCATAATCTAGACGATTCCTCACCAGTGTCGTTCAAAATTTTTATATTTGAACTTTATACAGAAAAACAAAACAATATTATCTTTTTTTATTACTGTTTTAAGAGCTCATAGTTAAAGCCTCTGGGAACGCGAAAGCGAAAGTATCGCCATTTAAAGGGTTTAACCAACTATATTATTTACCCAACTATTCCAATATTAATAAATCAATCAAATCAATTAGTCGATAGCAAATATGACGTCACATAACATCCAGACCAGAGTAGTAAACACTGGATCTACTTACCTAAGTTCTTCGAGAGATCATGAAGGTTAATTTGTTATGGTAACTAACAGATATACTCGTAGGTATTTGAATACTGTTTATAAATAGGGCTACACTACAGAAATTTACAACTCCGAAAAAAAGTTAGTTTTGTTTAATTGATTCAAACAATCAGCAATTTTTATTAACGTATATACAACTAGCTGTCCCGGCGAACTTTGTACCGCCTCTTCATAATTTTTTTAATGAATTTTTTCGATGTTTTTATGGTCATTTTTCTATTCGGGACGGATACGAATCCAACAAATCACAGACAATAACAAGGTCCAGCCGTTCTTGATTTATGAATGGTGTAAATAACCCGACTTTGTTTTATATAATAGATGTGCATTGTTATTAGTGTAAATTAAAGGTTTTGTTAGATAACGAAACGATTGTCTACCTTGACTTAATTTTTGTTAGTACACTAACAAAAATTAAGTCAAGGTTTGTCATCAAGGGTGTTTGCATTCAGAGTTTTTGTTAAGAAACAGTTTCGTACACTAATAAAATTAAGTTGAGATAGGTAAGTAGTTTCTAAGGCAAAGTTGTTTGTTACCATGAGTATAAACAAACCCATGTATTTTACACTAATAAAAATTCATCATATATATAAAAAAATATCCTTATTTCCCTTGGTCACGTGCATAACTTGAGAACGACTTTACCTTTTTCATCCATCTCTTTTTTTTCAAGTTTTCTAATACTTGCAGGTTCATAAAAAGAAAAAATAGGAAGTTGCGCAGCAAATCCTTTATAAATAAACTAAGTTATAATATTATGTCAATAAATGAAAATACATAATTATAAATTCCATTGATTCAAAATATATTTTTTAATCCTTTTATAAAATAAACATTTGAAACATAACTCACCTACAAGTACACAGAACATCAAACAAGTACATACCAAAATTTTTTTTTGTTAATATCAATTTTCGGAACGGGGGAGGCCTATGTTCAGCAATGATGATGATGATGAATGTTTCGGAATGATGCACTCTACCACAGTTTTACAATAAAATGCCAATCACCACTGTATGACTTTTTAATTTATACCTATTCTAAATTAATTTGCGTTTGTTTTTTACAGGCGCTGTATTTAATAATAAACAACAGATCAATGCTGAGCATGAGTCTGACTATGGCACAAGCATACGAGAGCTACGGAGATGAAGACGGATTCCTATACATTACTTACGCCTCACAAGAAGTCTTCGGATACCAAGATGGTAAATATTTTTTATAATTACCACAGCAATAGCTTTGAACGAGCGCGTAAACGCAGATGTGTTTAAAAACCGGACAAAAATTACTTAAGCGTAACACAGACAAAAGGCGTTAGCGGGACGGCGACGGGTCGGGTCGAGAGTACGGCGGGTCCTATTAACATACGTTTAAATGGCCGTTCCAAAGACAGCCGGCGTGCGCGCCGAGTGTGTGTTGATCTTTAAGGTGTTGACATAATTATGGCAGGGCACGGGGAATTAGAGCAACATGTGACATAAGCTGACCAATCAAGATAAATTATATAATTGAACGGTTGTTTAATTAACTCGTCAGTTAAAAAATTGGACAGATTAACCCTCAAATGCATGATTTTTTGGGTTTCAATAAGAGCTTAATGGATACTATACGATTCCATAATGTATTATTCTATATTTTTTCAAAAAAAGGTTGCATCTCCGTATCTAGATAGGTTCCTACCAAAACGTCTTCGCCTATGGGTAAATTAAAAAAATTATACTATACTAGATAATGAATTTTATCAGGAGCTTGCAGTAGATCCGAGTCATCTATATACATAT
This sequence comes from Anania hortulata, assembly GCA_963576865.1. Lineage (NCBI taxonomy): Eukaryota > Metazoa > Arthropoda > Insecta > Lepidoptera > Crambidae > Anania > Anania hortulata. Next base: position 8,446,351 of record OY756408.1, on the reverse strand, counting down.
ATGAAAATGAATCTCTGTTTCCCTTGGTCATCGCATCACGCGTGAACGGATGGAACAATTTCGCTAATTCTTTTTTTGTTATGTTAAGTATTTATTGTCAGAACAAGGTTCTTCTGAAACAATTAAGAAAGTTGCGCAGAAAACTATTTATGAATAAATTTAAGTCCACGCGAACGAAGTCGTGGGCCACAGCTAGTTATTTATAAAAAAAAGTTTACTAAATTGGCCCGAAACGTTTGATCAACACATTTGCCTTTTAAAAATAATGAACTCTTATTCGTTAGGCAACCGTCTGTTAAACTAGTCTATTTTGTTTTGTTTTAAAATTACATTATTTTTACAGATATGACTGGATCAGATCAAGAAGTTCAAGCCATCAGACATAGATTTCCTAATAAAGTACCTGTAAGTATCACATTTATGTACTTATGAGTAAAAAAGTGAGTTTGAAAATACAATAAATTAAAAGTTTATTTTATTTTTAAATTTAGCGACTTTATTAGGTCATCCTTAATTAAAAACACAACAGTTTATGGTTTTTAGAGCTCCTGAGCTAAATTATTAAAATAAATAAATCGGAACGGTTTCACTGACCGTCATTAAAACTTTAACAACGGTTTTTAATCGCTAAGACTTTGCCAACGAGGTCTGTTTCCAAGTTAGCGGACTGGACTAATAAAACGACAAAAAAATATCTAGCGTTTATGTAATAAATAAAAAATATACCCTAAATAAATAACATATCCCTTTACTTCCAGCTTTATGTAAAACGCTACGTGAGGGAGCGAGAAGTGCCCGTACTAGAAAGAAATAAATTCCTGGTACCCCAGGAGCTGACTATGTCGCAGTTTCTCTACATTATTCGGACAAAAATGAAATTAAGAGATTCACAGGTAAGAAAATTAATAAATATGCGCCAAACTCACCAAGGCAAAAATCAATGTATTTTGGGAGAGGCGTCTCCCAGCACATCCAGGTTCAAGTAAATTTAGAAAAAATATTTCTAAATTGAACCGAAAAGGTAACCAAACCCTTTGATTGGGACCCTTTGAGAGAGTTTAAAGCGATCACGGGCCATGGCGTAGGCGAAAACTGCCGAATTCGAAATGGAATATAAGTACAAATTACCGACAAAACATCAATCATTTTTTAAAAATAATCATCAAACTATATCATAATTTCAATTCACATATACGTAAATGCAAGAATCGTATCTTTATAGACACGAATTTTTTCGTAATCGTATTCGATTCTTGATTTTTCGGATGCGAATTCGAATTCTAAAGCTTTAAACATACGTTTCCACCAGGGTAATAAATTAGCCCCTTATTCCGTGACCGTAGCACCATGACCAACTGATAAAAGTGCACCACTTGTTGTGTTACCAAAATATAAAAAGAAACATAAAATTGGACATCGTGGGTATTCATTAACCGCTAGTTTAACAGTTTTCCTGTCCGACGTATTACAAATAATTTTTCCAGTTGTGTCTGCTCTTGGACAGGGAACCGGTTAATAAAGAACTTTTGTATGCAGGCGCTGTACCTCCTGGTGAACGACAAAGTGCTGGCGAGCCACAGTATGACGATGGCCCAGGCTTACCAGCAGTTCCGCGGCAGTGATGGCTACCTCCACATCACCTACGCCGCGCAACAGGTCTTCGGGTGAACCGACTGTAAGTGTCAACTATTATGGAAAGGCTTATATGGATAGTGTGGTTTATTGACTGCGATGAAATAGCGGACGGAAATCAAGAAAAAATCCGCTGTTCTACATATTTTTAAACAGATTTATTTCTGTTACAAGTTTTGTATGGACTTGGTATTTAGAACCCTAAATTCCACGTCTATACAAAACCTTTCTAAAATGCAAAAACTGAACCGTTATAATTCCGTCTTGCTTATCTGTGTCTGTGCGAAGTAACATACATTTCAGGGTACTTCTATGAGTTGTAATTAGACATCTTAAAAATAAATAGCTTCAAAAAGTTTATCCATTATATTAATAGGTTGTTTGTTGCCTCTGACCAGCAAAGCGGGTTTTTTTTAACTTAGTACAGCTAAAGATAGTTCGATCGCAGAAATTACAGAGGTTATTTATTATATTTTTTATTTATTTGATAAGTTCTCTAGCAGTTATATTACAATAACATTCACTTACAACATGCCATTTTTCTTAATGCTTTTTGTGTGTTTTATGCTAATGCGTGCTATAATTCATAACAAGTTAATTAATAAGAGGTGATTTTCGTGTTATCTATTTAGTGAAGATATGGAGAGCATTTATAGACAAAGAGACTACACGTCTCTAGTCTAACCGACGCCATGCGATTTATTAAATTTAACAATGTACTTAGATGATAATATATTCAGAATTATATATTTTTTAACCCTGATCGTAAAATAAAGTAGAGGTGAGCGGGCTACGAGGGCAAAATTAGTGCAATTTAAAATCGAAAATCGAAATTCAATATAATGTCTAAATTCCCAGCATTTCCTACGGAATTCCGCAAAAAATATAGGGTTATGTTGTAAAAAAAGAACGCTATATTATTCCGATCAGGCCTGCAGATATTTTTCAATTGCAATTTCCATTTTCCAGGTATGAATTGCGCTGTAATATTTATCTCGCTTCCTGTTTAAACTAACAGGTGATGTGATCAACAAACGCTTAGCTAATTAGCAAGATAGTAAATATTATGTTCTTGTTTATATGATTTATAAATACGAAAACAGTTTTCGGTTTCAGTAGGCAACAATCTAATGATTGCCAAAGGCCGTAAGAGATTATACCCATAAATTTTGATTAGTTTCTTGTTGTTCATACTCAATACTTAGAATTGTTGGAATATGACATTTATTGTAATATACTTGGGCGGAGGTTATTATTTGAACTTAAGACAATTCACAACATACGTAACAATAAACCCGATAAAGGTAATTTAACTTGCAACTATTGCAACTTTTAACTGCCACTTCTTCATAACAAATTACAGCATTAATATGGTTCATTGTTGTTTTTTAATCAGCCAGCATCCATAAATTACAAGTAAATGACAGTTATTTTTTTATTAATAAAAAGGACGAGGGCACTTCTTATCATATGAGGTTTGTTTTGAAGCAGCCACCTACTGATTTGCAGCAATCAAGCGGCCTGTTATTTTTGCGATAACTATGTTTACGTTATTTTCTATAGAAATCTTTTCTTGGTTAAGAAAACCTTTATACACCATATCGGCAGTATAAAAAACCGTAAAAAAATATAAGGTAATTATTTCGAGAACAATCTTAAATGACTTCCATAAAAAAATTATCTACTTCTATCTAGGGCTCCTGCTTGACACTATTTTTGGCACACCTTGTATTAGCTGGAATCGCGATTGTGAATTTAACTTAGGTCTATCTCGTCGTAAGCGGTGTTGTCCAAAACAATTTTGATACTCGCGTGGTCTTTAGTTCATTCATGTACTTATTATAAATAATATATTTAAAAAAACCTTAAAAACCTTCCTCTCGAATCATTCTGGCTATTGATGAAAACCGCATCAAAATCCGTTGCGTAGTTAAAAAATCTAAGCGTACAGACAGCGGAAAGCGATTTTGTTATAAACAATGTATAGATTTTAACATTGTTGGCGGCAGATCTGGCAACCCAGTTGCTTGGCCGTAGTCTATAGATTTTTGCCTAGCAACGGGGTAATTTTGTGGTGGCCATCTTGAGCTGCGATCTTGTATATTATTTTTATTTGATTCATATTGATTATTATATTCATTTATTACTAATTGAAAGGAGTTTCTTTTCGATTTGGTATACAACAAACATAATAACGTATTTTGACGTAATTTTGTGTCATAGCTTAATTTGGGTTAGAGTGAAAGAGACAAACCTATACGAAATGTATTAAAGTTTTACCGTTAATGCCGGACTTGGATTGAAGTAAAAAATAACTTATTTACTTTACTTCAATAGACTATACCAACTTTATCAATTTGCGAAGTATTATTACGACCGTCTGCATCAACGATATCACGCTGCAGTGAAGCAAAGATCCCTGTACATTGGCCTTTAGTTGTTTTTCAATGCATATCTGCATTGTTTTATAATTTTTAATTAACATATGTACTCCGTTATCGGTGTGACATACTAGGTGATCGACCTTTTGTTTAAAACAGTAGTATGTACGAGTTTATTGATTTCTCATTTGTTTTTATTCACCATTGAATTGATAATCGCTTTTCTTTTACCTATCCCAGAAAGAACCGCCATAGCACACCTAACCCGCGCTTAACAAAGATCTTACTAAGTATTCGTATGAACTAATATGAATCTCCATTTACCACCTTAAGTTTAGTCCTCATTTTAAACTGTACTCAGTATTTTTTTAACCAAATCAAATATCTTTATTTATTTCAATATCGTAGTATAAGTTAATTATTACTAATCGCAAAAGAGACTGATGAAGGATTTGTACACTCCGTAGAACTGTGGACCTCCCATAAGTAAACCCCAAATTGTATTTAGGGAGAAAATAGCAATCTCTCTCCCATTAAAAAAAAATAAACTATTCATTTATAGATTTTGTTGTTGATACGAATTAAGTTACATTCATATTCGGAATCAGTGAAAAAAACGCATCCCAATCTGATGCATAATTTTTTTTGTAAAAAAAGCGTCAGATACGTCTTTTTTCCGTATGCAATTTGCACTGAACAAATCTTCAAACAAAACTACTGTCACCAGAGAGTATAGACTCTGTAAACGTGAGTAAACTCGCGTCGCCCACGGTATCTGTTTCGATGACAAAACAAAGCTATAACCATCCAAGGTTCAAAAAGTCATAAATATCTAAAAATAAGCCGAACAACAGATTGTGCCAAGGCCTTAAGCAGTTCGATGATAAAACAGCAGTGTAATTATAGAAAAAAAAAGGTATCACAGCAGAGATAAGAAACAGTTGGACGTTTATAGCTAAGTAATGTAGTAAAATTTTCTCGAAAACTCCGTGAATGAATGAATAACAGTTGTTTGCCCCAGTTAGTATCGCCGGCCGATACGGTTTCAAATGGACTTGTATTATTCCACTCAGCACTCCGGTTCTTAATTGTATTTATGTCATAATAATAAGTTTATCAGGGGTCGTCACATTGCAAACGTACCTTATAGAAGCGAGGACTGTATTTCTCTTTGTGATAAACAGGATTTATGTCCTTTTGCTATCTAGCCCCCCAAGGCTTGTCGTTGGGCAACTCGAGTGGAGAGTTCCTAACGAATAGATTGTTAATTTCCGCTGTATCTATTTTTGTAATGCGAGTGAACTTATCGGTTATCAATTATTCATTTCTCACATTAGTTGAAAGATCAAATCGTAATTGTCTACGAGATGTGGATACGCATTTAGCTAAAATACCTTTGATAGGTATTTTAGCTAAATGCGTATGCGTAAAATACCTTTGATGGGTCAGTTTCATCACCAGATGGGCAGTTTGCCAAGTATTTCGTTGAATCTTGTAGACATAACAACATTGTAATGATTGATAGCATTATCTAAAAGTGGTAGTAGAATAAGCTACAGCATGTTTTTTACAATAACTTAATAAGAGGTGAAAAGATTAGGATACTAAATAATGAAAAATAAAAATTTCTCTTTTTTAAATTTTTGTTTGAATTGCTACCCATTGTAAAAAAGAAAGTTATTAAAAGCCCTATAGTAGTTTCTAAGATGAGACAGGACGGAAGACAGACAAACGTGGCAAAAGACACATCATCAACTTATAATTTTACATCTTTATATAAATATTATTTATAAATTAATTTGGGGACTACACTACACTACACCAGATGTAGTGGTTCGCGCTCCGGACTTTGCCAGCGGTTGCGGGTTCGAATCCCGCAAGGGGCAAATATTTGTCTGGTGAGCACTAACATTTGTACCTAAGTCATGGATGTTTAAAAAAGTATTTAAGTATGTTTATCCGTTATCTTGTCGCCATAGTACAAGCTTTGCTTAGTTGGGGCTAGATAATTGGTGAAATTGTGAAAAATTAACTTAATAAATTTCTTTGTTGCAGGTATGCTGCCAATCTGATTTGATGATCCATCGGTTCCTGAAACTGTCTTCTGATGCAAAGACTGATAGTATTTCTGATTAAATGTGATAGTTAAGTTTAGGTTAAATTCGACGGGAGTTAAAAGGAACTAATTATTTAATTATGTGGCTGGTGTCCGAGTACAATGAGCCTCAAAAATATTATACAGTTTCTGGAAGATCTGCAATTGTGTACGTCTTTTTGAGTCTGACTGTATATTATAATACCCTTAAGTAATTATAGTAAAATTTAAGTTATTATATTATAAGTTTTAACTATCCCAGCATATAAATTAGGCATAGGTATAACTTTATTATCAATTATCATATTTTTGAATCTTTACGTGAGAGTAAATAGCTCCCATGGTGCTTCCGAAATTTTATGATCTCAAATATTTATGTGGTGTTGTCAAAAGTTTTTAAATGTAATTTTACCAGCATTTTACTACTGATTCTTTACCTTATGTTTCAGTGTATCTATGTAATTCTACTTTACATGTTAATAAATTCTTACAAAATACAAGTTTTTTAATTTCTTTTATCCGAACATAATTATAATGTATGTTTTACTGTAACTAAGTATTCAATGCATATATAAATTGGTACAGCCGTCGTTGTGTTTAATCTCAGGCATAATCGATCATCATTCGATCTTTTAAAACCGATAAATAGTCGGTTAATAAGTTTAGAAATCAAAAGTATTTTAGCATGGCCGCTAGAAAGGTGACTTTTTTACAAGACCACAGAAAAAGGTGTGCGAGGAGCGATCATAAACATATATCCATCAGTTATCGGTTCGGTGGCATTATGAATTATGTAGTCAACATCACATCACAGCACATCTACTAAAATTTATTTAACCCATTTTCATATTTAAGTCCAAATAATAAAGTTTAATTTACTTGAGAGAATTAGACGTTTTGTAGATGATCCGTTGAATTTACCTCGATCTTCGCAGCGGACTTTTGAAGAGGGTCGTGTCCATAGTCGTCCAACATAATATCTTATTCAGAACTTCAATGAAATGCGGGAAATAAATTAGAAGTATAATTTTATTTGCCTAATATCGCTTAAAATTAAATATCCTTACTTGCTATAACAGACCATTGCTACTCGGTAGGTGAAATGTTTTGCGCAGCCGCCACTAATGTGTCGTGGATGTCTTTTGCGTACGAGATCTGAAGGCGAACTGTGTTCAGGTATTGAGGGTAGCTCAAAGTCGTCTCCTGAAAAGAAAAAAAATATTGTGGTAGCTTTAATATGTACTAGTAATAATTATAGTGCACAAGTGATGCGAATTCATCTTAATAAAAGTAAATAATCATTTTTAAGTCAGGTTGAGTTTGTCGTCATCGTAATTTTGTACTTTACGGCCGCCATTTTGATTTTAGGGCCACGCATCGTTAGGAGAAAATAAAACCCGCCTTTGAGATACTTTGTGGGTATACTTGGGTACACATAATAAGTACCTATTTTAAAATATCGCCTACAAGGGTAAAAAGGGCACATGGGCGTGGATTTTTAATTGGTTGTTACGCAACCACTGGTTTACGTCAAACATTTTAATAATCTTGTTTATGATGACGTTAATGCGATTATGTTGAGCTGCACATTATGTACTTAATCACTGATCCTAAAGGGTCAGTCGTAAACACATTGGACACAACATTGGAATTATCGTACGAGATAGATTTTGATCTTAGGTCTGTTTCATGACTTGCTGATAAAGCTATACCTACCTACTAACAAACATATAATTAAAGGTTGTTGTGAGTTGTGATAGGTTATGGTTGAGGTATACAGGGTGTACTAAAGAATAGGTCACTCCTTCAAATTACGTGATTAGCTGCTTATAAAAGTACAAAAACTTTAACGATAGAAGCAACATCGAAATCGTTTTTAATGCTCTAAAAAACTACAAGTATTGTATAAAACATCTAAAAAATTATATTGATGTCGTTATGATGTTAAAGCGAAACGAGAGCTATGCTCGTTTTGCTTAGTTCATGCCACTACCGCGTCATTTTATACTCGGTCGGGTTTACACCGCAAACTACATAGAGCATTACTACGATAACAAGCTCTCATAGTTGGGCGACATGGTCGAAGTGAACTAACTCATCTTCGTTTTACTTTGCTTCCAGAGTAGTTTGTTCAAATGAGAAATTATAAACAAGTCAGCTGTCGTGCGTATGCAGGACCGTAACCAGAAAATTGTATAAGAACTGCGTCAAAAACATAATAAAGGTTGTCTGGAAGAGATCGCTTCCAGCGACAACACCGCCTAAATTTTACCATTCATGTATTTTTTCTCTTATGGTATCTTATCTTTGTTATATGTGCAATTAAAAGAATCTATCTGTTTAGGATACTTACACACCATGAGTGTGCTGCAATCGCACGACTGACGTCGTTTTGTTCGGAAGAGCCCTTGCGAGTCCTCCAGAGCTATGCAAGGAAGCTGTGTGGGGCGATGAGACGTGGCGGAGCAGAAAAACTCTTCTATAACAGCCTTGCTTTACAGAACCGAGCACTACGGAGAATATCAGAATAAAGACCTTAGCCCATCGAGCAGATACTCTGTAGAGCAGCAATACGAACCATATTTATCCGAAACGACAAGTCCTGTCAACTCTCGCCCATACAAAAACAGCGCAGATACAAATTGAAAAATGGCGGAAAATGTTGTCTAACAAATCATATGACATTTGTACTCAAAAGGTCATGTGTACGTCCACCGCAATAGCCACTAGCGGTGACCGTGACGCGACCGAGTGTAGTATGGTTTCGAGCAGCGAAGCCTCGGGCTCTGACTGTGCTTTTTTTGTATTTTTTCGAACGTGTTGTAGTTATGTCCTACTACCTCGTAGGGCTTGTCAACTAATGCTCAGCGTTGTTCCCCTCTCCGAGTCCGTTCCCCGAGTCAAGTCAAGTCTGAAGGCCTTCTACGACGAAAACGTTTCGTTCGTTCGGACGATAAACCGAATAATTTAAAATTACCATCTTCTTGTGTTCACGTAAGTAATTCGTTATTTTGATTTTATAGGTTTATACGTTTGACAATTTGATTAAGTAAATAAAAATAAATATTACATGTTCACCCTGAAATTCTTAACAAAGTATATAATTTACGACATTTCGTCAAAGAGTATTTGTTGTTTGTAATTATTTTCTTTGTCGATTAACGTATGTTTCATAGGTGTACAACAAAATAACGTTAATTAAGGCTACTTGATACGAAAAAGTTCGAATAGGTGTACATCAAAAGTTATTTAAAGTTACTTACAACTTAAGGTATGCCAATTAGGTTCGATGCCTGTTATTTAGATAATTGATAATTAACTAAATCAGATAGTAATTTGTACTACGTAAACAGCCATTCTAATTTTACAGCTTCAACTGTTATTATGTTGATTGACAATTGTCCAATTTATCGTAGACACAAGTCGAAATTATCAATCCAGTTGTTTATAAACGCAGTGAAGATGACGATGACCTGCCTGTTTGTTGTAGCAAAACATATTTTCTACATTAAAATAGTTTCTGTACATGCTTTATTGTTTAGTGCTACACTGACACTAGAAATCATTTGCCGTATGGGTACAGACAGCAAAAAACAACGAAGTAATTAATAATTTTGCGCGGCACAAGTCAAATGAATGAGTTCCGAGTAAAAGTGTGTAAATAGGCAATATATCGAAAACAGCATACAGTTAAAAGTATTAAAACAAAAGTATTGATATCGATCAGTTACTTTTATTATAAAAGGTCATATTTTATTAATGTACCTACTTCCTTTTAGAGGAAAGCATAGGGTTACTAAACTTATTAATTTACGTTTTGTTAAAAGCATTAATAAAAATAGTAAGTTCTTTCCACAAGCTCCAAACTAAGCAAAGATTTTACTATGTCGATGAAATAACAGATAAATACTAATCCTCGTGCACATTACGCACGCCTCTTAAGGGATTCGAACCCACAACCGCCTGGCTTTGTAGTCCAGAGTGCAAACCACTACCAGAAGGTTGTCGGATGTCATGTCAAGGTCACTCAATGCCTTGAAAATATCAAAACAAAAGTAACCAAAGAAGAAATAATACTACGATGACCCAGTCTGTCGCATGTGCAGATCCTACAATGTTTTTAGTAAGGACCTGGACAGTTTAGATAAAGCTCTCTATTCATACACATTCACACTATAAGTTTTGCGTAACTTAAAAAAATTACATGTTATAACTAAAATATTATGTTTATTGCTTTTCAAAATACTCTCCTTTACATTTCAAACATTTTTTCATGCGATCGAACCATTTTTTAAAACAGGAGGACCACAGATCTGAAGGCATGTTTTTTACGTGCTGATTGAACGCTATCACTGCCTCTTCGGAGTTGATAAAAGTAAAACCTCTAATCAAATCTTTGATTTTGGGGAAAATACAGAAATCACAGGGTGCTAGGTCGGGGTTATGCGCAGGATGGGTGATGAGTTGTACTTTTTCGGAAGCTAAAAATGACTTTGTTTTGTTGGCCGTGTGTGAAGAAGCGTTGTCATGATGTAGGAGAACGCGGCTTTTAAGTCGTCTTTCGCGAACTTTTTCTAACACCCTGGGTAAACAAATGGTAGAATACCACTCGGCATTAACACTCTTTTGATCTTCAAGTGGAATTGTACAGATGGGACCCGTAGCTGAGAAAAAAACGCGACCATTTTTTTACCAACGTTTCTCGCCTGCTTCACTTTTGTTGGCCTGTTCTCATTTTCAAACACCCATTCACAAGATTGCTGTTTTTTTCGGGTTCAAAACAATAAATCCACGTTTCGTCGCCTGTGACAATGTCATAAACAGCATTAGAATGTCCGTGGTCGTACTTCAGTAGCATCTATGAGCACCATTCCACGTGAACCCGCTTCTGCTCCGCTGTCAGTTCATGAGGGATCCAATGGCTCATACCAATCCCCAATATCCTCGAATTGTCTCATAGGTAATCCGCGGGTTTTCTTCAATTAGCCGCTTAACAGTAGCCACATTATTTTCGTTGACGGCAGTTGAAGGCCGCCCTACACGAAATTCGTCATGTAAAGAAACTCGACCTCTCTCAAATTCAGCAAACCATCGCCTCACGGTGCTCAAACAAGGTGCTTCTCTCCCAAAAGCATTTTGAAGACGAGCGGCACAGTCTTGCGGAGAGAGAGAACTTTTAAAATCATAAAAAATCATCTCTCTAAAATCTTTTCGACTTAATTTCATTTTCGTTGCGTACGTAGAACTTTGATGTACGATAAAAAACAATTGACAAATCATTTCCCGTCAATTGTTTTTTTTTATTACTAAGGTTACAACGTTTAAAAAAATATAACATTCGAAATTCATAGATAAGCTAGAAGTGCAAAACTTTTAGTGTGCCCCAAGTACATGCGAGCTTGAACTGAAAAGGTGAAATATTATTTTTTTACTTTAATTATTGTTTTTTCTTCTGGAGCACAAACTTAGCACTGTGTATTGTTGTTACTTATTATAATATCTTCTGTATGCTTTTTATTTTATTATCTGTAGACGTGCCTCATTATAAGTAGAATAAAAAAACATGGAAACAATCAGTCAGTTGTAATTTTAAGTTACGGTAAGTTACCTGCGTCGTGGGGCCTAGATCTAGCCGCGAGGGTACCACGGTGAGAGGCAGGTAGTGAGCGGCGGACTGGGCCTGTTGGATGCACGTGATCGCTGTGCGCTGAAAAGTAGTCATTCAAACAAGTTTATTGCATTTTGTTAATACAAATATCTTAAATTAATACTACTTTTATCAACATAAATCTGTAATCAACAGAATTAATATTATTCTAAAGTTTGGCTTGGTAAATGATGATGATGATGATTAAGTAATGGTAATAGGTAGTGGAATAATCAAGATTAAATTAATACTACTTTTTAATCTAACATTATATAATAACATGATCAACTTCAGATTGTGCACTAGGGGTGTTAGGAATATCAAATGTCAACGTTGACAGCCGATAAACAGTCACGTAGAGAGGCATCAGATACGGAGTAATAATAATTGCGATATGGACAGTTGCCAGGTCAATAAGTTAATTGTTGCACTTATACTGTTTACTTGTATGGACTAAACAAATATACTTACAACATTGTTGCAACAGCATTTATTTTCAAGTGCATTTGAAAAACACACTGTTAGATAATTATGATAGGTAATGATGATATTTTTAGTGGGTATAATTTGTACATAACTAGCTGTGCCTGCTCCTAAGCAGGCTGCTTCACCCTAGTGAAGAAAGCCCTCTTTAAAAAGTGGCAAGCGTCCAGATCTGAAGACCACGACGCGTACAAGAATGCAAAACGCGTTGCTAAGGGAGCTGTAGCCAGAGCCAGGCGAGACCACTTTCATACGCTCTATCATCTCTATCTATATCAAGTTGGAATCGTCTGAGGGGCAGAAGCTAATTTATAAGTTGGCGCGCTCCAGGGTTAAAGCGGCACAGGATATTTCTCAGTGTCGCTGTGTTAAAGACCCTGGGGGCAACCTGTTATGCGAGGACCTCGCGGTGAAGGAGAGATGGATAGATAGATAGATAGATAGATACTCTCTATTGCACACCAAACAAGTAAATTACACATGATTTTCACAGAAAAATGTACAATTTAGGCGGTCTTATCGCTACTAGCGATCTCTTCCAGACAACCTTCAGGTAGAGGACAACCAATAAAGACAGGGGAAGGTGGTGCAGAGTTCTTATAATTCCTAAATTTAAATTTATTTATAATTTAGAGATGGCGCTCTTGTTTCCATGAGCTGCTGAATAAGCAGCACAAAGAGGTGCAGCCACCGGACCTCCCTCCGAATCAGGGACTAGTACCACCGGTAACGCCTGAAGAGGTCCAGTTCGCTCTTCGCCGCATGAAGAATCGTAAAGCTGTCGGAGCCGATGGAGTCCCAATCGAAGCCTGGAAGGCGATGGGCCCTCTTGGTGTGGACATCTTAACCTATCTTTACAACCGCATACTCTTAAGTGGGCTAATCCCGAATCAATGGAGAATGAGTATTATTACTCAAAGGCAAGGGATCGGTGCAAGAGTGCGGCAACTATTTGTTGTGGACGAATGTGAACGATTGTGGACTCCCGGATCCTACAGGAGTGTGATGTCTCAGAGTGTCAATATGGGTTTCGTCCTGGCAACGGGACTATGGACCCTGTTTTCGCCCTAAGGACCGTCATGGAGAGATACTGGACGAAGAACACGCCTCTGCACTTTCTCTTTCTTGACCTGCAAAAGGACTTCGACTGTGTCCCTCGAGTGGTGATCTGGTGGGCACTGAGATCCTAATGGGTCCCCAAGGCATATATTAGGAGGAGGACATTATTCGGGACATGTACCGCAGCTCCGATTCTATGGTTCGGACTGCTGTTGGCAACACCAAACCGTTCCCCGTCACCGTCGGAGTACACCAGGGTTCCGTCCTCAGTCCGTTTCTGTTCAGTGTGATATTAGACGTTGTGTCAGACAGCATCAGAGACTCACATGAGCAGCCACCACACACAGCCACTTGGCTGCTTATGTATGCTGCCGATATCGCATTGGTGGACGCGGACAGGGGCAGGCTGGTGAGACGGGTGCACGAGTGGAAGCAGTCGCTTGAGAGCGGAGGTCTGAAACTCAATGTGGCGAAGACAGAGTACCTGGCCTGTAACTCTACAGATCCAACGCCCGGCGGAAGGTCGAGCGCACGGACCAGTTTAAATACCTTGTACTTCACGCGTCGGGAGACATCGATTGCGACGTCAAAGCACGCATTGCTGCTGCGTGGGCCAAATGGCGAGAGGTGACTGGTGTCATTTGTGACCCCAGAATGCCGGTTAAGCTTAAAGGACAGATCTATAAGTCCATCATTAGGCCTGTCCTTTTATATGGCAGCGAAGCGTTGCCGCTACTTGAGCGACACAAGCAGGAGCTGCGTGTCACGGAGATGAATATGCTGCGGTGAATGTGCGGAGTCACGCGAAAGGACCGCGTGAGGAACTCGCACATTCGCGGTAGCCTTCGTGTCCGTGATATTGCAGACAAACTGCAGGAGAGTCGCCTACGCTGGTACGGCCATGTTTTGCGGAAACCGGCAAGCTACGTAGGAAACAAATGTCTGGCAATGCCGCCACCGCCAGGTCCTGGCAAAAGGAATAGACCCATTAAATGCTGGCTCGACGCTGTGAGGGCTGACATGCGTGTCGATGATCTCACAACTAAAGATGCTCAAGACCACGCGAAGTGGAGGAGTAAATCAAGGAAAGCGGACCCTGGGCTCCAAAGCAACGGCTATGGACGCAACCGGGATTGAACGTATAGATGAAGAAGAACTAGCTGTGCCTGCGGCATTGCCCGCGTGGAATACGGCATTACACCCCCTCTCCCTCCCTTAGGAGGTGGTTTAAAAATAGTAGCCTATGTCGTAAGGGTTAAACCTTTTTATCATACTAAATTGCATCAAAATCGGTAAAGTTTTCGCGATAAAAAGTGGTCTATATCCTTCTCTAAGGTCCCATCAAAATTCGTTCAGCGGCCTAGGCAAACGTAATAGACAGACAGATGGACTTGCTTTCACATTTCTAATTTTAAATATAATATGGATTTGAGTAATACTTGCTTGCTCTAAGTGACCAATTGGTACCCAAGAGATGGCAGCAGAAAAAGAGGGTGACTGCCTGTCATTAATGTTGTTTAATTAAATGGGGCTACACTTCGAAAAGTCATTCTACTAATTACTAACTAAGCCAATGATTAAATAAGGCTTAATGGCTATTATGCCTTTGGAATAGTCAAATTTTAATGCATACTGAAGATGTATCTGTATTTATCGCCAATTACATAGTAGGTTTCAGGACTTCAGCTGGTTGCTCATTTGCCAAGCCTCTTCTCACTAAGTGTTTTACTGAAGACACTACATTGTATTGGATTGTGTCTATTTGCACAGTTCATAACATTGTAAGTCATACAATGCATGTAATACTCTATTGTAATAAATTAGATCAAATTAAACAAGCCTTTAAACCAATATCAAAGAGGATGAAGAGAGGTTTTAAATCCATTGTAAAACCTGCACATCTACATTTTTTTTATTGGTAGCAAGACTACAGATTTTTTATGAGTTGTAACTAATCTAGCATCTGTAATTAAGACACAATTGTAATTCCATTGTTATGCAGTCCCATGAGACCAATTGGATGTTGACGAGATAAAGACCTAAGCTTTGCCCAAAATTAGGGAATCACTATAATAATATTTTTAATCCAACAATACTTAATTTGTTATGTTACTTACCAAATGTAATTCCATTTGATCACAGATAGAGAAGAATTCTTCTAAATTTTTGTCAAACCTTGGCACTGGGTTGTCCATTCCTTTTCTATAAAAAGAGGAAATATAGAGTAATCTTATAGAAATAAGGAGATCTCATATAATATGACTCCATTAAGCGTATGGGGGTCACCAGTAACCCTGAAAAGTGTTAGTTTCTAGTTTCATAGCAGTTAAAGGCTTAATTATATTGTAAACTGTATGGTACAAGTGTTGGTATGCTTAAAAAAAAAGTTGGGTTTCTGTTGAAGGATCAAAAGAAATCAATTATGTTTTACTAGCACATTTACAGAGAGTAGAGACTTGTAACAATTCAGACTTTATTTATAGTAGGCAAATGTATTCTGAACACTTACTGTGAACTTGAATCAGTGTTATGATTTTGATGCAAGATTTGAGCTGCAGATTTTAAAGTCATCTGAAAAAGATTACATTAATTAAGGTTGATCAGAGCTGAAATAGTAAGGTAAGAGTTAGCTTTAAAACTACTTCAAGCTTAGTAAGATAGACAAAAAAATTCTAAAAATTTAGACAATGTTTTATTTCTTGAGAAAATCAGCTTTGGTAGGTTAGACAGAAACTTGCAAAACTTACTGGTATAGACTCTCTTAGTGATCCCATGAGTGTCTTAACTTTGGATATATTGTCCATCTTATCCTGCTGGGTCTGTTGAGGCATGGCAGGCTGCATTTGCTGGGGGGACTGCTGCTGCATAATTGGACCAGGCACTTGCATTTGCATGCCCACATTCGGTGCAGCTCCCACAGGATTCATGGGCACGTGCATGTTCATTTGGTTGTGATTCATAGTTAAATATTTTGAAATTGTAAATTACTTGTAGGGCCTAGAAAATTACAGCCAAAAAACTGAGTTATAAAGAAAAATAAACAACAACAAAACAACCTTACTTTTCAGACTTGTCAGATCAGAAGCACAGATTAATTTGGATTAGTTTAGTGATCAGAAGTGACAGTATCATCTGTCACTGTCACTGACTGTCAGTCTTAGTCCTGGATTTGTGTACATGTCTATATGTCTACATGGCATGAGACTAAAAAACACAATCCATCTCTGTATGGCCCCATGGTTGAGAGGTGAGAGTGCTTTTGGCATTAAGTCCGGCATTTATACAACTTTTTTTTTAAATGTCTGTGCAATAAAGTTTAAATAAATAAATCCATTGAGCTAGCGCTTCTTGCTAAAGCTGGTGACAGACGGCGACGGACGCGTCTTGACATTGTGAGGTCGAACGCTGTCATTGGTCGATACTTTCGTCAACTTCGCCAGCCCGTCGGCAAGACTCCGCCCCGTCCTGTTCCGAAACTGGTGTCTGGGAGCCGTGTGTCACCGGTTTAAGCGGAGGATGGACTCCTCTTGACATTGAACGACTTCACCCCAGACTGAAGAAGGGGGCGGCTTCTGGTATGTAAACCATTCCGAAATTGGCCATAATCGTAGTGTTTTCAAATTTGGTCCGAGCTCCGAGCATAAATTCACCTACACCACTCGAGTTGCTTGCCAAGTTGCTAATCATATTTATTTATATTATATTTATTCATTTTCATCATGATTAATGTCACTTGTGTCACAGACTTGTGGTGTAGTGATTAAACAATCAATGAATCAAAGTAGATTGTGTTTTGACAACCAAAAAAAAAATGTGTTTTTACATTGACAGCGCGGTATTTACGTTTTTTTGTTAGCTCTTCAAAACTTCAGAATTTTCAGAATCAGAAAGTTTCTGGTTTCTTTTCTACTATCTGCTGTCTGACGAACAAACTTCGGACATTTCTTCATTTTAAGTACATAGTGATAATTAAAAAATACTGTTTAACTATGTCCAATAAAATATACAGTGCCACCGAATTGTGGCAAGTAGGTATATTGTACATTCTAATCGAAATCGACCTTAAACTGAGAGGATACCATTTTGGTACCTAACTGTATTAATGTATTTTATTTGTAAAATGTATGTCTGTCTTGTTCCAATTAAATGATATTCTATTTCTTTAATCGTTTTAGGTCTGTATTTCTATCAGGTTTAAATGTTTTTTTTAGCGGGAAACTGGTTTTCCATCTATTCCCACATTTAGCCAGAGCTTAGATGGTTGCTTGGGTAACAATGGAATCCAGTTGAGTTCTTTGACTGAAGTGCTAGGGCTTCCAGGATCTGGCAAAACGCAGTTATGGTTTGTATAAAGTAACACAATTTGTTACTTTCCTTTTGTAACTTGTGTGATATGATGTTAAATAAAACACAAATATCCTAGTGCAATCTGATAGTAAAGTAGAAAACTTAGCCTATTTATCTAGGTTAAGCAAAACAAGAAGTGTGATCAGTAAAAAAAAAAAAAGTGTTATCGGGTACCTGCCTTGTCCATCTCTAACCTGGAGCCTATCCATGATCATTTGTATTACTTCAACCTATTTTTATGTTTTATTATAATTGTGTTCATAGTTAGACTCCTGTCCCTTTGCTTGTAAAGATAACCTTGCATGTCTGTTCTATATCTTCATAATTAGCTTATTAATTTCTTATGCTTATCAGATGGAATGCCATGCATGTCTCCAGATAACATTATTTTTAGTGTTTGTGTTTTAGTATGCAACTTTGTGCATCTGTCCAGATTCCAAAAGTTCTAGGAGGGCTTAATGCTGAAGCCCTTTTTGTTGACACTAATACAAATTTTACAGCAGAAAGATTTCAAGGTGTTGTATCCAAAAATAAATCATAACTTTTACCTTCTATACCTTTTTTTTTGCATTATGTAAACTGAAATTTTTACTATGTAGCAAGATAACATGTTCTTTTAATGAACATAAATTAAATTTTAAAATCTATGTCATCAATTTCATCATCATTTCAGCCATAGGATGTCCACTGCTGAATATAGGCCTCCCCCAGTGACTTCCAGTTTAGCAGGTTGGAAGCGGCAAGCATATTTGTAATGTGTACTAAATTATTTTCAGAAATAGTTTGTGCAAGCCTATTAAAATGCCAAAGTTTGCTAGAAACAACAGAAATAAATGACAATGCATTGCAGAGACTTCATTACATCTATGCATTTGGACTCGAAAAGTTTTGTGCTACTATATACAGGATACCTAGCATTGTGGAAGAACATCCAAATGTAAGACAAATAATGTAAAAAGAAATAAGACTAGCTTAATTTGATTGAAAATCTAACATCCTGCTGACCAGTTATTAATGAAATAAATAAATAGTTCCAACAATTACACCAATTTCTAGCCCCTAACTAAGAAAAGCTTGTACTATGGCTGGCGACTAGATAACACATGAAACTTAAATACATTTATAAACTTCCATGGATCAGGTACAAATGCTCATACTTTTGGCACAAACAATTGCTCTTTGTGGGATTCGAACCCAGAACTGCAAATGCTTTGTAGTCTACAGTGCAAACCATTGGACCAGATGGTTAACAATCAGTCAATGGTTGTCAATATTGCTTCACTATTACACCTTTCTATTGTAGGTCTTAATATGACGTATCAGGTCGATCTGTCTTTGTTTCAGATAAAGCTTATTGTAATAGACTCAATCACATTTCCATTCAAAGAGGGCATCTCAACAAGCCAACGAACTGGCTTGTTGTTTAGACAAATGGCAGAATTGCAGAGATTGGCAGTAGAAAAACAAATTGCAGTAAGTAGTTTCCTTAATGCAATGATAAACTACCTGTACTAAATACTTTTATGTTATACTAGTAATAAATGAGACAAAACAGGCGGAACCACTTTTCGAATACGAGTTTTATTATTCTATATTATATTACACATAATTATGCTTTTGAAATCAATAATTGCCTAAAGGCTTTGACACACCAGCAGCGATGTCATACTATACAAGCGCGGGACATAGCACACGCGGCAGACAGTTTTGATCGCTTGCAAGCAAGCCAGCTCCAGGCTTAATAACTGTATCATAATCAGCCTACGTCAGTCCACTGCTGGACATAGGCCTCCCTCAATGCACGCCACAGCTCGAGCCTCCGCTATTCTTTTCCATCCACTGTCAGCAGCTTTGCTTATATCATCGCTCTAACTTGTCGGAGGACAGACTACGCCTGTGCTTACAGTTGCTCAGTGAGCTATGGAGAGAGCTAAGATCGGTTCTCGGAAACAGAAATTAGTTCATTCGACAGAGAAATAAAGAAATCGACATATCTCATAGAACAAATATACATGCAAAATGAATTGACGCTGGGCTGGCCACATTAGCCAATGTTGAATCGTAAAACGATAAGCCGTGTTCTTGAGTGGAGTGATTTATTCTATTATATATTCTGTGTCAAAGGCTCAATTCCCGTGATTTAACTTAAGACACAACTAGTGTCGATCCGCTCAGTAACATTCAGTAACAATACTATCTAAAACGGTTTTCTCATAAACCCAAAAAAAACAATTATAGGTCCTAATGCGACACAAAATAAAAGAATCCAAAATGAGTTTTTTTTTCCTATTTTAATAAGTTTAGTAAAATTTTTGTAGTAAATGTTTTTCTAGAGTAAGTAAAAGTTTTGATAATTTTACATCGAATTAAAAGTTTACTAGAATACCGTATAGATAAGTAGATGTTACTGGGACTGGATCGACTGACACTGAATTGAGACTTCTCTTCAATTACAGGAATTGGGCTTCTGTATTATCCCTAATTATTAGTGCTTATGACATGGTAGTGAGGTTACATTAATATTGTCCTCAGGTAGTAGTTACTAATGAGATGAGCACCAGGGTTGGTCTGTCCACGGGTTCCGTGGTGGGCTCGCTGGGTGACGCGTGGGCGCACCGCTGCAACACCCGGCTCCTGCTGTCCAATGAAGAAGGCGAGAGGCGCGCTCTGTGCTTGAAGAGCAATTGTGGACCCAATACTGTTGGCCAGTTCAAGGTAATTGCTTCTTCCTTAAAACTACCTACTTAATCAGCTGCTAGTGAGAGCAGTATTTGTTCAAAGTGACGCATCGCTTGGTCTCAACTCTCCTCAACCAACTTTGATACAGTGAAATACATATTCACTCAGACTCTCCTTATGATATGATGTAGGAAGATAAAAGTTTATAGAAAGAAGATTTTTTTGCTTCCTTAGGATAATGATGTTTTCCATACGATAATAAATATTGGACAACATCACATACATTGCTTTGATCCTGTGGTAAGTAGCCAAAGCACTTGTGTTACAGGAATCAGAAACAACGACGGAACCACAACACCCAGACCCGAGACAATATAGAAAAAGTTATTTTTCTACACTGACCCGACCGGGATTCGAACCCGGAACCTCAGAGATAGCGACACCAAGTCCGGTATGCTCGGCTACGGTGGTCGTCAGTCCGCTCACCTCTCTGCATCATGATGCTTCCATATTAAAAGTGGCAGGTAGGTATACCTACCTACCTACCTACTACTTCACTCCATAATTAGCCAGATGACCATCAACACCAATATATCTGGATCGCATGTTCTTAATTTTTAGTAAGTATTAGGTATTAATGGTGCAAGAATAATATTAAGACTTTTTACAATTAACTTAATAAATAAATAAATATAATAAATAATTTAAATTTTAAATTTTTTCAAAATCAATTATCAACTTGCCTCATTCAATAACTGCTGCCAATTCAACTTAAAACTTAAAATTTGTATTTAAAATAAATTTAACACTCATTATGCTAATCACTGCACTATTTGTATACCTATTTATCTAGTACAGTTACACCTCGTAAACATAATCAACGTTGTGAAACTCTGTTATTGGCTAAGTGTTGTTTGTAAGATTTTCATTTAAGCATGATTGTTAAAATAAAGCTGTTGAGTTTCCTTAAAAATACCTATACAGCAGATGGCCGCAACGCAAACAGCGAGACCGGGCCTGCACTACTGGACCACGACTGGTCGTAGCCGTGTCTCTTCGGCTACCATACTCACCATAATTTATAGCCATAGTTTGGTGAGTACGCTAGGAGCTTCTACGCGTAGCGTACTCACCTCTATGTGCGCAAATCGAATAAGCTGTGATCGTTTAGTGTGGAAGTCCCTTGGTGATGTAACATTCCCCCCTTTACCCCAAAATAATAGACTCTTAATATAAATAATTATTTGCTTAACTAACCTATTTGGTTCTTTCTTTAGAAACCTAAATTGGCAGTGTGATCGTCTAGTTCAAATGGCAGGACCGTGCGTTGTGATTATAGTAGTGAACCAAATTCTTTTAGAGGTACGTGGATGTTTTAATTAAGTTTCTCTAGAGTTTCCTGGGTGTATGCGCATTCAAGGAAGAGGAAAGTGAAGCCCCGAAGGGCCCTGAAGAGCCCCACACCAAACGCTCATATTCAGGAGTGGTGACCATATGATAAACGTTATCCCAAAAGCAATCTGTCACCTCCATGAGAATAGGACCTACCTGAAAAACGCATTTAACGTAAATTATGCGCAAATAAAGGGAATAACTGAGCCTAAAGATATTTAATATAAAATACTAACTACTTAAACTTAAAATCTACCTGACTTCATGTAAAGTCAACCAAAGGTACGGGGTCCCTAAGATAATTACTTATCTGAAAATGTTAAATCCAAAATGATACAAAGTTGATCCAACAACACCCATGACAACTCTTATAGATCTATCCTGAAGACTTCGACCTATGTGATGTCATCGGTATTACCACAACAACCCGCATCACCCGGAATCAACACTTTCAGTTATACTTTGATAATATACTAATGACCCTTTTATAATACAAGTCGATCCAAAGATACCCATGACTTCTTTATAGGGTGTTTGAGATGTGACCTAAAAGCCATCGATATCCCTACATCAACACTCATTGCATGGATTTAAAACGTTCAGAAATACTTGACCCTTGGTAGTCTTCTCACGATAGTCGGAAGTAAGAGACAAAAATTATTTTAAAATATTTAAAATTTAAAGTACAAAATTTATATTAAATTCTTTTCTCAGTTCTGTGGATATAGGAATATGGTATAAAGGATTTAATAAGGATGGAAGCCTAAAAATAGCCCATTCGCTAACTACCTACTTACTAATTACACCAAAAACCTAAATGAATGGAGCTACCTTTAGAGTGAGGGATAAGACAGAGATTAGGATAGGATTAAGGGTTTCCCTACCTAACAGTACCTCCAGCTAAACTACATATTTACGAACCTAGAAATCTTAAAAAAAAACGATTTCAAAAATAAAACGTCACAAAATAATAAGCGCTAAAAAAGTAATCAAAAACCGTACAGGTACCGGTAACCCGTAATCAAAACCGTCAAATAAAACAAATCAATGAATTTCAGTACGTAAAATACACTCAAGTGAGTACAATAAATAAATGTTAAAAAAGGTAAAACAAAAGTAAAATTAACATGCATTCTATCAACAGAAAATGGAAATGAGTTCTTTTAAACAAATACTATACTTGTAACCTAAAATGTACAAAATCTAATACAAACATACATAGAAAATGTTAAAACAACCAATTTATAGGATAAATCTCAATTAAATAATTAACTTACTAAACTGAGTTATATGTGGTTAAAGTTTAATATATTTATTACATTGATTGTTTAAAAGGTTTTCAAATATACCCCTTTCCATTTTCTAATGGTAAGTAAATAATAAAACTGTTAAAATCCTGTTGAAAGAAATGGTGTAAATAACAAAATCCATGAAAATTATGGTAATTCATATTCAAAAGTATTATTAAATACAATTTTTACAACTTTGACATCAGGTATTAATTAAATAACTTCTCAACAGGTATTCTAACGAATCAAACGAACTCATACGCTCTCTGCCGTCGTACACTCGCGTCACCCACCCATCAGGGTATAATCGAATTCGAAACTCACGGTCAACTGTCTCGAGACCAAGCTGCTAAACCTATTTAACCATCATCTATCCCCCGCGTCCCATGTTTTAAAAGCTGACACCCGAACTCTCCTAATTTCCAGGGGTGCTCAACCTACTATAATCTACGAGTCTGACTTTAACATAACATGACATATTTTCAAACACTTATTAATTTTTCTAGATTCCTAATAATTCTCCTACCAATAACCAAAACAAGCATGAGTGACTGAAAGTTTAATTTTCTCTCTTTTCCCTCCATTTTATTTATTCTGTAAATGTTCTTTAATAACGTTAATTGATGTAAAGATATCCAACTTATTATAAATAACTAAATGCTCTCATATTCAAGGCCTACTTCACTAAATACAATATGAAAATTAAATATTAATAAATTATTGTAAAGTTTTAAACATTCAAAGGTTGACCACATCTGACTTTGAGTGTTCTTGCTCGATTGTATGGTGTGCACGTGTGTTTGCCTTCAGAATTAGTAGTATAGCTATCTAGTATTCTTTTGTTTTATCAAAGTCAGGGTTCGCTGTAGGCAATTAACAGAGAAAGTATGGTCATTAGAAAATTCGTCATATAATTGTTATTTTCTAATAAGATGTATATTTTTTAAATAATAATTTATCTTTATACTTGATTTGCAAGGGTAGGGTTGGTACAATCGCCCCAAAATTTATACGTAGACGTACGCACGTAAGTAACTACAGTATAAATTTTCAAAATCCAAGCAACCAGACCCTTCAAATCAATAAAACTCTTTTTTTTTCCTGTATCTACAGTACCACTTTCCGCTCCGTCTATGAAATCAAGCACCCATATATTTACCTAGTACGCGTGAGCTTTGACGTCACGCTGGCCGCCGCTTATGACTTGCGAGATCGCTCGGTCGCTAACTAGGGATATACTTGTCTATCACCCGTTCCGCATTTATATTTTGTGTTTCTTTATTTTTAGTTTTTATTCAATTAATTCTAAATTTTCTTAAGTAATGATATTTCATTTCAACTATCCCCCAATGATTGATTGGTTGATTCATAAGTTAATTAATTATTATCCGCTATAATTTTCGGTTAAAATATTTATATTTGCCAAAAACCACATATGCACAAATACACCCTAAGCTAATAACGTGGTAAGAACCGTGGAACCGTGGATCTGAATTGGTCAAGACGACCCCCACAGCCTAACCCTAAGTGTGACATAAGTCTTGCTATAAATCACCTAGCAACATTTAACACAAACCTAAACTATCAGTCTATACTATAAATATAGAACCTCAATAATATTGTCAATTGCAATGCAATCAAACGTAATTTTATTTAAATTAAAGATAGTGGTAAAGTGGGAGTTGGACCCATAATTACTATGAACTATGAATCTATAATAGCCCTTATGCGTTTCTAAATTAAATAATCCTTTCAATCAGCCTCCCGGAGTCGGACCTTTGACTTATGTCTTTTTTTTTCCAACCACCGAACTCTTATCACAAAATAAGAACTACCTTATATCTAATTCATAATTAAGCAACCAGCTACTATGAGCTATAAATCTTAAAATACCCCTTAACCTTTTCTAAATTCAGTCATTTTTTAAATAACTAGTCACGGAATCGAACCTGTGACTTATGTTATCTTTAACCACCAAACTGTTATCACAAAATTATAACTACCTTATATCTAAATCATTATAAAACAAACACTCTCTATGCCAAAATCCATTTGTTTATAGCTCCGGAATCGAACCAGAGACTATGTTAACTTCCCAACCACTAAGCTATGTATAATTTTTATAATTACTCAATCACCTGTGATGACTTACAACTATCTGACCTTGTGCTTAACTCGTATCGCCTCCCTTGATCAATATATACTGGAATCGAACCAGAGACTATGTTAACCTTTCAACCACTGGGCTATATATAACTTTTATTATTACTCAGTTACATCTACTGCCTTACAAACTACCTGATCTTGTGCTAGAGTCGAACCAGCTTCATTGATCATTAAATAATACCGGAATCAAACCATGGACTATGTTATTCTCCCAACCACTGAGCTATATGTATAACTTTTATGACTACTAAATCGTTTGAAATAACTAACAACCATCTGACCTTAAGCTAGATTTAAACCAGTTATTTATTAAATATATTTCCGGGATTGAACCAGAAACTATGTCATTGTTCCAGAAATTGAGTAATATATAACTTTTCTAATTAATTATTCGCCCCCATAAATCTCAACTATTTAACCATGTCCTGGAATCAAACCAGGGATTTAGTATGTCTTCCAACCACTGAGCTATGAGCATTATTTCGTGATAGCGAAATCTATATAACTCTGTCCGGAATCGAACCAGAACCTGTCATTCCCTCAGCTACTAAGCTATATATCTTCTATATTTAATTAATTAAACGCCCCCATAAAAAAGACAACTATTTAAGCATGGAATGGATTCGAACCAGGGACCAAATTCACTTTCAACCGATGAGCCATCTGTACAAAATCAAATATAAACGTCATTTTAATATTCAGTCGCCCCATGAAACCATGAAACACAGCTAATCTGCTGTTACCTATCTGCCCACGTAATCGAATTTGAGGCCATATTCGTACTCCAACCACTAAGTCATAGGATACTAAGTAGGGTTTATAATACCAATCGATTATAAATAGAACGGAATTCACGTGTGACTTCGGTTAGGTATTTTTATTTTATCTTTATGACTTATTATAATCTAATTATCGTATGGCGGACTTAATGCTTCAAAGCATTTGCTACCGATAAACCATTATACGGTCACTTATATCGTAATTAATCTTAATATTATTAAATTAGGAACTACTTACTTTCTAACTACTAAGCTATAGGGTATTTTTTTATGTACCTAAACTAACTATTGACATAAATAAAATTAATATTAGTAAGTTTACGTTAAATAGATCCGCTAGGAATGCCAATTTAGAATGACATTAAAATGAGCCCATTTTCATACAGACAAGTCTATAATTTATTAATAATTAATATTACCTACACACGTACCAATTAAAACACGTAATTACTTAATAGTCCTATTGTGATCAATCAATAATTTAACAAGCTATTATTAATAGTAAATTTAAAAAACCAATTTCTAAAAAACCTGTTACGCAATTTGCATATTTCACACTTGACAAACCCCTAAACTGTAATTTATTACTTTTCAACGCTACATTTGGACTTATGGATGCACTTGAAATTCCAACACATTTGTCGCTAATGTGACAAAAGGTCTCCCACGTTCAAGATCTACTACGAAACGATAAAGCGAGTGTTGTTTAAGTTAAAGCTATCAAATTTTGCTTATGGACCAAGATTGTTATCTTTGTTTATAAAATACGCAAAGTGTTTATATGATAGCTCGAGCTAGCAAAACAAAGAATAGAAATATGAACTTGAGCTATTAACTGATTCGACAATCTTGAACAAAGAACTAAACTGTGATCTTGTTATGTTTATTTGACTGAAATGAAATGTGATATAACTAACAGAACACCTGCATTGATATATACCAGTTATTCTCAAAGTGGGTGATAACGCCTCTTTGTGGGTGCCGAAGGCCTAGAGGGGCGGTAAGGAGCAAAATTAAAATCAAACACATCGATTTAATTATTTCGTGTTTCCGCCTTATTTGAATGTATAAAACTAATAATGTTTAACATAGGTTTCGTAGAATAGTTCAACACTTTACTAACTTATTTGTGAAAACAAAACCATATCGGAAGCAAAAGGAAGAGACCGCAATATAATGTAGAATAAATTAAATATGAATTTAGTGAAAATACCATAAATCCATCTTCGCCTTTGTGCCTTCTTTGTCTAAAACCATTTCCGTTGGGCGTTGAAAAACTATTGATATTCAAAGTAGGCGGTAGACAAAATAAGTTTGAGAACCTCTGTTGTATACAATACGCATTCTTTGGCACTGGACTATTCTAAAAATAGCTTTACCTATTAGTATTTGGTGTGTTGTTTCACCAAAGTAATTTGTGCCCTCTGTACATTTAATTTACGTAAATTACGTAATCAACCGTAGAACATATAAAACCCCTACAATTAAATAATAATTATAAATTAACAATATACCAATAGTCGCACAAAATTTAATTAATTGTAGTTCCTATGACCTACATATGAACACGTTTGTAAATTTACCTATCAAATATCGCCCCCATTACTTTCGTAACACGTACGGAACCTATTAAAATTTTATATCAAATTATGCTTTGAAAGCTAGATCGAATCTGTAACTTATATGTACTTATTGTTTTTTTCTAAATCTCAACTTTAACTATGCAGTAAAATAAACAGGACCTATGAATTAATCTATTTTCATTGATTTAAACTATTCGTTTTATGAACTGTACTCCCTTACTATGATTGTGACATTTTTACTAAACACCCCGCCCCCACTATTCCAAATTCCTCAAATACGCACACCAACAAACTCAGATATCCTTGAATCAAACATCCACGTTTTCAACCTCTTTCCATTTCACAGACAACAATTGTAGGCTGATAAGCCTACTAAAAACATGAACCAGTGTTTTTTAAGATCCTGGTCACGGCACCAATTGTAACATTCCCCCCTTTACCCCAAAATAATAGACTCTTAATATAAATAATTATTTGCTTAACTAACCTATTTGGTTCTTTCTTTAGAAACCTAAATTGGCAGTGTGATCGTCTAGTTCAAATGGCAGGACCGTGCGTTGTGATTATAGTAGTGAACCAAATTCTTTTAGAGGTACGTGGATGTTTTAATTAAGTTTCTCTAGAGTTTCCTGGGTGTATGCGCATTCAAGGAAGAGGAAAGTGAAGCCCCGAAGGGCCCTGAAGAGCCCCACACCAAACGCTCATATTCAGGAGTGGTGACCATATGATAAACGTTATCCCAAAAGCAATCTGTCACCTCCATGAGAATAGGACCTACCTGAAAAACGCATTTAACGTAAATTATGCGCAAATAAAGGGAATAACTGAGCCTAAAGATATTTAATATAAAATACTAACTACTTAAACTTAAAATCTACCTGACTTCATGTAAAGTCAACCAAAGGTACGGGGTCCCTAAGATAATTACTTATCTGAAAATGTTAAATCCAAAATGATACAAAGTTGATCCAACAACACCCATGACAACTCTTATAGATCTATCCTGAAGACTTCGACCTATGTGATGTCATCGGTATTACCACAACAACCCGCATCACCCGGAATCAACACTTTCAGTTATACTTTGATAATATACTAATGACCCTTTTATAATACAAGTCGATCCAAAGATACCCATGACTTCTTTATAGGGTGTTTGAGATGTGACCTAAAAGCCATCGATATCCCTACATCAACACTCATTGCATGGATTTAAAACGTTCAGAAATACTTGACCCTTGGTAGTCTTCTCACGATAGTCGGAAGTAAGAGACAAAAATTATTTTAAAATATTTAAAATTTAAAGTACAAAATTTATATTAAATTCTTTTCTCAGTTCTGTGGATATAGGAATATGGTATAAAGGATTTAATAAGGATGGAAGCCTAAAAATAGCCCATTCGCTAACTACCTACTTACTAATTACACCAAAAACCTAAATGAATGGAGCTACCTTTAGAGTGAGGGATAAGACAGAGATTAGGATAGGATTAAGGGTTTCCCTACCTAACAGTACCTCCAGCTAAACTACATATTTACGAACCTAGAAATCTTAAAAAAAAACGATTTCAAAAATAAAACGTCACAAAATAATAAGCGCTAAAAAAGTAATCAAAAACCGTACAGGTACCGGTAACCCGTAATCAAAACCGTCAAATAAAACAAATCAATGAATTTCAGTACGTAAAATACACTCAAGTGAGTACAATAAATAAATGTTAAAAAAGGTAAAACAAAAGTAAAATTAACATGCATTCTATCAACAGAAAATGGAAATGAGTTCTTTTAAACAAATACTATACTTGTAACCTAAAATGTACAAAATCTAATACAAACATACATAGAAAATGTTAAAACAACCAATTTATAGGATAAATCTCAATTAAATAATTAACTTACTAAACTGAGTTATATGTGGTTAAAGTTTAATATATTTATTACATTGATTGTTTAAAAGGTTTTCAAATATACCCCTTTCCATTTTCTAATGGTAAGTAAATAATAAAACTGTTAAAATCCTGTTGAAAGAAATGGTGTAAATAACAAAATCCATGAAAATTATGGTAATTCATATTCAAAAGTATTATTAAATACAATTTTTACAACTTTGACATCAGGTATTAATTAAATAACTTCTCAACAGGTATTCTAACGAATCAAACGAACTCATACGCTCTCTGCCGTCGTACACTCGCGTCACCCATCAGGGTATAATCGAATTCGAAACTCACGGTCAACTGTCTCGAGACCAAGCTGCTAAACCTATTTAACCATCATCTATCCCCCGCGTCCCATGTTTTAAAAGCTGACACCCGAACTCTCCTAATTTCCAGGGGTGCTCAACCTACTATAATCTACGAGTCTGACTTTAACATAACATGACATATTTTCAAACACTTATTAATTTTTCTAGATTCCTAATAATTCTCCTACCAATAACCAAAACAAGCATGAGTGACTGAAAGTTTAATTTTCTCTCTTTTCCCTCCATTTTATTTATTCTGTAAATGTTCTTTAATAACGTTAATTGATGTAAAGATATCCAACTTATTATAAATAACTAAATGCTCTCATATTCAAGGCCTACTTCACTAAATACAATATGAAAATTAAATATTAATAAATTATTGTAAAGTTTTAAACATTCAAAGGTTGACCACATCTGACTTTGAGTGTTCTTGCTCGATTGTATGGTGTGCACGTGTGTTTGCCTTCAGAATTAGTAGTATAGCTATCTAGTATTCTTTTGTTTTATCAAAGTCAGGGTTCGCTGTAGGCAATTAACAGAGAAAGTATGGTCATTAGAAAATTCGTCATATAATTGTTATTTTCTAATAAGATGTATATTTTTTAAATAATAATTTATCTTTATACTTGATTTGCAAGGGTAGGGTTGGTACAGTGACTTCACCGTACCACATCTAATCTCACCGCACTTTAGCCGCCGAGACACAGGACAGCAGGCAGATACAACTGGCGATTGCAAGTTTACCATCGTCATCTGATAGAAATATTTGAAAATACTCACTCTAGGCAGTTGTGGCCGCGTGAGCTTTGCTGCAATACTTAGGTCCAACTACTGGGTATATTAAGATCCAGTTATGCTAATCCTATTCTATAGCCATTATGCTTCTATGGCCTCTTTTATCAAACCGATGCTGTTAAACTCATCTTATCGGCCTTGTTTGAAAAGGCGTTCTTCTGATAAGATTGCCTAGTTGTATCATTAGCATGAAATGATTGAATATCTGGCATGCGGCCAGTATGGGGCTTTCCTCGTATTACTTTGCGCATCTTTGATTCGTTGCCAATTTTTGTGGCGTAAGCCCACGGGTTTCGGGGAATGATTATCAGTAAACATACACCTTTTCGCCCTTGGAATAGTTAGCGTTATTTACTCAATAGATAAATCTGATGGCTGTGGCCTAACCACGTCTAATTTAAATATTTATTTAAATAATCGCACTAGAAAAACATATACTGTCGACTTGTTTGGAATTTGGTTTATCACAGAAAGTCTTATCGCCCCTCCCTCGGGATCTGTGCATTTTCAACAGACTTCAAAAAAGGAGGTTCTCAATTTGTCAGAATCTTTTTTTTATGTATGTTCAGCGATCATTCGTTACTACGTTGACCGATTTTGATAATTCTTTTTTTGTTCGAAAGGTTGTACTTTTAGAATGATCCCACATAAATTTGATCAAATTCAGATGATGGGATCTATAAGAAAATCATCAAACATTGCATGAACTCCATACCACGCCAACTGATTTTTGTATCTATGTTACCCAATATCTTGACAAATGTGAACCGATTTTGATGATTCTTTTTTTATTGAATAGCTTATACTTCCAAGATACTATAATAATAAATTTGCGGAAAAAAACACCCCTAAGAGTGGAATAATAGGAAATAAAATCGGTGTTCAGCAGTTAAATTTTGTTTGCACTCTCTTTGTTAAAATCTGTTTTGATTAGGATTTATCACTAAAAATAGATGAAATAAGTAAATTTTCTTTAAAAAAAATTGACTTCAAAAAACTAAAAAGCTAAAAATAATCTTAACACGTAAGGTACCTAATCAGTTACTTTTGGAGTTGGTGCCAGCCGATGAGAGATTCAATGTTTTCGTTTGCTTTGCGGTTTTATTTTTTAATAAAATTTACTTATATATTATAGGATAGGTACCTATGGCATTTTCTTGCACAAGAGTATTCAGTCTCTCTTTGGCATAATAGGGATGACGACTAACTTTTTTTTCTTCGTCTATCAGGTAGATTATCAAAAAGTATTGGACACGTATTTTTTCTCTTTTTACTTAATCAAAATATTACAGAGCTGACTGATTCCTATTCTGCGACAGAGATACATAGATTTGAAAATGTCGCATGACGTCACGCCTTGGTACCATTTTTACCTAAAAGTATTGACAAAATAAAAAATAAGTATCCATTATTTTTTGATAATCTAACTGACGGACTAAATAGAATTTCATTTTCTTTACCCGGTCGTCATTCCTATTCATCCAAATCTGATTAGCTGTTATGTGTTTTGTGTTGAGTAAAACATAACACACTTTAAGATTGATAGTAATAATAAGTCTATGTTTTTCTAATCCTGTTCTTGATATATTGTGTCTTTAAGCTAAATTTCATCTAAATCTTTTAAACTTTTTATACGTGATTAAGTGACACACAAATATTATGTCTAAGAGTAAAATGTAGAAGAAGAACCTAGAAATCATTTTTATTTTAAATGGGAATATTATTATTAGTACGTATAGACGCGTAGGTATAGACGAAAAAGTAACGACTTTTGATAGGTAGCAAGCACACTGTATATTATACTGTGCTTTAGTTTCTACTCACACATTTACACACTTTAAACCTTACCTATGATTGTTGCAGATAACAGCAGAAGGAATAAGGGACATAGACTAAAATAAAACACTCATCGAACATACATACCTCAAGTTATATTTGTTGTAAATATGTATTTGTAAACAAAACTAGAGCACCAATAAATATCTCATTTCATAAAAATATTAAGCTTTAGTTTCTAAAATGTTTCATTAACAATTAATACATTGTAAAGGCAGTTTCAATATCGGAACTAGAACATTGCATCGCAAGGCAGACATTCAACAACTTGTAGCTCTATTATGCGTTTAAGATACTAGAGTGAGTAAAACGCGTTTGTAGTCTCCCTTCGTATCATCCTGCAAAATATGACATCGTTGTACTTCGTTACCGCCTGGGTACCGAGACCGACTAAATAGTTAAACTGCATGCATGCTAAGCTCAACAAAATACACATATAAAAATAATTTAGTTCCAGACATTATTTTGCAGGATTAGGCACAAAGTGTGACTAGCACTCTTTTGAAGTCACCGGCAAGGTCATCCTGTGAACAACACGGAA
The DNA here is from genome assembly GCA_963576865.1 of Anania hortulata. Taxonomy (NCBI): domain Eukaryota; kingdom Metazoa; phylum Arthropoda; class Insecta; order Lepidoptera; family Crambidae; genus Anania; species Anania hortulata. The sequence goes on along the minus strand of OY756408.1, from coordinate 8,413,399 downwards.
TACCGACTCAACAAAAACAAAACTAAATGAAACTGGCCCATAATTTCCGTTTCCAATTCACAAACGTGCACTGCTAAGCATGAGATTAATCATTCGTTATACTTAAAGTAGCTTAAATTAATATAAAAAATAAAATGTCTTTAAAATAGTAAAATGCAACAGTAAGTGTGATTGTACTCGTTTACAAAAATAAATAATTCACATCACAATAAATTATACGTGTTACAGAGAAGTGTTGCTTGTAAACTCGTAATACTGAGTGTATGGCCGTGTCTAGTAACACAGTGTAGAAAGTAGAAGGCCGATCGGACCTCCTAAGTCCTCCTGAAAAAATTGTAACAACTACTTGTAAAACTAGCGTACACGAACACTGGACCACTACCTTCATGCATAAACGACACGAAGCAGTTAGCTACTGTGCGAAATGAGTAAGTATGAAGCAAAATATACAGATCTTATGAAATTTACACCCGGTACGGAAAGCTGAGATATGCACATCGAAGACAAAACATTTCAATATGTAGACGACTTTGTCATCAATGTGCGGTACCTATCAGATCACTTAACAACCTCATAAATTGACAAAAATAACTTAAATTATTGGAAATAGGTGGTTAATGCAATCGTTGTCAGCCTGACCACTCGAGCCCACAATCTATTCGACAAGGGTCAATAAAGCCTTCCTGTAATCCCCTGAGGTGTCATCCTGTAATCAAAATGGACCACTATTCTAGACTATTCATATGTAAACTATTTACAAAAACAAAAGAGGAACAAGTTTTATTTGTGATGTTAGGGAGTTTCGTAAACAGATCACAAAGCACATTGTTATCATTTTAAACACATGTTTTAACACTTCATGAAGATAACGAGTTCACTATGTACAAAAATATGAAAGAAATTCCATTATGTACGAATAATAAAGAGATCTGTATAATAAATTCAGTAATTATAAAGAGTGTAGTTAGGAGAGTAAAGAAAATGATAAGGAGATGATTTGTATATCTGAAGCAACGTTATTCATGCTGATTATACAAGCCTACATAATATCCCAAAAATAAGTTGGTGATTGGAATTGTAGAAACTATGGGTCAGTTCCTTGAATATTGTACTATATTGATACGAAAATATGTATATTCTGTTACACTTTTCATGCTGTTAGTAATAAACAACATTGATAAAATTTCAATAATTATGAAATTTTTTTTTGTTATTTGTATGAAAATGGTAGCAAAATGGCGACATTTAAGTGTTAGCAACGCGTGACAATGACTAGTAATGAACGTTAGTACGACGGTGTTAATGTCACACATAAAAAACATTTAACAGGGATAAGCGTTACTTAACAAACAACTAACTAATCAAGTTATCCCGAAACAAAAACTAAAATCAATTTTAAATATTAGATAATAAAGTGTAAAATGACTTACAGCGATCCAACTGTCCAGGGTTTTGCCGTATTTGTCAAGGAAAGCCTGCTTAATGTCTCCGAGGTCGATCTCGGAGCGGCTGACGATGATTCTGATGAGGGTCTTGTCGTTGGTGCCTAGACCCTTCATAGAGTAGTAGAGGCGCTCGGCGAAGAAACCTACTTTGCTCTTGACGCATTTTACTGGAATATAGAAAGGCATTTGCTTAACACACAGAATACCTAATAGTACTACCGTCTTAACATAAATTTGACTATAGAAAAGTACCTACAGCGGGCGAAGGAAACGAATTTATTGTAATTGCAATTCCATGTAATTGCCTCTAAAAATATATTAATTGACGTTCGTTCTGCAAAATATATTTTCTTTTTGGATTTCCTAAAGAAGATGGTTTAAAGAATGCCTCAAGACCCTATTACTAAGCATATGTCTATTTCGGATGGGATAGGCTTGATCTCAAACGATATAGCTTAGGGCGTTGATAGTTAATATCATCTATGCAATTCAAAGAAAATATGGAGAGTAGCGGTTTCTTATGATAGGTATAAATAATACGGTAATTTTTCTTCATATTTTGCAGCCCCTTTGGACATACTTTTAATCTGTGCTGCTGAGCATTTAAGTTTTCATGATGTTACTGGTCGTCAGTTTTTTTTTTGTTCGTTTATGGTAAAAAGTTGAATGACTGTGCGGCCTTGCTGTAGCCTAGCGTTTCCTTTCATACACAGATTAGCTGTGACCTTGGTGCACTTAGTTTTGGACTTATACTGTTCCACATCATAGCAATTATGTACCTACTCATAAATGATGCTGTTTTATGATTGAGTGCCTAAGATGATGTAACACGAAGCTAGTTACAGCTCAGGTTACGTAAAAGAGATGGTCTCTTTAAACTTTAAAAAGTCGTTGTATGTAGAAAGAAATTCATTTACAACAACTTTATTGTCTTTCCAAGTTTTAAACAAACCATAAGTGTGCTATGTACCTGTTTATTGAATAATCTGGACCGCTTCTTCTTTGATGTTTGTAATAAGCCTAAAAATAGTTATGACTGCTTCCGAATATAGCAGCGGCTGGTATCACTATGACGTAATTTATACGAGGGAACAGGAAAAATACTAATGTGACCTCAATTTAGATGGTAACATAAATAAACATTAAAACTGCAAGTAGGTACTAACTTTTAGTATAGTACATATATATATAAAATATAAAGATTTATCTTTAATTTAAACAAACTTTACCAACGTCAAAAAAAATTATTATTAAAATAATGTTACAAGCTAAATGCTACCGTTTATATAATTGTAGAATATATTAAATTTTATGCTGACAGCCTTTTAGGGACTGATTCTGGTGCTCAAATGTATATAAATTGTACTGTAGTGAGCATCGAAATAAAAATACTACTCACATATAACAGGTATTTCATGCACTTTAATCGAGGTAGAAATGATATTTTATTTTTAAAACAGGCATGATATACTCAAGAGATATACACCACGTCTTCTCGTCCAAAATACCTTAGTGCCTTAAGACGAAAGTCTACAACCAGTGTGTGTTACCAGTGATGACATATGGAACTGAAACGTGGCCTCTCACTATGGGCCTCATAAGAAAGCTCAAGGTCGCACAGCGTGCTATGAAAAGGGCTATGCTTGGTGTTTCCTTGCGAGATCGAATCAGAAATGAAGAGATCCGTAAACGAACTAAAGTCGCTGACATAGCCCAACGGATTAGCAAACTGAAGTGCAGTGGGCGGGGCACATAGCACGTAGAACTGACGGCCGATGGGGCACAAAGGTTCTAGAATGGAGGCCGCGTACCGGCAAGCGCAGCGTAGGACGTCCACTCACAAGGTGGTCAGACGACCTGGTAAGGGTCGCAGGAAGACGCTGGATGCAGGCCGCTTCCAACCGGCCAATCTGGAAGTCAATGGGGGAGGCCTATGTTCAGCAGTGGACGTCCTATGGCTGAAATGATGATGATGATGATACTCAAGAGTAAACGTACCAATAGCCAGCATTCCCTTCTCGACGCTGCCAGAGAACTCCTTCTTGATGGACTCTTCGATGTCCTTGCCTGTTAGCGCCTCGAATTCAGCGAAGATCTGAAAATTTGCAGAAACATCTCTTAATGAACGCTACTTCTTACGTATTACGTAAACTTTTAAAAGACTTCAGCTAAGTTGCTTAAGGTTGAACATAGCTTAGTTTTTCCCGTGTAAAGTAATTATTATTTTCAGCTTAACCTAATTTTAACAGTTTGTTTCCTTTTTTCGACGGTTACCACTGTAAAGATATTATTGGAGACTGAAGCAACACCTATCACCGTCTGTGGTGGAGGCACAGAGTAAATAAATAGTGTAGAATTAGTGTGCTATTACCACAATTATAGTTTTTGATTATTATATTAGTCAGTAGGTACATACATCATATTATTTTCATGACTTGTTTCCTTTGTCGTGATAATCAAAGGTAGCCAAGGGCGTTTGTTGCAGACGAACCCTGAATAATTGATTAAATCAATTATTGTACGCTTATTGTCAACATTATGCCGTATGAGTCAAACAGTTGCTATTATTGCAAAATTATATGTGCGCATATGTGACTGTATGCGCCTTGTACTGATTTCGTAACTTAAAATATTTATTAATGTTTTTTAAGCAGGCATATTTTTCCGAATTAGTTTATTAAGTTACGCATACATTTACGAAGGATTATAAGTTTTTTTTTGTTACTTATCTGCTTTCTAATTAACAAATCAGATAAATACATGAGGTCTAACATAACATGTCACGTGACCATTGTCCAATGTAATTCTTCTGTTTTGTTTCAATAGCGACCAATAAATTAAACTTTGATATTGAGTCAAATCGCTAAGTGCGATTTACTTGGCTTTATTACTTCATATTTGTTAAGTGAATGCAATCTCATTTGAATTTCAAGTGGTTTTAAAAAAATACTTTTTGCCACTCATGAGTTTCATAGGATTGGAAACGAAGTTGCAAGAAAATTGACTCATAATTTATGCGCATTTTTAATGCACAGACAAATTAATTCACGATCTTTCAAAAGCCAGACTAGTGGCCATTATTATGGAAATTAAATAATTATCATTTATATCGACTACTTAAGTATTGGCTCGATGCACTCCAAAATCGCAACTCAAATTCAATTTGCAACTCAACCCAAGAAGTCTTCTCGATCCGTGTCGACAGAATCTCTGGCACTCTTCCATCTCATTCTAACTCACCTGTCTAAGCTGCTGGTACGAGCGTGTGATAAGGATGGAGTTAAAGACCGACTCATCGGTGCCCCATTGTCCTTCTCCTGCGGCCGCGAGCGCCTCAGCGTCAGCCTTGGCAACGCCTTCGTCTACGCCCTGGTTCTCGTCTCTGTTGGCCATGCACAGCGACACGCACAGTCTTTTGAAGTGGCCAGATGTGTCGCCTTTCAGATCTGATTCGAGACTCTTGTTGTACACTGAAAAGAAATACATCTTTTGATTGATGATGACGGATATGGATTAGTTAGGAATACCTTTTGCTAGTAAGAAACTTGGTGAGATTCTTGGAGATGAATATACAAAGTTGCCGTAGTGCTTAAAAATTTTGTCCGCTAACGTTAGGGTGCAAGTAAACATCATAGAACTGTATCAATTGATCACCTCTTGTCTTCTAACTAACCACATTGCTGGGCCCAACTTTATATGGGTATAATATTATAATAACGTAATCTTATATAGGCACAGAATATATAATAGTACATAGGTAAGGGTACCAATAGGTCTATAGATAAGTACCGGTTTATAACAGGTATTTTATACACTATAGAACGCAATAGATACATAAAAATTAACATCCAAGCGGTCTCATGGTCTCAACAATGGAATTTCTGTTCTGTTTCATTAACGTGTGCTTGATGAGTTAAACTTTTAAAATATTTACAGTTGTGCTACATACAAATTGAACTTTTTGTTCGATGGACAATTAAAATACCGGCTTGTACTGCCACAGGTCGTATGTAGGACAAAACTCTCCTACGCTTGTCACGAATACAAACAACAGTCTATGTAAATGCTTTGAACGACGGCTGCAAAGTTTACCATTCAAAAGTAATCATTCTGTCATTATTAGCTGAATCAGTACCTTATCAATTTCTATTCTGGGCCTAGACAATTTAGGTATGTTTTTTTGTAATTAGTACACAAATACAAATAAACAAATGCCGCCCGCTGTTTTACATGACTGATGACGCGGACGTAAGGCCATAATGATATTTTTTTACGTAAACGAGCAAAACTATTTTGTGATTCATAACAATATCATTAAACCATGCCATTGACAAGGCGTGGACTGACGATGAATTGATGACTAACCAATTGTGACTTCAATAGACGGTTGCTGAATTGTAAATTGTCGCAATTTAGGTGTCGTGCCAGGCGATAATATGTATTTTATTGACCTGTAGAGGACTGTAGAGCGGTTCAAACTTAGTGAACACTACTGAAAATTTCGTTTTACATTTTTGATGGGCTGCGTCGGAGCGTAGCGTGTCATTCCGGTTCTGTGGGCTGTGTGACTGCACAGATTGTGTGACACACATAAATAGACAGCAGGTACGCCTTGCAAACATGACTAATTACGCAGATACACATACACGTAGTAAACAAATATAGCACAAGACAGCAATTCGAAATTTCACGGATCGAAAGTGTCAAGTGTATCTAGATTGATACGCCGGGACACGGGATAGAGCTCGCAGAGCGAATATCAAATTTCAAAGGGAAGCCAAAGGCCGCTGTATGCTACACGTTTCGCTTTTTTCCAAAATCGATTTCAATTTTAACTAAGTACCTACCTAAGTGCTCCTTATTACCCTTAAAGTACATATACCCTTTCATCGTAGGGGGAAAAATACAGGCTTTAAAAAAAAAACATTATTTATGTAGGTACAGTAGAAGACCCTCTACTATGTCTGTCTTCTTGGTAGTAGCTCACAATTATCCTAAATCAGTGGTAGGGTAAAAAATTACGATGCCTCATACGATCCTACTTATTTGCGTCAAATAGTTGTTGACTAGTTTTCTTTCTCGCAAAATACTTACGCTGCTCGTAGAAAGCAGAGATGGTTCTGATGCCGTAGTTAGACAGGGTGCAGAGGATTTCGATGATAGCTTCCTCATCGGTTCCCATCCCGGCGACGGCGTCGTGCAGCTCCTTGGCGTAGAAGTGAGGCAGGGGGGTCATGAGGGCCACGATCACGTTCTCCAGGTTGCCGGTGAGCTCGCTCTTCAGTTCGCTGATGAGGTCCTACGACAATATTAGCGGTTAGAAGGGATATGTGATATTGTAATTGACCTAGTTAATAATAAAGTTTTTTTTAACTTATGTTCTCTAACTCACCTATGTTTGTTACGCACAGTAAAACTGTGTTTTTTAAACAAATAAAATTAAATCATAGAAACATTTTTCAAGTTTAAAGGATTTTAGGCTTATACACCGTTTCTTTTTCACTACCAGTGAAAATTGAGTAACATATCCATCACCATGTGAGATGCATACTCTTTCAGATTCAGAACCGTTTGATACCGACTTGACAACCGGTAAATCACGTGACACTAATGCTAAACCGTAAACCTTGTGTCATGTAGTTTGCCGGTCGACAATTTGCTATGGAACGGTTCTGAACTTCTGAATCGGAGACCGATTCCTGCGCGTAACAATAAAATTTATATTGTCTCGTGCGTATGCATGAGCTAACAGGTTAAAATCACCTTATCAGTTTTAAGGAGTGTCCTATTCTTTTATACAGCCTTCGAGAGTCGGTTAACGTTATAATGGACAAGACAACGACAGTACCACCCAGACCCGAGACAATATAGAAACGTTAGTTTTCTACATTGACCCGGCCGGGAACCGAAACCTGGCGAAACTAAGCATGCTTGCCTCTCGGCTACGAAGGTCGTTGAAACTAATTTTTTTCTAAATTCTGGCTGTAGGTAACCGTCTGTAAACCATTTTACAACGAAGTATTTATATTCTGAGTTAGTCTGATATCCGTAATAATTTAGATCGTATCACTAGTTCAAAGACCTTCGTCATTACATTTGAACTTGATAATCCTTTCTTAATTAAAGAATACATTTAATTAAAATAATCGGTTCCCTACGCATATCCTTATTTTCATTAGTTTTAACATTTAATTAATAGGTACTTATTTACACTGAATGATTTCCGATAAAAATAATGAGTTAACAACATCGCTAATTATAAAAATGGCAGGAAAACCTTTATTTTTATCTTATTAAAAAAATGGTACCTACATACGATTTACGAATACCTCCTTATTGAAATATTGTTACTTAAATTGCTCTTTAAAAAGGCAAATAATCTAAGGTTCCAATTTTAGACAAAAACTAGAATGTGCCGTTACCCCATGCGGGGAGTAATCCCAAGTCCCAGGAACATCACACATCTCTTGTCCCAACTAAGCCCTAAAAACTACCAATGTTATTCTGGGGACAAATTAATTTATTTTCAGAACTAAAAATGACATGAGGTGTGTCAATATTTGCACTAAGTATACTATCTCATAAACTTATCATGTCATGTGCCATGTAAACAAATTGTGATAAGATAGTCATTTCTAGCTTAAAAAGCATACTTTCTTAGAAATATTTTTATTGTGATTTGGAGTTGATGAATTTATTATCAGTCTAATTGAGGTCAATCTGCTGGCTATTAATAACTCTCATTATTTCTCAATTTAAAATGAATACTAACGTACGTATATAGAGAATCAAATTAGTTAACTACTTACCTACTTAACCTAAATTCTATCAATCTGTTGCTAACCTAAGCGCTATTCCCGTAATTTAACTAGTCACATTCCAGGGTCGATGGTCCCAGTAACATTACTATCTTGTATCTAAAACGGTATCCCCGTACGTTATTTAGGTAAGTTTATGCTTTTAAAAAAATAATTCACACAGACATTTTATTTGGATTGGACTAATCCAAATAAAATGTCCGTGTGAATTCGTGTGTGTTGTGTATCGCCTATATCGCAATGGTCGCTGCCTCATGGCATTAAGTCCATTCCAGTCCGTTTAGTATGTTTTTTTTAAATCTGTGCAATCACGTCTAAATAAATAAACTATTACTGTTATTGTTGACTGGTAGAGAATGCTTCTTGGCATTAAGTCCGCCATTTGTACAATTCTTTTAAAATGTGCAATAAAGTATAAATAAATAAATAAATAAAATATAGCCTGATGTGAAATTAAATTATCAAAACTATCTTATTGCGATTAAGATTAAAAATAACAAAAAATCTCATTTTGGTTTCTTCCATTTTTAGTCCCATTACGAACTATAATTGCATTTTTTGGGTTTCCGAGATTACCATTTTAGAAAGAATGTTACTGTAATGGGAGCGGATTGAGACTGGATTGCGACTACTGTTAAACTACGGAAATGGGACCGCTATTAGGAATTTTTACGGGCGACGAATTTTAAGGGTTTGTTCCAATGCTTCAAATATTTCGGATACAAAATCGCAACAATCGTATGCAGATTCCTAGGAAAATGTACCTACGATCCTTGGGGTTTCGTATGCGAATAGGAAATGCTTTTACAATACGTCTCTTGGTGTTTGTTAATGTTTTTCGAGTGGTAACAACGTTTACTTTAAATTAATGACTAGTATCGTCACCAGAAGCACAACCAACTTTTTTGTGCAACTCAACGAAGTTAATCATTCGCCCTCGACATTGCCAGGAAGTGGTACACAAAACAGACCTCTCAGACAGACTTGATGGAGCGGTGAATCAACGATGACTAAGGTTGGCTCCAAGGTCTGTGCCGTGAGATTCTGAACAGTTCTTTGATAATATCAGCCCAAGGTTCAGGTCAACGGTAATAACAAGACTGTTACCTAATTACCGAACATTACAGCTCAAAATAGCTTGCAGCAATACCAATATCTGACGAACAATGGTAATTGCTATGACATCATACTCGAAAAGAAATCGATTACCATTGGACTAAATTTTCTTTTACCGGTTTGTGCTCAGGGATTGAGTTTACTACATGTGTAATATCTACAGGTTAAAACAACCCTTTCTTCTGTTAAAAACCGGTCGAGTCGGAGGGTTACGTACAAACTTGTTTATATTTATAAATACCTCTGATGTATGTAACAACAAATTTACGGTTTTTGGACTTTTTTTTTTAAGACATTGCGCTTCTCGCCAAATTTCGTGATTAAGGTCAACAGGATGTACCCTATAGGAAGTTAGCCTGACAGACGGACGGATAACAAAGTGATCCTAGTAAGTATACCTCAGGGTTCCTTTTTACCATTCGACCCAACTCTAACGATAAGGTATGTTTTATAGTTTTTTTACTGTTTGATGATAAAAGTACTCTTATCTATTGTGGCTGTATGTATCTGACTTACCAAATTGTGGTAAAGTAATAAGTTTAACAGAACTGTTCTATGCTATAGTAACCTATAGCCACACTATAATACAGGGATACTTATATTTCTGCATCAATACAAGCAACTTTTTTATGGGGGCAACATAAAAAACCGTTTTTTTTCCATACAAACAAACGCTCTACCTTGATTATAATGTTTGGAGCAGCAAAAAATGTTTTCTTGATTTTAATGTTGATTTCGTACAAGTTGTTTAATATCGATATGTTTTGAAAGTTACCCGTGTATTTTACGGTTTACATGTGCGATGATGAGTAACTAAAGCAAGGCGAAGACCGGATGCGGTAATCTTTCGCTTAGTTTGTTAGTCACCGTAATATGGTTGATCATATTATCGAAAAACTTTCCTTCTCTTATCGCGTTGTCTGTTACCCTTTGACATACGTTCATAAACAAATACATTGCAGTATTCGCTGAGTGCGTGATGACAGCGCCCCTAGTGACCACAATTATTGTGGACTTGAGTCTCTCAAATTATGGCAACTGGATGGTTTGAGAATGATTTTCGGATGATTGTTTTTCTTCGAAATTAGATGAAAATATCTCAAAAGTTTGCGCATATTATAATAAGTGATTTTCTTACTTGAACTATAATACCAAATCAGTGCTTGTACTAAAATACGAATTTTATAATACCTACGGGATTTTAATAACATGATAATAACTTTCTAACCTTAAAATGTGCAAAAAGGGAAAAAAATAGTATTAGCACAGCTTGTGAGAGATTTTGAAGAGCTCAGAACCAACGGAAAAAGCTACTTAATAAGATCTGTGATCATAAGACAAACGTCTGTAACACAAATTCCCTACAAACTTTTTTCTTTTCACAGCTGCAGCTATCCATTTATTTCTTTGCTCCAATTTCCATCTTGATGTTGGAAACAATAAAACATGTACGAAATGTTTTTTTCCATTGTTTCTACACTTTATAACAGAACACGTATGACCCATATCGCGATTTAACGTTTTCACTTAAAAATACTTAATAACGTTAGTATGGAATTCTATGGAAATATAGCAATTTGACACATGACAGTCCAGAGTTTTTTTTACATTTCTGCCACATTGCGTGCTGCGATCGATTTGACGGCCCCCACCACCCACTTTGCACATAGCGAATAGGAAAAATCTAAATAACTAGGGAGGTAATTTAGTTGCATGAATAGTGGGAAATACCCTGGAAAAACCCAGGTAATCTACAAACCCGACTCTTTCAGAGGTATAGCTTACATGGTCCAATAATCTAGTTTAACCTTTTGAAGGTTTTTGTCCGCTAACTTATTTAGTTCTTATTTAAAATAAGGACCTAATCTCAAAATTACGCAAAGGTATTTGTAGGATTTATAATCCACTGAAAACAGTAAATAAATCTGTAATAGCTTTACTTTACTGTTTCTGTTTTATGTATGACATAACAACAAATAAAGCGGTTTACTGAGGCAATTAAATGTAATTTAACATCAGAGATTACAGAGGTTTACTTCAGAACCGTAACTAACAATATAACAACTAGGTTAGGGCTTATGCAGGGTTCACACCTGGGGCCTTTATTTTTCCATGTCCTCCGCTTGTTGCTACTTATAGCTGTACCCGCGGTTTCGCCCGTATTGAAATCAGTTTGTGATTGTAAATTTGTGACTAAAAGGCGCGAATATAGCCTTAGTCAATTCTGAAGGTCAATTCTTAATATTCTTCAAAAGTTCAAAGAATTCTTCAAATTGGTTCAGTAGTTCCGAATATTACCTTCTACGTTCAAACATAAAATTTTGGCTCTTTATAATATTAGTATAGATATGCCGTGTGGGGACGGCCGTAAAGAATACACTTATCCATCGTCAACAGGAGGCGTGTCGTAAGAGGCGACTAATTCCTGGAGCATGAGATGGGCAGCAGTGTCTGCGTGCGAAATCTTATAAAAAACTGCGCTCGCCAACCCGCCTGCCAAGCGTGGCGAGTATTGGCAATCCCCCCGATGAAAATCATTGCCTGTGTTCAGCAGTTGACGTCATATGGCTGAGATGATGATGATAGATATGCAGGGTGTTTCGTTACTCCAGGATTACCTTGGAACTACATATTATATTCTATACCATGGTGAACAACTATTGTTCTATAGTAGGTAGTCGGACACACGACTACAAGTTATTAACTATGTAAGTAATTATTAATATTTTGCCAGTAGGAAAATGATACCGGACGGACGTGAATATTGTTGTATAGATTTACCGCAATCGGAATCCCGGTAGCTATTTTCTAAATTTAACACTGGAATTATTAATAAATATGTCAAGGAAAAGTGAGTTGTTTAAATTAATAGTTCGGTTAACGTTAAAATATACGCATTACTTAATAGGTAGCGTTGTCTGCCGCAATATCTTATAGTGTTCTATAAGAAAAAAATATTTGAAATAAATAATTGGAATGACATGCAAATTTCAATTTAATTTAATTTTGAATCTAAGTGTAATCAACTGCCTGCCTACTATGGGATTAGTTTCTGAAATAAATGTTTTTTTATTTTTAATTAAGAGATGATCATGAGCTACATATCCGTATCTGTATTAGTCCACTCCCTGGGGCACTGGACTGAAGAGATTGCTAAACGAAAGACGGACTCCTCATAACATTGCTTGACTTTGCCCCTACTCTGCTTTCCTTGAGGTCAAACACCTCCTCCGTCGGAAGATCCTCCGTCCACTTCCGTCAGCCCGCCAGCCAGACCCCATCCCCTTCTCGTATATGTAGAAACAATCCCGAAATTGGCCATAACCGATATTAGATATTTATAACTTGGTCCGAGTTTATATTCGCCTACATCACTCGAGTTTCAGTACCTAAGCTAAAATCTATGTATGCTCAATCCGGAACAGGAAGCGAAGAGTCAACGACGGAAGCGATACCGAAAGAGGAGGCTGGCTTTCATGTGTTACATACATACTCATAAGCAGTGGATTAATTGATAGTGAATAAGCCTTACCTTCCCGTAGTTAGTCTTGAAGGTCTCGGCGATCTCCAGCCTCTGTACGATGCCGCGGCGGCAGAGCACGTCGATGATGGCCTTCTCATCGGTGCCGAAGCCTTTCATGGCCTTGCGGAGGGTCTCGGCATCTGCCGCAGGGTCGAACGGCTCCGCGGGGTACACCGTGGGTGTGCACTGCAGAACACAGATAGTTTGAACAAAAAGTCTTATAGTAAAGGCAGAAATTGTGATGCTGTTGGCTGAAATGTTGGGATTCGCCAAATAATACTATATGCGCTAGAAACATGGCACACTAATAGCTCAGAGTAGATAAATACTTATAAAAGGGAAGATGATACACCACAAATCCATTGGCGTACTATTTTTAACCTTCCAAAACGCAATTTTTTTTTGTACGTACTATGTACGTCACTTCAATGTAGCCTAAAACGAAGTGAAATGACTTAATCTATTTAGGTAAAACAATGTCGGGTTAGTTATACCATTTATAACTCGAGCATGGCTAGACCGATTATTGTGATCTTTGATTTGTTAAATTTGTCTCCTTTCCGAATAGCAGAATAACTATAAAAAACACAAAAAAATCCATGAAAAAAAAATTATGAAGGGGCGGTACGAAGTTCGCCGGGACAGCTATATTTAATAAATTCCAAACGATAAAAAATGGATTTTGGCAAATAAATTTAAAATTATGAATGATTTAATTTCATAAATAAGGAGTTTTTTTCATGACATGTTTTATTTAAATTATTTGTTATTGATCTCAATTGACTTGAATTAAGGAATTAACAGCATTTTAACGAGGCACAGGCAATGAATTTTGGCAGAGGCATCTCCCGCACACCCAACACCCAGATTTGAAAAACGGTGTTTTCTTAGTTGTTTCAAACCGGAAATCGAACAAGGAACTCATTGCGTTCAATGCGAAACAACGCGCCACTAAGCCAAGTGGGTCATTCGATACGAGGAAATGGCGACTAGTGTGGCGGCCGCCGTCGATCGTAAAATCGTAAAACTAACACTATAGCTAGCCCAAATGCAGTTCGGTGTTGAGTTGGTTTTTTTCCGCGTCAAAGGAAAATTTCGTTTTCCAAAATAACACCGGATAACTTGTTTTAAAATTAACCAGAACTTATTAAACAAGTTTGGGTTTATGCATCATAAAAAGGTAAGTAGTTCTTTGAATGAAAGAGGATACAATCTGAACATTTTTGAACGGGCAGGTCCAATTTCTTAAGTAGGTAGGTAAATCACGGACTAAAATCGAAAAGTACAATCGTTTTGTATTATTTTTAGGAAGGCGTTCAAGCAAAGTAGAGTAAAATTGGCATGATTCGAATACAATTTTCTATTTTTCCACTGCATAGTGCATAGCCAATGTGTCTGTTGCTTTCTGTTTATCTTTCATTCTTACTCGTATTAAGTTTTTGTGTCAATGGACATGCAAGTTGGTTCTGCGAATTTTCTACCGCATTCCATTATCATAACTAACACCTAGCTAGCTTAGTGCATGTATGACTAACTCACTACTACCAGTAAGTAAGTACCTATTAACTTTATGATTTACAGCACGAAGAGTCGTATCGGCGTTGGCTGTAAATGCTGTAATTTATCAAGCAAGTAACTTATCTTTATAGTAAGTCGGTAATTTGTCTTTAAGAAAGGCAAAGCTGACTGACAGACTGACGGATCAACGCGCAGCCAAACCGCTGGATCTAAAAACTTGTTATTTTTCACAGAGGTTCCTTAATATCGTAAGAGACCACTAAGAATCTTTTGGAAGTTCATCCCATAAAGGGGTGAAATAGAGGGTGGAAGTTTGTAATGGACAACATTTATGCGACATATGCGCACGCACGAAGTTGCAAACATATTTGTTAGATGCTTTATGCTAATTTTGCGATGCTTGATGCGGTAGTCAGGGTTCAGGGCATAGTTTTGAGCGTCATAATAGGATTTAACGTATAAGTGCACCGAAAATAGCGGCTTTATGTTTTCGAGTGCATCGTTTAGTAAAACCGGTTAGTCATCTTAATTCAGGTTTGAGCTATAAAAACTTAATGGCTGTAGAGTATACGAATGGTATTATTATAAAGATTGCTTTGCATGCTCACATGTCATAAAAGTGATTACCTTCCAGTGTTAGTAGGCCATTATGGGCTTTAGGGGTAACTTTTTCATACGGTGTGTCGATAAAAGATTTTAAAATCTGTCGCTTAAATAAACTTGTATACGCTTTCCCCGATAATTTGACAAATTGTTTATTAATACCGCATTGATAAACATATTCCTTAAAAGTATTTAGGTAAGTGGAATTTACCAAGATTTACCAAGAAGCTACATTTCAAGATTGAGGGTAGATAAAAAGTAGATGTAATGCAATTTCAAATCAATGCTTTAGAACACATAGTAACACAAATAGTTAAACAAATTTACAGACTATGTTTTCAGATAAGTAATTAAGATGTCAAGATGAAAATATTCATGACACGTTTGCGTAACAAATTACTTAACCCCTGAGCCCGTTGCCCGTTGCCCTTTATTGATTTTTGATCGTTATAGACAAGTGAATAAAGGTGAAAGTAAGTAGTTATAGCGGTCACTATTTTTTCACTGCCTGACTGACTAAGGGTTAACTACCTACATCCGGTTTATACTTTTGGATGTAATAAAACATTAAAAACAAGTGTTCACGAACACGATTTAATTCATTCAGAGTTTGTTATTTTCCTTCAGTTCTATCGATACGGTCGCTATTTCAGTACCTACCTACTACTTAGCAACATTACCACGAAAAGATGACATCATCTCGTGAGAATCAATAGCTTTGCACACGCATAAAATGTATAGGTGTAAAAATGTTGAACTCACCTTGTACGGGTAGTACTGTTGGCCACTCATTTTGGAGATTCCTAGAACGAGAAAGAAGTCTTAAAATAGGATTTTAATTAACAACTTTCACGCATTCGCTATAAATACAACGAAATTGCGTCCCGGCATGCGACGCGGTCACAAACACCAAACACTAGCCGGTTAAGCGGTTCTTTCTACCTTCACTGTTAAGGTTAAATACTGTTAAATGTTCATAAAATAGCAAAATTACTCTCGATGTTTTGTTTCATTAATTTTCATAATTATATTGCTATTAAAACGTATGATAAGGTATGTAAAAATACGTACTTTTGTTAGTAATGTAGACACCACGCCCAACAAGAACACAATAAGGCGCAAACTCGGATCGCGACTAGAATGAAGCAGGGCGCTGCCGGTCGGTCGACTCGTACGTATTGCTTGCGGCTCTCGCTCCCAGAGGTCGACAACCTTTGGTTACTTTTAAAAAACACTTACGTGATAGAATATTTATTAATATTAAGGTTCCAGAGTAAGTGCACTTACACAGGGTTTAAAAGCAAGCACATTTAAGAGTTGTGATAAAGTAAAATTCAGAAGACCTGTACTTAGTTTAAATTGATACAAACCTTAGCCGGTTTTTGTATAAGTACGAGTAAGTAGAGTTCAAGCTGTTGGCATTACCGTAATTTGGCGAAAAACTAAATTAAGTAAATAGGTATTTAATCTTTATTATTAACTAAGCTGTTGTCCGCGACTTCGTTCGCGTGATCTTTTGTTTATTCATAAAGGATTTCTTGCGCGGCTTTCTTTTGTTTTTTCTGTTGGAACCTTCTCATGATAATAATTAACACAACAAAAAAAGAATTAGCGAAATCGGTTCAGTTGCTTTCGAGATTTGCACTTAGCAACACATTTAGCGATTCATTTTTATATTTTAGATGGTTTCCACCTAAAGCTCAACTCCCGTGATGAACAGTACTTACTTACTTAATAGCAATCCAGTTTCCGTCCCAGTAATATTAAGATCCAAGTTCTTTTGTATCCCATTTTCAGTCGCATTAAGAACTTTTAGACCATTTTTTACCGTTTTTGTTAGATGTTCTACCTAGTCCCAGTCCCATCGAAACAGGATTGAGAATTTGAGACTAATTTTAAAGTACGGGAATAAGGCCTGTTCTTAGCCTAGTCTTTTTAAATTGCTTAATTAAAATAAACCGGTCCAAACAGTTTACAGCCCCTGATCCACGTAACCTCACCGCGGGATGATGTCATCGCTACGCGGTCGCGGCTTACGCGAGCTCGACTGTCGGTCGCCCGCCGCGCCAGTCGAACCTACAACATACTTACTGCAATTCAGCAATCTTGCTCAACCAAACTCTTTGACTGGTAAAGAGAAATTCACTGACTTTATAGAAAAAAAATCTATTGCATGGTTTGTCAGGCATCAGGCTTAGAAGTAGGTACTTTACTAATCATAAAATGAACATCGTTAATACAGCTAACTACATGCTTCCGAATCCATTAAATCTGCTACCTATCCATTCTCACCGAAGCGTGCTAAATATAGGTTTCCCCAAGGTACACCATTTTGACCGATCTTTATTCTGCTAATAAAACAATGGCTCAAAATAATAATATTATGTAAAAATGGTTGGATGATTTGCGTATATTTACTTAGTATTTTTCAAACAATTCATTATATTTTCTAAGTAGATGAACAAGCCCTTGCTACATTTTTATGTCACACCATCAAAATGTTTTGTTGTAGAAGGGCTTTCCCAAGGTTAAAAGGGGTCTTGCTGGGTGGGTCATTGTACCACTACTACCCTACATAATTTAAAATGTGTTTGCTTGCCTAGCGACCTTCGTAAGTTTGTCAACAAAAATATGAATGAGTACACACGGTGGGGAATCAAACCTTTTACCGTAGGGTGTCGTGCATCGTTTATCTCGACGCCCTTTGATTACAAATGTCGTACACATGAAATGAAACCCCTCAGGGGTTTCACTTTTTGACTCACTTTTTGTACATAAACACTGGTTTGTTTTTCTTTCTTTTTCAAGAAAGAAAAAGGGAGAAGCTTGCTAATAACTTAAGGTTAGTGCAACCCGGTCGAAACGTCTGGCAAACGAAAGGTAATAATTAATAACCTATGCTTATATGCATAATCGCGTTTAATTCTAGTTTTTGCAAAATGAAAGAAGTTGAACTTTTTCAGGAGCGGACCCGTTGCGCTTAATTTCTTATTCCCAATATTCCATAAATCCCTAAAAAAGCTAGCTCCTCTTCTATTTCTTTTTTTATTCGGGGTCCGGGAAATAGGTCGGAGGTTAAGAAACACTGGACAAGACTGTTCGGAGCCAGACGCTTGAACCTGCCTGCCTAGCCGCATTTTTACGCTAAAATTTAGCGGATAAAATGGATAGATGAGAATGTTATATTAATTTTGTTGATTATATTTTGGGTTTATTAAAAAAAATACATTGTGATAATTTTATGTTTGTTGATTACATAGTGTGCTAATTAAAAAAAAATTGACAGATAGGTACTTACTTTAGTTAATGTTGATTTCGTAAAAATATATTTTTTTATCAATATTTTGTAAAATTATCAGAACTATTGAATTGGCATTGAATGGCTGTGTTAAAAGTTGTTCTGTGTTTAGGCAAGGACTAAACCTTTAAAGTTACCTATTGTTGTAATAAAAGTTCCGTTTTTTCTACCTTTACTAGTTTTTCTTGAAATGTCCTGGTCTGAGTCCTCATACTTATGGCAAGTCTACGCTAAATGGACAAACTGATACATTGACCCAGAAATTTCATTATCATTTTGATTGATAAGAGGACAATTGTCCTCTTTTGCTTTTTCGGGGGTTTAAAGAAGTACATGGTACACCTACACAGCTGATTGGCTATTTAGTTGTTTGATGTTGACTATTCAACCTGCTACGTCGACAAGGTTAAGATGCGTGACGTGGCATACATGATATCATCTATCTAACCGCTCGTCATTGATCTTATTCACGATTGTATCAATGTATAATTAGTAGTTACTAAATGGTGCACTAATGTGATTCATGATTACACACATTCTTGTTCGTTTTATACAAGTTACGAAGTTAGAGGGATGTCATTGTATATATAATTTGAAAATAATTGACGCAGACGGTATGTGTAAATGTGTAAGGTGTATTTTTAGATAATAAATCACCAACAGATGGAGAAGTTCCAATCAGTACGAAGGTTTATAAATCGATAATCAATAATGGTACATAAATAGCATTTTATGTAAGTTATAGAGAGAAAATAATGAAACTGAGAATCTTTTCTTGTTAAACCTGGTAAAATGTTGCTGTTCAACAACAACTTTTTCTATGGAACTAAAATCGACAGCAAAAAAAAACACATCCCCATAAACAATCTTTATCGACACTTAAGTACGTTAAGCAAGTGTATTTTGTGCTTTGCTGTTAGTTTCAGTACTACTTACATTCTTAAAGCACCAGAATCAGGCACTCAGGTTTTTAATTAAACCTAATAGCATAAAAATGTATAGCCCTCGTCGCACTCTGGCCACACGCGACACGTTTGTGGCTGTCGCTTGTGGCCCATGTGCGGCGAGGCAGTGTCGGTGGACTCCAAGATAATTATTACTAGTTTGTTTTATAGAAAGAAAAGCGTTATTAATAACAAAATTATATTTAAATAAAATAGCACTTTCGAAAGGATGATATGATTTATATGTACTACGCGACCACAGCAATTAGATGACAGCGAGACGTTATTGATACAAGGGAAAATACAGAGGCGGATTAAACTTTGAGAGCGCCATAGGCAAGCATCTCATCGGCGCCCCTATATTAAGAATAACTATTAGGTACCTAAGTATGACCCTTAGGATGACGCGGTGCATTGGCGTAGCTAGGGATTTTACCTAAGGGGTGCAGCCAGGCTTCGAGTCAGGGCCGAAAGGGGGGGGGGGGGCTCAGTCCAAGTCAGGCCTGGACAGACTCCAATTAGATTACATTAGTAGTAAATAGCGACATTTTATGGGGTTTTAAAATTTTAAAGAAATATTTTATTATTAATAAGTACTTATAGTGGTGGTGGCGTAAATACTATTTTAATGTAAACGGTAAAAACTAAAGCGGCACGCAGAATGTATAAAAGCAAAACCATGCAGCACAATTTTATTTTCAGACATCTATGCCTCCACTTTTGCCATAACCTGAATTAAATAAAATAAACGCATCACGCGTCATTTATATTGTTTTAATTTAGGTTGTACGCAAAAATAATAGTTTTTATTATGTAAGTAGGTGCTTACTTAAGGATGTCGTTAATTTTATGCTATATATATATATATATATTTTCTTTATTTTACAATTCCGCCCGCGCGCCCCTAGGCACGCGCCTACTTTGCCTTTAGGATAATACGCCTCTGGGAAAATACCAATTTAGAAGAAGCGTTAAAGACGTACGTTCATAACAGCCATGCGCCTAATTTTTGTGGTCGATTAGTACGAGTAAGCATGTATTAGTGACTTCCACTAGTCGTCTAGTGAAATGACAGCGGTCTGATTGTATAAAACATGATTTATTACGGTAATACATTTAATTGGAAATACACAGGATGGCAGGCCATCGTCATTGTGACAGATACAGTAGCTCCCATATAAATAAATACATTTGTTTCGCGTTTGCTCTAATCCTCCAGGAAGAAGTATTGGCCTGCCCGTTTCTGTTCTATATCCTGTAACAATACATAATTATAGTTAATACATTTACCTGATAAGTGTGGACCAGGATAAATATAACACAAACAAATAGGATAAAATAATACAGATGAGTAAATAAAAATAAAATAAACATTTTACTGGATCTTGCGAGTTCACAAACAGTTTTGTCAGTCATCTTTGGTAAAAATAATGGGCTTAATGAGTAGGAACTGTGCAAGTGGTGGCAGCTATTATAGAAACATTTATATTGTACCCCCGGTTTCGTTTTCCTATTTGAGTCAATTCAGATCTTGCCCTCACCATGCCTTCGTTTGGTCTCGTAGGCAGGAATCCGGTTATCATATGGGCCCGGAAAACTACCTTACCTTCCATTATGGTGTAGATCCTAACCAAGAACAATGCCTGTTTGGTATCTGTGTTATATAGCGGGTCCCGAGCGAGGAGCGAACCTCTGTGCCACGAGTGCGGCGTTTCGATACATACATACAGATACAGTTGGCCACCCCCTACAGAGTGCTGTGCTCTGACCTCAGTGATTGGACCTTTCACTTCTCAGCATAGTATCAGCTATGTTGGGCAACGAGGAGGCTCGAGGGGCAGTAGCCACCTTTAGCAACATATTTTTCAATAAGAAACAACGGCGGTACCACAAAACCCGAGACCCGAGACAATATAGAAAACTTATTTTTCTACACTGACTGACTCGGAATCGAACCCGGGACCTCAGTCTCATATAATTAAAATAACAGTCTAAAACAAGAAGTTCATAGAAAAACATTTCACCGACCTTAACCGATGAGTGTTTGTTGATCCTCGGTCTGAAGTTGTTAGGATCTCTCCTGAAGGTGATGCCGAGCAGTTCGAGGAACTTGTTCATGCCGTTGAGCAGCGACTGCGGCGCGTGCGCAGTCGCGGTGGACGACGGCGTGCCTTCGAACACGATCACGCGGTCCGCGAGGTAAGTTGCCATTATGAAGTCGTGCTCTACTACGAAGCCTGTGCGTTTTGCGTGAAGAATGAACCTGGGGAATTAAAATAGATTTAGTATTTCTGACGATGACCTACATAAGGACCCATGTATACCTACAGTAGCAATAAAGAAAATCGTCGAATGATGTGGTACAAGAAAAAAATTACCTAGGAACTAGCTCAAAACCTGATGGCAGATGTTCTACTTGATAAAATACCACAAGACCAAATTATGATAGGGATTATATGAAGATGTGTCACTCTGGACACATGCCTTGCGCTTATTATACTTTAAGATAGTGGCACAATAAATTCAAAAGAGAGATAGCAAACAAAGATTTTAAAAAAAGTTTATAGGAATTCTACCAATTTGACTAAGATTATTCTTCTGTCTTTTAACTGCAAGTGGATAGGTAGATGGCATAAATGTTTATTTCTAATTGTTTGCA
This sequence comes from Anania hortulata, assembly GCA_963576865.1. Classification (NCBI taxonomy): domain Eukaryota; kingdom Metazoa; phylum Arthropoda; class Insecta; order Lepidoptera; family Crambidae; genus Anania; species Anania hortulata. The sequence goes on along the minus strand of OY756408.1, from coordinate 8,391,475 downwards.
GTACAAAAATGTTTCATAGCTATTGAACAGAGATATAGAAACTTATTAAACAGAGATTTCCTTATGAGATAAGACATCACGAATTGAAAATAAGATTATTAAATATAAATTTTTGTAATATGTGAAATTATGATATAGAAAATTATCTCTTTGCTTTTACATAGGTGTTGTTTAAGTTATTTAACTTGAAAGTACATAATTTACAAAGTACAACAGCTGACTGCTGTGCTGCTTCATTTTAAGAAACACAAATTTCAGTATTGCAAACATTAGGAAATTGTTTGTCAAAACAGCATAATCATAAAATAGGAACTTACAATTTAGTCTCATTTTCTGTTAGCATCATCCTGATTATATCAAAATTTTCGCATTTTATTAAAATGAGAATAAAATATTCTTTAACCCGTTGAGGATTATAAGACCTCCGGCAGTCGCATAACAATGTAATTTCTATTGTGTCTCGTTCACACATGCTCGAGTGATTAATTACCTATCCATTATTAGACACAATATGTAAAACTATTTTCACGCGACGGCCAGCCTACTATTAGACGACAGTTAAACTGTCAAGCTCAAGCCACCCATGAGGCCGAACAATAAAATTTTTCATTGTTTAATTTCTGTTGCCTAAAAATTTATGTGTTACTGACATGTGAATCAAACCCACCTCTTAATAACTTTAGCAGCAACCAGACGTTGTTCAGAGTCTAGGTAAGCAGACGGCTCGTCAACGAGATACACATCGGCTGGCTTTCCAAGACAGAGCACCAGTGCCACTCGCTGCAACTCACCACCAGAGAGGTTCTGGACTTCTTGGTCCATGATTTCCTCAATTTTCATTGGTTTCATTACATCTGTGATAAACTGCAAATCGAAAAATAATATACATTCACGACATTTCAGAAATTGACTTACTAATTTAGAATTTACTAATTGCACAACACAAGAGTTCAAACCAAAATGTCTCAATGATGGTAAAAGTTAGTTGTTTCTTTTTTTGAGGAATACAATATTTTTAAAAAATACCACTGTGCCTCTTCTTACCTCCAAAACTTTTTACCAGGCAAGAGGCAGAGCATTTACTAAAGGTGAATTTCATCATCACTTCGGTACTCTAGAGCACTGTTGTCACCAAATGGCAGACCACAGTCTTGGTCTTGATCCTGACTTAAATCTTAGTTGCTAGTAATTGTCTACAAAAAGGACTGACAGTCACATTATTTCATAATGCAGACCCTCAGTTAAACTAACTGGTGATTCCTGCCCTTATTCAATTTCTGTTTTAATAACAGCAATTGTGTGCTAGGGCACACTGGTTTTGCCAATGTTTGCAAGTGTTAAAGCTATTCCAGCCCGAGGGAGAGGGAGATAGAAGTCAAACACTAACTTAGTCAAAATAAATTAAAATTATACTTCCTAAACCTATATCTGTAGTACAATTAAGTGTGATCAATCAAAAATTGTATTTACCTGAGGATGGATGTATGCATCTCTAATTTTTTCATGCAGCAGATTGCGCACCAGTCCCTGTGACTTAGGGGATATCTTCTGTGGCTTATAACTAATGTGCAGCTGCGGTAGCTGTCCAGAACCTGACGAAATTAAAAGCTCAGGGTTAATTCAGTGTTTCCCATGACTATAAGTCTTCAAAACACAAGTGTACAGGTCTCCTAAAGGCCGACAAAGCATTTTGAACTTTCATGTGTTGCTACTGTCGATTGCTAACAATAGACACTATGCATCATGTTTAAAGACACCTAACAAGTAAAAACGTGGTTATTAGAAAATCATATATTCTACCACTTATACCTTCACAAAATTGATGTAAGATCGTAGTAGAGTATAGCCGAATTGTACGTTTTATTTAAATATCCTGAAAACAGAACAAATAAAACGGTACCGATGTTACAATACCAAGTTACTTGGCGGGGTATGTGTAGAGCATGTTAAATTTACCTTCCGGCGATAAGGAAGATTCTGCATGTTTTAAACATTTTTGGAACACAGGGTGGAAAAATAAATCAAACAGTTCAGTCCTAGCCATCACAATAACAAAGAAAATACGTCGAACTCATCAAGATATGCTTAACGCAACAATTCTATAACCTCAATACTAAATCAACCACTACATTGTTAAAACTTTAAAATAACAAGGAAACAACACTACATATCCATTTTATCGTAACATCCTCGTTGATTGTTTCTAATATCAATAAATTAATTGGAAAACGTTTTCTTCCAGCAAAAAATCGGAATCATTTGACAATTGACAACTTTCACGAATTTGACATTTGGAAATCAGTGTTGCCAGAAATTGCCCTACATTTGGTACAGATTAAAAAAAAATCAATTATCAAGGATTAAGTGATGGCAGCGCCCTATATAATATCGATTAAAAATTTACTAATAACGTGATGGATGGATGATACTATGAATGAGCAACCATGAATACCACAGATGAATAATTACTTAAACATGGAATACAATCGTGGCCATTGTCAACTAAAGAAGATAGATAGTGTCGAACACGGATTGCCGTATTTTCAGACTTGTTCCATTGCCGGCGTTGCAGTTGCGAAGAGGGCAGTCAGTCCTTATAGTAGTCAAGTAAAAACGTCTACACAGCTAAAAAATCTATTTACCTTCATCAGGTTCCAAATTTCCAGCCAACATCCTAATGAATGTCGTCTTTCCAGTACCATTCTCTCCAAGGAGAACTAAAATCTCAGAATCTGAGAATTCTCCAGGCTTTACCCGCAGAAAGAAGTCGCCCATTTTCTTGGTCATTTCAGGGTACTCATAGTGATTCATACGTTTTATCTGTAGAAGATATTGCATGTCACTTGTGGTTAGCAATAAAGTTGGTAAATAGTAAGTAAGAAAAATGTATTACCTCTTCTTCAGTAGCAGATTCAGCTACTTTAAACACTAACGATTCAGTCCTGAATCTCATGTTCTCGGTAGGCACAAACCCATCAAGGAATATATTGATACCTAAAAGCGAAAATAGTTTATTTATGGAAGTAAGTTTCCTATCTTATTAGAATCTTTTTGGTGTTCTCTTTTTTCTATAGCTAATAACTTACCTTCTCGAACCGAGAAAGGCATAGTAACAACACCATAAGCACCAGGTACTCCATACAAGCAGCAGATGAAGTCAGACAAGTAGTCCAGTACAGACAAGTCGTGTTCTACGACTATGATAAACCTGTGACAGCACAATCACAACATTTTATTAAAGTCACTTCACCTACACATTGAGTATTGAAAATGTAAACATACTTATCAGGATGTATGAGGGAGCGGATGGTGCGAGCAGCATTCAGACGTTGCTTGACATCAAGATAAGAAGACGGTTCATCAAACATGAAGATGTCTCCATTCTGGATGCACACCATGGCGCAAGCGAAACGCTGGAGCTCTCCACCAGACAAAGCTGATATCTCACGGTCTCGGATGTGAGACAGATCTGTAGAAAATTCGATAATTTTTTAATTCTAAAATCACTGCAAATAGCAAGAATAAACTTTGCCAAATGCTGACTCGGGTTTATGAAAAGCAGCAAACTTTAATTAGTGGGGCAAATCATGTAGACGACTCATAACAGTGTGTGCATACGTTTTACCTATATATGACATACTTCCTTTATTTTTTTAGACTAATTATAGAATGTAAACAGACATGTGTCGGGATCTAAAAACTATTTAAAGACGAGGAGTACATGAGACACACTACATAATACATTGTTTGATAATATTTCATCTACTCTTACCAAGCATTCGACATATCTCAGTCTGGTTTTTCCTCTCATCCTTCTTGTCAAGGAGCTGTCCCACAGTTCCTTTTACAGCTTTAGGGATTTGATCTACATATTGAGGCTTAATCAGAGCCTTTAAGTCATCCTCAAGAATCTTGGTGAAATAATTCTGGAGTTCTGACCCGCGGAAGTGAGACAGAATCTCTTGCCAGTCTGGGGGGTCCTGTTAATTAATAGGATTTTTTAAAATATAATTATTATTAATATTTCATATGAAGCATTATGATTTTTCATGACATTTTTAAAAATCTGACACCAAATATATTTTGAAATATTTATCAAGTTTGTTTTTGAAACTTCTGATAGGTCAAGACTTTTATCTTTTACCAATCAATTGTAACATTGATTTATCAAAGCATTACAAAACAGTCAAAGATTAATACATGTTGTGTGTAATGAAAAAAATACTTCTTGTTTGATGGATAAGAATGAAGGTTGAAAAAATTATATCTTACAGCATAACGCCCTAAGTTGGGCTTTTGCTTTCCAGCAAGAATCTTCAAGGCAGTAGACTTTCCAATACCGTTCTGCCCAACTAAACCCAGCACTTCACCAGGACGGGGGATGGGAAGCCGATGCAACTTGAACGAGTTCTTGGAGTAGCGATGAGTAGTGTGCTTCTCTAAGTTTGATGGGATGTTGATAATCGTAATTGCATCAAAGGGACATTTCTGTTGAGCATAGATACATTAAATAATTAATTTTTGCTACTATTGCCATCAATTATAGTACTTATCACAGCAAATGCTACATGACATTAGCATGACAATATTTAATAGGTGCTAATTATTAATCCTAGTCTAGTCTAGTCTAATTATTAGTCCAGTTAGAAAGATGTAAATTACAAGCACATTACCTTGACACAAATACCACAACCAATGCACAGCTCCTCTGAGATGGTGGCGATCTTATTGTTAGGCGTAACCTCGATGCAGAGCTTGCCCATCCGCACGACAGGACAGCTCTTTTTGCATTCCTGCCTGCATCGCTTGGGCTTACATCGGTCGGCATTTACTATAGCAATACGAGTAAGTTTATCCGTCTCCTCATGGTGTTTATTTCTGGACATTGCTGTTGATAAAAAGACACCATAAAAAACATCACCACACAGTCCAAATTTATTCAAATCAAACCAAAAATTCAATTGATATGTGGCATAGACCTAACCTCTACTCATCGTATGTTACGTTTGCAAAACTAAACGGTGAATGGAAGACAACTTTTATACGCTTTTCTACGTAACACAACGTGCACATTAGGCTTTATAAATGACCTAACACGTAATAAAAGAAACGGAACGCTGGCGATACTTTGCCTACGTTCGCGTGTCCTTATAACTTCAAAAAATGTCAAAAAGAAAGAAAGGAAGGAAATATTTTTGACAGCAGTAGTTTTTATTAACCCTGGAAAAAGCAATGGTACAAAGCCATACAGTCTTTGCCGATTATTATAATTCGTTCAGAAACGGGCTGATGGCCTCATGAAGAATGTAGGTGATGATACCGGTGACAGATGGCGGTGGACGCGGCTCCGGACTCGTCTTGACATTGTAAGGTCAAACGCTGCCACTGGTCGATCCTTGGGCTGGCGGAAGTTGTCTGAAGGATAGACCAATGGCAGCGCTTGACCTCACAATGTCAAGACGAGTCCGGAGCTGCGTCCGCCGCAGTTTGTCACCAGCTTAAATGTTCTTATCGTCTCTGGTAGTAAAAGCTGGTGACAAACGCCGACGGTCAAACGCTGCCATTGGTCGATCCTTGGACTGGCGGAAGTTGACGGAAGGATCAACCAATGGCAGCGTTTGACCTCACAATGTCAAGACGTCCAGAGACGCGTCTGTCGCCGTTTGTATGTGCTCATAAAACAAGTTACAATGGTAACACAACGATGAGACTTAAGACTGAAAGTTCGTTTTCTTGACTACACTAGGTGTTTGTCCGAGCGATATGCCTCACTGTCAGGTACACAAATTAAAATACTGTCTAAGTAATGCAAAAAAAATTTTTTTTTGTTTCAAATACTATCACTAAGCTTAATTGTACTAACACATAGATCTTTGTTGTCTAAAATATAAATAAATGAATTTGAATCTGGACCTAGGCTCGGGACGGCCAGGATTTTCAGAAATGATTTCTATTTCTCCCCAAATTTGTTTTCCAAAACGATACTATTTTGATTAGTTTTATCTAAAAGCCTAGATTCGTTTTTGCCTGTGTTCCAAAGGCGTATTTTCACTGGTAGGATAGTGTAGTTACAAAAAAACAAGCAACAAATTACCGTGTTTAATAAATACAGTTTTAAAAAACTTAAAAAAATCGTTTCAAACTTAAAAGCTGCTCTGATAAATAAAACAGGTTTATGTGTAGAAAGTCCAAAGATATGGTCCTCTTTTGTTAGTGATTCTACTGCTCATTATTATACAATACATTTTGGAACAAACATCGAAATAAAAGAAAAATGTATAACGTTTCTTTCTATAACCTCATACAACGTAGCTCGGATCGGTTGACTTTAAATAAATGTTTGTGACCACTATAAAATTAGAAGCTTACATATAAAAATTCTTTGAATCTATTGACGCAGAGAATGAAATTAAAAATCACAAAAATTCTCTGTAGTATTTTTGCTCTCCATAACTCCAGGAGCTAAATTTTTACCCATAGTTATTTAAAAATACCCAATCTGGTATCGATGGGGAGTTGGGGACGGCAGTGTAGCCTGTCCAGTATATACATAAAAGGTCAGTGACAAAAATCAACTTTAATTAGTCTGTGTGCAATAGTTGCCATGTAAAATAATTCTAATCGCTTTATTTTGTACTCAACATTGATTAAATCTTAAAAATCGATTATGTCCTCACAATTATTTATTTCGTTTTGAGGAAAGTACATCTTTGTTGTTATGATTTTAACTATGTCTTTTATTTTGCAATTTTGTTTAATTAATATAATGTCCAAGTTTCACTAGCGGATCAAATGATGCGATAGATGGTCCTTTAAATCGTTTTGTATTAAAAAAAAAACATTTGTTTGGCTTTTTAGGTTAAAGACATTTAACTCCATATTAATTAACCATAATTAACTAAAATGCTGGAAGTTTGTGTAGATAGCTTGGAATCAGCGCTGAATGCTGTTCACGGAGGTGCTGAAGAGTTAGAACTTTGCAGTTCCCTCTCTGAAGGTGGTCTTACACCTTCAGTTGGATTGGTCTCGGAGATCTTGTCTATGGTTCGCATCTTTATTTTTTATTTTTATAGCCGTATCAGCCGGACGAATTTAACCACAGTACATTATCCTAATTAAATACTATGCTATAGGTATCATTGTTTGTGATTGTCTGCGAGAATTGCTCATTGTACGTTGACAATACGGGACAGCTTAATACGAACCTTTTCGAAGAAAAGATAGACGTTTTGGGGACCTCGGGCCTCGTCCCATGCTGTTGTGCAAACCATTTACAGCGTCATGTTTTGCGCGCATGCTTCATGCTTTGCGCATCCAATTGTTGCATAATTAATCTATGGTCTAACTATGGTTATTGTATAGTAATATTCGTCAGAGTCAGACAGCAATAGTAATCATGAAGAAAATAAGTGGTATCCTTGCTTGTTGCGTTACGTTTTCCTAGACGTTACAGCACTAAGCACACCCTGAGTAGGTAGAACCAATTAAAATTCTTTTCTGAATTGACTTGACTGGGAATCGAACCCGGCCGGGCCTTTTTTCGTAAGGCTACCAGGGCCCCGATTCAGAACCCTTCCTTCGATAACGAGTTGTCAATCGGTAAATCACGTGACACTAATGTTAAATCCTATAGTGACACGTGGTTTTCCTGTCGACAATTTGCTATAGAAGGGAGAACCCTTCTATAGCAAATCAGAAGAATCGGGGGCCTGGTCCACGACACAGAATCCATTGATGACTTAGCATTAGTGTCACGTGATTTGACAGTTCTTCGTGACTTGGAATCGAATCCTATGGCTAAAATTTTTCTCTAGGTGTTAAGTAGAGATATTTTATAGTAGTTTTATGTTTTAGTTTTAAGTATTTCCCGTGACTTTGTTTGTTTGCTTAGTCGTCGATTCAGAAACCTACTCTTGCTTACACTACCCCACTTCCCGCTACAACTCACCATTTTCAAAACAGTTGGATGAATCGAAATCGTAAGTTAAAAAAAGTTCACGTCTCTAAACAAAATTGTCATATAACTTGACGATAATGTATGGAACATCAGTTATTTTTCCCCCATAGTAAAAGCTAAAGCGACTCCCTTTTCTTACCGACTTGTCACCTGGTATAGTTAGCATCTAGGAATCGAACCAACTATCTATTAACTTTACAGTAAGCACTAAAACTAACGAGATAAATTAACGAGAAGCAGAGGCAAACAGACTAACAGAGCAATCAGCGATGCCCTCAAAGTCAATTAATAAGTTTTGCTGACAAAGTTAGCTTAAGCTTATGGACTGTTGCTCAACTTAAGCGGCATATTCAAATTTTATCACAAGGTGCTAGTTATTTCGTTAGAGCAGCCTAATTTACTATTATTGGACAACATCCCATAATTGCTCTGATCCTAAGGTAAGTAGCTAAAGCACATGTATTATAGAAATCTGAAATAACGACGGTACCACAACACCCAGACCCGAGACAACATAGAAAAGTTCGTTTTCTATATTGACCCGACCGAGAATTGAACCCTGGACTTCAGAGCTCGCACTTACTATATGCCTTGTAACTGTATTTATAAAATAGGCTGATAAAGATGACTGAGTTTGTTGCGGCGTCTTCTTATCACTAGCCGATATGTAGTCCCGAAGTGATGGTACCTAGGGCAAACCTATATTTTGGGACGTGTATATAAGTGCCCGGAAGTGGGCCTATTCCTATATACTGCATAAATTATTATTATGACTCGGAGATAACGATGCTAAGTCGGGCATACTCGCTTCTCGGCTACGAAGGCGCCACTATATTAGTCGAAACCTACGTTTTTCATTTATTTGTATTCGCTATGAGCGAAGTGGGTGGTGGGGGCCGTCAAATCGTTTGCAGCACGCAATGTAGCAGAAATGTGAAAAAACTCTGGACTGTCATGCGTCAAATTGCTATATTTTCATAGAATTTCACACTAACGTTAATAAGTATTTTTAAGTGAAAACGTAAAAATTCGCGATATGGGTCATTCGTGTTCTGTTAAAAAGTGTAGAAACAATGGGAAAAACATTTCGTACATCTTTTATTGTTTCCAACATCAAGATGGAAATTGGAGCGAAGAAATAAATGGATAGCTGCAGCTGTAAAAAGAAAAAAGTTTGTAGGAAATTTGTGTTACAGACGTTTGTCTTATGATTACAGTCTCACAGATCTTATTAAGTAGCTTTGTACGTTGGTTCTGAGCTCTTCAAAATCTCTCACACGGTGTGCTAATACATTTTTTTTTCCCTTTTTGCACATTTTGAGGTTGGAAAGTTATATCATGTTGTATTGATTAAAATCCCGTAGGTATTATAAAATTCGTATTTTAGTTCAAGTAAGAAAATCACTTATTATAATATGCGCAAACATTTTAGATATTTTCATCTAATTTCGAAGAAAAACAATCCGAAAATCATTCTTAAACCATCCAGTTGCCATAATTTGAGAGACTCAAGTCCACAACAATTGTGGTCACTAGGGGCGCTGTCATCGCGCACACAGCGAATAATCGACTATCTGTATTACCCGCAACTTCGTTCGTATGGGTTCAACAACACATCAGTTTCATTTTTTAAATAATAGCATCATAAGATGTACCTACCTAGCTAGTAATCATATTTTTTTGTATTTCAGGTAAATAAAGTTGGTACTGGTAGTGTTTATAAGACATGCCTGCAATTCTGCAGCTGCCAAAAGTTGGTCCAGGTATACCTACCCTACTTAGTTGATTATTACCTACCTACCTTTAAGTAGTACCTACCCTAATTAGTTGATTTTTTTTACTAACCATCACTATCCATCTGCTGGCTAAGCAATAAAAAATATAAATATAAATAAATTTTATAGAATCAGGCGTTACTTTGCGGAAATCCATAACTAAATAATTATGCAAATGTTATTATTTTGCTATTTGTATTATGAAATTGTAAGCAAAATAATTACATTTTCACAATTATTAATTATTTATAAACTACCTTTGCCCGCGACTTCGTCTGCTTTGATTTTACCCTGATAAAAAGTATCCTATGTGTCTTATGTATCCAGGCCTTGGTCTATCAGTATCAAAATCTATTCAGTAGTTCTTGCGTGAAAGAGTAACACAGACCCATACATCCATACTCATAGTAGGATATAAATGTTGGACAACATCACATACATTGCTCTGATCCTAAGTTAAGTAGCTAAATCACTTGTGTTATAGAAATCAGAAACAACGACAGTACCACAAAATCTAGACCAGTGACAACACTTTTAGCGATAAGACCGCCTAAATTGTGCATCTTTCTGTAAACACAAATTGTAACTTCTTTGTATGGTGTACAATAAAGAGTATCTGTCTATCTATCTAACATAGAAAATATCGTTTCTACATTGACCTGACCGAAAATCGCACCCGGGACCTCAGAGATGGCGACGCCGTAAGTCCGGCGTACCTACTGGCCCGCGGGTCGGCTACGGAGGTCGTCGATATAATATCTAGATAATCTGCTTCAGTATTTTTGTACAACTTTTACGTGCGTTTCGAAGCATGGAGATGCTTGTGTTAAATATCACTAAATAGGCTTGGAATGGTCACCCATCTGATTATAACCGAGGTTGCTTGGCTTCCGTAATCACTACCAAAGCGCTGCCATCACTGAGCTACGAGTACAGCACATCTAAAATAAATATATTAAATAGGGCAAACAAATGGGTTTACAGTTTCGACCTAACATTCGGGGTTAGCACGGTTCATTAAAACCCAGTCTAATCATTGACCAGTCAGGCAAAGTCAGAGGTGGACAGTTCGGACATGCGGTTTTGCCCAACACTACTCAACATTGAGCTGTTACACCACAAATGGTTAAGGGTAAAACCACATACAACTGCGAGCGGGGTCGGGTCTTTTCCCCTTCTGAAATCCAATTACAATTTAACACGGATTTCCTTAAAGCTGACGCGAGAAATGAAAATAAATAACGGCTCAACGTTCCGTGGTTCCATAAAGTAAAATAAAATAAGTGTGAAGAATTACACAGTTTGGAAATGATTCGAAACAAAGTCATTTATGCAAGTCGTTTATCAATTGATTTACATTGAGTTAATGCTGTGTAATATGTAAACAGAAAAAAGACATTAATGTGTTAATTAAACAATAGGCTTGCCTTACCTATGTAAGGGACAATTACTGTGCATTACAAACTTATATTTATTTATTTACATGTAGGTTAAAATAGAACTGCCCACGTAATACAAAATTAAAATAAGACTAAACAGCTAAGTTTGTCCTATTTTCATAAATCAATGTCCCTGGATAATGTACCTAAAACAATTAATTTAATATAGTTTATAAAACACACTTAATATAACTAATACTAAATAAGCATTGGACTTGTCAAAACTTACTAAATGAGCCCAAACACGGAAGTTTTATTAATTGCCAATGTAAAATTCTACACCTCTTGGCTCCATTAACGATTGCGATGGTATCAAATTATTGTGTTGTCATCCGAATACCAAATCCGAGTGCCGTGTGGGGACGGCCGTAAAGAATACACTTTCCCACCGCCAACAGGAGGCGTGTCGTAAAAGGCGACTAATTCCTGTAGCACTAGACGGGCAGCAGCGTCTGCGTGCGAAATTTTATAAAAAACTGCGCTCGACAACCCGCCTGCCAAGCGTGGCTAGTATTGGCAATCTCCTACAGTGAATGTCATTGGGGAAGGCCTATGTTCAGCAGTGGACGTCCTATGGCTGGAATGATGATGACGATCCGAATGTCAAATACGGGGTTTTAATGGACACGTCAGTTAGAAGTAGGTTAAAAACTACTTCCAAGATTTGATTACATAGTTAGCTGTTAGATAATTACATACAACAAGCACACATACAAGTGAAGCTAATGTCCAGTACTATTAAGTATTCTGTGGTCCAAGTTAGCCAAGTGCCATGGTTCGTTTTCACATTTATTTCTAATAGACACTGATGTTCTCGCTCTTGTGCATAGGTGATGCCTTTTGATTTACCTATTTTGTGCCTTATGTATACTAACTATGGGTACTAACTCTCTAGGGTAAACCTCTTATCTGTAAAAGCAATATACATGATGTACAAGAGAATAGGACACTCCTTAAAACTGCGTGATCAGCAGCATCGAAATCGTGATTTTTTTTCAGATGATAATGATAATGTATGGAGTACATTATTATCGAGGTAGCGCGTAAGTTTGTATGGAGCGTTTAGATTTTTTTTGTTCTATTTCGATGTTGCTTCCATAGAAAAAGTTGTTGTATATTAGCAGCTGATCACGGTTTAGGTTTTAGGATTAGGTTTTAAGGAGTGTCCCATTCTTTTCTACACCTGTATATATTTAAAGATTCAGTAGAGGGAAAAAATACCTTAATTGAATTATAAAATAGTAAAACCATACTCGATAATACTTCTCTAAAGTGATAATAATTAATGCCTTTACTTATTATCACCAACTTCTTATTCAATTATTAAATCGAATGAAAAACAGTCGACTGAGTAGCGAACAGACGTAAGTTCGATTTCTACATGAGGTGTCCTAGTTTTTTTCAAGTGTAATATTATAGTAGATCTTACCTTAAAAGTCGACGGATATACGGAATTCTGAAAATATTTTTATTCTCAACGGTTAACTTTTAACGGTTTTTAACGGCTTTGTTTCGCCTTCAAAAAGTTTTTTAAATTTTACTTCGAGCGACTTAATAATTAGGAAGAATCTAATGAAACCGGGACGGTATTAAATTAACAATTGTGGCTTGTTTTTTATGGGTTTTAAAGGCTTTCTTTATATTTTGTTTTTTACCTTTGAACATGATTAACTCTAAAAAATATATAATTTACAAACCAGCCAGTAACTGTCTATTTTGCTATAATTATTAGCAGAATAAAATACTTTTACGCAATTTTTACCCACGTTTATTAATGACGTTTACTTTTCACGTGGATTTATCGATAGTTTATTAGCCAACATTACTTAGTGTGGATTGCTTATTGCTTTTTACATTGTACTTTTTAGTTAGCTAGTAAACTTTAAACTCCTAAAATAATAAATTACTTTGTCTTCCGCAGAAACCCAAAGTGAACGTAATGATCCGATGCCGAACCGGCTCGGACTTCTGCTACACCGAGCAAGAAATGGACACAATGTTGGCCGACGTGGATTATATCAAACAAATGCCGATTAACAGATTTGTTTTTGGCGCTCTAACCAACACCCAAGACATCGATATCGATAATAACGCTAAAGTTATAGCCCACGCTGATCCCAAACCCGTAACCTTTCACAGGGCATTTGATGTTTGCAAAGATCCTGTAGAATCGATCGCAAAAATCATGCAGCTTGGTTTTAACAGACTTTTAACAAGTGGACAAAGAAGTGCAGCAAGTGAAACTGATGCTATTGAATTAATTCGATCGTTATTAAATTCTTTTGGCGACAAAATTGAGATAATGCCAGGCGCTGGGGTGTCTATCGGCAATGCAAAATCTTTTATCGATCTTGGATGCAAAATAGTCCACAGCTCTTGCAAGAGGGTCCAAGCTCTGACGAAGATTGAGAATAACTTAAGTATGGGCACAAGTGACAGTGAATGCATTTACATCACTGATGAAAATATTGTTAGGAAAATGAAGGAAATATTGAATTCTTAGATATTTTTGTATAATGTAGGTAAATAAGCTTAATACTTAGATATGATATGTAACATTCCATTATTAACTTAATTCAGTAATGATATTGTCAATTATATGATTTTGTTTTATTCCTATCCTACACTAACAATATTCCGCGACATCACCTAACCTGCGTCAAATTCGTTTGTCATAGAAATAGTTGGCTTTGTTATATATAAGTCTGCTTTTATGCGTTAAATATGTGGCTACAAAAGTATTCTGCCTAAATAATCCGATTCCGAATTCCGGAATTTTTACAATTCCCTGCAAAAACATTGGCCTATCAGATCACCGCCTGATAGCAAAAACTAATCCAACAAAATCAAATTTAACTTGAACAAAATGGGAGCCCCAAACAGCTGCGTCGTTGGGAAAGGTCGTCGGTTTCTGGGAACATCAATAAATATCGTGGCCCATTTATCATGGAGGCATATTCTGGGAAAAATGGAAGCCGCCTAACGATGCTATTACCGCTTCGAACAATACCTGAAAGCTTGAACGACTAATAATGACTCTATTAGTGTAATTGCTGAATAATGTGTTAGTTCTTAATGAGAAGCAGACCTAATAATAGCGAGTGTACAATCTTTAATTATTTACATGTACTTACGTGCCTAAATGTAAGTCTAGTTAAGGGTCGCAGCTTAGATATTAAAATTCAGCCAATTCAAATTTATTCAAAAAAGTTAAAAAAAAAAAACGAAAAAATTTTAGAAACCACTCTAAATTTTTTTCAGAAAAACTTCAGAATACAGAATAAAAATACTCAGTGGGGCTGTGAAATGTACAAAATGCCGACGCACAACGTGGTCTTGTTTTCGAATATTTGCGCAGACAAAATTTAATATAACTAGTTGTCTGTAGTCTTGGATGTCTGTGTTCGTTATTTTTAATAGGGATGACGACAATCCTTTCTTTATGTTCGTCTATCAGGTGGGTTACAAAAAGCATTGGACATGTATTTTTTCTTTTTTCACATTATCTAAATATTACAGAGATGTATTAATTTGAAATGTCGCATGACGTCTTACGCAATTAAAGTGATCTTTCTTAGAAATACAAATACAAGGCACCGCTCCTTACAGTGTCACGACGATACGTTCTCGTGTCGTGTAAAACTACAACGTTTATCGACTTTTATACGACGTGTGCTCTTAGCAAGTCAGCATACTTAGTAGTAAACTAATTTTGAAAAGTTCCTTCGCTGAATTAACCCATCCAGAAAACGTACCCAACCCTAAACTTTGTTAAGATTATGAGTATTTACATGTTGTCTACATTTCTAAAATTAATATTACATGTTATGTAACTACTTATATATATACCTCAAGCTTATTCAAAATTACTGAGTAATACGGTTAATGACCTCTTTGAGGGAGGAATATAATTGCTGATACATTATTTAAAGGACTTTATACTTAATTTGCATAGTAATCCTACTCGTAAGGTTGCGACCTTGCGACGCAGCATTAGATATGCTTGTGTTCTCGTGTGTATTTTAAAATTCAAATTATGTATTCTATTTTGTTAATTTTCTTTTAGATGATAATTCTACTACTCAAATATTTTTTATTAAATTAAAAAATATTGAACATCATCACATACTATTGATCCTATGGTAAGTTTCTAAAGCACTTGTGTTGTAGAAATCAGAAACAACGACGGTACCACAATACCCAGAACCGACTCAACATAGAAAAAATCGTTTTCTACATCGACTCGACCGAGAATCGGTCTATATAATTTCTAATATAAAAAAGAAAAACTCACTTAAGTAAAAGATACAATCATAACTAATTGTGGAATTATATTAAAAGTGCATGCATAAATAGGTTGTCTAGGCGAGATTGGTTTTAGCGGTAGGACCCTCAAAATTGTGCATCTTTATTAAATAGGTTTCAACTGTAACTACTTTGTATGGTGTCCAACAAAGAGAGTCTTTAAGTTACACTATGTCACAAAAAGAAATTTTCATTCACCAAAGTACACAAAACTCAAAAGCACTATTCAAAAGAGTTCATGAAAACGCAGATACGTACAATTTGTCAGCTGGCATTATGATTGATGGCGGGCGTGACGCGGTCACCCCATCTTCCTGCCCTCGATCAATCATCCCTTTTAAAGACGCGGCTGCTTCTGAAAACTGGTGCTCGACAATGATGAGTTACCGAGAATTGCACTTGATCTTTTATGTTTTCACAAAAACGTAAGCGTAAAACGCGTTTAAATTAAAATTCGACCATGTCCAAGTTGGATTCGTGGGTTTAGTACAGATTCTTCGCGAGCGGGATAAGTATAGTACTCGTATGTTGTGTTTGATTTTGACGCTTGAATGTATTATTGAATTACTTCGTTGGATCAGCGACACGCAGTAGATCTTGGCCTCAGAAATCAAAGCTCGCCACTTATCCCTACTCCATGCCAGTTCAGTGTAGTTGGGCACTCTAAGCTCTCTTTGGTCTTTCGTTCTTTATCGATCCAGAGAAACCTAGGACGACCAACCGGGCGCCATGCGGGCAGTCATCTCACGAATGCTCTTTTTACTGCACGATCCTCTCCCATTCTTTACACGTTTCCGAGCCAGCGATGTCGTGATGTTTTTATCTTGTCTAGTATGTTAGGTTTAGCCACTAGTTCTTCAATCGCTCAATTCTTCCTTACCGTTTGGCTTCCATGTGCTCATCTTGAATGAATTATTTACTGTTTTTAGTGACAATTAACACGCTATGCTCAGCAACGTGGTTTTTACCACTAAATAGCGGAGCGTAGCGTGTCATCTCTGTTCTGTGGTTTTCACGATAGACCAAAAACAAAAAACGACCTTAATATTATTAGCTATTTGAAGTTTTAATTCTTTGTTAAGTTACCTGCCATAATAAGACATAATCTGAAAATATTTACGTATTGGAATTTTATGCTCTTGACCATAGCAAGTAGAACTATACATTACTCTTAACAACATGACCAAATAAAACAAACTTTTATAGTTTAAAAACTATGCTGGGTCCTGGATTTGGGAGAGCCATTCCCATATACACATGGAACATCATTCCGAGAATAATCCAAGAAAATAAAACCAGTTTTTAATTGAACAACTTTATTTAAGTGGATTCAGTGAACCTAATATAGACTACGCAAGTTATAATAGTTATTATCTAAGGTATAAAATAAGGCTATCGTGAAATGTGAATACGCTTACGTTAAGGCAGTTCTTGCTTACCGTGTTGTGCAATATTACGTCTACTATTTACATACTTACAACTAGATAAAAGATAGAATTGGTCGAATTGCACGAGATGTACCATCAACCGTTAATGATAGAGCCAGTTACATACCATTTCAATTAAGGAAAAGAATAAAGACGTTTATTCAGATCCCAAATATGTGACAGTGTAAAATCAACAGTTTACAATTTTATCTTAAAATGTGTGTTTCTGAAATGGCCTCCACTGGCCAACAAGGATATTACATAAACATATTTGTTATAAACAAAGTAAATAGTAGCTTAAGTGATGTCTTAGTAATTTAGAACCTAAAATAAACTTTTCTATTAGATTCTTGGTCAATAGGTATCCTAAAATGATAATTACTTTGACCGGATTTCTTTTCTTTATCTAATGTTCAATTAATTCTTTTCTTGTACCTTACAAAACGCTGACAGAGTCCGTTGTTTGACATCGGGAAAATCGTAGGTCATTAATAAGCCCAAAGTGGAATATAAGGTTTGTGGCTCAATAATTAAAGATTGTGGTACAAGGTACAAAAGGTACGCAAGGTACAAAAGTACACAAGGTAGTTAAAGCGTTTCATTTTAGGTTCAAGCGATAAGTGTAAATAATAAAAATAAATACTAAGTTGTAATTGCTTATATAAGTACCTATTATGTTGCATCCTAAATCATTTTTCACAAAATTTATTGAGTCTAAACAGATATATTTTATAAAGTTTAAAGTTACTTTTTAAATTAAAATATTACATTTAACTAAATATCTGACATGATATTTTAATCTTTTTAATGACTCTTCAAGAGAACAATTTAGAATTGTACATAAACCAGAAACTAAGACATACTTACAAATAATTCTTAAATACTATTTCAATTCTGATATCCCCTTACGTATCTCTTTTCATAAATTGACTTACTTTTAATTGCATTCTTTTAAAGCCCTTAATTAATTAGTGCTATATTAAACTATGACCGAATGTCTGTTAGTCTTTTTGTCTGGTGCATAAGGTTCTAGTTTCGCTGGCTCGGTGTTGAGGGCGCTGTAATCGACGGGAAATGGTGGTTGGGGGAGGGAGTCCTTTGGGGGAACTAGGACCCACTGTCCAGGGCCGTTGGGGTTCTTCCCCATCAGCCAGTTGGTGAAGCAGTGGACGTATGTGCCGTAGTCTAGAATAAGGTAGTCGTTCTGGAAAACAAAACTTGTTTTAAGAACACATTTTTGGCGCGACACATTAAAGACCGTTGGTTTGATTGATTTTATTATTTTGCTTTTGTTTATTTATAAAAAAATAGTGATTTACTCACGCTGGTCATGCGGTCGAAAGCAGTGTCTATGATCTCGTCGACTCTCGGCCCACTGAGCCCGATCACGGAGCGGTAGAACGCCGCCAGCGCCGGCTTCGTTATCGCGCCCGTGCCTGCAACACAGGGCCGGATTAGCACGATTTCGTTCCGGCTTAGTGTAAGAGCGGGAAAACTCCGCCCGTGCTGTGAGTCGTGACTCGTAGCATTTCGTAGCGCGTAGCGTGACACTTTCGTAGTTATTTCGTAGCTTAGATATAATTAAAGTGAATGGAATTTGTGCCCACTTTGGGTGGTATGATGTCTGTAAAATGATTATAGTATTTTTAAATAATAATGTTATAACAAGCATGTAACTTTTTCAATAAAAAACGTATTCTTGGTCAGTTCTAAATTAAGTATCATAGCATACTATTCTTAAACCTTATGCTGGCTAATGTTTATTTCATTACATTTATAAATTAAAATAAATTGCCTCATTCTCGAATTATTCCTTATATACAAGGTTACAGGGAAAGTCGTACAGAATATTGAAGGACGTTATTATTCAGGTCATTTCGGATCGAATTGATCCTATAATATGGTATCCGAAACCTAACCGTTATGGAGATATTGAATTTTAAAGATATTTTTTATAATCTTGTTTGGCTATAAAGAAGTGTATCTGATTCAAGGTCTCTCACGGTATTATTTCTTATCATCTAAAGTATACCTAAAACAGGCAAGAGCAAGTTCGTGCGCGGCCGCTCTCTCGCGGGAGTGCCCAACTTTGTTTATTGGCGGTGCACTTCTTAGTACTTATTTATGTTACCTCTGTGAGTGATCTTTTTCTTTTTATACAAACATACACCCTATTTATTCATCATTCCGTACTCTAGTATGCAGATAAGTGTTTTTATCAAAGATTCCACCCTATTTTTCTAGGAAAGTTATATTCACTTTATCAATACATTCACCCCTTAAAAGGTTTGCACTAATAAATAAACAGTGCTGTATTACATGTTTTTATACGTAAAACCAATAAAATGGGACAGGTTAGGGTGAATAAAATGTTATGTCCATGTGCATTCAAGGAATTTAACAATCTTACAAGACCTAGTTTAAAAAACTATACAATACTTTATTTGTATTAGTCTAAACGAATGAGCCCAAACACGATGGTGTTAAATTATTGTTGTTATCCGAATATCACATACTTGCAAAGTTACGATATGAAAAGCAGGTTCAAAAATACTTCATTTGTAACTAACTATTATTTAGATATTAAAATCGTTCTAACAATTTCATTGTTTCTCTTTGAAAAGTATACACGATACAATAAATATTTATAGGACTTTTTATAGCAGTGCAGAGCCCGCAAAGCTGCAAATTCGGAACAAAGAGAGCTGGTGAAGGAAATGTAACGAAACGAGCTGACGCAGGAAGAACCCGTGCCGGTACTGCCGGTGGTGCCGCAATTCCACGAGATCCTATTCCGGCAACGCTCTACAAATATACGATTCGATAAAAAGGCGAGCGAGCAATCGGAGCCGAGTCAGCGTTGGCGGTCTTGTGTAAAGCTAGCAAAATAATATTATATCTACACCATTTTGAATCTTTAATTTGATATATTATGGTCAAAAAAAATATTTTTAGTGTAGTACATATAGATAAAGTAGTGTGATTAAACTGATTTCATTGACTTAGTAATAAGCGATAGGGCTAGCTTTCTTTAACTTGATTCAGTAGGTCAAACTTTCTTACTAACACACTACTTTATCTACACATTTACACACATTACATTACATACACATTTATATATTTACACACTATTTAGTAAGAAAGTTTGACCTACTGAATCAAGTTAAAGAAAGCTAGCTCTATCCCTTATTACTAAGTCAATGAAATCAGTTTAATAAAACAAAAAAAGACTATCGCGCACGAAAGTCTGTGCCGAAACGACATAAATGCGAGTGGTTTTTGCATAAAACCCATAGCTTAAGTTTTGGCTGCAAATATTTAGTCAAGAGCCAACTGTCTGTTGGAAAATTACCAAAAAACGTAACTCAATAATCCTCTTCGTTAAAATCCTTGTTTCGGTATGCAAAGTTAGAATTTAAGTTAAACCTGACTACTCGTGAGTAATATAATTATAAGTAGGAGTAGCATAAAATTATAAATAAGTTAAGGCTTGCCGCCACTTGCCAATAGGGAAATGTGGCTTAAATACCCGTTCAGAAACAATAAGGTATTATATTGTTTAAAGAATATTATGAGTTATCATAATAGCATCAGGTATTATCCACATAGATTTTGCATGGATAACCCAGTTATGAAGTCGCTTCCATGTATTTGATTCATTTAATACAAAGCGATTTAAATTTGATCAATTAAAAATAAATATCCAACAAAAAGAATAAGTCGTTTCACAGACGTCTGTTGTACGAACAATCCAAATAAATGTTACGCATGGTCATTGGCCATCCATTATACATTTGTTCAACAACAAAAAAAAAAATACAAATATACGCATAAAATTGAGAACTTCCTTCTTAACTTTAGACTTCTTACGCAACATGTCTTCACCAGAAGAATGCTTGGAAACAAAAAATAGATAATACTTTATGTTAGAGGTTCTTCTATTAAATCCAGCCAAGCCAGTATTTTACCAGATTTTTTCGAAATAATTAGTTGAGCCACCAGTATCGACAACCATCGGATACAAGCTCGCAGCGTGTCAAACACTCGTGTTATTTCACCCAGAGTTCGCTGTCAGTCAAAACAAAGATTATGTGACAGAAGGTACATTAGTAAATAAGCACCAGCTGAGAGGCTTGAAGAAAGTAAACGTATTTGGTACCTGACCACCGATACCGAGGATAAAAATGCATATAATTATATACTGCCTGCTCGTACAGGTATGTATAGACAACAGCACGTTCACCTACCACAAAATTATTATATTCGTGTAGTCAGGACCGGGAAACAAGCAAGTAACGAGTCGAATTGAAAAGGATTTTGGTACATGACGTTACAAAACATGCTCGCAGTGAATGTTACGTTATGTCTCGTAACGCTAGTCAGTACCCACTTAATGAATAACTAGCTGTGCCTGCGGCTTCGCCAGCGTATACGACATGTTACTTACTAACTGACTTAGGAGGAGCTTATGTCCTTCCCTAGAGATCAAGCTTTTTTTGTACTAAATTTAATCAAAATCGGTTCAGTAGTAGGTATCAGACAAAAAGTAGCCTATGTCCTTCCCCAAGGTCGAATCTATCTTTTTACCAAAAATCATCAAAATTTGTTCAGCGGCCTTGGCTTGAAAAAGTAACAGACAGACAAAGTTACTTTCGCATTTATAATATAAGTATGGGTTTGAAGGAAAATAACATGTAATATATCATCACAGCATATTTTGTAAATTTTTATATAAAAAAAATATCCAGAGTGTTATCTGTGACGGTGTGTCTTGATGATACATAGGCGAAAATATATAATATACAGGGTTATTTGTACAACATCAACCATCTATCAGAGGCTGATTTGACCAACATTGAAATCTAAAAAAAAATTTTCGCTTCTCCGTACAAACTGATGCTAGTGGCGGCTTAGTATGAGGAAGTGATATTTTTTTTGCCATTTCAATGTTGCTCCCATAGAAAAAGTTGTTGTATTTGAGCACCAGAATCAGCCCCTAGGAGGTTGTTGATGTTTTACAAATAACCCTGTATAGGTATGTTAAGTCGTAGCTATTAGCATTACCTACGGGCATTAAAAATATTGTTGTTTCAATGTTTGTTTCTGCCTAAAATAATAATTTCATGGGAGCCTTATTTATTCAAACATAAAATATAGGCATTAGGTATTCATACGAGTATAGTTAAGTAAAATCTGAATTTATATTATAAGCAATTTACACAGCTTTGAATAACGGAATAAGGTAATGTGTATAATATTGTGGCTTTGTTGCAAGATAGCAATTTTACTTTCATAGCCGAAACTGCAATGTTGTTTGGATACACTCAATAGAATAAAGTAGTTGTTACAATATTAGATAGAACAACTGCTTGCTGTAGTGCTAATTGAGCTGCATTCCGTTACGAACAACTTTTACAATACCTTTGACTAATAAGCGTGTTATTTCTAGCATTTATGATTAATTTACACATAAAGAACAATATTGATTCAAAAATCATCTATATCATTATTTCAGCCATAGGACGTCCTCTGCTGAACATAGGCCTCTCGTATTGACTTCCAGATTGGCCGGTTGGAAGCGGTCAGCATCCAGCGTGTTTCGGTCTTTACCAGGTCGTCCCTCCTTGTGTGTCAACCTCTCTCCATGGGCCTCATAAGAAAGCTTAAGATTCAAAAGAAACATCTCTTTAATATCTAAAAAAACTTGCACTTCTGTTCTGTTAAGGTTGCGTAAAGCTTTGCTAAGGTACTTAATAGACATTGAGGCATATAATTTTATTAGTCAAGTAATTTTAGTAATTTTATCAGTGCTAATGTTAAGTAACACACATCAGCAACGTACCAGCAGGACTGTAGGTACCTGGTAGTTGTACGCGGCTTTCAGTCTTTATTTTTTAAAATTTTCATCTAATTAAAACATTTGAAGTGTCTCTTCTGATGACCTACATTATTTAATCTATGATTCAGGCCGCTCATACCCACTTTGTCAAATTAATCCGACCTCTCAACCTGCGCGATTGACGACTCTCGAGGCCTGGATTTATAAAACATCAAATTGATTGAAAACAATTTTTGATGACTCATTTCTGTAATATTGTTTTGTCAAAGTACTTTTGTTTTTAAAATCTCGACCTCTTCGATTGGTATTTTTAAAAGTACATTAATAATAAGGCAAATAATTAGAAACCGTTAAGTCTACAAGTATAAATAAATCATTTGTAGTAGGTATAAAAAGAGCTGTGGATTTTGAATAAATATTAAACACGTTGAACGATGAGGTCACTGTTAACCTTTAAACAGCTGATTTTCTATTGTGTACCACAAAACCCAGACCTGAGATACTTTCCACATCGACCCAACCGGGACCTCGCTAAGTCCGGCGTGGTCGCCTCTCGGCTACTTGACGACCTGTCAAACAAATATCGTTGCATTGTGCAATAAAAAAAAACAAATGTTCTCTCCATAGTGCCAGGAGATATATACGGTAAACGAAGCTTGGAGCAGACATTACGAACGTCACTCACTCGTCGAGTGGAAAACTGAGCGCTTTCAATGAACACGGTTTTGTACTAAACCTACATTGCTTCTGACAAGGATGTTGAATAGGGTTGGGAATGTAGGTACTATTGATTTATTAATCTCGGGTAATGTGGAATTGTTTGGAGATAGAACGTGTTTAGATGGTGAGTATAATTAATATTGTTTTTATGTTTGGTGTTCAGTTCACATTGTAAAATTCGAAACGCGTTTTGTAAGTTAGTCTAGGCTTTTATCTGGGTCGTCTATGGTGCTGTGACAAAGACCGACTTGCTAGTTAAGCGCCGTGATTTGTATAACCCAGAAAGATAGTAATCAACGAAATGAACAGTCTGTTTCCACTCTAAGGATGAATAACACTTGGCTTAATTAATATGGTAAAATGATTAATTATTACGTTTAGGTATTCCAATGCGAGAAAGTGCTTTGTATTCATTATTCTTGAGTTTTGTTTCCGACTTAATTCGTTGTTTTAAGTCCCTAGAACTTTTTTATGACATGGATGCAGTGAAAAATATAATTTAGGCATGATAAATAAAGGCAATATTAATCTACTTATTATTGTTAACTTTTTATGTTGCTTAATAGTGTAGATTTCTGGACTTTGAAATTATAACTTGATGACTTCACGTGCTCTTACGAGCTTTTTTATCGACCATTATATAGAAATTTAAATATTATATGCTCAATGTAATAACCATTATTCAAAATTGTCGGGCCAGGAAGTAAAATCTCGTTCAGAATATAAGTGGGAGCAATTTGCAAAATCAGTGCGAAACGTCTTCAATTACACTGCCTGATGAGGTGCAGCGACGGGGCGATTAATTTTGTTCCCGCCAGAATATTTACAATGTTGCTCTTAATTGCTGTTCTAGTACCTATCTCCAAGATATGGTATATTAAAGTTAAACGTTATTATAACACAAATGCGTGATTAGGTTGTTTAGAAGGCTAGAAGGGGGCCATACAATTTTAAAGTCCATTTGCAGACAGAACCTCTCTAGATTTAACCTAAACCAGAATTAAAACATTGTACGGTATCTGACAACCTCAAGATCAACTAAAGTAACGGATATTTAAAGTTAAGATATAGGCCTTAAGTTATTTTATTAATTTATGTAATTATATGCTCACAGTAAGACTTTGCTAAAATTAGTGAATGTGCTTAATTTTAGCACATCCACCGATCAACAATTCACGAACGCAACTTTACGAGAATTAGATTTAGTGTTTCAACTACTTCTGAAATGAATCTAGGAATCTGATTTTATGACTTAATAATATACAAAAAAATCACAATTTGTAGATACTCACATTCTCTGTCAACGACGTGGAACAAAATCTTGCAGAGGTACTGCAGGTATAAAGGTAGGTCTGTGAAGCGTTTAGTTTCGCTCAGGTAGAGCGCCCAGCGCGCCAGCCAGCCTTCCAGGGTCGTCCGCCCTGGGATGTTGATCCCGCTCGCTTCGGGGCCACACACTCTTCTGTAGTAGGGTAATTCGGCCCATCTGTGGACATCGTACTCATTAGTAATAAAGCAACTTATTTGAAAGGCACATTTTTTTAAAAAATATTCATATTATAAGTAAATAAAGGTGATATTAACAACCATCATTGTTAAGTAAACACACGCGAAAAAAAACATTCTTTACTCTGTTAAATCAATATCAGACGTAGGCATTCATGGCTACGTAATTTTAAGAGGCTTATTAAATTTCTGATTAGCTAAATCTTATAAAAATATATGGGAGCTGCTATATAACACAATTTATAATATATTGTTGATAGTCAGTATCTTTGATAATATAACACTTGAAAAAAAAATCGACTGCCTCAAGGTGGGACTCGAACCCACGTCTCATCGCATGCCGAGCGAGTGCTTTTCCAACTAAGCTACTGAGGAATTTGGCTAACCCGTCGAAATTTGTCAAGTGTTTCTCGCTGTTGAAGCCAGCGTTTTATCTGATCAATGGTGCGGCTATACGTATACCTTAATTAGTATACTACCGTCAAACATTATCATAGATATAACAAAGCATGTAATTGCTAAAAACAAAATTTAAGTCAGTATCTTGTTATGTAAAATACTTATCCAAGAGATTACACAAATTATACAATGGCTGTTATGAGATATCTAGCCTTTCATTATATTATGATGAAATGCCTGATAAAAATATGATTGAAGGTTATGATAAAAGACTTAGTTTTATTGATAGAAATAAATTCATTATGACAACAAATACAAAATTTTCAGAAATGTGACGTTAGTATTTATTATCTTAAAATATAATGTTTTTGTTACAAAAGTTCAGTCAGTACCAAATCGAAAGGATTTTTTTGCTGATGCGTGAGAGATAAAACACTGTCTTTTCACCTACAGGGCCATTAAAAGTGATTGATATTATTATTGTTTTTGATATTACGCACAATTAAGTGCTACAAGTTAGTCAAGCTACACAAGCCATTCCATTTTAACCTGAGGGCCAATTCCCGTAATTTGACAATAGTCGCAGTCCGGTGTCGATCCGCTCCCAGTAACATTACGATCCCAAACAGTATTTTCTTAAACCCAAAAAATTTAATTATAGTTCGTAATGCGACTGAAAATGAAAGCAACCAAAATTAGATATTTTTTTGCTCTGTTTTTAGTCTTATTGGGATAGTTTCAATAATTTTACGTCAAATTGAAAGTTTACGAGAATACCGTTTGTGATAGTAATGTTACTGGGACCGGATCGACACCGGATTGCGACAATTGTCAAATTACGGGAATTGGGCCTCTGTATTCTCCATACAGTGATCGCCTTTAAAATGAAGGTTCAACTTAATGGAAATGTAGGTACCTATACTTATTTAGGGCAGGTTGAAAGAATTTTTTTTTAGTAATTGTCGAAACATAAAGTCATTTTAGCTACATAACAAGCCTGTAAAATATTATTTAAATATTTTCAGTTAAACAGCTCGCTCATTGCACTTTATAAAATTACAATAATGTAAATAGAATACAATAGAGTAGAATTAATAAGGGTACAATAATAACGGCACTAAAAATATTACAGTAGTGATAAACTATTTAGAAGTAATGTTATTAAAATGTTACTTAAAAGTGTATAGTTGAATTTTAGTCGTGTGTATATTAGATTACTTAATTATTAGAAGGTTGTTAGTCAAGCGATTACCCTTTCACTTTATCGCAAAAAGACCACGTGTTCACGCCAAAAACACATCGATATAAAATAACAAAGTGCTACTTGACCGCTCTTATCAGCGCGATTTCCATAAAGCGTATGAAAATTATGGCTGAGGCAGAATGTAATAAGCGGCCGAATTGAGCCATATTTCTGGGCACTCCCTGAGAGGTCGTGATTCCACCTGGCCTGGCTACTTACGAATCCAACCTTCTAACAATTTAGTACGAATATAAATTGGGACATAAGAATTATCCATTGAGAAATTTCATTTTTATGAAAATGAAAAAACGGAAAATAAAAATAAAATTGTCGAAATTGGTTAACGTGGTAACGAATGATCGCTAACATACATAAAAATAAGATCGCGACGAATTGATAAACTTCTTCTTTTTTGAAGTCGGTTAAAAAAAAACTTTTGTAACTTTACAGAAAATATACACTACTAAAGATGAGACTTTTGTACCAAGAAACTATTAATTGTTTTTTTAATACTAACTAATGAACTTTCAGTTTGAAAAAAACCGCAACAAATTTTTTATATACTTTCTTCTTTAGACCTGGTACCTTGTATAAAGTCAATACTCAACTTAAATGTATGGAACAGCTGTTTGTTTTAAAGATTTCATAACTGGGTCCATAGGGCCATTATTATCGATAGTAACGTGCGTACAAAGTTTTTCGCTCCATTTAAATTTCATCTTATATTCATCTTACTATTATGAAAGCATGTTTTAACAATAAGAGACGTAAAAAGCAGGACATTCGTCTTCAAGAATTACGTAGCTTTTAGCAGTAGCCGTCTAGAATGTTTTACTAAAAGGCTCGTTATGCAGTCTCTTAACTATATAAAATTAGCCTCAATCCCTCAAGAAGAATGGATATTAATTGTCTTTTTCCATTATACTGGACTAGTCTCTAGATTAGTCTACTTACTTGGATGGCAGCGGGTTTATGAAGTATTCTATGAACTCCTGTTTCACCTCGAGGAGGATGTGGAACTCGGACGAGTTGGGTGACCAATCCGCGAAGTGGGCGAGTCTCTGTGAGTAAAGACAGGTTTACATGAAAAATTAGTGCTGGAAAAATAGTTTTTAAATGATATTTGTTTTTCATTTTACGTTATACATGTTATGACAGTCGTAATTGGCTTAAGTGTGATATTGTAAACCTAGACTAACATATAAATTGTCATATATCTGTTGAGTTTCTCAATAAATAAATGACACTGTTATTTTGCTGTTATCGCGCATAATAACTTTATTTGTTTAAGCCGTTAATACAATTACAAACATGAGCCTACAGACTTTCTCGATTCAGAGATAGAGATAGATTTAGTTTAGTCATGTTCAGAATTTTAGCGTTACCAACTTACCAGTCTTAAGCAACAATAGTTATAACAGGGTTCGTATTAAATAAACCATTCTGCTGTTTATGTTTGTTTTATATTCATTTAAATTAAGTGTCGACTTGATGTCCAAAAGTAATAAATTTTATTTAATTTAAACCATTTATACCTTTTTTTAAACTGTGTTAGTAGTACCTACTATACTAGTTAGAGAGAGCTAGAGATTACTATCTACATCCAAACTTACAAACTACCGCTTTGTAATATATGTACTCGTAATTAAATCACGTTTACATTGCATGAAAATACATAGTTTCATAATGTAAATACGGCTTGAGTGCGTGTTACGATTTAAATTATTCTCTTTCATCAGGTACCACGGTGTTTGGTGTTAGTTGCCGCTCTCAGCCGGGTTGACTTACTTAGTTTCATAATTGGGAGCTGTCCATAATTAACACTTGCGCCTTAAAAGCCGCTCTTTGCCGTAATTCTCTAAAGGACGTGATTCTGTGGCTGTGCTTAACATATGAAAAAATATACTTAATCTATATAAAATAAAGTAGGTTACATAATTTATAAATCAAGAACGGAAAGACCGATTTTTATAAAGTTTAGTTTGTTAGATTTCTATAGTATAGCAAAATAACTATTGAAACATCTAAAAATTCTCGTAAAAAAGAATGGCGTTACGTAGTTCGCCGGACAGTTAAGTATAATATAATTAATATTTTTATATACTTTTGGTACGACGACAACAAAGATGCGTAAGTTAAAAAATAGAGATACCTGTAGGTAAGACCATATTGTTATTTAAAAGTAAAGAGTTATAATCAAAAATAAAATTTTCATATTTATTTTCTATCATAGTATCTATTCTGATTATGACTCAGTAATTTAAAAACCGTTATAAAACACTGGGATGTAATGTCAACAATACTAAGCTTCTAAGGATAATCACTCTACTTTGTCTCTACAAAAAATGTGTACATAAGTAATACGACGGGATAGTCCTTATTTCCATTTCCAATTATTATTCTCCTTCAAGATTCAATAGGCACACTCCGCAACAGTTCGTTCAAGTACCAATTTATAAAATGCGGATATATTTTTCTTTCATCCGGCCATTTTTGCCAGTGTTTTTTCTTAACATTCTAATGTATTTTTAATCTGCCAGACAGATAAATAATTAGATCAGTGCTGATACCTTCATACCTCGAAGAACTGTTCAAAGTCCTCCTCGCAGATGACGTCATCGCGATCGTGGTCCAGCAGTTCTGCGAAGAAAAGCGTTAGCTTGTCCGTCTGCACTGAGCTGAGCTGAGCGAGCGGTTGCTCCTCTTCTAGGTCTAGGCACTCTAGGTCTTCGCTGCACCGGTTCACCCATGTCGCTGTAAAAAAAAAACTTTAGTCTAATTCAGAAGACGGTATTTGAATTGACGGTTATGGCAGGGTTTAGTGGTTGTTTGTTTTTTTTTAAATGTATTTTACCTGGCCTGATATATGGGGCGAGACGTAGGCCTTACGACTGTCTTGGTGTAGTGGCCCGTCATTATTATGTATTTAAGTATGTCTATCCGTTATTTAGTCACCGTAGTACATACTTTGCATAATTTGAAGCTAGATAATTGGTGTGATGTTTGGAAGAATTTTTTTAAGCATTTATTATGTATTATCTGTTGCCCTCGACTTCATTGCGTTGTCAATGTAAAACCATAGTTAGTCTCTAAAAACCAGGCGAACGAAGTTGCGGACAACAGCTAGTATTACATAGTATTGTTTAACATTAAAAAAAAATTGCCAACGAACAGCGATAACTAACGGTAAGAAGCCATCCATAATGAATAACAGTTATTTTGCATCCCTCGGAAACCATACATTTTTCCGGGATAAAAAGCATTCTATCTGTTGTTTAATATGTTTCTGTGCCAAATTTTAATTAGATCCATTCAGCTGTTCCGGCGTGATTGAATAACAAACATCCATCCATTCAAACTTTTGCACTATAATATTATAGTAAGAAGCAAGATAGCAAGAAACTAGCCTAAAAGAAAAAATACAAGCTTTAGATCTTTTCATAAGGTCCCAAAAAATATATTTTTTGGAACGTTCAAAACATCGCTTGCCTAAATTCGATATAATTCTTAACAATCCCTCCCTATTTCGCTTGCCAAACAGGACGACAAGACATGCCGGGTAAATTCCGACGACGTGCAGGCAGCGCCAGTTATAGCGCTGTATACAGCACTGCATCTTGTTAAATATTCCTTGGTCTGAAATAAAAAGTCTAGCGAAATTTTCTTCTAATGGGTGCATTCAAACTGGATGGTAAAATTAACGGCAGGTCAACCCACCCAAAAAGTTAAGTGTCATTTAACTTTTTTCAACATTAAGTCGGTCACGAAGAGATCAATTTTTTTAGAATATTTTGCAATGTCATAACTATGGTGTTGTAGTAGGTATCGATACGGTGTTAATATAAAATCATCATCATCTCAGCTTATTTCAGTCTACTGCGAGCACGATCAAGAGCACGATCTCCAGTTTTATTCATCCAGCCACTGGCCGGCCATCTTCCTAAAATCGTCTGTCCATCGAGCTGTTGGGCGTCCTACACTATATTACTATATGAATACTACTATCGCTTATGAGTTGATTTGAGCCATCCTCTACCACGCGGGCCTAGTGCGGATTGGTGGAGAGGTGTTGCAAGGCCAGTGACTAAACCTGACTATCAGATGTAATCAAGCCGCCTTAAGGCCTCTAACTAGGCTTTACGACTAGTATCAAGCAATACCTATTAGCAGGGATGTTGATCCCATTACATTACATGTTGATGTAATGAGTTTTTCGAAGCACGAAGATGCTTGTGATTAACGTTTATTAAATATGGTCGGAATGGTCACCCATCCAATCACAACCGCTGCGTGGGTTGCTTATCGTTGGAATCACTGCTAAAGCGCTGCGGCCACTGAGCACCTCGTCCTTTTCGTCCTATTTCATGTATTTATTTTCGTCCCAAAAACGAAAAGGAATACAAACTTCACAGAAATAGGCCATTCAGCTTAAATTTTGTATTTCGCACAGGTCGAACCCGTGGTACGCGCCTCCGGACCGGTCCGCTTTGTGCCGCCGCGGTGACATGGTTTGGGAGGGCACGCTTTGCATTCCATCTTCGATTTTGATTTTGTAACGAAAACGTTATTTACCTCTTAAGCCAGAGCTCTCTAGGTAAGGTTGATCTAATAAGGCCTACTTGCATATTAAACGCATATACCCATCGAATGACCCAGATAATGGTCAGTGGTTTGCGCTCCGGACTACAGAGACAGGCGGTTGGTTCAAATCCCGCAAGTGGTAATTGTTTGTGTGTTAAGCATATCTAACTCACGGATATTTATAAATACACGTGCAAGATTTGCTTAGTTTGGGGCTGGTGTGATTGTAAGAATTTTTTAAATACTTATTCATATATTATTTATCAGAGTGTACAAAAACACGTGTATCATATGTAAATATTGAAATCTTTTTAATCTAATCTTACATATCATTCGTAAAGAATTTACTAGTTATATTTATTTATTACTAGTCCCGGCGAACTTCGTTTCTCCTCTCAATTTTTTTTTTGGGGAATTTTCAGATTTTTTATTATTTATTCTGGTATTCTTTGCGGAGAAAAATTCAACAAATCAAAGATCATAAAAATCGGTCTAACCATTCTTGACTTATAAATGGTGTAACTAGCCCGTCCGTTAACTCCCTTCGTGCACTCATCATTTATTGTCACTTAACTTAAAGAGTTACGTAATAAGTAGGTAACTCATCTTAACCATGTAAACCAAAGCCCCCAATC